>OX421287.1:7956433-8564620 GCA_949125355.1 Agriopis leucophaearia
ATTGATCCTAGCGTAAAAATGATTATGACCAAACTTGTGAGAAATTAAATTTCCAACAACTTTGAATACGGCCATTTTTGCTCTAAAGTTGAAAATTAACGAGTTATTTCAGAAAAACGAGAAAATTGAACTTTAAAACAAGATGGCGGCGAATCCTCTACGGCATTAGTTAGAAAATCGAGATTTATACTTCCAACCTTTGTAAACCCACCTGTTTAAAAAAAAAACGCTCCCCGGATTTTTTTCTATTTCAGGCTAGTTTTATGTCTGCCCCGACTGGACTATACCAAAAGTTTCGATTCTACGTTTCTAATCCGTACGGCCAAGGATTGGAACAATCTGCCGGCTTCCTTGTTTACTGAGAGATATAATCTGGGCCTTTTCAAGGCAAGAGTGAATAGGTATCTTCTAAGTCTGCGTGCTTCATCTTCGACCACATCGTCGCTTACCAACAGGCGAGTTGGTGGTCAAACGCGGACTTATTCGCGATAAAAAAATCCTAAACGATTGTTTGATATATCAAGCACACGGTGTTTTTATTTTTATTACCATCAGTTTTCAAATTTATTTTGTCCCTTAAGACTGTAATACGCGGAATTTTAGCGCATTTACGTGTAGTTAATCGCCTTAAGGCATCGACATAGAATATCTATAGAGTCACAATCTCTAAATGAAAAGAGTAAAAAAACGTCCGAGCGTCGTAGTCGGAACGCGGTTGCCTTACAACTAACCAAAAAGTCTGCGAGTTTTGGTTCGGACATATTTTGCCACGATTGTGACTCTAAAGGTATTGTATTTAGATGTCACAAGGGTTTTATTCCATGGAAAATTACGTGCAGGCGTGAATTAAAAAAAGAGTCGGCGTTAGGTCATTTTTGTCGCAAATAAAATGTGGTGACTTTTTTGAGCGAACAAACGAGCAAAATGTTAAGGCATGTTTTTGGTGTTCCGTATACTGTTTTAGTAATCACATTTTTAGAGGTATTTTAACCTTATATAAAACAAATATTTATCTTATTTAACCTTCTTTTTGAAATTAGTGGTCGGAACGGTGTGCTGATCAAAATGAGCCCAAACACTGCCAGTCTACTATTATCCATTGAGAAGTGCCGTTGTCCACCGTCACCATCATCAAACCAGCTCGCTGTCACCATAATATTGTATTGTCATCGGAACTTGACAAGTATGACAAATTTCAGCTTAATCGAACACCAGGGGCCTTACCCCTGGCTTACCTTTGGCGAGCCAACTTTTAGTAGGTACCTGATAGGTACCTAAAATTAACCAACTCATTTAAGCTGCATCGTTTAAAAGCGTCTAACTTGAATGAACAAAAATCCGTTTTACTATGCGTGTGATTGTGATTATCGTTCATTCAAGTTAGACGCTTTTAAACGATGCAGCTTAAATAAGTTGGTTAATTTTAGGTACCTATTAGGTACCTACTAAAAGTTGGCTCGCAAAAGTGAAGCTAGGGGTAAGGCCCCAGGAAGTGGGTCAAATTTAACTTGCGAGATTTGATTACAGACAGACACCGGGATAGGTGAAACTAATTAATAAAATCTTGTAACAAATAATAAACCGCCCAAGTGCGAATCGGGCTCACACACTGAGGGTTTCGTACTACTACACAATACTAAGTCCGGTTTCCCCGGTTTTATACTTTTTGCTTCAAAAAAAGGTCTTAAAATTATTTTCTATTTCATTTTCCTAACTCCGAACATTTTATCATTGCATAAGACGTGTGACCGAATTTCTGTCGAGGTGGCCAGATACGGAACTAAAAATTTCCACGGGAAGCACCCAGTGTTGATTGGAATTTGCGACAGTAGCTCCCCCATGCAGCTGTTCAGCTATTAGCTTCGCCGTAGGAACAATTATGACAAGTGTGAGACTTGACAATGCGCCCTATATTAACATTGACATTAGTGTAACCTTTACTGACGCATTTACTGCGCCCCCTAGTAGTAAGTACTAGCTGTACCGGGGTATGCGGAAAGGGCATGCTAAGCCGAAAGGAGGTCATGGTACCAAAGTTTGTTTAGGCTGAGTATCTAGTCTATTTTTATATGCCACTAGCCGTCCGCCCCGGCTTCGCACGAGTGTAAGCTCGGCCTTCGGCCTCGCTACAAAATATAATATAGCCTATGTCACCCGGGGATAGTGTAGCTTCCCAACAGTGAAAGAATTTTTCAAATCGGTTCAGTAGTTTAGGAGCCTATTCATTACAAACATACAAACATACAAAAATAGGTACAAATCTTTCCTCTTTATAATATTAGTGTAGATAGGTGGCAAACGGCTGATGGTAAGCGATCACTGTCGCCTATGGATACCTGCAACACCAAGGGCATCACAGATACGTTGCCGATTGTTACGCTATTTTTTTTTAGCAATTTTTTCGTTTAATATGTTATTTGTGGTGTGAACAATAAAGAGTTTATCTATCTATTTCTATGCCCTGGGCAAGTGCCCAGAGTGCCCAATGGGAAGAAGGGCCTGGACATAGGCCTCCAACACCGATTTCCAAAAGGACAGGTTGGAATTGGCCTGCATCCAGCGTTTTCCTGTGGTCTCTTTTAGGGCGTCTGTCCATCTTGTGGGTGGACGTCCACCGGACAATACCACGCCAAAATTGAACGTGATTATATTTGCATATAGATAGTTCTGTTTACTATAGTTAAATAGTTTGTGAGTCATTCAACGGAAATATACCTATGTACCTATACAATATACCTTCAGAGAGGAAGTAATTTGTATACGCTACTGGCCTCAAAAATGTCCTGTCCCACGAGTCCTACAAGTTATGGTAAAAAAAATGCCATAGAAAAAAGTGCTTATTGGTTTTTCCTTAAATTTTCCAATTTTCTGAGCTCATTTTATTTTGTTTCTAAACTACCCCAGGCTCAGACAAAATAAATGTAAGCGTCCATTCGTATACATTTTGAGCACATCGTTTGCAGTTGTGTGTGCTTTATATTGAAGTGTGCGTTTGTAGAACTGGTAAGAATATGTCATTACCTGTTTACCTCGCCCCTTCAGTTTTTGGCAAACTTTTTCGGTACTAGGTCGAGTCAAACAATATTATACTAGTGACCCGCCCCGGCTTCGCACGGGTGTTAGCTCGGCCTTCGGCCTCCCTACTATGACTCTCTCTAGAAAAACAAAATTTCAACCAAATCGGTCCAGCCGCTTTTAAAGTGCTATTCTATTCTAAGTAGCCTATGTGTTATTGGAAAAACTCAGAGTCACACAACGGGCAATGGAGAGAGCTATGCTCGGAGTTTCTTTGCTCCATAAAATCCGGAACGTAGATATTCGCCAAAGAACCAGAGTCACCGACATAGTTATTAAAATCTGCAAGTTGAAGTGGCAATGGGCAGGCCACATCGCTCGAAGAACTGATAACCGATGTGGAAGAAAGGTTCTTGAGTGGAGACCACGAACCGGAAGACGCAGCGTAGGTAGGCCTCCCACTAGATGGACCGACGACATTGTGCGAGTCGCGGGCATCCAGTGGATGCAGATGGCAGGATATCGTTCAGTGTGGAGGTTAAAGGGATGGCCTATGTTCAACAGTGGACGTCTTATGGCTGATGATGATGACGATGTACTATTCGAGACTATAATCTATCTCTGTGCCAAATTTCATCCAGATCAGTTCAGCCGTTCTGGCGTGATTGAGTAAAAAACATCCATCCATCCAAACTTTAACATGTATAATATTATTGGGATTATTAAAGACCCCAGGGTAATATGGCAGGGTGCAGCAAGTAAGTACCTAAAGCACCGAGGAGATTGACCTACACCATAGCCATAGAAAAGTAGGTCACTTCTATAAGGTCTGTCTGTGAGGGATTTATAGCTCTCTAAATAAGACTTAGCCTAGGTCTTATATAGGCATCCTTTGAAGTCTTGGAAAGTTGCGACGATCTCTCGTGATGTCATATTTCGGGTAGCGAATAAGTAATGTGAAGGGTCACCATGGGTTTTGCTTCGTTAGGAAAACGGATTTTTAAGCTTCTGTACCCAAAGGGTAAAACGGGACCCACTACTACTAAGAACTTACTAAGACTTCGCTGTCCGTCTGTCTGTCTGTCCGTCTGTCACTAAGCTGTATCTAATAAACAGTGATAGTTAGACAGTTGAATTTTTCACAGATAGTGTATTTCTGTTGCCGCTATAACAAAAAAATACTAAAAAAACAGAATAAAATTAACATTTAAGGGTGCTCCCATACAACAAACGTGATTTTTTTGTCGTTTTTTATAGATAATGGTACGGAACCCTTCGTGCGCGAGTCCAACTCGAACTTGGACGGTTTTGATTTTAAATGATTTCTGTGAGAGTCAAATATTTCAAATATTTATTTATTTGGAAAAATTATAACTTACATAAGTCAACCAACAGCAGGTTCATCATCTTTTCATTTTGCACAGGATCTAATATTAGTATATTTTATAACAAACAAACAAAACAAGCATAATTATATTTACAACAAATTAAATAATCACTGTACAAAACTAATTTAACAACTTTATACCCTTAGGGCCTTACTTAAAAATGTTACTCAAGTTGAATCTATGTTTTAAAATGCTCTCTCAACTTCTCTCTGACGGCAATCGTCACACGCGAAAACTAGACGAAGCATATTTATATGTCAACTTGAGTAACGTTTTTAAGTAAGGCCCTAAGAATATAGAAAAAACAGTTTTTTTTAAAGTTTTTTTTTTAATTCTATGTTTATATCATTCCAAAAACTATTCAAATTCTTGTTCAGATCTGACAAGAGTGCCTTGAGATATGGGTGCGAGTGCTTGTCCTGTAACTCTATTGTATATGGTCACAGTACTGTGAGTCACGCTGGCTCATAGTTATGTCAATCACACGTACAATTTGGGTACATTGTCCCGTATGCGATATTATACGGTCAACATTTTCATCGCATATTAGGCGCTAACGACTTAGGTAGCTACAACACGGTTTACTATTTACGAGGACTCTGGTTGTAGAATACATTTATTTTTTAGCGATTAGGTCGTCACTTGTGGCATTAGCTCGACTGTTTTAATGTTCAGGGGCGTAGCTATCGGAGGGTTAAGCGGTGCCGTTACCCGGGGCCCCCAAGCTCAAGGCCCTTTTTTATGATACTGAGTGACGAGACGAGCGAAGTCGCTCGCCTGATGGCTCTTCACGCTTGCCCATAACAGCACAACGCCACTCAGAATTTTGAACTTCAACAGTTCAAAACCCTGGATGTCAATGCACTGCGCTCGTCACCCCGAGATATAAGATGTCAAATCTCTGTGTGCCCTGTAATTTCGCTGGAAACATTGCCCTTCAATCCGGAATACAACAGTGTTTGCACACTACTGCTTGACGGTATCCCTTGAGCCTTGATCAGCAAACCTCAAACTGAACAACTTTTTGCTGCAAAATTTTTGCCCTTCATACACATACATGTAGTAGGTAAGTAGCTTTGAGCACAATAAAGAGCTGATGATAAAGTAGGTTTGTACCTTTAAATTATTTATATTTTTACTTGATAAATCCTAACCCAGTTTAGATAGGGCCCCATTTTTTTGCACCAGGGCCTTTGGTTACCTAGCTACGCCACTGTTAATATTATTGTGTAATAATGGTGGATTACATTCACGATCACACATAAAGCCTTTGACAAAGCAGTTATGACCTTTATAGCTTTAGCTTGCCCAATGGAGAAAAAACGTTTGACATTTCATTTGATTTGACATTTTATCTATAATTTTGATTATTTTGAATTTGAATCTTGGCTTGGACTTTGAGTTCCATTTCATTTTGTTTTGTAACTTTTAAAAACTTTCTTTAGCATTTTGTGTTTTTTTGTTTCTTACTAGTTTTGTTATAACTACTAATGGCTTCGTTAATGAGAACTATAATTTTTGCTCAATCTAAAAGGATAGTTACAAGTAAGTGCAGCTTACAAAATTAATTGTAACCAGATTAACACTAACTATATTTTAATATGATATATAGCATCTTGCCCATAGATATTTTGACTCCATGAACAGATTTTTCTAGGTATGTCGTGCTACGCTAGCTCAGTCGTGACAGCGATTTGACGCCAATAAAAAATAATAGTCTATATCTTGCCTATATATCCTATTAAGCAGGTAGGCACATCGTGTTCCTTCACTACACTCTATCAGCCGTCAACTCTGCATTTACTACCTTCGCAAAAATATACTTTATACATCCATTATCCATATATCCATTAGAGGGGTCTAATAAGCTTATAAGCTTATTTTATTTACTGAAAACTGAATAAAAAGCACTATTTTGGTGTTTGAATTTAGAACACACCAATATATTCGACCTCCATCACAATGCTATACAACCTCCTTGCGCAAAAAATACTCGATACAAACTCCTTGTGCAAACATTACTAGATACAAACTCCTCCTGCAAAGAATGCTTGACATACAAACTCCTTATGCTTTTAACTCCTCGAAATTTGATTGGTCGACATTTTCGACAAAGAGTTTAGCATTAGAATAAAAACTGTTATGTGTTTCTTGCTGTCATTAGTAAATTGGTGCTATTTCGTATACTGGCAGTTGTATGAACACTAAAGTGTTACTTAAAAATAAATCGATTGAAAATGCAGTCAAGTGATGAAGAAAATGTGTTAACACCTGAGCTTATAATCTTTTTCTCGTAGTCATGGTATAAAGTATAGTAAACAATTCTTGAATAAAACGGATTTATATCGAGGGCCATGAATCGCTCGCATCGCTCAGGATTCTAACATTTGAATCACTTGCTACGCTCGTGATTCAATCATCATGAATCACTCCCCATGGTCATGATTCAGTCATTAGAATCCTTTACTTGCTTGTGTTTCATCTATGGCCCTCGCTTTAAATCCATCCTTCATCACATACAGAGTCCAATAATTACGACTAAGTAATGTTTTCTTAATTTCTAACATATTCTTGATTTTAAAATTTTCAGATTCATTTCTGAGGGCATACTCCTCAAATACCGAAGTGCCAAAGTTTGAAACATTAGCGGTGTCCGTGCCTAAGAAAAATGTATTTCATGTTGAGTTGAACCGACCTAAGAAAGTGAACACTTTTAGCAAAGCTATGTGGCTGTGAGTATGTACCTTGCTTATTTACTGAACAGCTTAAACCAAGATCAACATAGAAAATTATAACCCTTCGCAATGAACTTTTTACCGCAGACCAGTAAGCGCAGCGTAGGACGTCCGCCCATAAGATGAACAGATGACCTAAAAGAGACCACAGGAAAACGCTGGATGCAAGTCGCTTCCAACCGGTCCCTTTGGAAATCGATGGGGGAGGCCTATGTTCAGCAGTCGACGTCCTATGGCTGAAATTATTATGATGAATCAACTTTTTGTGAGGAGCAGCAAACTTTTTACAGGCACATTTTATAATTGTGCTAAATAGTTGCTGTAGTAGCCATATCTCGAGTCAGCTGGAACTAATGTACTATACAATGTCCCTTTACAAGGAACCCTTATAAATTTGTTCTGTCCATCCATACGTCTGTCTGTCTGTCCGCTCGAATTTGTATAAACCTTATAACTTCTATATTTATTAAGATAAGTGCATTAAACTTTACACAATTACAATTGTAATATAGATCTCAATATAAGAAGTAAAAAAAAAAAAAAAAACTGGGACATTTTTGCACACACGGTCATCTGACCCCAAACTAAGCAAAGCTTGTAATATGGCTGCAGAGACTGATATACATACATATATTGCGAACATTATCTGATTATGACTTTTTGAGTAACAGCGATAAAACTGTAATAAATTCCAAGGCATTCTAGCTAAAAGATCATTGACCTTTTTGTAAAATTATCTTAACAAAGAATGTTTCTCAGTCAGTTTTCTCTATAATCCAACTATCAAAAGTATATGCTATGTTGGGATGATACATCTCGGAAATTTGGCTAAGTCCACAGAGCTTCGTTAGTTTGTTTTTATTATTACCATCAATTTCTGAACTATGACTACAATTATAGGGCTTTGGTTAAGAACACTACCATATGCGTTACTCGACACGCTCTTGGCCAGTTTTTTACATCATCAGTCTGAAAAACTCTCATTACCATCTAAATAGCAGTTTTCTAAGTAATGTAACATGAAATATTTGTTATTTTCAGAGAACTCAAAGAGTGCTTTTTGGCACTAAGCGAGCACCCTGAATGCAGAGTCATAGTGTTATCAGGGCAAGGAAAACACTTCACTGGCGGTAAGTTTGCACGGAGAAACTACCAGACCAACCGTGAAAGCATATAGAATTATGATGATGAGTGCGTACAGTCAAAGAAAGGAATTCTGTAAAATATATAGAATAGACGTTTCCCTGCTGCCAATCTTGTTTTCTGAAAAATACAATTTAGGTATCTTCAAGGCTAGCGTGAATAGATTTCTTCTAAATCTATGTACTCCATCGTCGGCCATACTGTCCCTTACCATCAAGCGAGTTGGAGGCCTAACATACACCCCCTGCCCCGAGACTGCCCCGGTGGCTCAGTTGTTAGTGAACCTACCTTCTGTGCTTGGGGGTGTGGGTTCGATTCCCATCTAGGACAAACATGTGATGAACATTGCTGCTACCATGTTGGCCCAGTGCATATCAGTGAATGTCGTGTCTTCAAACTTTGAGGTTCTTGGACATACCTGTTTCCTCACGATCATTTCCTTCACCACTGTTGAGCGGTGGTATTGAAGCTGCACATCATTTATTTAGGTCATTGGTTACAGAGCTGAGGATCGAACGGGGTGCCGTCAGATTGTATACCGCCTATGTTATAGCTTGGTCACCACCGCTCATCGCGAACTGACGATGCTTATGAAAGTTTATCTCATTTATACAACAGTGCCTAAAGACAAGGGTCTTTGATCAATGTGTGTTGCCAGTGATGACATATGGTACTGAAACGTGGTCCTTAACTGTTGGCGTTTTGGGGAAACTCAGACTCACAACGGGCAATGGAAAGAGCTATGCTCGGAGTTTCTTTGCACGATAGAATCAGAAACGTGGATATTCGCCAAAGAACCAGAGTCACCGACATAGCTATTAAAATCTGCAAGTTGAAGTGGCAATGAACAGGCCACCTCGATCGAAGGACCGACAACCGACGAGGAAGAAAGTGTCTTGAGTGGAGACCACGAACCGGAAGACGCAGCAGAGCTAGGCCTCCCACTAGATGGACCGACAACATCGTGAGAGTCGCGGGCATCCAGTTCGGGCATCCAGGATGCAGATGGCAGGGTTCGTTTAGTGTGGAGGTTAAAGGGGGAGGCCTATGTTCAGCAGTGGGCGTCTTCTGGCTGACGATGATACCATTTTTAAGATAGTAATTTGTTGGGGCTGTTTGTAAGAACTTGTCTTAATTTTACAGGTATTGAACTGACCAGTCTGGTTGAAATGGCGCAGCAGGCTGATGACTTACCCGACACGGCGAGGAAAGCTCGTTTCCACTACAAATTCATCAAATATGCTCAGGTAGATGTACATTTTGACGTTCTGAAAGGACTTATAATAATACACATATAGCTTAGTGGTAATGCGTCTGATTTATGAGCAAGAGGTCCTGGGTTAGATTCCTCACAGGGCAGACGTTTGAATGATGAATTTAATCTGCTATAGGTCTGGTTAGTATCATCATTTTGAACACCTTTTATGATAGGACCAACCCTGAAATTACGGATAAAATTTAATTTGTTTTTTGAGATGTAAAACGGTCAAGCCAATTACATTAGTATCTCACAAACTATAATACGGTGCACATAAAAATTGAAAGAAAAAAACCCATTAATTACTTACAAAAAAACAACTCTGAAATCATTTTACAGCCCCATTAGCTTAGTTGGTAGTGAACCTGCCTTCTGCGCTTGGGGGCGTGGGTTCGATTCCCATCTAGGACAAACATTTGTGTGATGAACATTTGTGTTTGTTTTATGTCTGGGTGTTAATATCTATTTAAGTATGTATTTAAAAATATATATGTATGTATATCAGTCTCTGGCAGCCATATTACAAGCTTTGCTTAGTTTGGGGTCAGATGACCATGTGTGCAATAATGTCCCAGATCTTTTCACAAAACATATAAGAATATAATAAAAATATACATCATACACGTCAATAAAGATTAAGTATAAAAAAATTCAGAGAAATAAAATAGTCATCAAAGTCAAAATCAGTCTTATTAAATGTATCCCACTGGTCTGTTAAACTTTCACAATAAAAAAAATCTTGTTCCATACATTCTGTCGAATGTCAATGACCGGTTTCTGTGGAATAGCTGATTTTTTCGTGATATCAATGACTTCCTTTCACCTTAATACAAGGTATATATTATTACTAGCTTCCGCCCGCGGCTTCGCCCGCGTTGTTTGTGGGAAATATAATCAAGTTCTCTGCAAAGTAGGTATAATTATATTTTAGGACGATATTAGTATTTCATCCTGGATATTGATGACCGGTATGGCTAAGTACTAACACATGTGCCATATGGAGGAGGTTTCTGGTTAGATTCTAGCCTACCAGATGTTTGAATGATGAATTTAATTAAATATTATTTTCTTTGGATCTCAGTGCTAGTTAAACTGGCTCACGCAGGCCGCGCGAACCGCGCGGCATCATATTTTTTATTTTTCACATTTTGTATATCCAAGAACGACTAGTTAAAATCATCCTTGGTATATCTCTTGCACTTGACACTCGCCCTCGCGGGCCGGTTGCGGCCCAAAGAATAGCGCGACATGGAAAGTCTATTTTTTTTACATTTTTGCATATCAGTTGTGCTTGGCACTCGCTTTCTGATGGCCGCTTGCAATCCAGCGAACCAGGCAACATGGAAAGTTTTTTTTGCGCTGTGCTTGACTCTTGCCCTCGCGGGCCGTTTGCGGGCCAGCCAACCGCGCGACTTTGTATGTTATACTTTTGACAAATACATTGACAAATGAGACATTACACAGGGTGTCCGGATAGACAGCTCATATATTTATCAAGATACACATAAACCGACGTCTTTCCTAGCACACGCTGTTATATACCTACCTACGGTATTTTTCAGAATGGGATATCAGCGTTAGAGGAGTGTGTGAAGCCAGTGATAGCTGTAACCCACAACGCATGCGTCGGCGCAGGAGTCGATTTAGTGACTGCAGCCGACATCAGGTAAACATGTTACCTGTGTACCTATACAAACCATTTTTAACCGACTTCCAAAAAGGAGGAGGTTCTCAATTCGACTTGTTTTTTTTGCCTTTAAATCCGTCTAATGGTTTAGGAGATGTGCGTGAACAAACAAACAAAAATATCAAAAACTCTCTTAACGTGTTCAGCTGCTTATTTCAAGACCTGTGTTGAATTTTTTTGACATCTGCAATTACAGATTTTTTCATTTATATATTTTTACTATATGTATATAGTATAGAAGAAACGTAACCCTGTATATTCCAACAATATGTATGTAATTCCAGATACTGCACTCAAGACGCTTGGTTTCAAATCAAAGAAGTTGATGTCGGCTTGGCGGCTGACGTCGGCACACTACAAAGGTTCCCTAAGGTAAAATATAACTAAGAACCTGTAAATCACCGTTCTGTGTCACCTATATAACCTGCGAAAAGCCAAAGAAAACAACAAAAGAAAAAAAACTATTAAACTAAAAAAAAGAAGAAAAAAAAACAAGTAAAAAAAGAAAATGTTGATGTTAGGAATTAGTGGGAAGATACGGGACGAAATCCTTGCCGTGGACCGCACAAATTAGGCCCGCGGGCCTAATCGACTTCAGTCACAATCGAACTGGCGTTGGTGATAGCACGTGAAGTACTTGTCAACATTTTGTTTGAACCGAGCCATATTTAATGAGTACAATGTTTTGATATCACGCGTCTTCCCCCTTTTTGAAACAGTCATTGCAAGAAAAGAAAATAACAATTAAATTTGGACGCATGCTGGGTACGCTGCCAACTGATAGTGGCTTGAGCTTTTGGATTATTTTTAGACCTTCAACGGTCTATGGACAGTCTAACTGTTTATTTAGTGTTAGTGTTAGCTTGTATTTTGTCTACACTAATATTATAAAGAGGAAAGATTTGTACCTATTTTTGTATGTTTGTATGTTTGTAATGAATAGGCTCCGAAACTACTGAACCGATTTGAAAAATTCTTTCACTGTTGGGAAGCTACACTATCCCCGGGTGACATAGGCTATATTATATTTTGTAGCGAGGCCGAAGGCCGAGCTTACACTCGTGCGAAGCCGGGGCGGACGGCTAGTTTGTTAATAAAGTACCTTGTTTTAAACTATCACGGTTGTTCACTACTGTTATATGATAAGACTAAGAAAGAGGGTAGATCGTTTTGTCTGCACCTAACTTTAAACTGTTCGACAAATCACCCGCATTCTTCAGTCTTCCCGTGAACATGGTGCTTGTAATGTTCACGGGAAGACACACGGTTCACGGTTTGCATGTGGTCCCGAAATATCGGGAGCTCCTTCCACAACCATACCACGGTAAATATCCCGTAAATAATCATATAACTGTGATAAAATTAATTTTATAGGTAGTATCGAACACGTCTATAGCCAGGGAGTTGTGCTTCACGGGAAGAAAATTCGACGCTGCAGAGGCGCAGCAAATAGGACTAGTCAGCAAAGTGTTCCCCGATAAAGACAGGTAACTAGAACTGCTACCTTGCATGAGGCATCTTTATCCAGTGAGATTTAATATAATAGAGACGTTATAGGCGAACAACACTGGTTTAAAAACTAACTAAATGTGGCAACCGGCTCGCCGCCGCCGTGGTGATCGGCTGAATTCGGCTTTTGTCGTCGATTATGCTGTGATCTCTATCACTCTCTCACACAAGACGATCTACACATCTCGCTCATACACTTCGTAATGACAACAACCATCTAAGATTAAACAATTTATATTATTTTTCTGTTTTAATAAATAATACAGTGACGCGTGAAATGTAACATTTTTTTTTGTCTCTCGCAGTGTGTGTGTAGTTTGTGCAGTTTATAAAGACACAGGAAGGCATTTCATTAATTATTTAATTATTTTTGCTAAAACACTTAATTAGCTGCGATGTGTTGCCGGACGCTCGGAGTTCGTGACTGAGAGACGGCTGTAACGAGTATGATACAGTGCCTTGCATTCGTCTAGTCAATATGGTGGCGGGCACAACCTATCTACAAGTAAAAAATTCAGTCTTCATCAATGTCATCACAACAGCTGGACTGCTTGAGTTTATAGTATAAATAATAATAGTTAAATGTCACAGACAAGTGGATCACATTAAAAACCGACTTCAAAAATATATGAAAAACGTGATAAGTGCCTATAAAATTTGAGGCTTGCCTTCGATTTCCCTGGGATCCCATCATGAGATCCTGACTAGCGTGACAATGGCACCTAATTGGAAGTATTACCGCCCTTTGCCCTACAGAACAAAAGATTGTTTTTGAAATCGATCTACAGTTGGCGGAGATATCAGTGAACATATATAAAACGCCATTTCTTGAAGTCGGTTAAAAATAAATAGTCAACTGTAATTTTTTTTATGATACTGAGTGACGAGACGAGCGAAGTCGCTCGCCTGATGGCTCTTCACGCTTGCCCATAACAGCTCAACGCCACTCAGAATTTTGAACTTCAACAGTTCAAAACCCTGGATGGCAATGCACTGCGCTCGTCACCCCGAGATATAAGATGTACAAATCTCTGTGTGCCCTGTGACAGTTGGCGGAATATATATAAAACGCCTTTTTTTGTAAGTCGTATAAAAATAATAAAGCCGATTTATTTCCAATCCCTTAAGTATTACATGCATATTTTACCTTAATTACAAACTATTGACATTATAATTTCACACTGTTTTAAACTATCACGGTTGTTCACTAAAGTTATATGATTATTTACGGGATATCGGGAGCTCCTTCCACAACCTTACCACGGTAAATATCCCTTAAATAATCATTATAATATCACACTATATATAGTATTTATTAAAATTATTTTGTAAGCATTTGCTATAGTTTATTTTTTAAATCACTCTTCGTTTGAGTGGATTGGAACCCCTCTTTGGGTGTAGGCCTCCTCTAGCTTATTCCAATTTTCTCTGCCTTTCGCTTTTGTTCTCCATTCTCTTCCCGCTACAACTCTAATATCGTCACTCCACCTCTTCCTAGGCCGCCCTTTTCTCTTTTCCCGCTTGGACCGTTCCATAGAAAGAAATAGTCAATCGTAATTATTCTATAAACGAAGTCGCGCGCATCGGTACTAGCAGTTAATGAATACAATTGAAATGTTCGTTTCAGTCACAGAAAAGCAGCAAACTTGCAGAAAAGTTTTTTTTTTGTTGAAATTAGAACGGCTGTCAAGGCACTTTTGTAAGAAATTTGTTGTAGACACTTGCACCCATATAAACCCATAGCAACTGTGACGCGGAGTTCGACGCGTTGACATAAATAAGAATGTTCAATCACATATCTGTCACAATACCCGGCGACAGAGTTTTTTTCTCATTTCCGTTCTACTTACTTCTCTTTTCTGTGGTTTCAGTGCACTAAAACACGTGTTGGAGTTAGCAGAAGACATCGCATCCAAGAGTCCCGTGGCAGTGCAAACCACTAAACAGAGTCTAGTCTATTCTCAAAGCAGACCTAACGAAAAAGGGCTGGAGCATATCGTAAGTAAAAACGTCAGATAGTCCTTATGTGTCAAGCCTGTCTACTCTCTTATGCCATATAAGAAACTCCACAAGTGTCTAAAGCGACATTAGAAACTCCACAAATCTTTAAAAAACTTCACAAGTATGAAATAACAAGAAACTCTAAAATTCTCTTATACTACATATGAAACTCCGCAAGTCTCCATACATGATTGACTTTGACTTTGAATAGAAGAAAAAATAATAACAATTAACAAAAGAAAAAGAAAAAAAAAATTGGACGCATGCTGCGTACGCTGGCAGCTGATAGTGGGCCTGAGCTTTTGGATTATAATACCACACAAGAAACTACAATTCTCTTATACTACATATGAAACTCCGCAAGTCTTTAATACATGATTGACTTTGAATAGAAGAAAAGAAAATAACAATTAACAAAAGAAAAAGAAAGAAAAAAAATTGGACGCATGCTGCGTACGCTGCTAGCTAATAGTGGGCCTGAGCTTTTGGATTGTAATACCACACAAGAAACTACAATTCTCTTATACTACATATGAAACTCCGCAAGTCTCTAATACTACATATGAAACTCCGCAAGTCTCTAATACCACACAAAAAACTCAACAAGTCATCCCACATAAGAAATTGCACAAGGCTTCGGGAGCGTTTCCCTTACAACCTGTGTAAGCCTGTAAAAAACATAACATAATCAGCCTTTTAATAGTCCACTGCTGGACTTTGGCCTATCCCTGAAACGGAGATTGGGCCAAATCTACCACGCTGGCCCAGTTGCGGGTTGATAGATTCACATACGCCATTGAATTCCTTCTCCGTATGTATGCAGGTTTCCTTCCCCGGATAGCCAGTGGTATGAAAATCCGTACATAAAAAGAGATCATTAATAAATAAATAAATAAATAAATATCTGGGACATTATTGCACACATGGTCATCTGACCCCAAACTAAGCAAAGCTTGTAATATGGCTGCCAGAGACTGATATACATACATATATATTTTTAAATACATACTTAAATAGATATTAACACCCAGACATAGAACAAACACAAATGTTCCTCACACAAATGTTTGTCCTAGATGGGAATCGAACCCACGCCCCCAAGCACAGAAAGTAGGATCACTACCAACTGAGCCACCGAGGCAGTCGACCACATTGCCACATTGGTACGGATTTGAACCCGCAACCTCACGCTTTCAAGTCTAGCAGTCTCCCAAATAGGCTACCACGGCAAAAAAAAAATATCAATATAAATAACTGGCCAAGTTCAAGTTGGACTCGCGCACGAAGGGTTCCGTACCATTATCTATAAAAACGGCAAAAAAATCACGTTTATTGTATGAGAGCCCCCCCTTAAAAAATTATTTTATCCTGTTTTTAGTATTTGTTGTTATAGCAGGAACAGAAATACGACATTTGTGAAAATTTCAACTGTCTATCACGGTTCATGGGATACAGCCTGGTGACAGACGGACAGTGGAGCCTTAGTAATAGGGTCCCGTTTTACCCTTTAGGTACGGAACCCTAAAACCAACTTCACCAGAACTGGACCAAATTGCACAGCTTTCAAATAAAAAAAGTATCAACATCGGTTCACCAAGTCAAAAGTTCTGAGGTAACAAACATTAAAAAAAAAACTGTTGAATTGAGAACCTCCTTCTTTCTGGAAGTCGGTTAAAAAATACAGTAACATACAAATACAAAAAAAAAAAACAATCGAATTGATAAGCTTCTTCATTTTGGAAGTCGGTAAAAAATAAGCAAGTTAATGAAGGGAAAACTTTTTTGGGCGCGTTGAGCGCTTTGGTTGAACAAGAATCATGGAACTCGCGTCATCGTCACGCTGTACCGTGTATTTTAAAACAGCGCCATCTCTTGTAGAATAGGTGAATTACTACTTAAGTTTTCACTTCTGACGTGAACTCTATGACTGATGTGTTTTTTTTTATTCCAGCGACTTCTTAACATGTCTATGAACCAAGGTGAGGACTTGCCGAAAGCAGCAATGGCACAAGCAACCAAGTCACCACCTCCCGAGTACGATAACCTCTAAACAAGTTGCCAAGTTGGCGGTCAAACGCAAGCTTAAAAATAATTATCAATAAAAAAATAAAAAAAATCATAAAAATTTAAGAACTGGACCAAATAGGACCACACGGGAAGCACCAGATTTCAAATAAAAATGAATTATAAATATCGGTTCACCCAGTCGAAAGTTCTGAGGTAAAAATCAATTTTTTTAAACTGTCGAGTTGAGAACCTCCTTCTTTTTGGAAGTCAGTTCAAAAAACGGCGTCTTAAAATAAGCAGCTGAACACGTTAAGACAGTTTTTTGAATTTTTGTCTGTTTCTTTGTGCACGCACATCTAAACCACTGAAATGATTTAAATATGGTTTTCACGAATATGCTTAGCTATGACTAAGTTTACTCACAGTCTATTTTATATCATTCTAGAATAATATAATAAAACTAACACCCGTGCAAAGCCGGGGCGGGTCACTAGTGTTGAAATATTAATAAAAAATTTATATAAAAGATTGTGTTTTTAATGCCATTCCACATTATGTTATACATAGATTAGAATAAGCTAAACAAAACTTATGGGCAGGAAAATTTTCTTTTTCCCTTCTGTTGGTCAGATGACGGTCCGTGGTACGTGGTCCCTACGTCTGTTACGGCTATTATAGGTACTTTATAGTTTGAATATTCAAAGTCTGCCAAAAACTGAAAGGGGCGAGGTAAACACGTATTGCACACACTGACATATTCTTACTAGTTCTACAAACGCACACTTCAATATTGAGCAGCACACGACTGCAAACAAGATGATCAAAATGTCATGGCATAGACCAGGGGTCTCCAAACTTTGAAGCCTTGGGGCCATAATATTTTTTTCGGTATGTTGCAAGGGCCGTATCAATTTTAATTTTTCGGCCCACCTAAGCAAACATAGGCTTTTATTGCATTTCAATTACTATTGATTGTGTATTGTGACACGTAACTACATCTAGTGTCGAGTAGTGATACTAGGTACTATCTATTTCAGCTACAGTCTTCAGTCCTTGTGCGGTAAATGTTTGGAATTGTCTGAATTTCTAAGACCAGTCATATCAGTTGTTAATTTTATCAGATCCACAGGGCTGAATCACCGACAATTCCGCGAGTTTCAATTCCTGTCGCGGGCCGGATTGATGGCAGTGGCGGCCGGATTTGGCCCGCGGGCCGTAGTTTGGAGACCCCTGGCATAGACGACCAAGAACAATAAGAAAAGGGGGTGTTATATTACTAAAGGGTTCGGTGCTTATTTGATTGAAAAAAATAAGCAGCTTTAAGGTGAGACCTTGTAACAGACACGTCAACATGGCTGACGAACCGCCGTCTGACCATATTTTCTTTCTCTCCCGTTGGTCAGACGGTGGTTCGTCAGCCAAGTTGACGTGTCTGTTACGGTCTAACCAAAGACAAAGAAAACAATAGACATCGGGACGCGGTCCTTTCACTCTTTCAAGAGAAGGATATATAGAAGAATTACTCATGAATGAAAAGGATAAAGCTATATTATTTTCATCCTGCAGTAAACGTCCGGTTATTTGATGGCCAGTCCTGCAACTAATGGCAGACAAATTGGAGGACAATCAAGACATTTTGCTGAAAATAACTGTGGAACCCTCAGATTTCTATCATTTGTGACTTTGTTGACATTCCCTGGAAGTGTATTTAGTGTGTAGTGATGGTAAATTGCTGTATAATCGGCTGTAAAAGCCGAGGTGATATATATATGGTTTTCTGTTTCATGTGGACACATCCTCGTCGCCACTTGTAGGGGTTGGCTTATTCCCTCTCACGTTTCACACACTACCCTGGCTCGACAATGCCCACGTGATTCACGTATCTGGTGTTAGCTTCACCGTGCACACTCGCCCTTGGCTCTCGTGACAGTGCCCGTCCGCTAACTCCCAGGAGCACACGAGACAGCGTATGTATGCTATAGCGCATACACTACACTATAGAAACCATTCTCTGGCTGTAACACTTCCATTTTTTTTCTGAGACTTACTACGACATTAGGCATGACATACCTACGTAATGTTCTGTTGTTATAGACAATAATTTGACGACGGACAGGATAATAATCCCGCTATCAGCAACAGCATTGTACTAGTAAAATCTAAAATCCAAAAGTGCGGAATAAAACTTCAATTAAAAAAAAAACTTTATCTTATTTGTACATTGACGCCAAAACACTTAAGAACAATTGGATGTAGTCATCCATCACGTAATCAGTAAAAATGAAATTGTTAATGTAGGTCAGTACTCATTCATTCATACGCGTTAATAAATCTATTTCTACCTACGATTAATTAGGTCATGTCTTGATTAATATTATACGATTGCAGTTAGTGGCCTCGTTTGTTAAGAATTTGTTTACGCATAGATCGAAGTGCAAAACATATAAACGAATGTTCAATAAATATGGGCGAAATTGTAAGTAATGCGACCCAGCTTCAAATTAATGTGGCTTAAGGTGCTGATGAAACGTTGTTACACAGGCCCCTCTTACTTTTTTACTTGCCCAGGGCCCCGCGATCGATAGGCCCCCTAGTTTTTGCCTGAGGTTTTAAATAGGTACATATTTTGACATATTATCTTCGCAAAATGACTTAGGCATAGGTACTTATCAATTTTCAGAAGTAGGCACAGTCATTATAGAAATAAAAAATAATAATAAAAAGTGAGTGAGCGGTGGAACGGTATACAAGCTAGCATCGAAAAAATATATATATATATATAAATAAATAAATAAATATCTGGGACATTTTGCACACATGGTCATCTGACCCCAAACTAAGCAAAGCTTGTAATATGGCTGCCAGAGACTGATAAACGTACATTTATATTTTTAAACACATACTTAAATAGATATTAACACCCAGACATAGAACAAACACAAATGTTCATCACACAAATGTTTGTCCTAGATGGGAATCGAACCCACGCCCCCAAGCACAGAAGTTAGGTTCACTACCAACTGAGCCACCGGGGCAGTCAAATAAAGTACAGTAATATAAAGTACAAACATACTTAAATACATACAAACACTGCTATGTTAAACTCTGATAGTCCCTTAACTTAAATGAAAATGTGATATATTTTTAGAAAACTAAGGTCTAGTTCTAGGTCTAGGTATTACGGCTAACCCTAACCGCGGGCTCGAAAACGCGCAGTTTGCAAAATCACGCAAACTAGAACCTTAATGCGCCGAGATACGGTTTGGGTTCGCACAACTTTTCGCAATCACCTAAAGTAAATCGTTTATAACTAGGCATATTTAAAGTTCAAGGGCCTTACGCCCAACTCTAAACATGGGCCCGAATAGGGGCAGTTTGCAAAATCACGCGAACCTTAGCGCGCCGAGATACGGTTTGTGGTCGCGTGATTTTGCAAAATCTCGCAATCTTCGTCTCTAATTTATTGAGAAGTTAGATAAGTAGGTAGGTATAACTTAGTTTTAAAATATATTTTAAAGTGAGTACCGAACAGACCAAAGATAATCAATCCAACCAAGTGATTAGGTACTATAAAGTACTACCTATACCTACCAGCAATGAAACAGACATCATCATCAGCCAGAAGACGTCCACTGCTTAACATATGCGTCCCCCTTTAACCTCCACACCGAACGACATTCAGCCATCTGCATCCACTGGATGCCCGCGACTCACAATGTCGTCGGTCCATCTAGTAGGAGGCCTACATACAAGAGCGTCACCAATGGGGGGGCAGAGGAGGGCCGCTGCCCCCCCCCCTAGAGATTAAAAAAATGTAGCCAACTGCTAAGAAACTGACTATTCTTGACTGTACCTACAATTCATATTTTCTCATCCTCCATAATAACTCGCCCCCCCCCCCCCTGGGCCATGGGCTGGCGACGCCCTTGCCTACCTACGCTGCTTCTTCCAGTAAACAGACAGACAAAGTGGTAAATTGCAAAACTACCCACTTTCTTACTAAGTAGATCTACATACCTACCTAATAACTACCTAAAACAAATCGTAAAGTCATGCAACTTTAATTTTTACTTTGCTACTTAGGTAGCCTACCTACCTACACAAAAATATTATCATTTAGGCAAGTAAAAGTTTGTTTGTTTGTTTCTAAAGGTTGAGTAGTCGGCTCTAGTGTCAAAGATTACAAAATTGCTGTGTTAAAACTCCGGTAAATTAGGTTGGTAAGTAAATAAGCTAATGAGTTAGTGATGCCTTTTTTCCTGATTGTTTCCTGTATTCCGAATCGTTAATTTATTATTTACTTCGTTAATAAGTAGGATAACTCATATAAATAAATAAATATAAAATTTCAAACTATGACACCGTTTTGTAAAATATACGATGACGTCACGACGAACCAACTACGTCACTGCAGCTCGCTATTAACAAAGAAAATCAGGTAACCTAGTTTATGGAGGCTTGCATTTACGTCTGCTGCGAATGACCTGCCCAAATATAGAGCACCTATAAATAGAACCCGGGGGCTGTATGCAAGCTTCTGTGAATGGCCCTGCAACTAGGCCACGTTGCAATAATCTGACCTATTTATTTTTCAATGGAAGGCTGCATGAACGGGGATGGGGCCCATTGCGAGCTCCGCTTCATTCAGTAACAGTCGAAGCCTCGAGGTCGGCGTGACCTACTTCCGCAGTCCGTCCTTCATACGCTAAAATTCACAAAACTCACCTCAAATTCCTTCAAAAATAGAATTTTCCGTGTAAAATTAATATAATAGATGCGAAGAAAAAAAGCGGTTTGGAAATCTGAAAAAGAACAGGGGGTGCGAAAACAGAGTGCAGGTTCTGTGGTGTTTTGAAAAGCCCGCTATTGACGCCTCTTTGTCTAGTTAGCGCTGCGATTGGTAACTGCGCAGTGAGTAGGGCTGTTATTGGTCAGTCAGCATGTTGCGCGTCACGGGCCAATCAGCGCTTCATCTGCCGTAATAGTGCGCGACGGAGACGCCACCTGTCGCGCGACCGCGCCGTGTTCATTGAATAACCCGCCCGGACTGTTTTATTGACGCAAGCGCACTGAGGCCCAACAAAGGGCCGAAATAAGAACGGTTCGTAAGTGAATCTGATGTATTTATGTCATAAAAATGGTGAAATCTGTGAAGTGGCGAGTAGAAATTAGGATATTCGACGTGTCGAATCATGACCGAGGCATCTGAAAAGTAAGTAATGTGTTTATTACTCAGTTTTCTTGTTCTAAGCTTCGCCCTGTCCCGAACAAGGTAGGGCCTTTCCCCAGCCATATTCGATACCACACGTTATTGTACCTTACTATTTAGTTGTAAGCTTATTTAGTATCTCTACTATCAATGGCAGAAGCCAAAATATCAATGGGATTTAGTGTTGAGTGATAAAAACGCATACGATTAGGGTGCGACGCCGCCCTTCGGTCAGTCCCATGTCCTGTGTATAGTTATAATCAATGACTTCTCCGTTCATTCACAATAAAGTAGACGACTTCTTTCGGGGTCAAACTAAACTATGAGCTGTTTTATTCAATGCATTGTTTTACTAATTAGGAATATGACGGTAAAGCTGCCCTTGATATGTTCGCGCATTGAAAAAACAAATGATATTAACTTGAGTACTACTTAGGAACACTTTTGATTAGCATACCATGAGCTACAAATGTATTCCTGTTAATATAATACTTATCTTCAAAATTACTTATAAGATTAATTTTCTGACTTCACTCAATATTATGCACTTATTAATTTATTATCATTTATTAACATATTTTCATAAACTACAAATTTATTTACACTAGTGAATTACGTAGATTTCGAAGAACTTAAAACTAATAAGAAAAACTTAAAACTACTTAAAATTAAATTAAATATTCAACGTAATATTTATCTGAATTAACATGAAATATTTTTTCTTGCTTCCCCAATTATTATGCATAATCCCATCTTCCATTGAAATAAATGCTAAAGCTTTTTAATTAGGGTATTGTAGCAAGCTAAAAAGTCTTACAGATGATGAAACTGTCTGTCTGTTTGTCCATTTATTGTCCATGGTGAAATAACAAACTATTGTTATTTCACTGTGTTTTTATGAAAGAATTGTTTATGTTGATAGAGTAGAATAGATAATATATTACCTACCTAAGTATGTTTTACAAGTGGCGGGCATCCAGTGGATGCAGATGGCAGGATGTCGTTCAGTGTGGAGGTTAGGAGCCTAGGAGGAGTAGGTTAGGCCTATGTTCAGCAGTGGACGTCTTCTGGCTGATGAAGATGACGTTTTACGAAACTGAGTGTAAAACATTTGTTAACGTACCTAGGTACCACTCCGAATTCAATACAAATTACCATTCATTAAATTAATTCCCTTCCTTAGGTAGGTAGGTACAAAGTATACCTATTACAAAAAAAAAGTCACTAAAAAATTGCGGAAAAAACATTTTTATAAAAAAAAACGCCTTTTCTGGAAAGTTTTTTTTTTTCATATGTACCGAATCTCAAAGTGTGACTTATATTTTAATATTGACTGTTTTAGAATTTATATTGAGTGCTAATCTTAAAATTTAAGTTTCAATAAAGTAAAAAAAAAACTTTGCAACAATTTGCAACACTTGTCCGACCCCCTGGTGGTGACTTTTTTTTTTCAGTAGGTACTCAATTATTCAGGACCATAATAATAATAAAAAAAGGATTTAAATAACGGTTGAAATAAATTGAAATGAGACCAAATGGGAATCACCAACTTTCAAATAAAAACAGCATCATCTAAATTGGTTCACCCAGTCAAAAGTTATGAGGTAACAAACATTTAAAAAAAACTAGTCGAATTGATAACTTCCTCCTTTTTGGAAGTCGGTTAAAAAGGGCAATAAAGTTGAAATTGCTTTGATGGTGGCGACCACGTCCGCTCGATCATCCTATAATTGTGTCTTGCGCCTAACATGCCTAAGCCAATTATGATGTTATTCGTTTGTTATAACCGGCTGATCAGTAATTAGGTACTAATAAGCCAGAAGCCATCAAATGCAAGGTCAAGTCAATTTTGTTAATTCACTTATGATTATGAACATGCCCGAAGTTACAGAGAGGAAAGATTTTTTTAACAAGGGGCGATGCTGTTCTCTTGTTAAAAGGGAAACTGTATGTATAACATACAGTTTCCCTTTATTTTCTCATTAATTTTTTCTGAGTCCTATACGGCCCTTATAAGCCCAAGAGCGATAACTAAAAAAAATGAGATTTCTGTTTTATCGCGCATCTGATAGCTTAAAAAATTTCGCACCAGATGGACTAAGCAAAATAACCGTATCTACATTGGAACATTGAAATAAAACACACAAAAATATTTTTTCTTTTAAAACTCATGTTTAAAACTATTCATTCTAAACAAAATGACGGTATCTCATAAAAAACACAAAAACAATATATTGGGTTTTAAACATATTTTTAACATATTTAAGAAATACATGGTCCTAACAGGCACATAACTGAAAATAAATTAAATTATATTCATTATGTCATTATGGTAACGAAAAATCAATTTTCACAAAAGCTCGATTTTCTCGAAATACACCTAGGTACCGCTCTTGGGCTTATGAGGGCAGTATGTAGGTATATAATTAGGTAAATACGGCAGGCAGTAGGCAATCAGTCAGAATCCACGTGAAACGTTCGGAAGGCTGGCCTTGGTGCAACCTTGCCACGGCGTGAATGAGATACGTAACCTTCGGGACGCCACGTTTGGATTGAATGCTCCATTGACACCCACGGCGGAAAGTAATGTATATTGTGACAAGTCTTTTTTTTAACAAAAGAAATATACTAATATGCCAACATCCGTCTGAAAGTTCATCCGCATGTCATAGATCGGTGGAAATCGCACACTGTGCGTTTTCCGTGATCTTTTTGTCTCACACCTGCAATTTGTGGAATGAGCTCTCGAGACATTTCCGAGGAACTATAACATGGGGTTCTTCAAAAGGGCTGTTTATAGAGTCTTTAAGGGTCGGCAACGTATCTGTGATGCCCCTGGTGTTGCAGGTATCCATAGGCGACGGTGATCGCTTACCATCAGGCGGCCCGTCAGCTTGTTTGCCACCTATGGCATAAATAATTATCAATATAAAAACAGACTTCGTCAGAACTGGACCAAATTGAAATGGGACCAAACGGGAAACACCAGCTTACAAATAAAAAAAGAATCATCAAAATCGGTTCACCCAGTCGTAAGTTAATAATAAATAATTAGGAATCTGATTTTAATCTATGAAATAAAGTACAAAAAGCATTTCAGTTATTACAAATATTTTAATTAGCTTCTAAGAAGGAAATTATTTCACCTGTAAGGGTGGAAAGTTTAGTGATGAATCCCATTTTAACCGACTTCCAAAAAAGAGGAGGTTATCTATTCGTTTTTTTTTGTTTGTTACCTCAGAACTTTCGTCTGGGTGAACCGATTTTGAGGATTATTTTTTTATATGAAAGCTGGTGTGCTTCCTGTTTGGTCCTATTTCAATTTGGTCCAGTTCTATTGTTTTATTTTTTTACAATGTAACTATTAAAAAGTGATTTCACACAATGAATATTATAAGAGACATCTGTCGGAACACCTCAGTACTAAATCATGCATGCGCTCTCTAAAAACCAATAGTGTCTAATTAATGCACGCGCTATGGGATAGAGGGCGCATATTTGGTCCAGTTCTGTCATTTTTATGAAGTCTGTTTTTATATTGATAATTATTTAAGTTTTTTTTATAATTGGTTCACTCAACTGGCCGTAACATCTTCAGATACGTTTTCTTAAGTAGGTACATTTAAATATGGCAATGCACGACCTCCTAGAAGTGAACACTGCATGCACGAGAATGAATATAATAGTAATAATACCTATATTATACTATACTTAAATTAAAGATAGGAATTAGATTCAGATTATATATTGCTTCCATACAGTACAAAGGTGGTAAATAAAATATTAAAACTAGTACATAGTTCATATGGACCCTGTCGGGCACAGCACAGTAGGAGTGAGGACGACGGCTATATAAAACTTTTTAATTCATATTTTCATTTAAATATTCAGCTATTGAATAGTAAGCTTTTCCATTCAGAAACTGCTTTAGATTACGTACAAAGTTAACGTTATTTTCTATATTTTTTATGTCATTGGATAGCTTGTTGTAAATATTTGTAGCCATAACGAAAGTACCTACCAGACGAGTACATCTTCATACGAGACTTTGGTAGTTCTAACTGGTTTGCGTGTTGAACTGTGTTGTTTAAGTCCGTAGGTAAAACCCTTTTTGATATAAATAAGTGCTCATTGTTTCTTACAAAATACAAAAAGTTACGTTTTTTGATTTTGCTTGATGTAGTATTAAAAATATCCATCATCATCATCATCAGCCAGAAGACGTCCACTGCTGAACATAGGCCTCCCCCTTTAACCTCTACACTGAACGACATCCCGCCATCTGCATCCACTGGATGCCCGCGACTCTCACAATGTCGTCGGTCCATCTAGTGGGAGGCCTACCTACGCTGCGTCTTCCGGTTCGCGGTCTCCACTCAAGAACCTTTCTTCCCCATCGGTTAACAGATCTTCGAGCGATGTGGCCTGCCCATTGCCACTTCAACTTGCAGATTTTAATAGCTATGTCGGTGACTCTGGTTCTTTGGCGAATATCTACGTTTCGGATTTTATCGCGCAAAGAAACTCCGAGCATAGCTCTCTCCATTGCCCGTTGTGTGACTGTGAGTTTTTCCAAAAGGCCAACAGTTAAGGACCACGTCTCAGTACCATATGTCATCACTGGCAACACACACTGGTCAAATACCTTCCTCTTCAGGCACTGTGGTATCTTGGACGAGAAGATGTCACGCAATTTCCCGAACGCTGCCCATCCGAGTTGGATTCATCTTCTTTTTAGAAAAATATCCAAATTATTACAAATGTTATTTTAAGAGGAAGACATTCGATACATTGGTGAATGTTGGTAGTAATTTGTTTGACAGGATGAGAGGCTGAATGTTTTTCTATTGACAAGGCGACTGCTAGAACGTGGAATTTGTAAGTTACATTTTGCGAGTAAATCAGGACTATCTATTTTTCCGGTAATTTTTTGTTAATGATTATGTTATTGTGATGAATGTGTAGTAACGATGATACGTGTGTGTTGTTGCAGTGCCTACTTGGTGCGCGTGCGAGCGCAGGTGATGTGCCGGGACGAGGGCACGGGAGGATGGGTCGCGCTCGGTGGCGGCGGCCTCGCCGACGTCATGGTCGGCAAGCGCTGTCACCACACACCTTGTAAGTGCACACCTACATCCTGTATAAATGTCACAGAAAAGAATTTTTATTTTATTTTTTTATGATACTGGATGACGAGACGAGCGAAGTCGCTCGCCTGATGGCTCTTCACGCTTGCCCAGAACAGCTCAACGCCACTCAGAATTTTGAACTTCAACAGTTCAAAACCCTGGATGGCAATGCACTGCGCTCATCACCCCGAGATATATGTCAAATCTCTGTGCCCTGTAATTTCGCTGGAAACATTGCCCTTCAATCCGGAACACATTACTGTTTGCACACTACTGCTTGGCGGTTGAATAACTGAATAATTAAAAATTGAACGGCTCTCAAGGCTTTTTTGTAAGGAATTTCTTGTAGCCACTTGCACCCATATAAACCCATAGCAACTGTGTTGCGGAATTCGACGCGTTGACATAAATAAGAATGTTCAATCAAGTATCTGTCACAATACCTAGCGACAGAGTTTCCTTCTCATTTCTGTTCTATTTACTTCTCTTTTCTGTGATAAATATAGACTTTTCAGCGAACGGCCCTGGGGCAGAGCGAGAGGAGCGGTGTCGCTCTAGGCGCCAGAGAACAAGGGGCGCATAAAAATATCAAAAGCGAAACAAATCATAGCGAAAAATAAAATTGTGCTGGGGCCTCGCGGCGGGTGCCGTGGGGCAAACCTTGTATAACTTCGCCTTGTACATCATCATCATTTCAGCCATAGAACGTTCACTGCTGGACATAGGCCTCCCCCATTGATCTCCAAAAGGACCGGTTGGAATCGACCTGCATCCAGCGTTTTCCTGCGGTCTCTTTTAGGTCGTCTGTCCATCTTGTGGGTGGACGTCCTACGCTGCGTTTACCGGTCCGTGGTCTCCATTCGAGAACCTTGTACATACGGTCTATATATGCTAGTACTGCCAATCGGCGAGGAATATCCCATTTGACAGGTAATGGGAGGCCTGCAAGGGGAGGGCGCCGCCATATGTTATAAACAACTTACTATGAGACCAACCCTAAAATCATGAACAAAATATCAGCTGTCTATAGGAAAAGATTAGTCACACTCGTGTATAGAACTGCTAATATATTTTCGAGATTTCAGGTTTGACTCCATAATAAAGTTGTTCCTGAGTATTGGTACTATGGACCCCTTTCAGCTTACTATACCGTTTCCACGAAACCCTGTATAAGCCCAATTTTGAAAAGGTGTTTGTTTAAAGGCCCAGTGATGATTCCATCAAGTTGCCGGATTCGACCATGTTACAATGCCGTGGTCACGAGCTGACGAGCTGTAAAACATGTCTTAGGATTTTGTGATTGGTTGCAGCCGGCGACAGTAACGGCGACAGCACAGCCTTGTCTGCCGCGCCCGCGCACGAGTACTACATACACGGGAAACGGATCAGCGACAGCATGGTGAGTGCGGGAGATACCCTCTATAACCACAGTTTTATAATGAGCCGCTTTGAGCTGTCAAACCTCACCCCTGCGTCAAAAATATGTGCCCGTCCGTAGCCACAGAATACATAAAGTAAAAGTACAGAAGGTTCACTCCGCAAAAGCATTTAAATAAGTAGCGACTCTTACTATCACACAATAAAGTCCAATTCAGGACGTGCGAGCGCTAACTACCTACTGCTATACTAACCTAGAAGCCTGCCTCTCTGTCTTTCGCGTTACTCTTATCGCGTTATCTCTGTCTATCGCGCGGCAGCGGAACGGCAAGTCAGACCAGTCGACTACTTGTAGCTTCATACTTAAAGTGCGGAGTGCGCCAGGCCTGCTTTAGGTAAGTTGATCTGTAACCTTTGAAACCTTAAAATTACAGGTTGTCCTGGAATGCACAATAAAGAAGGACTTCCAGTACAATAAGGTGATGCCTACATTCCATCACTGGGTGACTGATGAGAAACGGTTCGGGCTGACGTTCCAGACGGCAGCTGATGCGCGCGCGTTCGACAAGGGTGTGCGGACTGCTGTTGAAGAACTATTGGACGGTGAGTAAAGCACTAGAATCGAAGGCCGTAGCCAGAATTCATTCTGGAGGGTAGGAGGGGGGGATTTTGGGGGAGGGGGAGTACAAATAGAACACTACTTCTCCGCTTCGCATTCCAGGTGTTCAATGTTTTAGTAAGTATCTACACCCACCACATTCTATACCCCCTACATAAAACAGTGGGTTGGCTAAGACAAAGAATCACCAATTGATTTGAACCAGGGCTGACTCTTAAAGCCGTAACAGACGTACGTACCACGCACCGCCGTCTGACAACAAGAACGAGAGGGAAAGAGAAAAATTTATCTTTCCCTCTTGTTGGTCAGACGGCGGTACGTGGTTCGTGGTCAGTACGTCTGTTAAGGCTATTATTCAACTCTGATCTCGCTTTTTTTTCAAATCTATTTCTATAATCTAATTGGACGCACGGCTGATTACAGACCGCTATAGAAGAATCTAGAATAATCAGTTGATTTGACTCGGAATTGGCTCTTCTTTGACCCCAAATTCACTCTTCAGTTAAATTCTGACGTGTGGGCTTCTTTGAATAATTTGGATGGTGAAGTACTACAATTATCACCTATTTTGACTGCCAACTAAGTCTTTCACTTGAAAGTGTCACTTCAAACAGTGGTTGACTTGAATGAAGTATCATAAATGATAAATATGGATCTATTACTCCTATAGTTGTTCTTGATGGACAAAACACAGCACATCACGACATAATTTCACTATATTCAGTCTTTACGCGTCGCAATGTTATGGCCTACTAGTAAGTCAAAATTTGTGGAGGAATTACTAAACGGCGAGTGAAGGACACCGGCATAGTAGATATAATAGATCTGTGATATCAGATTTCAGATATCAGATATATCACAGATCTATTATATCTACTATGCCGGATCTATTAGATCTACTGTGAAGCACACTAAAGAAATGATTTCACGGGGAAATGAAGAAAGTCAAAGTACTGCTGGACGGTGAGTGGAGTACAGAATAATCAGCTAAATCGACTGCAAACTGAGTCTGAAAACGTAAAGCCAAGTCTGATTTAGTATCGCATTGCAAAACTTGGACTGAAGAAAGTAAGAAGTGTTTGGCTTTGACCATACATTTGCCAACCAGCGGCCTAGCATGGGCCGTGGAAAAATTGTCTTCCCACCGTTTTTATCCGCGCGTTGACGCGACAGAGCTAGAATATGGATACGTTTGTCACTTTCTAGCGGGATAAAAACGGTGAAAAGACAATCTCTCCACGTCCCGTGCTAGGCCTGCAGCATAGCTTCTGAAATCCTAAGAAATCAATGATTAAACACTTTTTAATTGTCACGGTTGTTCTCTACAGATGATTATTAGCGGGATATTTACCGTGATAATGTTGTGGAAGGAGCTCCCGATATTTCGGCGCCGTTACATGCACCATGTTCAAGGGAAGACTGAAGAATGCGGGTAGTTGGCAGAAAGGTTCAAAATTAGATACTGACAACGATCTACCCTCTTTCTAGGAATTCTTTCAGAAAATACCATTGTTTTATAATTTAAAGTGCTTATTTTCTATCCGTGAACTAATTTATCTAATGTGTTTCTTTTTTGCCTCCCCTCTACCGTATACTGGATTTCTTCATGGTAAGTATACTGGTATCTCTTTAAGAGCTAAATCAAACGGCGGACTTTCTGTAACAAGACTGTGAGACGGAGGATAAATTATGCGTGAGTTAGAGGGAGAGAGAGACAGAATTATGATTCGGAACCAAACTAAATCTATTCCGATGCATTTGTTACATTACGTGCGCCCCGACTGAAGAGAGGTTACGCTATGTTAGAAATTTTACATTATTTACTATGTTAGAGTGTTTCTATTTGAATGTTATAGACCAGGGGTCTCCAAACTTTGAAGCCTTGGGGCTATAATATTTTTTTCGGTAGTTGCAAAGGCCATAACAAATTTAATTTTTCTGCCCACCTAAGCAAACATAGGCTTTTATTGCATTTCAATTACTATTGATTGTGTATTGTGACACGTAACTACATCTAGTGTCGAGTAGTGATACTAGGTACTATCTATTTCAGCTACAGTCTTCAGTCCTTGTGCGGAAAATGTTTGGAATTGTCTGAATTTCTAAGACCAGTCATATCAGTTGTTAATTTTATCAGATCCACAGGGCTGAATCACCGACAATTCCGCAAGTTTCAATTCCTGTCGCGGGCCGAATTGATGGCAGTGGCGGGCCGGATTTGGCCCGCGGGCCGTAGTTTGGAGACCCCTGTTATAGACAATGCAAAAAATATCGACGAACATACAAAAAAAACAGGATTTTATCTCATTTATTTACATTGTTTTGTCGCGTGTTCTTTCAAGATGTATGCCTGTTCTTTGCACCAATAATAGTTTTTAAAAAAACTGGCAGTTCAAGCTTTTTCATACATTTTGCTATCGTTTACGCAACGATAACTTTTTCGCAAGTTCTCGTACTAACCCCAATGGACAGACAGACAGACGGACGGAAAGCGAAGTCTAAGTAATAGGGTCCCGTTTTACTCTTTGGGTACGGAACCCTAAAAATACAGAAATGTTAATTTTGCAAAAATGAAAAAAAAAGTTTAGTTTTTTTTATCTATAGGGGGGTAATCTGTTTCCTTGTATCTTCCGGAGTAGGTAATAAATATGACGTACATTGTTTGACAGGACTGGGTGGGGCGTGGCCATCGCTTCACGCGTACAAACAACACAACCCAGCGCCGAAAGATGACGACGAGGAACACAACATCTTCGAGGTGAGCATTCATACCATCATAACTGCGAGTCTGTGGAATACACTGCCTGATCTGAACGATCTAATTCCCTCCTCCCCATTTTTCTATCGGACTGCCAGAGCGGGCACGAAAAAACGACATCGCTTTATAGTTGATATTCCGAAAACCAGTACAAAGCGCTTTGATTCCGATTTATTTTTTTATTTTATTTTGCGAACTGCTAGTCTGTGAAATGCACTGCCTGAATGGGTGTTCCCCGATAGTTACAATCTGGGTGCCTTCAAGTCAAGAGTGAATCGGTTTCTTCTAGGCAAGCGTGCTCCATCTTAGACCGCATCATCGTATAACATCAGGCGAGTTCCTCAAGTCACCACGCGGCCGCCTTCCTTCAAGTGTAGTGAAGGGAAGAGCTTGTTTTGATCGTGTGTTTGTTTATATTGTCCCCAGTGCCTGAACCTGCCATGCTCGTCGCGGTCCAGCTCTGAGAACTCAACCGGCAGCCGCGTGCGTGACACCCGAGACCAGACCCCCATACTGTGTGCCATCGCCCTGCCCGATCACCGACCCGGTGAGTCCGCACTCTATTTTTCACCAACTCTAAACAAGGAGAGAGAGAGAGAACCCCCCCCTCTAAATTCAACCATAAATCGACACCGCTTTATGGTTGACATTCCTTTCGGAAGCTCGTTCGAAGCTCTTTGATTCCACTTTTATTGTGCGAATTGCTAGTCTGTGGAATGCACTGCCTGAATGAGTGTTCCCCGATAGTTACAATCTGGGTGTCTTCGAGTCAAGATTGAATCGGTTTCTTCCAGGCAAGCGTGATTCGTAGGCCGCATCGTCGCTTAACATCAGGCGAGTTGGCGGCCAAGCGAAAGCCTATTTTGCAATAAAAAAAAAACGGTTGTTGCTTTTTTGTGTTTGTTACCTCTGAATTCCGTCATATGAAAAATCATTTTTTTTTCGGTATCCAAAAGGAAATTGGATATTCTCAATTCGACTGTATTTTTTATGTTCGTTACCTTAGAACTTTTGACTGCACTTTTTAAGCAATGATGATAAATGCTGGAGTGTTTCTGGCTCAACGCATAAGCATTGCCATTCAACGTGGTAATGCCGCCAGCATGCTGGGTACGCGGCCAACTGATAGTGGGCTTGAGCATTTGGATTGTCTTTAAACATTCAACGGTCTATGGGCAGTCTTAACTGTTTTGGTAGTTTAGCTTGTACTTTTAACCGACTTCCAAAAAGGAGGAGGTTCTCAATTCGACAGTTTTTTTTATTTTATGTTTGTTACCTCAGAAATTTCGACTAGGTGAACCGATTTTGATGTTTTTTTTTTATTTGAAAGCTGGGTGCTTCCTGTGTGATCCCATTTCAATTTGGTCCAGTTCTGACATTTTTATGAAGTCGGTTTTCTTATATTGATAGTAGACAGCCTCGGCGCAGAGGGCTGTCTGAAGCTACAATTTTGTAGTCATAGTCATAGTAATTTATTCATAAAAAATAAAATTTACACGTCAATATAATCACAATTATCTAAAATTCTTCCATTATAAAAAATCCAAAATAAAATAAAAATTAAGACATTAATTACGTTATTGTAGAAATAAAAATAACAATTATAATCTAAGTGATTGTTTTGCTCACGAAGGTCCGACCTAGTTAACTTGAGTTTGTTAGTCACTCTCTTACTCTCTTCATCTCATGTTGTTCCAGAATCAAGGAAGAAGTTGGAAGCTCACTACGACGATAAATTGTGCGTAGTAGATGCGGACTCCGACCTTTGTCCCTACGTACACCTATCTGCTGTAAGTATCATCATTTTATTTGTATACGTCGCCAGCCATGGCCCAGAAGGGGTGGGGGAGGGCGGCAAGTTAATATTATGGAGGAAGAGAAGTCCAAAGTTTTTATTTGTTTGCCAATGGGTATACAAGGTCTTAAAATATAAAGTGTCCATCCATTAACAGCCGTAAGGGCGTGCAAAATTAAATTAGTATAATATATGTCAAAAGAATTAAATTAATTTATTTTAATAATAATTTATCAACAACCAAAATCATACGAATCAAAACGACATGCCATTTTCTTTAGGAATTCTTACACTTCATAGAAGCACTCTTTTACCAACCAGAAAAATATGTATGTAAATATGTGATGTAGGTCAGTCAAGAGCAGTCAGAGTTTCAGAGTTTGCAGTTGGCTACATTTTTTTAATCTCTAGAGTACGCAGCTGCCCCTCCCTGTCCCCCTTGGCGATGCCCTTTTACCAGGCTATGAAGAAAGATTATTCTATGCCGAAGTATTCTCAGTGATCATATATTGATAGAAAATAATTAAATATTCGGAATATTTTTGCATATATTATCTGACCCAAAACTAAGCAAAGCTTGTAATATGGCTGCCAGAGACTAATATACATACATATATATTTTTAAATACATACTTAAATAGACATTAACACTCAGATATAGAACTAACGCAAATGTTCATCACACAAATGTTTGTCCTAGATGGGAATCGAACCCACGCCCCCAAGCGCAGGAGGCAGGATGGCAGATGTTTGATAACAAATGGTTGTGTTTTCAGGTTCATGATTACACATACCCAGCGATGGTCGGTAGCACGGAGAAGGCATCCCCCAACACCAAACCACCCCTGGTCAAACGGGACTCAGGTAACTTTATACATTGCTTAACTTTTTTTTATAGCCAAGTTTTATTATTTAATCATAGTTATCAATATAAAAAAACCGACTTCATAAAAATTTACTGGACCAAATTAAAAAGGGCCCACACGGAAAGCACCAGCTTTCAAATGAAAAAGGAATCATCAAAATCGGTTCACCCAGTCGAAAGTTATGAGGTAACAAACATTTAAAACAAGGAAAAAAAGTCGAATAGAGAACCTCCATTTTGGAAGTCGGTTAAAAACAACATTTATTTGATTGCTAGCTGATACCCGCTACTTCGTACGCATAGAGCTTGGCCTTCAGCCTCGCTACTATGGCCCGCTCCAGGCCCTAAATTCCATCCAAATCGGTCCAGCCGTTCACCGTTTCAACTTTCCCTGAACTTCCACAAACACATAAGCACAGCAGTATGTTTAATATGAATTACAAGATCGTTTGGAAGACATTGTTCGTTGCAAAAGTCGACGTGCGAGCCGAGCGGCCACTGTGCGACGCCCGTCGAACGGTGCGCCGGACGAACGTACCTAAAATGCAGAGTGAAACCCCCCGGATTAAGCCTTAGTAACCGATGGGGAAGAAAGGTTCTTGAGTGGAGACCGCGAACCGGAAGACGCAGCGTAGGTAGGCCTCCCACTAGATGGACCGACGACATTGTGAGAGTCGCGGGCATCCAGTGGATGCAGATGGCAGGATGTCGTTCAGTGTGGAGGTTAAAGGGGGAGGCCTATGTTCAGCAGTGGACGTCTTCTGGCTGATGATGATGATGAAGGCTTAGCGATGAATATAACTAAATACATCACACATACTGAAAAAATTAATTGAATTTGCTGATTAATCTCTGAGATATGAGCGTTTAAAGTTTTAGGTGGGGATAGAGAGGGGATGCTCCATCCCTTTCTCGCAAAGCGTGTGTTAGTATAGCATTTGTATGCCGCGCCTGAGGCTTGACGTCATAGCTCAGTATAGTGCGCTCTCTGTCTAGCATGAAATTAAAATACAACTTATTTATTTTTGAACTAATTTAAATTTTGTTTTCGTTATAGGCTCTATTGATGATCAGGTTTTTTATGAGGTAATAAAATATTAGTCATCATGCATATTACATTATATTCGTTGTTGCAGGTTCGATAAAAAAGTGTTCATATGGAGGTCCACCGCCGTTACCTGATAAAAAACCCATCGTCGAACCTTTCCATGCGCGCATCAAATGCAAGTAAGTACCTACGATATTGGTACTCCCACCATTTTTTTTAAATTCAGTAATAGGCTTGCGTTTGACCGCCATCTCATCGGATGTTAAGAGGGATGCGGTCTACGATGGAGCACGCTTGCCCAGAAGAAACCGATTCACTCGAGATTTGAAGACAACCAGATTGTAACTATCGAGGAACACTCATTACCGCAGCGCATTCCACAGACTAGCAGTTCGCACAATAAAAGTGAAATTAAAGCGCTTCGTACGAGTTTTCGGAATATCAACTATAAAGCAGTGTTATTTTTCCTTGCCCGCTCTGCCAGTCCGATAGAAAAATGGGGAGGAGGGAATTAGATCATGCAGATCTGACTGACGCACACTCTCCATGTCAATAGACAATTAATATTTATTTCTCAAGGGAGACAAATGGAGGAAAAAAGTTTTTTTTTAAATAATAAGCTTTCGTTTTCAACTCTCCTGATGGTAAGCGATGATACGGTCTACGATGGAGCACGCTTGCCTAGAAGAAATCGATAAAAAAAGTCTATGCATAAAAGCTGGTGTATGTGTTCCAGGAATAAAATACCATTTACATGTAAACTTTTTTTCTCAAAAGTTAAATGATTATTTACGGGATATTTACCGTGGTAAGGTTGTGGAAGGAGCTCCTCCACAACCTTACCACGGTAAATATCCCGTAAATAATCATTCAACTTTAGTGAACAACCGTGATAGTTTAAAACAGTCTTTTTTTCTCAGTTCAATTATTATTTTTTTACTTTTTCGGGTTCCGTGCCCAAAGGGTAAAACAGGACCCTATTACTAAGACTCCGCTGTCCGTCTGTCACCAGGCTGTATCTCATGAACCGTGATAGTTAGACAGTTGAAATTTTCACAGATGATGTATTTCTGTTGCCGCTATAACAACAAATACAAAAAAAAAACAGAATAAAATATATATTTAAAGGGGTTATCATGCAACAAACGTGATTTTTTTGCTCGTTTTTGCTCGATATTGATAACGGCAACAGGTACACGCTTGAAATATTCACAGAATATTGAGTTATGTTATTCACTTTAAAAATAAACAATTAAATTAAAACAAATACTTAAGGGGGCTCCCATACAACCAACGTGATTTTTGCCGTTTTATAGATAATGTTACGGAACCCTTCGTTTCGTGCGCGGGTCCGACTCGCACTTGGAATATATTAAATGATTTTATTTAACTTGTAATATTTGTTAGTTTGTTTCTTTAGGTAAAATCTCACAATCTGATTTAGAAACAGTTCAGTTTAGAATCACTTTTTGCTTAAATATTACATAACCTTTAGTTCTGATGACAATGGCGGCCAAAACAAAAATATAAACATTTAAATAAACACCTTTTAGGCAAACAACAACCTAATAGCCATTGATTTAGTAATAATGTTATAATTATAATTTAAATAAAAAATAATAAAAGCTTGTTTTTAAAACAGTTTTTTAAATATAAGCGCTTCGTGCGCGAGTCCGACTCGCACTTGTCCGGTTATTTATTATATTAAACTGTACTGTTACGTTGTTTCGCAGACACTGTCACGAGTGGTACATAGAGAGTGCGAACCGCGCGGGCGCATGTGAGTACGCTCCGGACTGCTTCCGCACCTGCATCGACACCGTCTCCTGCATCCAGTGCGCACAGGTACTAAACTTACCACTACTCACACCATGGGTGTAGCTAGGATTTAATTTAGGGTGTAGTCTTCGATCAAATCATCAAATAGTGATCTCTTAAGTTAAGAAGGTAGCATCATAAGTTTTGTATGATCTCATATATTGTTAACCAACCATATCGCACTAAGCTATATGTTAATTTTTTGTTTTTGTTAATAACTTCATCCTAAGTAAAGTTTAAATAGTAGATATATATGTAATAGATCTAATTATAAATGTATAAATTTATATCTATGGTCTGGTTTTGTGACCAGCCATTACATAAAGCATTGCTGCACCCTTTATGCAGGGTATATTACACAATGTACTCTGAAACTTAGTTTTTAGAAGAAAGTGTACATATTTGCAATAAATAAAGAATAAATAAATATAAAGATGCCACAATGACGCGCTAATCGCGTATCGCTAATCGTAATCCCATCAAAAACATTAATGTGAAATGAGAGCCAAGTGAATAATATGGTATATGCCTTGGTTGTTGACTTCAACGATAAAAGAAGTGAGATCTAAAAGTGAGATCTAACTTAGGATAATATATTGAAGCCTAAGGTTTTTTTAGTGATACTGGGTGACGAGACGAGTGAAGTCTCTCGCCTGATGGCTCTTCACGCTTGCCCATAACAGCTCAACGCCACTCAACCCTGGATGGCAATGCACTGCGCTCGTCACCCCGAGATATAAGATGTCAAATCTCTGTGTGCCCTGTAATTTCGCTGGAAACATTGCCCTTCAATCCGGAACACAGTAGTGTCTGCACACTACTGCTTGGCGGTTGAATAACTGGCAAAGGCGTGGTACTTCCCCAGGCGGACCCCTGCAAAGAGTCCTACCATTACAAAAAGTTCTAGAAAGTCTTTGGCGCAAACTTAAATAAATTTCAAATGTATGTGTATTGATGTGTTTCAGTGTATGGTGTATCACTGCATGTCGGACGCGGAGGGTGACTTCACGACTCACCCCTGCTCCTGTGAGCCCGCTGACGACTCCTGCACCAAACGGTAACTCCTTACATTAATCACTCATCATAAATTTACAACAGGGCTCCAAAAGTTTTGGTGCTAACGTCAAATAAACCGGCCAAGTGCGAGTCGGGCGGCGCACTATACCACCACAAAATGCCCGTCTACAATCGACAGCCCCATTAGCTTAATTGGTAGTGAACCTGCCTTCTGCGTTTGGGGGCGTGCGTTCGATTCCCACCTAGGACAAACATTTGTGTGATGAACATATGTGTTTGTTCTATATCTGGGTGTTAATATCTATTTAAGTATGCATTTAAAAATATATATGTATGTATATTAGTCTCTGGCAGCCATATTACAAGCTCTGCTTAGTTTGGAGTCAGATGACCATATTATTATTTCATTTCGAAACAAATAATCTTTAAAATGCTCACACAAAATGCCCGTCTACAATTGAGTTTCGATACAAAGCCCGGACTTATCTGCGAATGCAGTATACTTAATTACATAAAGTAACTTATCAAGGTTCCTATACGAAGCTACACTGGTCTTCCAGGTAGATAGATAAACTCTTTATTGTTCACACCACAAATCACATAATACACGATAAAACAGCTTTAAAAAAACTAGCGTAGCAATCAGCGGCCTTATCGCTAAGAGCGATCTCTTCCAGGCCACCTTAGGATGGAGAGGATTCATAGGTGGTCGAAGGCGCGCGAAAAGCCCAATTTGATGGGCTATCTACATACTAGTACAAGCGGTGATGGTCACTCACGCTACAAAACAAGACCTGAGGACCAGCGCGTTCCGAGAGTTCAAATTCTTCAACATTATTCTGGTTATTCTAATACAAGATGGATCCACTTAGCCTCCGAAGAGACATGCATTTTTATCGCTTGTTTTTTGGGGATTGCTCTGAAGAGCTTTTTGATCTTATTGCTGCGTCGGACTTCCACTACCGGACATCCTGACACCGTCAAAAAGCTCACCCCCACATCTTGCAAAGCTGGAAACCCTACACTGTTCGATTTTTCCGCTCCTTTACTCCGCGGACCTGCAAGGTGTGGAATATCCTCCCCCCAAAGGTCTTCTCGCTGAGCTTCAACAAGAAACGTTTCAAAAAGGGTGTCTACGACTACCTGTCCGGGCTGGCAAAGCTCCGTCAACACTGCTAGCGTTGCAGGTGTCCATAGGCGGCGGTTTTTCTTACCATCAGCCGGACCGCATGATTGTTTGCCGCACTTTTTATAAAAAAATAAAATAAGTAGTTAACCAAGTGTTTCTCGTAGGTGGGTGGCCGTCACTCTGCTCTCCTTTCTTGTGCCGTGCCTGTGTTGCTACGCACCGCTGCGCTGCGCCCACAAAGCTGCCACCAGGCACGAACTTGCAGGCGGACACCATTCGCCATCACACTAGCTCCTTGCGACTGGGGGGAGCTAACCCCCCACAGCGGACGTCTCGAGGAACTGAGCACGGGTACGCTGCTCTGAGGGAAGACCGTAAGCAGTCTACTACTCCCGAAAAAGGGGGGTGTTGACTGGACCTACGTCCTGCTTAAGGCAGTCTAAAGACTGCTCGAAGGGCAGACAAGACTTAGACAGTGTACTGGTCTCGACAAGGGGAGGGGTCAAGACTTAAGCAGAGTGCTGGATTCGACTAAGGGACCCGGGGGAGAGGATCTAGGCAGTGTAAGTGGTCTCGGGAGGGGGGGGGGGACTAAGAAATTTGTTACGTGTTGATCGGAGGGGGGGCTAGGCAGCGTAAGTGGTCTGAAATGGTTGCGGAAAGCAGTAACCTGGTGCGTAACGGACAATCATATGCTTGGTTACTGGGTAACATCTTGATTTAGTGACGAGTGAAAGGAGTTCGTGACGATTTGTATAACTTAAGTGTCAGTAAAAGAACTATGTAAAAATTTAACTGCCATAAAAACACCAAATCTATTCACCGCCTTCATGTTAAAATAGGTATTTTGAAAACAATACTATCCCGGTTAGGTAATGAAATATCATCAGATAATAAGACTAAAAGTGCGAAAAGAACTGGAAAGACGTACGCAAAAGGTGGAAAAACTTAATATTAAGGAAGCAAGTTTGGTGGCAAGAAAATGATTGAAACATCAACGAGTGTAGGTAATTTGAAATATGGTTTCAATACGCGAGAAATTACGTCTTTTTTACACTGCCTCGTTTACAATTAATAAAATTGTAAATAAAATTAAAATCCGTTTAAATATAATAGAACTTGTAAACTTAACCAGTGCAGTAAAATAAGTTAGAATTCAACTTGTTCCAATTACTTCAGTTTAAATTTTCCAATTATGGTAATTCAATTGACGTAAATAATGTTTGTGTTACTTAGATTAGTAATCGTATAATAGAATATGGCTGTGGATATGGTAAAAGTTAAGGAGTTGAAATGGTAAAACAATGATGTGTGAAAAACACTAACAATTTCCCAATAGAAAATGTGTCATTCCTTTAATGAATTAATTGGAAAATTTATATTTTGACCAATTTTTTTTTATCCAAACTAAAATTAGATGTGGGGATGGCCGGTAAACTTTTTACAGTTGACATTAACATAGCTAGCACCGCAGAAAAGTTTTTTTTTTTACTTCTCTTTTCTGTGGCTACACTTGATATATATATATTGTATTTGGAAAATGACAATGTCGTTTAGACAAATGACATGTAGGCAACTGTCATCAAGACAACTGTCATCCAGACAACTGTTATCACAGATCTATGTGACTGTTATCAAGACAACTGTCATATAGGCAAATGCCATATAGATAATTGTCTATAAACAAATGTCATCTAGACAACTGTCATAATATAGACAAATGTCATAGACAAAATTCTCATAGCAAAGTTACTAGCTATGCTAGTGACCAACCCCATATAGATCCTGCTTGTATTTTCTGAAAAAATACTAATTTTAATAATTAAATGATATGTCGTTTTAATGTTGAAAAGGGAAGCCAACTTCTTTCTGTCAAATTTCGTTGGCTTACAAAATATACCTACATAAACGAAACCAGTAGTAATAAAAACCGTATTTTATTAGGGAATAATCTATTCTGACAGTACAAGGCATTCTCATTAAGAGATCACTCAAATATTTTTATCCTTCTGATATATTAATTTAAAATTTGCTGCTAACATAAATATTTAACTAAATAAACATCACGATTTCGGGGATAGTCAAACCAGTATATTTTGTTGCAAGGAATGGCCACACATTTAACCGACTTCCAAAAAGGAGGAGGTTCTCAATTCGACTTATTTAACTCTTTTTTATGTTTGTTACCTCGGAACTTTCGAACCGATAAACCGATTTTGTTTTTTTTTATTATTTGAAAGCTGGTGCTTCCCATTTCAATTTGGTCCAGTTCTGAAATTTTTAGGAAGTCGGTTTTTTTTTATTGGTAATTATTTATTGTCCATGGTTAATGTCAAACAAACAAACCAAGTGTCATTGTTTCACTGACATTCAATATTGCCATCTAAATAAATTAATAAACGCCGTTTTATTGTGGCAAAATAAGCTGGATTGACTTTAAAAAATGCATTTGAAATCAATAAAATAGAAAAGTTATTTTTTAAAATGTGTAGGTATCTGTTTTATTTCAAATTACTAAGTAAGATCGATGTTTCGTAACTTTTTTCATAAGAAGTGCGGCCGAAAGGTTAAAGGACACTTTGGAAAAATTCTTCAAGTGAAAAGACACTCGAGTGATAGTGATGGGACACATTTCGGAAAGTGATAGTAAAGTGACTGGAACTAAGTGTCAAAACTTGGATTTAAACATGTGAAGGTATAAAATTGCAAATGTCAAATGAATAATATTAATCGTCGCTAAGGCGTACCGATGTATGTGCTAATTTCTCTCTAGGTACGACCCGCCATAGAAATAATATAAAATTTTAATATTAACAATGTCGTTTAAGCCATTTATTTATTCAAAAGTCGTATTATTTATCGAGTGTTCTTGAAATGTTAAATTGTTGTCAATGTTTTATACTATTGTCATAGATTGTCAAATTTTAATCATGTAGGTAGTACAATAATGTCATAAATGTGAATTATTTTCATTATTGTAAAATCCGTTGTCGATAGTGTACATTTATGACATTATTGTAAAATTCGTTGTCAATAGTGTAAATTATTGACAGTATTGTAACATTCGTTGTCAATAGTATAAATTATTGACAATTGCAATATTCATTGTCAATAGTGTAAAATTGTTGACATTATTGTAATATTCTTCGTCAACAGTGTAAAATTATTGACATTATCGTAAAATTCGTTGTCAATATTGTAAATTATTGTCAACTAATTGTCATTTTGCATCCGTTTCCAGTCTTCCACGGCAGGAAAAATGAGTCGTCGTAAATAGTTTGTGTTGTAATCTCGTATAAGTTAAATATTTGCGAATTTTATTCATCTGTGTGTAAATGTCAAATTTTATTCTATAAAAAAAGTTAACATATCTTATTATTGTTATTATATTTAACGTCGTACGCTTTTTAACACCTTAAGAATATGTTGACATATTTTTTTGTCACATTTTAATATTGACTGACAAAGTGTCAAAACATTTTAATATTATGTAAACATTGTCAAATCTTGTTCTATCTAAAATTTGCATTGGATTTTTTTTATCGATAGTCGAAATAGGGTATAATCATCGAGATACAATATCTATAGAGACACAATCTTTGAGTGAAAACAGTCAAAAAACGTCCGAGCGTCGTTGTACATACCTAGACATCAATTATATAGTTCACAATGCGACATATACTTCAATTTAGACGTTATGTCGCTTGCATAGTGTTCAACGTCGCTTGTCTGATAGCGCATCGTATCGCGTTCTAGTTGAATCACGGTTGCCTTACAACTAATCAAAAAGACTTCGCAATGCGTAGCGTGCGCCGAGTTTTGGTTCGGTCATTTTTTTCGACGTTTGTAATTCTATACGTATTGTATCGCGATGGATATAGGATATAGATTTCGTTTACAGCATCACTTTAAGACTTATTTGATAAATTTACGGGTACTGTGATGTCCTAGGACCGCAAAGCATTTGATTTCCTTAAAGTTGTAATTTTTATATAAAAAAATGTGTAATGTGAATGTAAATTTTAATATTAATCGTAATGTCACTTAAAACTAATATATTTATCATCATAAGTATTGTAATAAGCTGTTTTATGCAGGAAGCACAAAATGGCTTTAATCCATATATTTTATGGCTTTATTTTATGGTTTTGCAATAATTTTTTATAAAAAATAAATAAATATAATTTTTGAAGCTATCTGTCTAGTCTTGTGAATAATCAGTATTTTCATCCCCCATTAATAAGCCTCTTTATTTTTATCATAAACCGACCAATCTTTTTTGTAAATTTATAAATTAGCACGAAAATGGCGCTGGCATTAGCGAAGAGCTCCAAGACAACGTGCAAAGCAATATTGAAACGGAGAAAAAATTTTAAATTCTTGAATTTTCGCGAGTAAAAGGGCTCACTTGCGGAACTATCGACAATTTTTAATTTCCACGCAGCTTTGACTGTAAAAAATAAACAATAAAATAAAAAACTTACAGAAAATAAAACAAAACATCGCTCTAAGCAAAAGCCTTTTCCAATTTCGTGCGTGTAATTGTTACTCCGTATTTAAAAGTTTTAATAATATGTAAGTAAATGTACTAAGTGTTTTAAATAAAATATAAGAATGCAAAAAACTAAATTTAAAAAAAATCTATAGTCGGCATGTTTTTATTTGAAATGTTTAATATGACTAGAAATATGAAGACATATTTACTGTAGTAAAGTAAAAATCTATGTATTTAAAGGTAAAAATCAATTTATTAGTGTTTTTAGTATCAACAATAATATATATAAGCATTATTATCAGTATGATTTGTTGTAAAACAATTACAATGTAAAGTAAAACAGAAAATGGTTGTTCAAAAAATTATAATATATGTACATCACTAATATATAAATAAACGAAATTAGTGATTGTATTATTTACCTACATCTATTCCTCAAGGTACAGAATAAGAAAATAACTGATAATTATATTTGCTTAGGTAATAAAAGGTAACTGTTAATTAATATAACAAAACCGCGATGGTTTTTTTTGTTTAGGATGTCTAAAAAAAAACAGTTCAAAATCTGCCAAAGAGACAGAATAATAAAGAGCATAGAATCCGTCACATGGTTTACGAAGTATACAAGGCCATCTGTCAAATAGTATGTAGCCATTGATGCTTTTTACAGGTCCCTAGTACATTAAAATAGTGTACAACCCTGCAATTTTCCGTCCTGTCAAAAATATATTTGTTTCGTTCTGGTAACAACAATTTTGGCATATGAGTAAAGAATGTAACATATTTCGTTCGTTTATGCTAAATTGGCACTACTTCTGAGCTTGAGCCCTTTTTCTGAGGCTCGAACTTTTGCACCGATTACGGGTATAGCCGCTCCATAAACTTACTTCCTGTCACGAATAGGTATAATGTCGTGACAGGAAGTAAGTTTATGGAGCGGCTATACCCGTAATCGGTACAAAAGTTCCGCGCCAAAGACGATGCCAGTGATATTCAAATATTCGCGCGCCCGTACCCCTCCAACTTTCAACATTTATCTGTGAATAAAATGGCGAAATGGCCACTATTGACCGAATTCAAATCCATAAAGTTGAATAGGATTGCTACTCTATAGACTTCCTAGATGGATTAGATACAGACCAAGTGCGTTCCCTCGCTGTAATGTTGGCTCCCCTGCACTTTCCCTATAATGTGTATGGGAAGTGCAGGGGAGCCAACATTACGGCGAGGGAACTCTGGTGAAACGCACTATACCCTAAATTACCCTTCATGGGAAATCTGTCGGGTATTTATAAATCTTTTAAGCATACTTACTAGAATCAATAAAATAATAATATACCTATCAGATAATTAAAACACAGTAAATTAAAACAATAGTATATTTATCTCGGAAATAAATAAGTGTAATGGGGTATAAAAATAGATTAAAGTCAGTATTTACAAAATCGTTATCAGAACACTAAAATAAGTTAAGATAAAAGAAAAAGTAACAAAGTACTTAATTATCTAATATTATTCGACAGTTTAAAAACTATTTATCTACTTATTATGTGCTTAGTTTTAAAAACGTTTTTTTTCTTAAATTATATTTATTCAAAGGCAAGTAACGTCAATTTTTCGTCAATAATTATCAATATGAATAACCGACTTCATAAAAATGTCAGAACTGTGGCTCTAGTACGAGCACTTGCGAAAAAGTATTCGTTCCGTAAACGATAGCAAAATGTATGAAAAATTGAACAGCGCCTCTATCGGACGTAAAGGGAAACTGATTTTTTCATATATTTGCTATCGTTTACGGAACGAATACTTTTTCGCAAGTTCTCGTACTAGCCCCACTGGACCAAATTGAAATGGGTCAACACGGGAATTAAACACTAGCTTTCAAATGAAAAAATCAGAATACAGTCGAGTTGAGAACCTCCTCCTTTTCGGAAGTCGGTTAAAAATATTCCACGCTTCGTCAATATAGTAGGTATATATTAATATAACCCATCGACCAAGTTGTAGATTTGAACAAAGGAGCCAGATAAATAAAAAAAAGTCAAAGGCAAGCCCATTATTATTAAAAAAAAAAACTCAAGACAGCTATCCGTAGAAAATGTGTGGTTCCGTTCCATCATTTGGCAAATTCTATGCCTAAGTTGGTCAATCTTTAGTCCGGTTTTCTTAATTCTAGCTAAAACTACCCGCAAGAATCGCAATAAAAATCAAAATGTCGGTGCAAGATGGCTGCCACGCCGAGTCAGCTGTCAGTTCATCCATTTGGCCAAATACGTGAGCTTGGGATATGTTATGCGGTTCTAAGTCGTAATCCTCTAGGATAGGAGTGACTTCCGTGTAGTCAGACGTGGGTCTAGATCTACCCACTGAAAAAGAAAGAAAAATCATACATCATTCATTAGGCTACCATCACATCACACAAATGTTTGTGTGTGCAGAGCGTAAAAAGAGGATTATTATTATTATTATATTAAAAACAATAAATTTCGCCGAATTTTGGTGTAGAGGTAGCTTTTAGTATTCTTGAAACACATTGACGGAAAAATAAGGTACCTTAAAAAAACTGCTTTTAAAAACTTGAAAAATTTAGCCGAATTTTCGTTTAGAAGTAGCTTTTAGTATACTTGAAACACATTAGCGGAAAAATAAGGTACCTTAAAAAAAAACTGTTTTAACCCCCGACGTAAAAAATGGGGTGTTATACATGTGTATCTGTGTGTCTGTCTGTGGCATTGTAGCTCCCAAACGCTGAATCGTTTTTTTTTATTATTTGAAAGGTACAACATGGGGTTCTTCAAAAGGCGAGTTAATAGAGTCTTAAGGGGGCGGCAACGTATTTGTGATGCCTCTGGTGTTACAAGTATCCATAGGCGACGGTGACTGCTTACCATCAAGCGGCCCGTCTGCTTGTTTGCCACCTATGGCATTAAAAATAAATAAATATAGGTGAACACTGTTTTAAACTATCACGGTTGTTCACTAAAGTTATATTATTATTTACGGGAAGACGTATTCCCGTGAACATGGTGCATGTAACTGCGCCGAAATATCGGGAGCTCCTTCCACAACCTTACCACGGTAAATATCCCGTAAATAATCATATAACTTAAATATAGGTGACTTGATCAAGAGGGTTCTTAGCTATGATTCAAGATAATCTTAATCGCTCATTTCTCGGGGGTTTAATTTATTTTTCACTATATACTTGTGCTTACCTAACTTAGGTAAATGTTGTTATTTAAATTATGAAACATAATTCTAAATGTTTATATCGGTAAAGCGAAACAAGGATAATTTGGAAATTTTAACCTATATGTAACTTTTTTGGGTATATTCCCAATTTCACCTTCATCATCATCATAATTTTAGCCATAGGACGTCCACTCCACTGCTGGACATAGACCTCCCCCATCGATTTCCAAAAGGACCGGTTGGAAGCGGCTTGCATCCAGCGTTTTCCTGCGGTCTCTTTTAGGTCGTATGTCCATCTCAACCGAAAGTCTTCAACCAGTGTGTGTTGCCAGTGATGACATACGGAACTAAAACGTGGTCTCTCACTATGGGTCTCGTTGGCAAGCTCAAAGTAGCACAACTAGCTATGGAGAGGGCTATGCTCGGGGTTTCTCTACGAGATCGAATCAGAAATGAGGAGATCCGTAGACGAACGAAAGTTACCGACATAGCCCACCGGATTAGCAAGTTGAAGTGGCAGTGCGCAGGGCACATAGATGGGGCCGAAAGGTTCTCGAATGGAGACCACAGACCGGTGAGCGCAGCATATAGGACGTCCACCCACAATTACAACTTACACTATTATAAATACGAAAGCAACACTGTAACCATGTCTTTTAATATGTTCCCTTAACCTCCGGTTTACTTATCCGCTGGACTAATATTGTTGAACAAAGACATTCAGTCGTATAAAGATTATCAGCTCTTTTATCAAAGGTTTAGAAAAAACATACTTACGTCCAGATTCAGTGGCGAAATGTAATATGGAGGATTGCTTGCTCCAACCAAACCTAAAAAGAAAGTATGTATTGAAATATAATCATAAACATGATTAAAAAAATAGAGGTAGATTACATCAAATAATAGTGTAATTCGCAGTGAATCAAGAAAATAATACTCATTTTCTTCACATATACCAATGAGAATTGTACTCAATATGTTGGTCCCATTTTTCCAATTAAGTAGGTACAAAAAATAAAAACAAAATACCTAAGGCAATATCAAGGTTTTGAAGTAGATTTATTTTTAGTGATGCTTAGTTGGGACCTTTACCTATTTCTTGAAGTAACGACTGCTTCGTAAACGGTGCTCGGAGTCAGACCACGAACTGTATAAATCGCGCTGTGAATCGGCCCTGAAAAACGAAATATAAGGCTAGAAAATGGTGCGTCGCTTTCTCACTAGGTATTTGATGGGTTTATTAATAGATAAAATGAATGTCTACTTTTGAAAAATGAGCAAGAAATGGTATAAGTTTCCATTTACTCTGGTCATTATAAAAAAATATTAAAACAAAAAATTGTTTTATATATTAATCTCGCACATTTCAGACGGCAACAACTAAAGGAGAAATTGTAGGTATAACTCTGCCATTTATTTTTTCTGAGACTCGCTAGCCTCTGCCATTATTATATACTAGTAAGTACTATTGCCCGCGACTTCGTACGCATAGATTTTCATATACACTTTCAACCCTATTTTCCTCCCTTAATCCGGCCCTTGCGCAAAATAACAGCAAATATACTTCAATCAGCAGGCGTATTATGAATCTTTGATCGGGATCGCGACTTGTCAAAATTATGTCAAAAAAAAAAAGCGTTGTCTATTTCCAATTTCGTAGTATGAAATTGGAAATAGACAACGGCCTTTTTTTTTTTTTTTTTGCGTCATAACCCCTTTCAAGTGTCAAAATTCTGTCAATTCTGACACTGACTGATCCCGATCAAAGTTTCATAATACGCCTACATAGCTAAGCATATTCGAGAAAACCGCATTTTAGATCCGTACAGTGGTTTAGGAGATGTGCGTGGAAAAAAAAACAGACAAAAATTGTAAAAACTATCTTATCGTGTTCAGCTGCTTATTTTAAGACGCCATGTGTATTGTTTTTTTGATATCTCGCAATTACAGATTTTTTTATCTCTACATTTTTATTATAGATAATATTGTATAGATAAATCTGCCATTAATTTTTTCTGAGGCTCGCTAGCCTCTGCCATTATTATATATACGAGTAACTAAGTCATCAATTTTTTTCTGAGGTTCGCTAGCTTCTGCCATTATTATATATACGAGTAACTAAGTCGTTATTTTTTTTCTGAGGCTCGCTAGCCTCTGCCATTATTATATATAACTCAGTCATTAAGTTTGTTCTGATGCTAGCTTCCTCAGTCCCTTACTACCGCCGCACTCACCATCGCTGGAGTCTCCGGGCACGACGACCTGCCTCCAGCGGTTGGCAGGTGGTTCCGTGGTGAAGGAGGCCGGCTCCTCCGTCGCCAGGCGGCCGTAGTATGATCGGAGCCACAGGTTATATTCTGTACAACAGAAGTAAGCACGGTTTAGTTACACCAGTGGCCTTAGTACGAGAACTTGCGAAAATGTTATCGTTACGTAAACGATAGCAAAGGTTCCCAAAGTGGCCCACGTGGACCCCCAGGGGTCCATGGGACCAGCTAAATTTTGAAAGTGGTCTACAGAAATAAAATTCGGAACCTATGAGTTACACCTACATAAATGCTGAGTTCAGAAATTGTTTGCTGATAATTATCAATTTAAAAAACCGACTTCAAGATTAGTAAATAAGCAAGACATATATATTGCAGAACAGAAGTCGTTTTTTTACCGACTTCCAAAAAGGAGGAGGTTCTCAATTCGACTGGTTTTTTAAATGTTTGTTGCCTTATAACTTTCGACTGAGTGAACTGATTTTCATGATTCTTTTTTTATTTGAAAGCTAATGTTTCCTGTGTGGTCCCATTTCAATTTGGTCCAATTCTGTCATTATTATAAAGTCAGTTTTTTATATCAATAATTATATATTGTTATCGATATTTATTCTTACCAATGATAGTAGAGTAGGAATCGACTTCCCAGATGAGGGTGTAGCTGGTAGAAGTCGCTTTATTAAGGGCGGGGTCTACCTTGAACGACGCTACGTTCGGCACACCTTAAATAAAACATTTATGTTATTATAAATATATATATAACGGTGCCCCGGTGCGGTGACTGCCCCGGTGGCTCAGTTGGTACAGTTGGTGGTTGGTGAACCTACTTTCTGCGCTTGGAGGCGTGGGTTCGATTCCCATCTAGGACAAACATTTGTGTGATGAACATTTGTGTTTGTTCTATGTCTGGGTGTTAATATCTATTTAAGTATGTATTTAAAAATATATATGTATGTATATCAGTCTCTGGCAGCCATATTACAAGCTTTGCTTAGTTTGGGGTCAGATGACCATGTGTGCAATAATGTCCCACATATATATCATAACAAAATTGACATAACTGCAATATAAACTAGCTAATGACATCCGGATTTATGTAACGTTTGCATCTAAATCAGTTCAGGCGTTAAAAGAAAACTATTTTTTTTTTTTCAAAAATAGTTTGGCACAGTTTAGTTACTATTTAAGAAATACATTATTTGTAATCTCTTTCTCTCTCTAATCTCTTTTTATCGCATGTCAACATAGAAGTCGGGTGAGCCTTTCTTTATTTTTCTTTCTTTCTTATTTATGTTCCTATTTCATCATCAGCCATAAGACGTCCACTGCTGAACATAGGCCTCCCCCTTTAACCTCCACACTGAACGACAACCTTCCATCTGCATCCACTGGATGCCCGCGACTCTCACGATGTCGTCGTCACGGTGGCGTCTTCCGGTTCGTGGTATCCACTCAAGAACTTTTCTTCCCCATCGGTTATCAGTTCTTCGAGCGATGTGGCCTGCCCATTACCACTTCAACTTACAAATTTTAATAGCTATGTCGTTGACTCTGGTTCTTTGCTGAATATCCACGTTCCTATTTAATTAAACACAAATATTAACAATAAGCGCTATAGGTTTGTCTAGCCCACACTCAGAAAAAAAATGGAAGCGTTATACCTACAGTTTCCTCTTTAGCACTTGCACCCCCCCTCGGTCGTCCATTCGTATACATTTTAATCACATCGTTTGCAGTTGTGTGCGCTCATATTGAAGTGTGCGTTTGTAGAACTAGTAAGAATATGTCAGTGAGTGCAATACGTGTTTATCTCGCCCCCTTCAGTTTTTGGCAGACTTTTTTCGGTACTAGCTCGAGTAGGCAGATTCAAACTATATATTATCAAATATGCCATGCAAATGCCAAAGCAAAAATGTTGACTTCCTTTTTAGATGTAGGCATGTTTGTTTCTATCTATATAAGTAAGGGAATTTGAAGCGAATGATCCCTCCTGCACATTTTTATATAGAATGGCCTAGGCGGGCACGAACCCCCGTATGATACGAAGCGATTACATTTTTGTTGTGCGAACTGCTACATTGTGGAATGCGCTGCCTAAATAGGTGTTCCTCGATAGTTACAATCTGGGTGTCTTCAAATCACGAGTGAATCGGTTTCTTCTAGGCAAGCGTGCTCCATCGTAGACTGCATCATCGCTTAACATTAGGCGAGGTGGCGGTCAAACGCAAATCTAATCACACTAGTATCATAAGTACGATATATGTGAAAATTTGGATGGATGGATATTTGTTACTCAATCAGGCAGAAACGGCTGGATGGATTTGGATGAAATTTGAAATATACATTGGTTATGTCCTGGTTTAACACATTGGCTACTTTTCATCATCACCACCGATTTTCATCACCACGCGGGTGAAACCGCGGGGCGCAGCTAGTATTCAAATAAATAAACGAATCTTATTGTTCTATAAGATGAATGAAACACCTGTGAGTTTGAAGGAGACGTCAGCCATGCCCAGTTTATTCTCAGCTCTAAACGTGTAGTTTCCAAAGTCTGTTTTCCGCACGGAGCGGAAAATCAACTGATGCAGGTTATCCGTCACTATTAAAACGATCCTGGAACAAATTACATGTCAATTTTTATAATGAGACACGCCAACGTCAAAAATTTCACCCACACGCTGCCCTCTCGCCGGCACAGAAAAGAATTTCGTTTAAATTAGAACGGCTGTCAAGGCATTTTGTAAGAAATTTATTGGAGCCACTTGCACCCTCAACTGTGTCAGCAACTGTGACGCGGAGTTCGACGCGTTGACATAAATACGAATATTCAATCACATATCTGTCACAATACCTGGCGACAGAGTTTTCTTCTCATTTCCGTTCTATTTTATTCTCTTGTCTGTGCTCGCCGGTATAGTGGGTTTCACCATAGAGTTCCCTCGCCGTAATGTTGGCTCCCCTGCACTTCCTATACACATTACAGGGAAAGTGCAGGGGAGCTAACATTACGGCGAGGAAACTCTATGGTGAAACGCAGTATAGTGCGAGATCTGTAAGCTTTACATGAAATAAGTTTTTGACCACAGAACTCCGACATTTATATAAGCTGATTTGGAATTTTAATTTTTTTATTTGAAAGGATATATTTTCAGATTGGACTCATAGAAATTTCATCAAAACCGGTTTAGTAGTTTGGTTTTTAAAAGTCTGACATTTATATGAAGTCGGTTTTTTATATTGATATTTATTAACCGACTTAATAAAAAGAAGAGATTAAAAAGAAGAGAAACACGGGAAGCACCAGCTTTCAAATAAAAAAAGAATCATCAAAATCGGTTCACCCAGTCGAAAATTAAGAGGTAACAAAAAAAAACAGTTGAAATGATAACCTCATCCTTTTTGGAAATCGATTAAAAATGGCAATAATCACCTATCATCAGTCTTCACAGGCCTCCCATCCCTGTACCAGGAGGTCCTGGCGGGAGGTATCGCGAACTCAACCTTGGCGGCCAGCACCGCGCGGAGCCCCACCGCTGTATGCACGAAACTACGCTCCACTGTCACCACTGGAGCATCTGAGGGAGAAGACTCCTTATTAGCTTGTAACTTCAATTAAAGATAAAGATTCGTTTATTTGTCCAAACATGTGTTCAGATAAAGATCTTATAACATTTAACGCAGTGCCGTAAATAGGGCTGTCTCAGCGGTGCCCAGGCACAGGGCGCAGACTCTGGAGGGGCGCAGAAATGACCACACCAGGACCAAGTTTTGTTTTCAAGGGCGCAGTTATAGAAGCTCGCACCGGGCGCATAAAAGGCTATTTACGGCACTGATTTAACGTACCTAACGTAAAATTCGAGAGGAGAGTTAGTTGCTCCCAAGTCCTGTTGCATTTACATAATGGGAATTTAATTATTAATTGAATTATTATTAACACAATTCAGATAAAGAATACTGATATTATTACCATTTAAATATATGGCAGCAAAACAATTATGTGATTATTTACGGGATATTAACCGTGGTAAACATGGTCAGTAACAGTAAGTACTCTTACGTAGGTACTCTTTAAATTATGCATGTGCAGAGTCGATGCCATCGCTTAACAACGGTGAAGGAAAACATAATGAGAAAACCAAGAAACTCGAAAGCTGGCATGACGTAGGGCATGGTAGATCAGACCCCCTCTCTCTGAGAGGAGAGAAGACCTGTACAGCAGCAGTGTGAACATGATAAACTGATAATGAAAAAATACCCAGTTATCTAAGGTCCAATTTTTGTTTAGGCCATAGGTGGCATACAAGCAGACGGGCTGCCTTATGGTACGCAGTCACCGTCGCCTATGCATACTTGTAACAGCAGAGGCATCACACATATGAGTACGTTGCCGACTCTATATATTAACTCGCCTTTTGAAGAGCCCCATGTTGTAGCTTCTCGGAAACACCGCGAAAGTAGCTCGTTTCACATTTTGCAGGTGTGAGGCAAGAAAGATCGTGTCAATCGCACAGTATGCGATTTCCACTGGCCTATGATATGTGGATGTGTTTTCAAACGGTGGAGGCCAGTGCGATGATAAAACCGCGATGCTGGCATTAGATCGAATAGTTCTTCAGAATACTACCCATTGTTAATTCGATAAAAGATTCAGAGAGAACCAACCTCTCTGCGCATGTTGAGCGGCTCTAGGTGTTCGGTGAGCTTGGGATTATCGACAATTCTTACAGCACTTCGAGCCTTTAACTCGGCGTGTTGTTGAGCACACCAAGTTTCTTAGAAGCAAGCTTGGCCTTACTTGCGATGTGACCGCGGAACTGTATATTGTATTTACCGTGGACTATGACAGTGACATGCGCGAGCGCCGGGTCCCCAGCGCCGTTCCTCGCCATGCACTCGTACGTCCCTCCCAGCGACCGGTGCTCGGCTCTAAACCTTATGCGGGGCCGATGTTCCAGCAACGCCATCAGTTCTCCCTAAAAATAAATAATTGTTTCATAGGTGCAATTTAAAACCACGTGACAGCGGCAAGGGCCGTGTGGCGCTGTGGCAGGCAACACTGCCAGAATTATGAAACTATAGGCCTCGGTGGCTCAGTTGGTAGTGATCCTACTTTCTGTGTTTGGGGGCGTGGGTTCGATTCCCATCTAGGACAAACATTTGTGTGATGAACATTTGTGTTTGTTCTATGTCTGGGTGTTAATATCTATTTAAGTATGTATTTAAAAAATATATATGTATGTATATCAGTCTCTGGCAGCCATATTACAAGCTTTGCTTAGTTTGGGGTCAGATGACCATGTGTGCAATAATGTCCCAGATATTTATTTTATTTATTTATTATAGTCGCAGAATTACAAGAAGTCAAGTGAAGGCATATTTATAAACTCAAAGATCACATAATTATGATATACGATTCCACTTCTCTCTTCGCGCCAGCCTGGCGGCAACTGACATAAATACCAGGACCACTCTTTACAAATCTCATTTGAGCAATAGAAACCGAGATATTCGCAAAAAAACGATTTTGATGACCTTTGACCTTGAATATCTTAAGACGCGGACACGATAGCAATGGTGACTTTTGAGACAATATTTAGAACGACAAAACAAAGGTTTATACCAATTTTCAGCCTATTATCTTTCATTCCGAGGTGAAACCCCTAATATGACTGGGCTATCTTTGCAAGCAACTCTGATGGCAATTGCTCTTTAGATTGGGGGCCCATTCAAGTATTAGGTAGGTACGTAAGCAGATTAGAACTTTTTAACCCCCCCCCCCCCCCATGTCATCAAAAATAAGCAAATCAAAGATCCCCTTCCTTTGGTGCTTACGTAACACTTGAATGGCCCCTTGGATGCGTCACGAAATAACACAATCTTGGGGCCTTCTTGCGGCATATCGGCCGTGTTTGTATACCTGCCAAGCGGTACCTACATTAGCTGTCGCAAACAATATAAATCCCCAATGAAAGAAGTCTTAACCAGTATGTGTTGCCAGTGATGACATACGGCACTGAAACGTGGTCTCTCACTGTGGGCCTCATCAGCAAGCTGAAAGTCGCACAACGAGCTATGGAGAGGGCTATGCTCGGGGTTTCTCTACGAGATCGAATCAGAAATGAGGAGATCCGTAGACGATCTAAAGTCGCCGACATAGCCCACCGGATTAGCAAGTTGAAGTGGCAGTGGACAGGGCACATAGCACGCAGAACTGATGGCCGATGGAGCCGAAAGGTTCTTGAATCACGGACCGGAAAACGCAGCGTAGGACGTCCACCCAGAATATTTCATTTTTTTTTTAATAATTTTTATTTGTTATTGTCAAAGATTGTTTTTTTTTTTGTTGATGTTTTTCCAAGTTATTTTTATGTATTTATAAGTTTGTAGTTAATAGTTAGTTGATAATAGTTATAAATAAGTAAATGTAACGTATTGGATTTTTCTGTGATGTTACTTTTACAAGAAAATAAAAATAAATAAATAAATATGAACAGACGACCTAAAAGAGACCGCAGGAAAATGTTGGATGCAGGCCGCTTCCAACCGGCCCTTTTGGAGATCGATGGGGGAGGCCTATGTCCAGCAGTGGACGTCCTATGGCTGAAATGCTGATGATGATGAATTAAAGACTCCATTTTATGCAATCAACGCGCGCCGCACATCATACGTGACCTTGTTTCTATCTGCTACCATAGAGAATCCTTGTCTTTTACTGTTAACGTTCATGTCTAATTTAAGTCATAGCACACATATCAACTCGGAAAGGGATCGTCACCGTATCGCCTTTCGCCTCGTCGTCAAACAGGCGTCAACCTAACGTAAGCACGTAATCAAAGCGGATCAGCAGCTTCGATACGTTGACTCGGGTACGGCTAGGCGACGCCGCGCTTACCGCTCGCCAACCGCTGGTTGACCTGGCTGGCACCACGGCTGACGGAGAGGCGTAAGTGCGTAGACGACGAGCCATAAGCGCGGGGACCGCTGGTTGACCAGTGAGCTTGTCCCAAGACGAGTCGTTTACGTTACGATTCCGATAAGTGTGCTTTGCAGTAGAGAGTTACATACAAAGAATACTGAACGGCTCGAGTTGATACGGTTACGATCCGTTTCCGAGTTGATAATGTGTGCTATGACCTCACTCATACGTAAGTTGGCAGGAAGATGAGTAAGAGCTGTCTGTATTCTTTGGCTCGATGAAAGCACCTACATTCTTCCTCCAAGTGATGATAGGCTGCGGCGTGCCAGTGGCCTCGCAGCCGATATCCACGTATTCCCCTTTCATCACCTCCAGGAACCCGTCTTCTGGGACAGTTGTTATTGATGGGGGGTCTGAAACATGGACAATGAATGAATGAATCTTCCGGATATTTATTAGCTAATTTAAATTATTTTTACAATAGGTATGTGTATTGTAAGCATTTAATTATATCCTTCGTTAAGACTGTTATCACACTAATCATACTAAAAACTCACGTGGTTTCACCCGCGTGGTGAGGAAAATCGGTGATGATGATGATAAAAAGTAGCCTATGTTAATCCAGGACATAAGCAATGAATATTACAATTTTCATCCAAATCCATCCAGCCGTTTCTGCGTGATTGAGTAACAAACTTCCATCCATCCAAACTTTCACATATATGATATTAGTGTGATTAGTTTGTATGTAATGTATAAATAAATAAAAATAAATAAATAAATATCTGGGACATTATTACACACATGGTCATCTGACCCCAAACTAAGCAAAGCTTGTAATATGGCAGCCAGAAACTGATATGCATACATATATATTTTTAAATACATACTTAAATAGATATGGGTATAGGTATGGGTTGACATAAATGATTTTTAAACGTACGTGAACCTTAACGCACCTAGATACAGTTTGCATTATAACAGAACCCTGTCTATATATTTATCTCTTTTCGTAATCGTTTGCATCACAGAAAAGAGAAGTAAATAGAACGAAAATGAGAAGGAAAATCTGTCGCCAGGTATTGTGACAGAACCTTGATTGAACATTCTTATTTATGTCAACGCGTCGAACTCTACATCACAGTTGCTATGGGTTTATATGGGTGCAAGTGGCTACAACAAATTTCTTACAAAAATGCATTGACAGCCGTTCTATTTTATACAAAAAATAATAATATTTTCTGTGGTTTGCATAATGTTTCGATAAATGTAGTTATTTTTTAACTCACATTGAACTTCGATAGCATGTGTTTGGCGTATCTTGCCCCAGGGGTCAGGTCTTATGATCTGCAAAAGAACAATATGAAAATAAGATAACGTCTAATAAAAAAAACAAAAGAAAAAAAACGGCCGGACACCAGCTAGTTTCTTTAATATAACAAATATTTTTGAAACCTGTTTTTTTTATTATTAAATAGGCTTGCGCTTGGCCACCAACTCGCCTGAAAATTGAGTTGCTGCCTGATTTTTTTTGAATCAAATTAATATTTGCTCCATTTGGCACATTGCCTATACCTATAAATTTATATAGATTTGTGCTAAAAATATCTTGATTTTTTTAATGTGTCATCAGGTTCACCTAGTTAGAGCGGCTCTGGATTCGATTCCCGGCAGTATTTCCTATATAACCTACCCGACTATGTGACCCGACTAGGTTTACCACCCGTCCGCATTTGTCCGCACTTTTAAACCTTTCTCCGGACTTTGTCTGGCTTTGTAATTTGTTTGGCTTTTTTAGCTCTGATATAACCTATATTGATGCGGTTTTCACTATCAGTTAAATGATTTTTCACGGAAGGTTTATATATATATAATAAAATATATACCCGTGCGAAGTCGGGGCGGGTCGCTAGTGTTGAAATATTAATAAAAAATGTATATAAAAGATTTTTATTTGTGTTTTTAATGCCATGCCACATTATTTTATACATAGATTAGAATAAGCTAAACAAAACTTATGGGCAGGATAAAGGCTTAGACTGCCCCGGTGGTTCAGTTGGTAGTGAACCTAACTTCTGTGCTTGGGGGCGTGGGTTCGATTCCCATCTAGGACAAACATTTGTGTGATGAACATTGGTGTTTGTTCTATGTCTGGGTGTTAATATCTATTTAAGTATGTATTTAAAAATATATATGTATGTATATCAGTCTCTGGCAGCCATATTACAAGCTTTGCTTAGTTTGGGGTCAGATGACCGTGTGTGCAAAAATGTCCCAGATATTTATTTATTATTTTATTATTATCAAGAGGAAAGATTTGAATTTCTGGATGTTTGTAACGAATTTACTCAAAAACTACTGGACTGATTTTACAAATTCTTTCACCATTGGAATGCTACATTATCTCTGAGTAACATAGGCTATATTTATTACTGGAATGTTTAAAAAATCTAGTAAATTATAAATAGGTACAAAAGACGGTCTTACTCTATTTGAGGGGTATGAATGATGCGTTATTTATTGGACCGCGGTTCAAATGAAAAGTATTGCAAAACACAAGCCTCAATGTCGATAGTAATTACGTCGCCGGCATCGCCCTTCGATCTCAACTAACTCTGAGCAATTGTTGTTTAGCGCTAGAGATGTTTCTGGCCTATCGATAGATTTTCTATACAGTGTTTTTTGAAGTGAAAACTTCTTTAGGCGCGTTGAGAGCATTTTGGGTGAACAAAAATCATGGAACTCGCGGCATCGTCACGCTGTACCGTGTATTTAAAATAAGCGCCATCTTTTGTAGAATAGGTGAATTACTATTTAAGTTTGCACTTCTGACGTGCAGTCCTATGACTGAGGTATTCACTCGCGATAGGGAAGGGACTTCTAGTCTGAAATGAACAGGATTGAATAGCATCAAAAAATGTTTTTGGCAAAAAGCCAATTTTCATTGCCTTTTTGGGTGAGTTTTTTTTTTAAATCTGCAAATGGTAACAAAACATTTTCATAAATCAACGGTCAACTTGAGATAGTTTTTATTGCCCCAATAAACTTTAGATGCATCAATCTACCTATCGATAACATAGTAATTGTCAGAAGGTACCATAGATTTAGGATAGCAAAAAAAAAAATGTATATGGAAGCTACCGACACAATATTTTTTTTTATCGCGGATAAGTCCGCGTTGGACCACCAACTCCCCTGTTGGTAAGCGACGATGTGGTCGAAGATGAAGCACGCAGACTTAGAAGATACTTATGCACTCTTGCCTTGAAAAGGCCCAGATTATATCTCTCAGGAAACAAGGAAGCCGGCAGGTTGTTCCAATCCTTGGCCGTACGGATTAGAAACGTAGAATCGAAACGTTTGGTACGTATCCAAGGAAAGTCCACAATGTATGGGTGGTAATGGGCTGTTTTCCTACTTGTCCTGTAGTAGAAAGGGGATGGTAGGATAAGGTCGTGTAGCTCCGATGCAATTTCTCCGAAATGAATCCTATAGAAAATTGACAGACTCGCAAAAATCTATCGATATCGATAATAGCTGTTTTCTGCAACACTATTCAGCCACTTGAGTTACAGGAACGGCTCACGAGATCGTCCAATTATGCAATTAAACAATTCGGCCAAACTCTTTTGTGTGACGGACGGACAGACCTCGTTTTACTTGGTTTATAGCTGGAACGAATTCTTTTTAACAGACTTCGGAAGAGGAGTTCGCCTGTTTCTAATCGCTGACGCAAAAAAGGGGTGTTTTATATTCAACGTGTGTATCTGTGTGTCTGTCTGTGACATCGTAGCTCTCAATCGCTTTTTCTTCTCTGGCTATTTAAGTATAAGTACTTTTTCTTTTCTGGCTATTTAAGTACAAGTACTTTTTCTTCTCTGGCTATTTAAGTATAAATACTTTTTCTTCTCTGGCTATTTAAGTATAAGTACTTTTTCTTTTCTGGCTATTTAAGTACTTATAAGTATTTTTCCTTTCTGGCTATTTAAGTATAAGTACTTTTCTTCTCTGGCTATTTAAGTACAAGTACTTTTTCTTCTCTGGCTATTTAAGTATAAATACTTTTTCTTCTCTGGCTATTTAAGTATAAGTAGTTTTTCTTTTCTGGCTATTTAAGTACTTATAAGTATTTTTCCTTTCTGGCTATTTAAGTATAAGTACTTTTCTTCTCTGGCTATTTAAGTACAAGTACTTTTTCTTCTCTGGCTATTTAAGTATTAATACTTTTTCTTCTCTGGCTATTTAAGTATAAGTACTTTTTCTTCTCTGGCTATTTAAGTATAAGTACTTTTTCTTCTCTGGCTATTTGAGTATAAGTGCTTTTTCTTCTCTGGCAATTTAAGTACTTATAAGTACTTTTTCTTCTTTGGCTATTTAAGTATACTTTTGAGGGTTCCGTAGCCCGACAAGGAACCCTTATAAATTCGTTCTGTCCATCTGTCTGTCTGTTTGTCAGTCCGTCCGTCCGATTTTTTTAGAACTTTCTATAATTATTAAGATAAGATAAAAAACAATGGATAATGACTGACTACAATACCTACTTGCTTATTAGCTTTTGCATGCGCGAAGCTACTCTACTCTCGCCTGAAAATAGTGCTCTGTCAAGGTCGTAGAGGCCCCATTATTATCCTAATGTGCCCCGTGCCTCCAATGGGTTTAAGACGACCCTGCATGGCTAACATGCACACCGCTACATAATCCTCTCGTCGCCCTGTCGAGCGAGAACGCGACAAGGTGCCTACGGATTTATATATGCCTGTCTCGCTTTGGCACGACAAAAAGAGTCGACAAAACCTTATCGCGGTGCGCATGTTAGCATTAGCGTGCTTTTGTCTGCTCTAGTGCAACGGTAATACGTATAAGCGTCAAACTTTGTGTGATTATAGTATACACTAACAAAATACTAGTAAAACGATAATTAAGAAACAAGAGCCAAAGACGAATCCGGCGCATGCTAACTGCTGAACTGAATGAAAGAGAACACATTTTCGGGTGCGGAACCTTTAGTGCGCGAGTCTGACTTGCACTTCACCGGTGTTTATTATACTTACCATATAACGTGTAACGTAACTTTCCGCAGTTGTACCCACTGTTATACAGAAACCGTTAATTTCGGAATAATAAATAGCAATAAGCTACCTTCATACCAAATATCATCCAAACCCTGGATTTGAGAGCTCACAAACACTGTGTGTTTGTTATTTATAATACTAGTAGGTATTTGCTGGTCCAGCAGACCAATTAATCAGCGATGGGGTGGTCTGTTGGACCGATGCACTAATTATACCCAGTTGAACTAACTACCCTCTTCCTGTTCGGACTATAATAACGTACTTAAGCCCTAGCTTGAAAGCTGCTGTAGGGCCTGTGAGTCCCACTACATCACAGAATTGTTATTAATATAATATAAACAAATTAATGAAGCGCACCGCAGTGTTGCCGTTTTGGCATTTTTAATGCTAAATTTGGCATATTTTCACCTAATTTAGCATGTTAATTTGGAACTTAGCATATTGCATTATTTTAGCATTTTTTCAACATTGTCTAGGGCAACACTTTAACCATCGTTCAGAAATACTTAAGGGGAAATCCCATCCATCGTTAAGAGATATCATTTCGTACGTTCGAGGTTCGGTGATGGTTCTGTTTGTTATGGTTCGGGTTTTCCCGATTAGTCGATTGTTTATGTTTTGTTCAAACATTCGTTCGGTCAGTGACAGACACATCACAAGTTACATAGGTAATACGTTACGCTTGCGGAAAACTAAAGTGATTGCGCGCAAAAACATTTTATAATACAAGTTTGGTGAGAACAATGCCCCCCAAATATTCACAACATTATCGTGAAGAATGGGAACAGATGAGGGAGTTTAAGGATTGGCTATCACCGGTCAAAGATGATGCCACTAAAGCCTACTGCAAATATTGTAAGTGTAATATTATTGCAAAACTGTATTGTTTAAAACAACATATTTCTACAAGTAAACATGTGAAGTGTGCTGAGCCCATGAAAAGTCAAACAAAAATTCACTTTTCGAAAATTCAAACCCACCTTGATACCCAGAAAGCGGAAGGCAATCTTGCACTTTTTATTTGCGAGCATACTGCAATTTTAACGGTGGATCACCTATCGGATTTGTGCAAAAAGACATTTTCTGACAGTAGAAGTACAGAGAACATGAAGTTACATAGAACAAAATGTAGCAATATTATAAATAAAGTCTTGGCACCGCACTTTGTATCTGAATTGATAAAAGATGTGGGAGATGCAAAATTCAGCATATTAATAGATGAATCTACAGACATATCAGTCACAAAAGTTCTCGGTATGTCCATCCGATACTATAGCCAGACCAAAAAACAGATTATAACAACATTCTTAGGATTGGTTGAAATTGAGAATGGGACAGCCATTGCCATAGTCAATGGCATAAAAACCCTATTTACACTATTAAATTTAAGTATAAACAATTTAATAGGGATTGGAACCGACAATGCTTTTTCTATGACTGGTGTCAACAACGGCGTGCACAGGCTTCTGAAATCTGAAACTGGCAATAATAATCTAGTATTAGTGCGGTGCCTATGTCATTCTTTACAGTTGGCTATTACTCATGCATCTGAAGAAACTCTACCACGAAACATCGAGTTCCTGATCCGAGAAACCCACAACTGGTTTAGCCATTCTTCTAATAGACAATTGTTCTACAAGGAACTTTATAAAACTATAAACTGTGGCAAAGAACCTCTAAAAATTACTCAAATGTGTAATACCAGGTGGTTGTCCATTGAACCTGCTGTCTGTAGAATAGTAGATCAATGGTTAGAACTGAAAACCCATTTTGAAATTATGAAACAAAAAGAAAACTGTTACATGGCAGAAATGCTTTACTCTATGTATAATGATCCCATCAATCATCTGCATCTACTATATTTGTTACCAATTTTAGATGAAGTACAAAAAGTTAATAAGAATTTCGAAAGCAATGACAGAGACCCGACCAAACTTCTAAATGACTTGGTTGAATTGGTTGAGTCGGTGGCAAGGCGAATTTTGATGCCAACAGCATCAGCCAGAGTAAATATTTTGACAGATAACATCACCAGTTACCTGGATCCATCTCCATACATGGGTTTCAGTGTAGAACGTCGAATTACGGAATACCAACTTTCATCAGAATCAGTTCAGAATCTACGACATCGCTGTAAACAATTTACATTGAAGCTCGTCCAGGAAATGCGATCAAGGCTGCCAGTAAATATTCAAACATTGAGAAAAATGAATATGTTTTCTGTACGGGAAACTTTGAAAGTAATTAAACCAGAAATTGTTGACATTGCTCAAGAGTTTGGTTGTAACACAGTCGATATAGAGCGTATTGTGGTACAATGGAGAAACATTAGTCACATAGACTGGAAAAACAAAAATTCGACGATAGATTTCTGGTCAGAGGTATGTGAGTACAAAGACTGTGCCGATAACAATCCATTTCACGAGTTGGCATCTTTAGTGATGTCTATCCTTTGTCTTCCACACTCCAATGCAGAAGTGGAGAGAGTGTTTAGTCAAATGAATGTGGTGAAAACAAAACTGAGGAATCGGATGTCGTTGACGACACTAAACTCAATACTGTATGTCAGATATGGACTCCGAAGATCAGGAAAATGTTGCAATTCTTATAATATTCCTGATGACGTACTGAAACACATTAAGGGTATTAAAGAACATGCAGCGACTGATAATAGTGGCCCGTCAACGTCACAACAAGAAAAAGACGAACAAGTTGATGACCTTCAGATATTTTTCGAAATAGATGACTAAGATTTAGATATTTGACTTAATAATACTTTACCTTCAGGTATTGTTCAAAATAGAAGTCATATATTGTTTTTTGATGAATAAATACTTTAAATCAAATTGGCATTTTATTTAGCACTTTTTAAATTGTATTTAGCAATTTCTAGCATAATTCGGGCGAAAAGTTAGCATTTTTCTAAAATATAAAACGGCAACACTGGCGCACCGGCATTCAACAGTCATTCGCTGGCGCTCAAATAAAGCGCACGTACTCAATCCATCTACCGGAGTTTCAATTACCCATTTACATTATTTAGGATAGCCTTCTGCATCAAATCAAGGAGTCACATTAATACAACATCACTAAATACACAAATCTGCAATCAATTCAAAAGTCACATATCAACCAACAAAAATTATCCTAAATTGGTGACCCCGACGTGATGAATAAACGAATTAAAATTTATTTAAAAGGTTATTTATTTTTCTTATTGAATGCTTATCTTGTATCCTTTTTCAACAAATGTATGGCTACAAAATATAAGCACAGCTGGTCTATTCTGCAAGCTACGTGAACGCCCAAGTGAAGTGATAAGCTAAGTGAACGTGTATTTTTCATGTCGATTACTATAGAGAAATGTCAAAATTTCGAATGATCACGCTTGACTGCAGTCCTTAACCCTTATAATTCGATTTTTTGTCATTTATCTGCAGAAATAGGCAAGAAAAACTCACATTCACTTAGCTTATCACTTCACCTTCACGTTCACTTAGCTTGCAGAATAGACCGGCAGGTGTTATGCGCAGTATCAGTCGGCTGCAGTCAGTCCACTTGGAGGCTGTAGTTGGCAAGCATGCTCACACGAACCGGCATGAGAGTGTTACTTACCCCACCTGTGTATTGTACCATGTTACTTACCTCACAAGTGTAATGCGCAGTGTCAGTCGGTTGCAGCAAGTCCACTTGCAGGCTGTAGTTGGCGTGCATGCTCACGCGAGCCGGAAGGAGAGTGTGCATGTCGTGAGAGTCACCCAGGAGGAAATCGTCTTTGTACCATTTCACACGGATAGGGGTATCTGGAGCAAAGAAGTAGATTCAGTAGGCTGACCTTTTAGGAGTTTAATCAGGGCAGCTTTAACAAATGTCAGAACTGAAATTGAAATTGGAAAGCACCAGCTGTCAATTAAAAAAAGAATCATCAAAATCGGTTTACCCAGTCGAAAGTTCTGCGGTAACAAACATTAAAAAAAACTGTCTTATTGATAACCTCCTCATTTTCGGAAGTCGGTTAAATTAAAGAAAAAAGTTCTTTATCAAAGAAACCCTGTTTACCTACTCAAATGAACAATTATATATTTTTCTTTTTAATTCGATGCCAACTGGTAGTGGGCTTGGGCATTTGGACTCTCTGAAATCTTTTCAACTCCCGTGAACTTTAATCTCAAGCCAACACTGGAGAGGGGGCCGTATCAATAGGAGGGCCAAATGCGCCCAATTGCTTCACAAAGATACAATCTACGATCCTTCCTGTCTAGAACTCGTATTATTCTGTGCCGGTAAATAGCCACTGGCCACTGGCCACAGAAGAAATAATAGTGGTCCAGTCTAAGATGACCGTTCTTTCAATACGCGTCTCCTGTATTGAAAGAACGCTCATTAGATATATTTCATATTCGTTTACTTATATTTTGTAATGTTATTTTCTATGAAATTCACACACCTTTTTATATAATTACAATATAAAAAACCAACTTCATAAAAATGACAGGACTGGACCAAATTGATATGGGACCACACGGAAAGCAACAGCTTTCATATAAAAAAGCATCATCAAAATCGGTTCACCCAGTCGTAAGTTCTGAGGTAACAAACATGTTTTTTTTAAACAGTCGAATTTAGAACCTCCTCCTCTTTGGAAGTTGGTTAAAAATAAAGTCAAATTGAGAACCTCGTTTTTGGAAATCGGTTAAAAATAGTTTTTCTTGCGGTGGGTAGTTCTTTACTAAAAATATACATGAGAAAAAAAATAAAGGTAAGTATACAATGACGACACGATATTATAATGCACATTATAATTGTTGCCAAAACTGTAAAAAAATCTTGCCCATCTGTTATTATTGAGATTTTGCTTTTGCTCTAAGTATGCAGTTTTTGATGGGACTGGTAGATTGCCAATGATGAAGTCTTTAGAGAACGATTAAAGGTCAATCTCATGTAATAAAAAATATCATCAGCCATCGTAGCCACGAGCTGACACGCCGCCAGCCAGCTTGTGACGGCCGTGTAAGTGGTAACATGGTCGAAACGCCGATCAAAATATATCTAAGTATTATGCTTCTTCTTCGCTTGAAGAACCGACAACCGATTCGGAAGAAAGGTTCTTGAGTGGAGATCACGAACCAGAAGACGCAGCGTAGGCCTTGCCACTAGATAAATAATGATTATAAATATCTGGGACATTATTGCACACATGGTCATCAGTGCGAAAAAGTATTCGATCCGTAAACGATAGCAAAATGTATGAAAAATTGAACAGCGTCTCTATCGGACGTAAAAGGAAACTGAATTTTTCATACATTTGCTATCGATTAAGTATCAATAACTTTTTCGCAAATTCTCGTATTAGCCCCACTGACCCGAAACTAAGATGGACCGACGACATTGTGGGAGTCGCTGGCAGATGGCAGGATGTCGTTCAGTGTGGAGGTTAAAGGGGGAGGCCTATGGTCAGCAGTGAACGTCTTCTGGCTGATGATAATGATGATCTTATCACAACTTTCATGCGTTTATTTCTCCTGATCACAGACTAGGTAAGGCTACGTAGAAAATCTCCTGAGATGACCTATAGGGACAAGTTTCCCCCATCATACTCCCCATACACACTTTCGCATTTAATAATATTAGTATCCACGAAAAATTGACTCATAAAATACTTAGTTACCATCAAAATGTCCCCAAACGTCAGGGCATACCTAATAAATTACAGAACAGGCACAATGGCTCCCCGCTTTTGTGTTGAACACGTACAAACACAATGGGAGTAATAACTTCACACTGTTTGGACGAGAGATTATCTTATTCCTGATAATTAAATCCACGAGACACCCCACCAAGGGAGTCGCCAAGGGGGGGCAGGGGGCAGGGAGAGCAGATTAAAAAATGTAGCCAACTGCAAAGAAACCAAAGTCCTGGCCGTGCAACTGCTTTGCCGATAAATCCCGCACGTCAAAACTCGAATAAATTCTCTATCACTAGGTATAAGTAGAGTTAACCCTGGTGCCGGGGCAATAGAATACGGCACCGGTTCCCCCTGCCTGTAGTAAGAGCCCTCTAAAAGGGGACCTATGGGTTCGGGATGGTCAAAGTTGGGGCTCTGACCATCCACTTAAGCGTGCCCAGGGAGAGTACGTTGTGTGACCAACGTTGTCGAGAGTGAAGGGACTGAGACAACACGCAGTTGTCTCGGGAGGAGCCATAGCGCAGTGCTGAGGGCTCCGGTGCGTTCATCTGGAGATCCCGGAGCCCTCTTGTCAAGCACTAAGGCTGGTCACCGGGGAGGTTTTAGTGGGTACAATCCCACATAACCTGGCTGCACCCCAACGCAGCCGGGTATCTTTGGAAGATTTCCCCACGAAAACAAAAAAAAATGTGTGTGTGTCAGCTACGACGCACAATTGGAGTTTACTCGGCAGCAGAAGAATGAGATGGAATACCTACATGTGTTGCGCGCAGGCGCGCAACACATTTATTCCATCTCATTCTTTTACACGTTCAATCCTACAGATATATATGTTTGTCTCTTTCTACGTAACGCCTCAACTTTTCGTGTTACACTTAATTTTACTCCTCATAAAATTTCCGTACCGGGCCTTATAACTCAAATCGTTTCTTAAGGAGTAAACTCCAAAACCATTTTTTTAAAACTAAATATGAAACGAAATATAGATAAGGGGGAGGCCTATGTTCAGCAGTGGACGTCTTATGGCTGATGATGATATCGTGAGTTGATGTGAGTATGTACGTTGTGAATATTTTTACTTTATTCTCCCAACTTCTAGAAAAAAAAATCCAATTTACAATTTAAGTATTATTTAATTTGCTATATCAGTTGGTACAAATCAAATCAAATCAAACCATATATTTGCTAGAATACATTACAATAATGAGGTCTTAAAATTATTTTTGGTTTCACAGTATGCAAATATTCTTAAGCTAATTAAATTATATCTTTTAAGAGCTATTTTTATATTAAATTAGGTATATTATTATATAAAATTAGTTATTATTATTATTAAATTATATAAAAAAAATCGACAAATTCCTTAATAAGTATAAAAACAATGCTTAAGTAGCCACTCAGTTAACGATTTTTTAAAGTTCCATTCATGTACGCGTCTTCTTTCTACTAGGCTGAAAATAAATGTATGTATGTATGAAACGAAAAAAATATTTATTTAACCCATGTCTGTATCTACATGGACCCGGGTATGTCCTAAAACTAACGGAGGATGGGCAGCACCGTCCTAATAGTACACGGTGAACGTACTGCGATCCCCAAGCCGCCTGCCAAGCGTGGGATTATGACAACACCCCTCTCTATGAGGGAGGCCTTGTCCAACAGTGGACATTAAATTGGCTGATGATGTGTGTGTATCTACATCTACAATAATAACTGTAATTTTAGGTGTTAGAACGAAGCTACATTTACACAATTTATTTTAAAATTATATTGAGCTTTCTCATTTTAATAACATTATAATAGGCAGATAAATATAAACTAGGTACCGAAGTATCTCTATAATAATATTATCGACACGTAAAATTATAATATTAAACACTTTGATCTGAACCTCCATAAATTTCGATTAGAAATGAGGTTACAAATTTAGCCGGACATTCAGCTAATCCATGGGGCAAACTTGTATTTAGATCAATAATATTTAAAGTCTTAAGTCATAATATTTTGAGAATATAGTATGACACTGTTTTAAACTATCACGGCTGTTCACTACAGCTACCTTCCAGTTGTCTTCCCGTGAACATGGTGCATGTAACTGCGCCGAAATATCGGGAGCTCCTTCCACAACCATACCACGGTAAATTACCCGTAAATGATCATATAACTGTAATATAGTATGATTTTGAAATATTTTTCTTTCAACTTCTAACCGTTGAGGAGTTGTGCCCTTCATCACCAGCTCATCCATATGAGATGATGATTATCAGAAGCAAAGACTTGAACAGCTTTAGAAGCTATATGAAAAACATAATAAGTGCCTATAAAATTTGAGGGTTGCCCTCGATTTCCCTGGGATCCCATCATCAGATCCTGACTTGCGTGACAATGGGACCAAATTGTAAGTATAACCGAACAAAAGATGTCTTTTTTAAATCGGTCAAAAGATGGCGGTGATATCAGTGAACATACATTTTTTTTTATTAGCAGTGGAACATAGAACCTCCGCCATTTTAAAGTCGGTTAAATACATAAATTTTTACTTCAGTATACCTACCTCACGAAGTATAAGTATGAAATCTTTGACCTACCTAGTTGGTCAAATGTAATCGGCATAATAGTCGGAATAAATTTTTGTGTCAGCTTTTGAGAAGTCGGCCAACTCTATCATCCATTTTTCTACATGGAGAGAATTATACAGTGTATAATTTAGACGAATGTACTTATATTACTAAATTTGTATAATGAATTTGGTTAATCTTGTTTAATATTTTAATTAAGACGTTGGGGTCGCTGCTTGTTTATTATTATTAAAATGTTACTACAAATTAGGCAATAAAATAACAAACAGGTAGTGTGGGTGTACACAATTTAATAGTACAGTAATCTTACTAATCCGGCACTACTAATTAAAATCAGGTGTCGGATTATTGGAATATTCGGATTACTGGATTATGTAGGCAAATTCAAGGTAAATAAAATATTATATGTTGGTAGTATGTTTTTTTTTATCGCGAATAAGTCATCGTTTGACCACCTACTCGCCTGTTGGTAAGCGACGATGTGGTCGAAGATGAAGCACGCAGACTTAGAAGATACCTATTCACTCTGTGGCCTTGAAAAGGCCCAGCTTATACTCGTATCTCTCAGGAAACAAGGAAGCCGGCAGGAAAGACAACTTTCTTTCTTAAGACAACTATTTTAGTAATATAGGAGTAAGGAGTATAGAGCGCGTGTAGGTAGTGGCTGAGGAGAGAAGGTGCGCGCGGAGAGAGCAGGGCAGGGTCTGTGGGTGTAGAGTGCCGGACTACTGGACGTGCCGATGTACTGGAGTGCCGGATTAGTGAGACTCAATTGTACTTGAATTTTATTGTAATAAGGCCGGTTTCCACACCTGGCTGATAAGATGTTTGCAACGGCTGGTCGTACTCTTTATTCCTGTTTGTCCCCCAGAGGAGACAGACCGGAATAATTCCCAAAAAGGAGAGTTACGTTTTTAGAGTTACTGTATGTTTGTTAATTCCACCATGATCTCTGAACGTCTATACCCGTTTTGTCTGTACTTACCCATGTCAGTAGTGTTAGAATAAAGTAAAGTTTTATATAATATAAGGAAAGGTAAAAAACGGACGAAGTATATAAACTACTGGTAAACTTTTTTTTTCAAACTTTCGATCAATTTACAGTTCAAACAAAAACTAAATAAAAAAAATTGAATATTTTATCTAGGAAACCCCAAAAACTGAAACACGATTATGGACATTTCGCTCGATAGAAAAATAATATCAAAGTAACACTGATAGACGCTTTACTTTGTTCTTAAGGATTCATTCAAATAACTCTTTACTAAATGATGTGTACGATCTTAATACACAGATTTTATAATTATGGAGGGATCCGTAAAGGTAGGGTACATTAACATTACAGCTATACTTTACGAAAAATATGAGACAAACCTCAAATAGTTATCAATATAAAAAACCGAATTCATAAAAATGTCAGAACTGGACCAAATTAAAATGGAACCACACGGAAGCACCAGCTTTCAAATAAAAAAAGAATCATCTAAATCGGTTCACCCAGTCGAAAGTTCTGAGGTAAAAACATTTTTTTAAACAGTCCAATTGAGAACCTCCTCCTTTTTGTAAGTCGGTTTCAAAACAGTAGCGAAACGGATGGCTGTGTGTAAGCGCCATGGTTTTCCTCTAAGTATTAAATGCGATTTAATAAGCCATATGGTCATCTGTAGTAATGTTACTTAAAAGTGGGAAAACTTCGCCTTAATAGTGGCACTTGACATTGTTTATGTTTGCCAAATAAAAAGGGACGCAGCTATGTATGCTGCATAACTGCGTCTCTTTTTATTCGGCAAACTGCGATGTCAAGTGCCACCGAACAAAAAGTCCGTTGAACGATATTGGTGCAAGCAGGGCCAATGTATGGCGCCGGCATCGCAGATAACTTTAACTGAGAGTCGTGTACATCCGGTATTTATACTCAAAGCTCGTGAAACTCTTCGTCTACGCTCAAAGACTTTGATCGGACAGTTCAGACATATTGAGTTTTGAGACCCGTTTTTAATGCAAATGTTGCATTATGTTAAGAGGTTGGACGAACAAAAAGATGCATCTGTCTGTCTGTGAGATTGATGAGTCAGATTTGTTTCGTTTTAATAGTATTACATCGGTTGGAAAAAGCGCTGTAAGTGTTCAGACATTTTTATGGTTCTGTACCCAAAAGCTGTAAACGGGATATCTACGCTGTATGTCTGTCTGTTTGTCCGTCCTACCTTTTAGCGACTGTATATTTCGAACCGTAGTAGATAGCCAGTTGAAATTTCCACAGAAACAACACATGTTACGGCGGTATTAACTATTCCACATTACATTACATATTAGAAATGTTATTTTTTTCGCGATTTCGGGGTTGGACCCAAAAGTAGCGAAGACTTGGACTTGACTGTGACTATGACTTGTTTGATGATGTTTAATAAAACTTGAAATATTTTTCATTTTTTTTTTAAATTTGGCAAACGCTCAAGACTAACCTACGACGCCAAAATACTTATATGAGGAAATAAATTATAAATATCAATATAAATAATCGATTACATAAAAATATCAGAACTGGACCAAATTAAAATGGGACCACACGGGAAGCACCAGCTTTCAAATAAAAAAAGAATCATCAAAATCAGTTCTTTCAGTCAAAAGTTCTGAGGTAACAAACATTTAAAAATAACCAGCCAAGTGCGAGTCGGACTCGCACACGAAGGGTTCCGTACCATTATCTATAAAAACGGCAAAAAAAATCACGTTTGTGGTATGGGAGCCCGCGTCAAATGTTAATTTTATTTTAATTTAATTATTTATTTTTAGGTAAATATATAACTAAATATTCTGTGAATATTTTAAGCGTCTACTTGATGGCGTTATCAATATCGAGCAAAAACGAGCAAAAAAAATCACGTTTGTTGTATGGGAGCCCCCTTAAATATTTGTTTTATTCTATTTTTTAGTAGTGGCAATAGAAATACATCATCTGTGAAAATTTCAACTGTCTAACTATCACGGTTCATGAGATACAGCCTGGTGACAGACGGACGGACAGACGGACAATGGAGCCTTAGTAAAAGGGTCCCGTTTTACCATTTCGGTACGGAACCCTAAAAATAATCATCAAAATCTGTTCTTCCAGTCGAAAGTTCTGAGGTAACAAACATAAAAAATTAAATAAAAACAATCGAATTGAGAATTTCCTCCTTTTTGGATGTCGGTTAAAAATAATACAAACCCTCTGTGTTATCCACGTAGCAGGGCAGAAGAACGGTGTCATTTTCATAGCTTTTCACTACAACAGGTACGCTTGTAAAAGGTTTTTCGCACTTCGTAGCATTTTGTAAAAATATCACTAAAATTACGCTGAGTATTATCTTCATCTTTGTTTCCAAGTTAAAAGTAATATATAAATAACTGCAATATAAGGTGTTTATTTTTATTTTATTATTTTCACGTTTTAATTTTACGTTTACACACTCCATTCATTTTTAATATCAGTTAATTAAACTTGTTTGAAACTAATTAAAATTTACCTTTAAACTTTAAGAATAATATATTATATTTATGTAACATTGATACTAAGAAATTACTACTAATTTATTTTTAATGACGTTTATAAGTTAAGGAAATAAAATGCTATTTTATTTTATGGGTTCTGTAAGAATAAATAAATGAATACTGCATGGTCCATTTAAAAAACAAAGTTAACTTGTTTAAAAAAAATATTGGAAACTTCATTCACTACATTTTTTGTTTCTAATTTAGCGGAAGTCGGCAGGCTCTATCTAGCGCGATGTATTTTTTCATTGTCACGGTACAATCAGTTAAGGAGGATTTATGGTCTGCCGCTCGGTAATTTTACTTTACACGCTTATTTTAGCAATATTTTGACAAAACAACTGAGTTAAAATTGAATTCAGAATCCATGTCAACAATACTAAAGTATAGTTCTTTATAGTCCACAAAAATATATACCTAATCTAAATAATGTAAGTATATGTTTTTTTTATAACTTTAACGTAAGTAACTGAAAATGTATACCAGCACCAATAAAAACTTAGACACGACTTATACAAAAATTTAATAAATTAATTTCTTATTTTTATTATTTACGTAAAAATTTATAAAGATGGAGTGGATCGGAACGCAAGCGCGTTTCTTGGCGGGAAAGCAAGCGCGGACTGGCATCGCTCGCGCATGCGCCGGGAAGCGGGACTATTGGCGTAAAGCTGATGGGACAGTGGGAGCAAAGTTTTTCTACTATAACTTTTTATCTTTTGAAGAGGTTTTCTTTGTGACTTAGTAATTAGTATATGGGAAAACTTTCTAGAATACCTGGTCTGGTACGTTACCTATGGGTTTTTACAAGCAACCATCCTCATCAATGGACCTATTATTGTCGCGAATGCGAAGTTAGATAGATACACACATAGTATGGACATGTAGGTATCAGAAGGTTTACATATCAACAAAGCTGTGACAGTGACAGCCGACATTTAGTTGTGTGTATCTGTGGAGAACAAGGCTGACGTCACACCCGGTGTAGGCGAGAGGAATCGCGAGCGCTTCGTTCGGCTCGTAGCGGGCCGGACGGTCACTTTAAAACCGGTGGCGGTAAGAGGAACAAGTGTTGTGTGTTGTGTAAGAACAAGGTGATATCAGGCTCAGGTGAGTGAGCTATAGGTAAGAGGAACAAGTGTTGTGTAAGAACAAGGTGATATCAGGCTCAGGTGAGTGAGCTATAGGTAAGAGGAACAAGTGTTGTGTAAGAACAAGGTGATATCAGGCTCAGGTGAGTGAGCTATAGGTAAGAGGAACAAGTGTTGTGTAAGAACAAGGTGATATCAGGCTCAGGTGAGTGAGCTATAGGTAAGAGGAACAAGTGTTGTGTAAGAACAAGGTGATATCAGGCTCAGGTGAGTGAGCTATAGCACGTATACTCTTGTTATTTCCGTGTATATCATTTGACTACATGTTTCCAGCCTTGTCTAGTAACAGTCCGACTTGTTCCGTTATTATGGGTACCGAGTAGATAGTACCTACAGTTTTGTTAGTGATCAGATTATCTCAGTAATATCAGTGATCAGATCAGCTCAGTATTTGCGAGGCATGGGGTGGCTATAGGGGAGGTTTGGAGGCCACTGGGGGGCAACCCCCTAACTATCAGTATCAGAAATCCTTGGAAGCAGAGCGCTCCAGGTACCAGTCTATTCAGCTGGTTATCAGTATCAGAAATCCTTGGAAGCCGAGGGCTCCGGGTACCAGGCTGTTCAGTTGTATATCAATATCAGAAATCCTTGGAAGCCCAGGGCTCCAGGTACCAGAGTCGGTTCAGTAGTGAATCGGTATCAGAAATCACCAGAGGCGGAACGCTCCAGGTGTATCAGCCAGATATCAGTGTAAACGAATGAACCGTCGCGTCGCGGTGCTTATGGTGCAGTTTAACCTTATACAACCAAGTTTTTGTTTTGTGTAATATAGTACATTCTCAGCTACGTAACAATCAGCTCACATGACGATTTGTCATCATACATGGGTACATGTACTTCGCGGAGTACCTATTGAGGTGCTTCGCGACATGGTGGAGATGCTGGGATCAATCAGATTTGGATCCCAATTTAACCGTTTAGAAATTATTTATGTGTTACGATGTTTTTTCTATTTTAAAACAATCGGCTACATGTGAAGGTAATTCGAAATTTTCTCAGTAAGAAACCAGATCATTTCAGCAATTTTTCCATTATCATTGACATATGCGGGTAACTGGAGAAATTTATGGCTCACAAGAGAAATAATAAAAGCACGAACGAGTTGTCCAATATGGCGGCGCAGTCGATAGAAGTTTTTAGTATATATTAAAATTTTATTTTTAATCCTAATTTATTTCACTCATCATTGAGTATTTTGAATGGCTTTTTTAAGATCGAGGCTTCTACGGGACTCCTGCTAAATGATGGTGACAATATTTTGACAAATTTAGATTTTTTGTTTGACTACACGGGGTTTAAGAATTTAACATACATTTTACAAATTTTATCAGAAAATATTGAAGCCATCTTTAAATATTTTGAATCAGTAACAGTAAACATGAGTTTCTCAGATCAAATACTAGGTGGCGCCACAAGTATTTCAGTAAAATGACGCTACAACCTTTATAAAAAGTATTAAAACAAAAATGTGCCAGTCTTTGAATCACAGATATAGTAGGTATAGCTACTACGAGCCCAGATTGTAGTTACAATTATTTTCAATGGAAAAAACTCAGTCTAATACCTGAGGAGCGGGGTGATGGGTTACTAAATGCTAATTGGCCCATTCAACGTCAGTTCAAAATGTAAACAATGCAGTGATGGCGTACTTACGGTTATTGGTCGGAAATTACGTGAGGTTCAGACGTACCTACGGTATTGGTCGGAAATGACGTGAGGTTCACTGGAATCAGTGGGCGTGTTTTTTATATCAGTAGCAATCAGTAGTGGTCAACCGATGAAGTGTCTGAACATGTTCGCCCGGAATATTTGGATATTTGCTTGCTTTGAATATTTGGAACAAATAACAATAAGGAGAAGGTTTTTCGCGTGATTTGCACCTAATAGATCAGAACATTTATATGATGAGAAATGATGAGAGCATTTTATATTTCAGGGAATCTTGACTTGTATTGTAAAATATTTCTGCCATCCTTGCATATTTTAAATCAGTAACAGTGATTATGGATCGCTCAGCTCTAATACTAGAAGTACTCCGTATTTCAGCGAACATGTTAAATCGGAAAATATTTCAGCCATCCTTGAATATTTTAAATCGATGGCATTGATTAATGGCTGCTCAGGTCTGAAGCCAAACGACGGCACTAATATTTTAAAGATTTAGTTTAGAACAGTAGCATTACTAACGAAATTTCTATAGTTAAAATCCGAAAATATTTTGACCATCACTACATATTTTAAGTTTATGTAAAAGGTAAATGATTTAACAGGTTTAGTATTAGGGAACTAACGTAGTATTTTTCATACATTTTGGGTATTTGGGTCATTGCAGCGACGATAACACTTCAAACACTTCAATATTGAGCGCACACAACTGCAAATGATGTGATTAAATGGACGACCAAGGGGGTGTAAATGCCATAGGGGAAACAGTAGGCATAACGCTTCCATTTATTTATTTTTTCTGAGCAACAAAGATCAGCGATGAAGACAAAATGCTATATATTCTAGTCAGTTCTTGAAGGAGAGGCAAGACAGGCAATCGAAAGATTACATACGACCAACAAAAACTACACCATTGCGATTTGCGGTCAATACTTTGAAGGATGGGTACGGCAAACCTACAATTAATGCTTATCATGTAGGATTGTATAGGATAAAGGCAGCACCTGCAAGTAACGTGAAATACTGCAGGGAAGTTCTCAATAAAATTGAGAGACACTTGAGTGTTAAGCTGTTGAGAGGATGTAAATCATAACCATCTCAGAGATACGATTATGGAAGAGTTTCCAGAGGCTTTAATTTATGTATGAAGTTGACTGAAGAAGACGAATCCAGACGGACAGTAGAATAGCAGAATATAGACAGTATTAGGAAGTGTTTAGAACAGATCATATAGGTCAACGAGGGAAGCATCCAACAGAATAAACCCAAGCAGCAGAAAATATAGCGATTGATAACAAGTTAAATGAGTCAAATCAGCTGTAAAGCAAGATGATGTGAAAGGATTGTGGGACCAGACATAACTTTATTAGCTTGTTTATGAATCTGCGTGAGTGGAGCTCCAACTCAAAGGCATTCATTTCACGGTTACCTAACGAACTCGCAACAAGTAAATAATGGATCTGCCAAAGTACTAGATTTATTATGTGGGACGTAAATACTAAAACAGCAAAAAACTAATTTTGCGAACAAGAGTTTCAATGAAGTTCAGACAAAACGAAACGTGTTAACAGTCGTAGCTTTAGTTTACGATCCCTGTAGTTTTGCAGTGCCTATCTCAATATCAGCAAAGATATTCTTGCAAAAATAGTGGAAAGTAATGATGACATCAATTATTATTGGGATGTTAAATTAGATGACAAGTTTCATGAGATTGAGAAAATTAAGCTTAGCCGCCGGCATTACCCTAGGCTAAGCCGGCACCCACAAAGGCAAAATACGGACAGAACAGTAACAGAAGGGCCAGCATGGCTGACGTAAACCGCCTCAACCGGCGGGGGACAGGGAGAGGGAAATAATGTTCTCACTCTTTCTCTCCCGTTGGCCAGACGGTGGTTCGTGGTTCGATGAGTCTGTTACGGCTATTAGATTTGAACTGCATTGCTTCACAGACGCCTTTACTGAGGCATACTCGGTTGCTATTTATTTGCGTAGTGGTTCTGTACAGACTAAGACTGTCAATTGTGTTTTTAGCAAGTCTTGATTAGTACTGTTAAAGGAAAAAAACAAGTTTGCAGAGTCCAATATTAGAATTACTGGGAGTGCTGATTGGTGCATACGTATGAATTATGTAATGAAATTCTTGCACCTGAATATTAAAGCACGCTGTTAATGGACGAATAGTCAGATCGTTTTGTGCTGGCAGAAAACGAAGAATCGCAAAAAATAAACGAGATCAAACAGAACAAAGTTGATACTTTGAGATGCATCAGTTTTTGGAGGAGGAGGGTCTCTCAACAATCGATGTAGATTAATACAGCTGGTGGTGATGCACTTACCATAATGTTGAAGGCTCAGGCAGAGTAATTTACAAAATAAATTGAGGGCTAGAGCACTGGTTTTTCAGAATTTCTTAAATTATGCAAAGATCAGGATGGCGTTATAAGGTTCAGAGGTAGATTCAGATACTCAGACTTGACATCCGACCAGAACAATCCGATTACCAAGATATAGCGAATAAATTTAGAGACATATCAGAATGACATCGAAAGAATCATCAAGTTCAGTGTATACGTCGGCTTTAGTGAGGCCGAAATACTGAGTTTCACGTAGCAAGGTAAAAGTCCAAAGAGTTGTCAGGAAAAGAACTTTAGATAAACACCTTATAAATTATAATCAGTTGTGTAGGTTCATGTAAGAATAGGAAGATAGGCAAACTCACAGAACTCCCAAAGGGCACAGATGAGCAAATACAAGTGGCCAATATTAGATTTCCATCAGGTAATACGCTCACCCATATAGGCCATCTATACCATCTTGAGATGGAAGAGAGCACAGCACCGTCAGCAACAGCAACTACGAAACCAGTGCAAGACACCTTATTGAGACACCATGAAGTTAGATCTGAAGGAGTCTTCAGTCTGTAAATGTCCATAGGTACCAAACAACTACTCCTCAAGTAAATCCGAACAGAACAGACGCCAGACGACCAAGTAGAGCATCAGCAATCAAAGCCAGAGAATGACTCAAGGATTGATTAGATATATCAAGGATATATCAAGGATAGTAAAGTCAAATTTAGTCAACAGATTAATAATACCCTCATATAATTAATAATTCATAAAACTTGTAATCAGTCCAATTTCCTTTTCCATTTACATGGGCGGGAATGTCGCGAATGCGAAGTTAGATAGATACACACATAGTATGGACATGTAGGTATCAGAAGGTTTACATATCAACAAAGCTGTGACAGTGACAGCCGACATTTAGTTGTGTGTATCTGTGGAGAACAAGGCTGACGTCACACCCGGTGTAGGCGAGAGGAATCGCGAGCGCTTCGTTCGGCTCGTAGCGGGCCGGACGGTCACTTTAAAACCGGTGGCGGTAAGAGGAACAAGTGTTGTGTGTTGTGTAAGAACAAGGTGATATCAGGCTCAGGTGAGTGAGCTATAGGTAAGAGGAACAAGTGTTGTGTAAGAACAAGGTGATATCAGGCTCAGGTGAGTGAGCTATAGGTAAGAGGAACAAGTGTTGTGTAAGAACAAGGTGATATCAGGCTCAGGTGAGTGAGCTATAGGTAAGAGGAACAAGTGTTGTGTAAGAACAAGGTGATATCAGGCTCAGGTGAGTGAGCTATAGGTAAGAGGAACAAGTGTTGTGTAAGAACAAGGTGATATCAGGCTCAGGTGAGTGAGCTATAGCACGTATACTCTTGTTATTTCCGTGTATATCATTTGACTACATGTTTCCAGCCTTGTCTAGTAACAGTCCGACTTGTTCCGTTATTATGGGTACCGAGTAGATAGTACCTACAGTTTTGTTAGTGATCAGATTATCTCAGTAATATCAGTGATCAGATCAGCTCAGTATTTGCGAGGCATGGGGTGGCTATAGGGGAGGTTTGGAGGCCACTGGGGGGCAACCCCCTAACTATCAGTATCAGAAATCCTTGGAAGCAGAGCGCTCCAGGTACCAGTCTATTCAGCTGGTTATCAGTATCAGAAATCCTTGGAAGCCGAGGGCTCCGGGTACCAGGCTGTTCAGTTGTATATCAATATCAGAAATCCTTGGAAGCCCAGGGCTCCAGGTACCAGAGTCGGTTCAGTAGTGAATCGGTATCAGAAATCACCAGAGGCGGAACGCTCCAGGTGTATCAGCCAGATATCAGTGTAAACGAATGAACCGTCGCGTCGCGGTGCTTATGGTGCAGTTTAACCTTATACAACCAAGTTTTTGTTTTGTGTAATATAGTACATTCTCAGCTACGTAACAATCAGCTCACATGACGATTTGTCATCATACATGGGTACATGTACTTCGCGGAGTACCTATTGAGGTGCTTCGCGACAATTATCAATAAATCTATCAATAATGTATAAGTTTAACAAAATATATAGATTATAAGTTCTATCTCTGTACTCTGTGGTTATATACCAGTATAAAAAAACAGAAGTGAGTTTAGTTAAAAAAAATATATATATTTCACAATCACCTAGACTAATTTAATTAACGATAATAAATTTATTTCTAAAAAAATACGTCCGCTCCGCACAAAGTCTCGAACAAGAATGAATGCACAACTGACGTATTTTTTTTAGAAATAATTACCCATTGTAAAATTAATTATCGTTTGTTAATATTAATTAATTAATCTAGGTGATTGTTAAATATATTTTTTTTTAAACTAAACCCACTTCTGTTTTCTTATATCAGAAGTGGGATTCGAACACTGCTCGCTTATTATCTTACTATTCTGTTTTCTTATACCAGTTTAATTATCTTTAAAATAAAATAAAACACCCAGCCCCACCAGTAGGCCTAGCACAGGCCGTGGACTACTGTCTTTCCACCGTTTTTATCCCGCGTGAAAAAGACAGACGAATCCATTTTCTAGCTTTGTGTTTGATATTATTTTGTATATTGTGGTCACTAGAGATATGAAAATTTATTTTTGCCTTATGTAAAGCACAAGGCACACTGCATCAAAGAAAGCGCATTTTAACCGACTACCAAAAAGGAGGAGGTTATCAATTCAGCTGTTTTTTTATGTTTGTTATCTCAAAACTTTCGACTGGGTGAACCGATTTTGATGATTCTTTTTTTATTTGAAAGCTGGTGCTTCCCGTGTGGTCCCATTTCAATTTGGTCCAGTTCTGACATTTTTATGAAGTTGGTTTTTTATATTGATAATTATTTCGCATTTTTTTCCTATTTTGTAGTACTAACTTTAGGCCGCCCACACGTGGTGTGCCCACAACCTAACAATGTATCTCGTCAATTAATGTATCACATGGCATCACCTTTAACAATGCAAGCTGAGAAATAACTCGAGATTACTCATTAGATATGTGTATTAATAACGACTACGAAATGGATAACGACGAATTTACCTACAAGGAAACGACAAATTGTGGATCTGTTGTGCACACCATCTCCAATTCACTAATAATAAAATTATAAATGCGATAGTAAAGGTTAGTAATACAGATACTTTTTTTTAATTTGTAAAATATTTAAGGTTGCAAAAAGGTTAGATTTAAATAGTTTATATTAGTAATTAGATTTATGGGAGTGGCATGGTCGAATAAAAAAAATAAAATAAAAAAAAACTGGTGGATAGTTATATCCACCATTTTAATTGACTATATATATATAAGAAGATAGAAGATAATATATCATCATCATCACTATATATATAAAATGTCCATGTCACAATGTTAGTTACCGTACTCCTCCGAAACGGCTTTACCGATTTTTACCAAATGTTATATGCATATTCAGTAGGTCTGAGAATCGGCTACTATCTATTTTCCATACCCCTAAGTGATAAGGGTATAATTTATAAGGCAAAACAACGTTTGCCGGGTCAGCTAGTATATATATAAATCAATTGCTGTTCGTTAGTTTCGCTTAAACTTAATAAAACCGTCCAAGTGCTAGCCGGACTCGCGCACGAAGGGTTCCGTACCATTATCTATAAAAACCGCAAAAAACATGTTTTTTGTATGGGAACCTTTAAATATTAATTTTATTTTAATTTAATTATTAATTTTTAAAGTCAATATATAACTAAATATTCTGTGAATCTACCTCTAGTCTACCTGTTGCCGTTATTAATATCGAGCAAAAACGAGCAAAAAAATCACGTTTGTTGTATGGTAGCCCCCTTAAATATTTATTTCATTCTATTTATTTTGTATTTGTTGTTATAGCGGCAACGGAAATACTGTGTCTGGAAATACATCATCTGTGAAAATTTCAACTGTCTAACTGTCACGGTTCATGAGATACAGCCTGGTGACAGACGGACGGGCAGACGGGCAGACGGACGGACAACGGAGCCTTAGTAATAGGGTCCCGTACGGAATTGACGGGTTGAGTACGGAACCCTAAAAACGGTTTGACCTAGGCTTGACCAATATTTTTTTGTTGTTGTTTATGGCTTATAAGAAAAATAAAATTGTAAAATAACCTCCTTATTTTTAACCGACTTCAAAAAAGGAGGAGGTCCTCAATTCGACTGTACATATTTTTTTATTTTTTTTGTTTCGAGTTAGAATAAAACTGCTGGTAAGTAAATAAATACAATAATAATAATTAATCCCTTATTTATTATTGTAGGGAAATAGATTGGAAGAAACCTTTCTTGATAACATTCGAACTATAACAAACTCCATTTGGAAGTCAGCTGTAAAATTTATTTGATTGCTGGCTATCAAACAAATACATATTTCGTCAATTACACACTAGGAAAGACTTTGTATTAAGAAAATGAGTTTGCGTGCACTATGGAATGTTACAATTACCACAGAATACATAATATATAGTATAAATAATTACATAGATTCACTTATGTGGAGGGTCGAATGGAGGCGCCACCGGCATATTTTCTCATCAAACCTGATTTCATACCGAGGAATATTTATAGTTCATTCATTTTGTTAAGTACATGGAAGATTGCGGCCAACTTTTCCATGTACATAAGTACCTACATCAGTGTCTTTTCTACAGAAAAAACAGACCTACCGCAGAGGCCTTTTTGATAATGACATCACATTACAAAACGCGCTATTCGGAGAGGGCATTTTTAACTCCATAATCTTACAGGCGACAGCGACGGCCCTGGGGTAAAGCGAAAGAAGCGGTCGCTTTAGGCGCCAGATAGCAATAGGCATGCAAAAAGCGTCAAAATGCCTAAACCGAAAATAAAAATGAGTGAAAATAAAAAATATATGGTGTTTCACGCCTCGGGCAGGGGGCGGCGTGCGGCGAGACGCAGTTGCGTAATTTTGATGTGGAAATAGTTTACGTCATGGTGCACATGGGCCACTTTTTATTCCGGAAAAAATATTGATTCCTAGGGCCTTATATTCTTAGCCCTGGTGCCGGGGCAATACAATACGGCACCGGTACCCCCTGCCTGAAGTAAGAGGCTACTAAAAGGGGACCTCCGGGCTAGGGATGGTCAAAGTTAGGGCTCTGACCATCCACTTAAGCGTGCCCAGGGAGAGTACGTTGTGTGACCAACGATATCGCGAGTGGAGGGGCTGAGTCACCACGCAGTTGTCTCGGGAGGTGCCGTAGCGCAGTGCTGAGGGCTCCGGTGCGTTCCTTTGGAGATCCCGGAGCCCTCTTGTCAAGCACTAAGGCTGGTTAGTGTGTATAACCCCACATAACCTAGATGCAGCCGAGTATCTTTGGAAGATTAAAAAAATGGCCTTATATTCAACAGTGGACGTCTTCTGCCTGATGCTGATGATATATAGAATCATAGAGATCGGTAGGGCCGGCAAAATTTGAAACCGCTACTGGTGCTACCCTGGGGCCTTACGCCTACCTGCTATAAACGATTCAGTTTATGCGATTCCGAAAAGTTGCGCGTCAGCAAACCGTATGTCGGCGGGTTTAAAGTACACGTTCGCGTGATTTTGCAGATTCGAGCCCGCGGTTAGAGTTGGGCGTAAGGCCACAACTCAACGACTATCTCGTGTCAATTTGTTAGAAATAAGTAATAAATAAAGAACAAGAAAGACTCCATGAAATTTGTTTCCGTAGATAGACTTTGACTGGGGCCTTATCGCTTCATTCAGCTAAAAATCGAGCTATAAAAATGAATTTTATTCCAGCTATAAAAGTTAAATTAATATCATTAAGAAAGCAATAACACTTCGCGGGGTTATTATTTTAATAGACCATGAATAGACCGTTAAATGAGATTACATTCTTTTGATTACGTATCTGCTTTTAATTTTTAGCCGACTCCAAAACGGAAGTAGCGGTTTTCAATCCGATACCAGTTTTCAGGGTTCCTTACCCCAAGGATGTAATTGGGACTCTCTAAGCCCGAGTTGTATGTCTGTCTGTCCGTCCTACCTATTAACGGCTTTATCTTTCGAACTGGGGCCTTACCCCTAGCTTAACTTTTGCGAGCCAACTTTTAGTAGGTACCTGGAGCCTTACCCCTAGCTTCACTTTTGCGAGCCAACTTTTAGTAGGTACCTATCAGGTACCTAAAATTAACCAACTTATTTAAGCTGCATCGTTAAAAGCGTCTAACTTGAATGAACGATAATCACAATCACACGCATAGTAAAACGGATTTTAGTTCATTTAAGTTAGACGCTTTTAAACGATGCAGCTTAAATGAGTTGGTTAATTTTAGGTACCTATCAGGTACCTACTAAAAGTTGGCTCGCAAAAGTTAAGCTAGGGGTAAGGCCCCTTATAGGTACCTAAAATTAACCAACTCATTTAAGCTGCATCGTTTAAAAGCGTCTAACTTGAATGAACTAAAATCCGTTTTACTATGCGTGTGATTGTGATTATCGTTCATTCAAGTTAGACGCTTTTAAACGATGCAGCTTAAATAAGTTGGTTAATTTTAGGTACCTGATAGGTACCTACTAAAAGTTGGCTCGCAAAAGTGAAGCTAGGGGTAAGGATATAATAGACGGATGTAATAGACGGTTGAAATTTTCACAGAATATGTAATGTATAAGCCGTAACAGACGTGTCAACTTGGCTGACGAACCACCGTCCAACCAGTGGCGTAGCTAGGTAACTAAAGGCCCTGGTGCAAAAAATAGGGCCTTACCTAAACTGGGTTAGGATTTATCAAGTCAAAATATAAATAATTTAAAGGTACAAAGCTACTTTATCATCAGCTCTTTATTGTGCTCAAAGTTACTTACTACATGTATGTGTAGGGCAAAAATTTAGCAAGTTCAGTTTGAGGTTTGCTGCTTGAGCTTGGGAGCCCCGGTGCACGGCACCGCCTAGCCCTCCGATAGCTACACCACTGCGTCCAACCCGAATCGAAAAAAAATCTCACTTCAATGGTCCAACCAACGGGAGGGAAAGACGTTACGAGAATTTGTTACAGCGGAAAAAAATTGAAATAATAAGAAAGTCAAAAAATAAAAACTAAAGGGCGCCCCTTACCACAAACGTTTTTTTTAAACGCTTAACATCAGGCGAGGTGGCAGTTAACCTCAAGCCTATTCCTAATAAAATAAATAAAAACGTATTTTTGTTTTTGCTTTAGCGTACAGCGGTAATACGTACGAACGAGGGCCTGATTATGGTAGGTATATACTCTAAAGTAAAACAACCAATAATAAATACTGGCCAAGTGCGTGGTGGTGACACATTTCTATTCACCACCGGTTCCCATACGGTCACCGAAGTTAAGCAACGTCGGGCGTGGTCGGTACTTGGATGGGTGACCGCCTGGGGCATGATGTCTTTTTGCACTACTTTTTGTACTTTATTAAATATTTAATTTAAATGATGGTACGGAACCCTCAGTGCGCGCGTAGTTAGTGAATAAGAGCCCAGTACATACACAAGAAAAAAAACTTTTATTTTTATTTTTATAGTATAATAATTAACTCCGCCAGGCTTAGTTAGACTAAGCCGCCAGGGGCCTTACCCCTAGCTCGAAAAGTTGACCAGCATAGGTGTTATTTGTCTAAACGGTACAATCAAATACGATAAGCGGTACTTATTTGATAGCCGCCAAGCTTTGCTATTTTCACGCACACACGCATAGTAAAACGGATTTTCGTTCATTCAAGTTAGACGCTTTTAAACGATGCAGCTTAAATGAGTTGGTTAATTTTAGGTACCTACTAAAAGTTGGCTCGCAAAAGTGAAGCTAGGGGTAAGGCTAGCTGATAGATAGACTGATTATGTGCTTTTTGTTTAAGACAATAAATAATCAGTCCGGTAGCTTATTATTTATTGGCTAAATACACTAAACGCGTAGAGCCAAATCACCTTTCATTAGGCAAAGTACGAATTTTCGCTACGTAAAATACGCATCGAAATCTATTCAAATTTCAATTTTGAAGTTCTAAATTTGTATAAAGTTCGATACGTATTTTACGTAGCGAATATTCGTACTTCGCCCACATGATAGAGTAAAAAATAAATTAAAACAACTATTTTAGCTAACATAGATAGCTAAATAGCCTTATGTAAAGTAAAAGAATGGCAACTTTTTACAAAATGTCCGACGGTAATCTTGTAAAGGACGAAGAGTTGTCGCCGAGATGCAAAAAAATTAAAACTGATAATGAAAATGGAAATGTTGTGAGTGAATATAATTTAGAAATAAAAGACTTTGTGTTGGAGAAAATATTGAGCAACAATACGAACAGGAAAACCGTCTGTGTTCTGGGAAAATTTAAGGACAAGAGTGGCGTGGCTTTGGTTATTTTGGAGAAAAATGCTTTCAAGGAAGAAGAATTGGACGAGAAAGGCTATTTTTCCGTAGATACAGAACTACGCAAGTTTTTCCAGAACGATATTTATGGAAATTACGAGTGTTTTCCACGTCCGTCGGTAAACGGTACGAATTTTATTTCCCCGCCTTTTCTGAGCTTTTCCCCTTCGCTTTCGAAATTCAAATCAAGGGCGTCCTTTGGTTTAGTAGTCAACATTTTTGTCTATCATCTTTGATAAGAATAATATGAGTTTTTTGTCATGTAATTATTTGGCACTTGAATTTTTATCAAAATTATCACTTAGTGTACGTCACAATGGCCATATGTTATGTTTCAAGGCTTGCAAATCTTTGGTTTGAATGGGTAGGTACGCCCTTTCACGCACAACCGCTAAGCAATCAAAGCAAAAAGTATTGTAGTTTAAGGTTATCAGAATCAGAGCATTCTAGGAAATGGTATGACTCAGACATGCGCGAAACTACATATCTACTTAATTGGTATTTCCCAGAAGTAATTTCTTACTGCCAACGCAACTGTTTGCTGTAGCTTTTAAAATTAATTTTATCAGCACTAGATACGTTAATACTTCTCTCTGTGATTATGCTCACCATTTTCCAATATCTCCACATTCATTTTCTATTTAGACCAGTCATTCCCAAAGTGGTCTATATCAACCACAAAGAAAAGATTTTGGGTCAAACCTTAAAGAGGTCCATGATGATGGAAACCTATTTACTATTTACCTAACCTATTTACATGTAATTTGAGGTCCACAAATATGGATCCTATTTTCATAAATCAAGTGATGTGTTTTTAAATTTAAATTAAATAATATGTATTTCAGAATTAATTAATTTTCTTGTATAGGTAATTTTTTTTTATGTAATTAATATTTTATTTCATGTTAGACAAAATTAAACTCAATTAAATTAACTTGATTAACAAATATCAACCGAGTAAAATTTATCCCAAATTCCTTATTGTTCTTGAAGCGACTTAGAAGCGGAATTACACTAGAAATTCATCAGAAAACAGTTTTGATCAGAGTACCATTAAAACTGAGTATAAATAATTAAAATGCTTGCATTTTGCTGCTGCCTCGCCTGATGTTAAGTGATAGTGCGGTCTACAATAGAGCATGCTATCCTAGAAGAAATTAACTATAACTTACATACAACTTCAAAAGTGAGCGCTTGCTGATCTGCGCAGCCCTTCTGAGTCACACCACCCCATACAAAACAAAACCTACACCAATAGAAATGAGTCAAAAAAGTTACAGACCCCATACCCATGGCACCTACTTGTTTTTTGCCTGATTTACACTTTGTTAAGAGCAAGTGCGAGAAATAAGTGATTATCAAACAGATTTTTTAATGTCAAGTGTATTCAGAACGTTCACACAGTGTTTAGATGGTTTTGCAGGTTCAAAGTAACCAGTTAAGACGATCAGCGGTATAGGGGATAACGCGGAAGGGGGGGGGCTACTTTACAGTAAAAACACACACAGGTTCTAATTACTTAACTTCGCACCTGCACTTGTAAGTTGCGCTTATCACTTAACAGTGCATCCGTTTACACGCTGATGTTACTTATTACTTAACATTTACACTTGTCGCTTGCACTTGATACTTAACAAAGTGTAAATCAGGCATTACGTCAAGTAACAAATAAACAGAGTATGGGCTCTTTACTGACTTTTCGGTGCAGGTAAGTAATTTAAAAGAAACTACTAGAAAAAAAATAATCATATTCCTTATTTTAATTTTGTTTCTGTTCTAGGCTTCTATTTATGATCAGATAAAAAAATAAACATACAGACGAACATAGGACCTCCTTCTTTTTGGTAGTCATTAAAAAATTCAACATGCCTGTCTATTGTAATTTCCAGGAATCAAAACGACAGTAATATACCCGGCCACAGAGAAGCACATAACTAAGTACAGCCAACAAGAAGCCCACATCGTAGCGGAGACGGCACAACTGTACGAGACATTAACTCTGCCCCATATTGAGAAAGAGCAGTTTAATTTACAGGTAATTTGCACTAATATTATACCCGGTGTAAGGACGGTACGTACGTCCAGAACGTAGATATTCGCCAAAGAACCAGAGTCACCGACATAGCTATGAAAATTTGCAAGTTGAAGTGGCAATGGGCAGGCCACATCGCTTGAAGAACGATAACTGATCGGGAAGAAAGTTTCTTGAGTGGAGACCACGAACCGGAAGACGCAGCGTAGGTAGGCCTCCCACTAGATGGACCGACGACATTGTGAGTCGCGGACATCCAGTGGATGCAGATGGCAGGTTGTCGTTCAGTGTAGAGGTTAAAGGGGGAGGCCTATGTTCAGCAGTGGACGTCTTCTGGCTGATGATGCAGAAAAACGCTTTTAAAACATATTTTTTAAGTGAAAACTTTTTTAGGCGTATTGAGCACTTTTTGGGTGAACAAAAAACATGGAACTCGCGTCATCGTCACGCTGTACCGTGTATTTTATAACAGCGCCATCTCTTATAGAATTACTACTTAAGTTTTCACTTCTGACGTGCAGTCCTATGACTGATGTTTTTTTTTAAACTTCCAGTGGGTGTACAACATACTCGAAGGCAAAACCGAGCAAGACCGCATTATACACGACAACAAGTGCGAGAGAGACGGATTCGTTCTGCTCCCCGACTTAAAGTGGGACGGCCTGACTAAAGAGTCCCTATACTTACTGGCCATCATTCGGCGGAGGGGCATTAAGAGTCTGCGGGACTTGGACGAGACCCATCTACCGCTGCTGAAAAGAATACGAGACGAGGGAAAGGTATGTTGAATCCACCAAAACTGTGCGGAGTGGAACTTTACTGGGTTGTAAGGTCAATAAAACACATTTTCTTGGGAATCATAAATTTTTCAGTGGTAATTTGATTTTTCCTCTTTGAAAGAGAGGCCCAAGTCGATCTGATAAGAGTAGGCCGACGAAAAAAGGTAAAGGTAGGTAGGTAGGGGAGTAGGTAGGTAGGATGATTGGCCCAAAAAAACGAACATTGCCACAATCCAAATAAGTTTTTCCAAAATTTTCAAAATTGTTTTTCCGAACTAAATTTTTGTGTGCATACCCGTGCCCACAGATAAGAAAAGTAAATAGAACGGAAATGAGAAGGAAAAGCTGTCGCCAGGTATTGTGACATAAATAAATTGTTCTGTAGTCTGAGGTGTGGATTTCCCGCTTAACACACACGATTTTCATTGCTGTGCTACCAAGCACAAATATATTATAAAATACTAGCGACGCGCCCCGGCTTTGCACGGGTGTAAGCTCGGCCTTCGGTCATCAAAATTGGTCCAGCCGTTTACTCACCGTTTAAACCTTCCCTGGACTACGACAAACATTTCAAAACCAAAATCAGCTAAATCGGCCCAGCCGTTCTCGAGTTTTAGCGAGACTAATGAACAGCAATTGATTTTTATATATATAGATGAAAATACGTTTTATTTGAAACACAATAAAAACCGATTTCATAAAAATGTCAGAACTGGACCAAATTGAAATGGGATCACATGGGAAGCACCAGCTTTCAAATAAATAAATCAGTTCACCTAGTTGAAAGTTCTGAGGTAACAAACATTGAAAAAAAAAAAAACAATCAAGTTGAGGACTTTCTCTTTTTTGGAAGTCTGTTAAAAAGGAGAATCTTGGGGTGTATTGTGTATGAACTAACTTATTTCTAAGAATTTATAAATTAAATTAAAAAAAAAGTTTCTTTTTTTTCATGACCATGGGTACAGTCCTTCAGTCGATGATCAAATAATAAAGATGTAATCTTGTAATACAGATAAATGAAAAAGCAAAAAATAAATAAAAATTCCATCAAACAAGTCATAGTCAAAGTTAAAAAGGTCGCGGTCTTTCACTTTAAATACTACATGTTCTTTCATTCCAGAAAAAGATCCTCGAACAGTACAACGTGCCAGGCAGCCAGCTGCGAATCTACTTCCACTACCAGCCTTCGTTCTACCACCTCCACATTCACTTCACATATCTCCGTCACGAGGCCCCCGGCATACATGCGGAGAAGTCACATATCCTCGACACCGTCATCAACAACCTCGAAATGATGCCCAACTACTACAAAAAAGCAACTTTACCTTTCACCATACGTGAAATGGACAACCTTTTCAACGTTTACGAAACCAACGGACTATTACAACGAGTTACAATAACGGAAGTTGGTGCTAAATAGTCCGATAGTTCTTTGTGAAGTGAAGTGTAACTATTTTGTATAAAATGTTGGTTCAAAACGTTTTTATGGAGCTACGTTCTAGGTTAAGAAGCTGCAATGTTTATATTACTACGGGGATCGATTTAGGCAAAGATTGTAACGTGAAAATCTGTATTCAAGCCAATTGTATTGTACTAAATTTGTACAATGCTTTCAAGAAGCGCCACGACAGTCTATCGTCAATAGAAAGTCTATCAGATTTTTCAGAAGATGAATTTGAAGTTACCACTTCAATACCCATTCAGGAGTATTGTAAAATCATACCAAATTCAATGTCATGTCTCAAAATAGATAAAAACACTATAACGTTTAGAATACTGACGGAGCCCAAAAACGGGGGCAATTTTTACAAAGAGATACTGACTCCGAAATCTGTAGAGAACTTAACCAAAGGCGAGCTAAAAATTAACGTGAAAACTAACAGTGGAGTGAAAATTACCTGCGCTAATTGCTCCAATACCATTTCTAATAGTGAGATAAAGTTTGAACGGGTTTTAGAGTTGCCGTCAGCTAATTTGGACATGTCCGAGTGGTTTTGCCACGGACACTGTCACGGGAACAACTCCCAAACTGACATAGTACTGAAGCCAAACAACAATGACTTTTTACACAGACATACATTCTTTATAGTCAACAATTCCTTACTTGCCGAGAAAGCTAATAAGTTCAACTCTAAGCGAGATATCTACCACTGCAATAGATGCTTAGCTTGGCTCGGACTCAAGGAAAAGGAAAACATCAAAATGTTTAATTCCGAAGTCACCATCCTAGAAAACGATACACAAAAACGTGTATTCACTCACAAAATTTCAATCGGTGACGTTCCCAAAGACGATTTCATTTATACAATAGAAAATGTAATTAGAGAATTTGACCTCGGCTTCCAATACACGGTTATGTGCAAGATATTATTGGAATGTAAAATTTCTTCTTCGAACAAGCAATATCTGCTGATCTGGGTGATGGATAAAGAACTCCAAGTGCTCAGAAATAAGGGCGAACATATTGTTAGTGATAAAATAGAGTTACAATCCACTTTTTTGACCAAATTATTGTATAAGATAGAATTATCGTTGAACGATGTTGTTGAGTCGTGGATCGCAGACCCTGCGGTGGTCACAACGGACATCTCAAAGAGTATGTTCAATCAAGGCATCGAGCACTTACAAGAAATGTCTTTGAAAGTCCCGGAGCTCTTTCGTAATGCTAATGGCTTTTATGTAAGCTACTTAAAAGTGTAATTAAAAAACAGATTATCAAAAGTTGTGCTCGGATAATGTTGTATCATTACGCAAAATAAATGCGCGTTCCCTTTTAATAAATATACCAGATATATCTGTAGACAACGGACGTATTTGAGAATATATTTCTACTCATTATCATCATCATTTCAGCCATAGGACGTCCACTGCTGAACATAGGCCTCCCCCATCGATTTCCAAAAGGATCGGTTGGAAGCGGCCTGCATCCTGCTTTTTTCTGCGGTCTCTTTTAGGTCGTCTGTCCATCTTGAGAGTGGACGTCCTACGCTGCACTTACCGGGACGTGGTCTCCATTCGAGAACCTTTTGGCCCCGTTGGCCATCTGTTCTGCGTGCTATGTGCCCTGCCCACTGCCACTTCAACTTGCTAATCTGGTGAGCTATGTCGGTGACTTTAGTTCCTCATTATAATAAATGACTTTTACTATGGGACCCTGACATCTCAAATATAAATAAATTATTTCTATGGCACAACTGTTTTTTTGCCAATATCAGGCATTGTTCCTATTGTAAAATTTGTTTGTTGTGATGATCAGACTTAACAAGGCAGATAATAATAGTATCGTTCGTGTTCAAATCTCTCCATTTTTCATAATTTTTCTTTCCTATGCCGCTAAACCGCCTCACGCAAAAAAGGTAATTACGGCTCACTTACTAATTATTCATACACACTAAGAAACTTGCAGCCACGCTAACAAACTAATAGTCCACATGCAAAAATTATCTATATCAATCTATACATTTAAAATCTGCAAGTTGAAGTGGCAATGGGCAGGCCCAGGGGCGTATTTACCCTACGGCCAAAAGGGCCATGGCCCGGGGCGGCAGGCTGTATGGTGGTAAAAGGGGGAGGCCTATTTTCAGCAGTGGACGTCTTCTGGCAGATGATGATGATGATAATTTTAGTGTAGATTGCATAGATTAAAAGTTTTTATTTTTTCCGTTAATTTATGGGGCGGCGAACCTTACATGCCCAGGGCACTGAATCTTAAAATACGCCACTGGGCAGGCCACATCGCTCGAAGAACTGATAACCGATGGGGAAGAAAAGTTCTTGAGTGGAGACCACGAACCGGAAGCAGCGTAGGTAGGCCTCCCACTAGATGGACCGACGACATTGTGAGAGTCGCGGGCATTCAGTGGATGCAGATGGCAGGATGTCGTTCAGTATGGAGGTTAAAGGGGGAGGCCTATGTTCAGCAGTGGACGTCTTCTTGCTGATGATGATGAAGTAGTTGAAAAACAAGTTCAAAGATTATGTTACATTTATACCAAGCTAATAAAAGCGTGTTAAAAAGGGCGGGAAGGTCGTCTGGATGCCTTTAGTCGCACTCACCCTTCATGCCACCTTACCATATCTCTCTTATGTTTGAATGACCTGAAAGTACATCAAAAATATCCTCAAATATGCTCATCGTCTTGTTCTAGAAGTAGAGATACACCCGTGACCCAGTATAAAAAAATATACTTCAGTCCATTGGCTCTCCGATCACTGATAGCTACAAGTAAATATTTTGAAGATAAGGTGAAACGTTTCACGTTTGGCGGGTAATTCAAATTTGAAACAGTTTTTTTGTTCTTGTAGCTAGGCCGGGTAATTATTGTAAACGATCATGATGTTTGCGAAAATTGATTATTATTCTTTACAAACTCACGTAAAGTTATTTATCTCCAATGCACATTATTACATACATTTGTCAATAAACAAATTTATGCTGTTTCAAACGGTTTATTGCCAAATGTAAGTAATATGGTGAGTAACCGATTAATAGCTGTACATGATAATGTAAAGAACGACCAACAATTTTCGCGAACACTGCCATTTCACAATAATTACCTAGCTACAAGGACAAAAAAACTGTTTGAAATTTGATTTTCCCGCCAAAATGAAACGTTTCACCTTAATAAAAATTCTGCATTTTCATTAGCATCCTAACTACGATCATATATTTCTGTAGATGCACAGATCCCTGCAAAATTAAATAAAAATTGTCCCTAATAAAATTTTACGACTTTTAGAAAAATCATAAATGAAACTATTACATGTCGAAAAAAGTGAATTGAAAAATGAAGCCCAATGGAATACAATAAAGCACAAATACGTTAGAGCAAGTGAGGGCGAAACAAGGCATATGCCTTGTTATGCCGGTGCCATTTTTAAGCGGCAACAGTGCATCTACAGAAATATATGATCGAAGCCTCCCTAAAACTTTTTTACAAGTTTAATCTAAATAAAACTTCAATTACCACAAAATAGTGATTTATTTTTAAACAATTACCCTTATTTACTTTTAAAACTATAGACACCACATTAATGCTCCAAAAATGGGAACAAAATACAATGCTTAGGAGTAAAGTTAAATTATTCACAGTCGTGGCTTTGAGAAATGTATACGGGTAAAGTCCAAAATTTTGACGCACTTGCCCAATCAAAAAAAAAAAACTCAATTTAACAAATGGTCCATCTGGTCCCTAAGACATTTATAAAAATAAACGTACTCACTTGGATGAGTGGGTGTGTTATATAAAAATTCTCAATACAACAAAATTCATAAACAGAAATGGAGAAGAATAAAAAATATTTAAATGCATTGAAGGATATATAACATCCTTAAAGAGTGCGTGATGTTTGCCTGACTGTCATGGAATTAAGCTTCATTTACCAACCTTAATCAATGTGCTTTGGAAAAAAATGGGGTGATTCTAGCAGTCCTACTAACTACAATCCGACTGCTGCTCATTTTCGACAGCCCCGTTAGCTTAGTTGGTAGTGATTAGTGAACCTGCCTTCTGTGATTGGGGGCGTGGGTTCGATTCCCATCTAGGACAAACATTTGTGTGATGAACATTTGTGTTTGTTCTATGTCTGGGTGTTTATATCTATTTAAGTATGTATTAAAAATATATATGTATGTATATTAGTCTCTGGCAGCCATATTACAAGCTTTGCTTAGTTTGGGGTCAGATGACCATGTGTGCAATAATGTCCCAGATATTTATTTTATTTCTGCATTAAAAACATCTGTTATAACAGGCTTGACTGCACCACAGCAAACAACTGCTGTCTAATTTTCACAATTTTGTTTTTGGTGATGAAAAATCGAACGATGATGACCTACACTAACTTCCACAAACAAAGAAAACGAAGAATCTACAACATGTGAAGATGATTTTCTAGTGTTGATTTTACCTGACGAAGAAGAGATGATTGAAAATTATTTCTCATTAATCAGTGATTTCAACTTTTGTTCATGGCTTCAGCGGTGTTGCCGCAACTTGGCCAATGTTTTGTTTGGTAATATTATATTTTGTAGATTAAACAGTGAGCAACCAACTGTGTATGGTTATTTGGCTAGCCAATTATTAAAAAAACAGTTGTGATGAATGTAAATAAAACATTTCAGTTCAAGACCCAAAAGACAAAACAATATAATGCATATATATTATACTAGCCGTCCGCCCCGGCTTCGCACGAGTGTAAGCTCGGCCTTCGGCCTCGCTACAAAATATAATATAGCCTATGTCACCCGGGGATAGTGTAGCTTCCCAACAGTGCAAGAATTTTCCAAATCGGTTCAGTAGTTTCGGAGCCTATTCATTACAAACATACAAAAATAGGTACAAATCTTTCCTCTTTATAATATTAGTGTAGATTTAGGAATTAACATCGTCAACATTGGCTGCTACCGAATCGGAAATAGTAACTGCGGTGCTTTACCACGGTGAACTATTTGCAAACATAAAAAAACTACAAGGTGATACTGACGAAACTGAAAAGAAAAACTTGATAAATAAATAAATTGTAATAAAACTGAGTACCTACTTACTTAATTCAAATAATTACTTAGGTACTGTGATTATTTATAACTTGATAAATTGAAATAAATCAGTACCAACTGACTTGATTCAAATATCTGTGATGCCCCTGGTGTTGCAGGTATCCATAGGTGATGGTGAACGCTTACCATCAGGCAGCCAGTCAGCTTGTTTGCCACATATGGCATAAAAACAATTTGTATAATTTATAATATGTTCATAATAACACAGTAACAAAAGAATGTAATTAATAAATACATTGAATTAAAAACATGGAATGACACTTGCCTTTCAACAATGGGAAACAAATTAGTACGAACTCAACAGGCATACAATTTGGGAGTTCCCAGCCTAGCCGCTGGCTTTCATCAGACCAGCTTGAAGTTTCGATAATCAACTATTGACACTGGAAGTTCAGCTCAATGGGAAACTTTGAAGTGAACAAATAAGTAGTACACTGCCCTCCTAAGCAGGTAACCAAGAGCGGTAACTCAAAAAAAAATGATTTCTGTTTTTTCGCGCATCTGATAGCTTATAAAATTTTGAACCAGATGGAGTAAGCAAAATAACAGTATCTACATTGGAACATTAAAATAAAACACAAAAAAATATTTTTTTCTTTTAAAACTCATGTTCAAAAACTATTAATTCTAAACGAAATGACGGTATCTCATAAAAAACATAAAAACAATAATGTTGGGTTTTTAAACATATATTTAAGAAATATATTGGTCCTGACATAGGCACATAAGTGAAAATAAATTATATGATACATCATTAGGGTAATGAAAAATCAACTTTCACAAAAACTCGATTATCTTGAAATACACCTAGGTTGAGAAACTGCTCTTGGGCTTATGACGGCAGTACAGGTATAAAATACACTTTAAGGGTTTGACATATCAATAGAGCGCCATTTTGTTACACTATCTGGGAGGCTACCATAACATCAAAAACATTCCTATAATAATCTTACATTGCACTTTGTCTCTCTCGGCTAATGAGAGAGCAAGACAATTCAATGTAAGCTTATTCATCATCATTTCAGTCATAGGACGTCCACTGCAGGACATAGGCCTCCCCCATCGATTTCCAAAAGAACCGGTTGGAAGAGGCCTGCATCCAGTGTTTTCCTGCGGTCTCTTTTAGGTCCGTCTGTCCATCTTGTCAGTGGACGATGCTTAATATAAGCTTATTATAAGAATGTTTTTGAGATTATGGTATCCCACCTGGAGTCCAGTGATGATACATAAGATGGGTCAACTCGAGTTCAGGTTATTTCAAGACAAATTAAGTTAGAGCTTTTTACAAAGTTCGCTAACTTGAACAAACATCTTTTCAATTTCATTCTTCGATTCTCAAACTGGGCCGACTAGTCGATTTGTTCATCCAGAAAACTCGAGTTACTCATTCACTCACTCACTCTCTACTCAAGTTAAATCTAATTCATAGAATAGTTTTGTTAAATGACATTAAAAGTAAAACTTAAAATTAGTGAATAATCCTCGGCTGCACTCATAACACCGGCTCTGCATAGGTTGCTGCGCCTCTCAGTTGCGCCACAGCACTCAGAACAACGCAGTAGTTGAAACACCACACCAGTCCGAACAAAACGGAGAAAAAAACATCTGTACAAGAGTCAAAGAAACAAATTCAAAGCCGAAATGCTCTTCACAGTGATATTTTTAGGTAATCTTGGCTCAGAACAGCAATGGATTTAAAATCAATTTTGACTGGTGTCTGAGTTTTGCTGAATAGCAAAAAGTTATGGCGAAATTAAAGCATTAAGCTGGAGTGAGGCTCCCTCAGATCTCGAAAAAGATACCAGCTAGCAACAATCTGTCTGTGCACACATTTACTCATTTTCTAGTTAGAATTTGTCTTTGACTCTGACTGCGCTCTGTTCAATCATCATATTTTTTATTAGAAATATGCTCGCATTTGACCGCCAATTCGCCTGATGTTAATCATCATCATCAGTCAGAAGACATTTACTGCTGAACATAGACCTCTTTAACCTCCACACTGAACGACATCCTGCCATCTGCATCCACTGGATGCCCGCGACTCTCACAATGTTGTTGGTCCATCTAGTGGGAGGCCTACCTACGCTGCGTTTTCTATTCAATAGATATTGTTAATTTATTTCCACAGTTAGGCTAGTAAAAATTGGGTCCAAATATTGATTAAGATTTTGAGTTTGTGATTGGTTTTGAGCCAAGATAAGGCACGCTGGATTTTAGAGTTTGAAACTTCATGTAACTCTGGTTTTTTGAACACAGTTGTCAAAATGTCTCTACCTATCACTGTACTGGTAAAGCGTCAGCAGGGCTATTTCATACTAAATGCTAACTAAAGCGACCTCAATATCTTAAAAATACATTGTTAACTTCAATTAATGCTATTAGCAAGTAACCTGCAAAGAAACCGAAAATTATGGACTTTTTTCTAAAAATACTACTACTGCAAGCAAGTGGCTGTGTTTAAGTAGTTACTGCTACCTCAGATCATAAAAAAGTATTTTATTTGATCTGAGGTTTGGAAGGAATCGCCTTAAAAATCTCGTTAAAAAAATCTTTTCATTGCTGTTGTTTTTTGAAAAGGATACGGACTGCAATCTTTTCCCAAGCTTCCACGATGTAAAGCTCCGTCACCAGAAGGTATCTCACATACCAATACCTAAAGAACTGCTGAATTTTGTTAATTAATTCCATGTTACGTTCCGAGAGTTCTTCGCTCTTCTATATCAATCAAATCAATATTTATTCTTTGGTTCACGTTTCTTCAAGAGTTGAATTATTGGGCACTAAGTAGAACGTATTATAATGCGCTTTTGGTTTGAGAACAGAACACGTGTGGGTTCTTTTATAGTTTCATATCTTTTGATTTCATGAATAATGTTTTAGAAATTCGGATTTCGCGTTCGGTATTCGCCTCGGTTGAGGTGTGTGACGTTGACAAATTTGACAATTCCAAAACACCTGACATTGACAGTTCAAATTAAGGTGGCTGGCAAATGTATTTTTTTTCTGATTTTCAAACTTTTATATCTCTAACGCATAGGTATATGCTCTAACGCAAAGATAATGTAATACTACTATGCTCTAACGTTTCTATATCAAAAACACGAGTAATCGATATACATGAGGGAAATACTACAGGACTGACTGTCATATCAAGAAATCTCGGAAAGTACTTGAACTATGCTGAAATTTTTAAGCAGCTAGATTCTGGGGTGTAAACACTGAAGTGGGAATTTGTTCCTTCTTTTATCTGTGGGTGTAGAGGTCCGCTTTATCAGAAATGGTTTGCAATAGATATAAGAGGGCCTTCAAGTTAAAGTTTACGCCTACGAAGTCGCTTATTTTTGATCAGATTTTAATTTTGTTTTTATTAATCAGCTATATTTATGGACAACATTAACATTTTAATTGGACAATTAAAAACATAACCAGTCATCTAGCCTATTACAATGTAGGTATATTTTTATGTGTAAATAGAAGTTCAAATAAAAATCAAATTTATTCGTAAATTATATTTATTATTCGCTGGTTAAATACATGTGACCTTATCCACTAGATTAATTGGTATCAGCTATTTAACTTAAGTATAAAGCACAATAAAATTATTTATACACACTGGTACAATGAAGAAACGTATTTGTACTTCACAATTATTTCAATTAAAACATTGTCATACTTAATATGTCGGGCCACAGGTCGGGCTATAATTATACTTTTCATACACACATAATAATTGAAGATGTAAATAATAAAAAAAACATTTGTTTCACTGGTTTTACTTAAGTTTATTTTGGTGTAAACAGTTAAACTCTTTAACTGTCAGCTATCCAAAAAAAACTTTTTTTTTTTTAGTTTTTAATAAAAAAATCTAAATCATATGAGAAACCCATATAAACTATTTAAATATTGGTACCAAAAGTTTCATCAAAATAGGTTTATTTATTTATTTTTATTTAAATTGTATGAAAAGTATATTATGAACCAATGTCCACCCGGATATCAGGCCTTATGTACCGACTACAATTTATTACAAGTACTCGACAAAATAATATAACTCGATTTTTTAATGACAAATGACACAGCTGTGAAATTTCGGCCATTTTGACGCTAAGTGCGGACGGCGCGGCGGTCAGGTGAAATTTTAACAATCTGATTATCTGACAGAAACATTAAAAAATCGAGCTAATACTCTTAATTAATTTAAAAAAATCTAATCAAGTTTTTTTTTCAATTGACAAAGTTGCCAGCGTTAAAAACAACGCCAAAATTCTAGTAAAAATGGTAACTTTACATCCGTAAAATTATTTCATCACATTTTTGTTTTCACGCTGCACTATATTGTGTAAATGCATTTTAGACTTTATTTAATAGAATTAGTTAAAGTAATGATTACAAATCAATTATATCCATAAAGAAAATACATTAAAATTGGTGTAAATTTCAAATGTTTTAGATAGATCGCCTAAAAGTGTTGCTGTCCTTGTCTAATAGACTGCAATGGAAGAGACAGCAATATTTTTAGGGGCTGTAATAAAACTCTCAAAATCTAACTTTTGTGACCATAATTTTTGACATTATTCTGGATAGAATATTAATACAACTTGGCAAAAATATAACATCTCCGCATTACAAATATTTTTGTATATTTTATTTATAAATATTTTTGTATTTACCTTTAATGACATTTTATTTTTGATGACATACTTGATTTATTGTTTTTATTTGTGACTTTATTGTATGACATGTCTGACCAGAATATTATTAATTTATAAGATTTTTATATGAGTTTATTAGCTACTGTTTAGCTGTGTGGGTGTTTGCTGTTTTTTTAAATTGTTTTTTAAATTTGATTGACAAAAACTTTAGTTTTCGAGACTCTTGCAAAACGGTATGTATTAATATAGATATTTTTATTTTATTAGTCTTGCGTTTGGCCGCCTACTCACCGGATGTTAAGCGATGATGCGGTCTACGATGGAGCAAGAGAAGAAAACGATTCGCTTAACTTGAAAAACACAGATTGTAACTATCGGGGAACACCCATTGAGGCAACACATTTTTGTTTCTTAAAAATTCTTAAAAAGTTTTCACCATGAAGGCAGATTCCCTTTTAAGACTCAGTCTTTACATAGACTCCGATACTTCATAAAACCTGATCAAAAATTATCTCTTTACCTATTATAAAATAGTGACCTCTTCTGTACTTATAAAAAATTGGCACAAATATCCAATATTGTCTTAATTCCAATTCTTATAACTAATGTTTTTCTATACCACAATGATTTACAGAAGTATATATCAAAAGCTGCTTCGTCTTCGTCTAGCAGCCTACAAAAAAAAGAGACGGCTGTATTTAGCTAGTAAATTCTGTGAACTTCCAAATACAGCGTGTTCTGTTAAATTAACATTCATTAAGAGGGTATTTCAGTATACATTCTAAGCACAAATTGTCCTTTATTAAACTTTAGTATTTGGGAGAAGAGATCCGCTGACATATGATGGTACCGTTTTAATGTTTAATACCGAGTAATGAGTAATGGCTTTACCTCCCCCCACATTTTTCCATCATCATCTTCATCATTTCAGCCATAGGACGCCGGACGTCTACTGCTGGACATAGGCTTCCCCCATCAATTTCCAAAAGAACCGGTTGGAAGCGGCCTGCATCCAGCGTTTCCCTGCGGTCTCTTTTAGGTCGTCTGTCCATCTTGTGGGTGGACGTCCTACGCTGCGCTTACCGGTCCGTGGTCTCCATTCGAGAACCTTTCGGTCCCATCAGCCATCTGTTCTGCGTGCTATGTGCCCTGCCCACTGCCACTTCAACTTGCTAATCCGGTGGGCTGTGTCGGTAACTTTCGTTCGTCTACGGATCTCCTCATTTTTACATACCATTATTTAAAATGATCAATACCTCAAATATGTCTCTCGTTTATCCAAACACTCAATATAATCATAAATACATACATTTCATAATACTGTAAATATATTAGAAAATAGTTCATAACTTTGGGTACAGATATTATCATATATAAATCTATACGAAGCACATTAGAATATTACATTTAGTAATTAGCTTCACATTTTCAAGCAATGGTCAGCAAAATTCATCCTGTCAAAAAAATTACAAAAATACAACCTATCTTTTGCTGCCACATTGTTTAATCATTTAATGCTTTTAAAAATACAAAATAATTAGTCCATTGAAATGTTACATGAGCTTTGCATTTTTTAGAGGATGCAATTTTATTTTTGGGACATGTTTGGGGGGTCAATAGAAGCTTAACCTCAAGTTTGTGGGGTCGCGACCCTTGTCCCTCGGCCGCCATCTTGGAAAAAGTGGTGAAAACACTTTTTTCGCGATAACTCAGAAACTATGCGTCTAACAAAAAATTTGTTAAGACCTAATTTGTAGCAAATTGTTTTGCCTTCAAATATGTTTATATAACTTTTTGTCCTAAATTAAAAATTAAAGAAGTTATAAGCAAAAAAGTGAGAATAGCATAGTTTCCGAGATATCGCGAAAAAAGTGTTTTCACCCCTTTTTCCAAGATGGCGGCCGGAAGACAAGGGTGGAGACCCCACAAACTTGAGGTTAAGCTTCTATTGACCACCCAAACATGTCCCAAAAATAAAATTGCATCCTCTAAAAAATGCAATATACGGTCCTTAAATTGTAACATGTCAATGGACTAAATTATGATATCAGCAAACAACTTCTCAATTTTGACAAAATACGGTCACAACAAAAGCTACCTTTCGTCCAAACAACGACAAGAAAGTAAACAAATAAAAGCTTTGCTATAAGTGAAATCAAGTCGAAATACTTTGGCATTTAAAAGAAAGCTGCGACGTCGCAGCGTCAGTTGCCAATACGAAATTTAGTTTCTATTTCTATGCCGCTAACGATGTTATTAATTAAACTGTTAAGTCTGAAGGAACAGTGCGACAAAGCTTATAACGAATGCCAAAAGTAGAACAGCTGTCATTTGATTTTCTCTTTCTCTAAGTCTACCTTCACCAAGAAAATAACGAAGTAATGTTTGTAACTTTGTTTGTACAAGGTAATCTCTAAAACTACTGAATCGATTCTGAAAATTATTTTACTGATAGAAAGCTATATTATCCCTGAGTGATATAGGCTATGTTTTACGACGCAGGCGAATCCGCAGGCAAAAGGTAATTGTACGCCATGTTGCACTGTAAGTGGGCAGTTATTTTGTTGCCAAAATTCAAGACTTGGTTCAATAATTGCCAAAAAATCTCTAACAATAGCTAGAGACGAATTAGGAACCAATTTTATATTTAAATCACAACTTTTTCGTACTTATTTATTGTAAAATAAACCATACCTACAGGTACTTCATAATTATTTTTACATTAAAAAAATAGTTTTAAACACAATTTTCTTTTTGTTTAAATTAGAACGGCTGTCATTTTTGTAAGAAATTTGTTGTAGCCAGTTGCACCCATATAAACGAAACGTCAGTCATTCGAAATCAGTTAGCAACTGTGACGCGGAGTTCGACGCGTTGATCTAAATAAGCATGTCCAATCACATATCTGTCACAATACCAGGCGACAGAGTTTCCTTCTAATTTCCGTTCTATTTATTTCTCTTTTCTGTGCTTTTAACAGACTTTTTTCATCATTCATAATTCTAGCTGTTCGGTGTTTATAAAAAATACTTTTTTTTATAATCCGATAGATTCATGTCGGAGGTAGTTTCAATAAGTTTCATAAACTTGGCAAACGCAGTACCGTGCATATATTCTATTTGATAAACACTGGATTAAGCTAAAAATCATTCTTTTCGTATACAATTTGTTTATGTGGCATTATTTCATTGAAAGAAACTACTTTCCCATGAAAAAAGAAAACTTTAGTACCTAGTTTTTTTTGTTTTAAAATATTTTTGTTATTCTACCCTCACAACAAGCAATTTTTTTGCTCAATCCATATTTCTAGCAAACGATTCCTTGTTTAGTAAAATAAGTGAATAATCACTATTTTCCTTTTTTTTTTTTCATACTACTAAACTTTCATTGGAATAGAAATAAAAAGAAACAAATTTACTTGACTTTTTATCGTATAAATCCGCGCTTAGCCACCAACTCGCCTGTTGGTAAGCGACGATGTAGTCGAAGATGAAGCACGCAGACAGAATATATCAATTTACTCTGACCTTGAAAAGACCTCTCTCATTCAGGAAACAAGGATCAATTTGACAAGTTTTTTTGATCTAAAAAATACACTTTTCTAGTGTCCAATACATCATTCCATGAGCGTAACTATGGCTTTCACATGGTAGGGGAGCGCGGGTGCAATAATCACGAAGCAAAAGGCAGAATTCTAAGCGCTTCTCTCGCATAGCGATAGTTCATTGTCACAACGAACCATTGCTATGACAACCGGCGCATGCGCATACATATTTTGTAGCACAGATTATACGTGCCATCTGGCCAATATTCCACGGTTTTTGTTCGGACCCCCTAACCCTTTACATACGCCCATGTATCATTCTAAGTATTCGGTATACCCTTGTGCCCCCGTGAATACTACGTCGATCCATATCCTAGCGGCGGCTCCGGAGGCCGCCATCAGGCAGTACCTCCGCTGTCGAGTCTTCACTATGAACGTGGTGGCCGGTGAAGGAGACCGCGACGTGTTGCCGTGGTCGAGATATACCTCTTCTATAACCTGGGAAGCAACAAGTGTATTTAAACGACCGAGGTCTTATTATAGGGGCTCGATTTTTGAATCGCTGTGTATTGAAAGATTTTCTATTTATAGAAAGCAAATTCGACCACTCGTTGCGTAAGCGAGCGATATGACAATTTCAAAAATGCGACTTTTGTTTGGGTTATCTATATGTGCACTCGAAAAAAAAGCCGTTTTTTTGGACTTTCGCGTAATAAGATCTGTTTCTTGGGTTGTTGGTCGTTTGCAGTTGTGTGCCGCTCAATATTGAAGTGTTTGTAGAACTAGTAAGAATATGTCAGTGTGTACAATACGTGTTTACCTCGACCCCTTCAGTTTTTAGCAGACTTTTTCCGGTACTAGCTTGAGTTTACGGCAAATCCTAACTATATATGATAAAAGTTTCCAGTTATACTCATTGATAATCACACTATATAATATCATATATGTGAAAGTTTGGATGGATGGATGTTTGTCACTCAATAACGCAGAAACGGCTGGATAGATTTGGATGAAATTTGAAATATACATTGCTTATATCCTGCATTAACACATAGGCTACTTTTCATCATCATCATCACCTATTTTCATCACCACGCGGGTGAAACCCTGCGCGCAGCTAGTTACAGTCTGATTACGAGCTGATTATTATGATGTATATAATTAAAACGTATTATAAGGTCTCACTTGAAAATATGCTCCCCCTCGAGGTTTCTTCTCACTCTTGTCCCAATAGTAAACGAACGTTTTCGATTCTCGGTCAAAAACGAACCATCTGTAACAGATAAAATAACAATATAAAAAACAGACTTCATAAAAATGAACTGGACCAAATATGCGCCCTCTATCCCATAGCGCGTGCATTAATTAGGCACTATCGGTTTTAGAGAGCGCATGCCTGATTTAGTACTGAGGTGTTCCGACAGATGTCTCTTATAATATTTTTTGTGTGGAAATGACTTTTTAATTGTTAATAATAAAACGTAGTAGAACTGGACTAAATTGAAATGGGAAGGGAAGCACCAGCTTTCAAATATAAAAAGAATCATCAATATCGGCAGACCCAGTCGAAAGTTCTATGGTAACAAATATAAAAATAAAAAGTAGAATTGAGAATCTCCTCCTTTTTGGAAGTCAATTAATAATATGTTATATGTTATTGGCAAATTGCCTGTTTCATTCAGACCCCTTGGGGGAAAGGGGGATGAGATCGAAGAAGGGTATTTGACAATTAAAAATATGATTCATGCTGGTGTAATCCTAGAAGATTATTATTTCAAAATATATATTGAAATGGGACTACACGGGAAACACCAGCTTCCAAATAAAAAAAGAATCATCGAAATCGGTTCACCCAGTCGAAAGTTCTGAGGTAACAAACATAAAATATAAATTTAAAAAAAACTGTCGAATTTAAAACCTCCTCCTTTTTGGAAGTCGGTTAAACAGATAATTAAGCAATCCATTTGCGACAATATCCCATGGTTGTTGTTATAATAATGAGTAAGTGTGATGGTCCCCTTTCTGCTTATAGCAGTCCCTTTCTAGATAACCCTGTAGACGATTGGTTCTTACCTCTTGGACCAGGTGTGGAACTTGGCGCCGAGTTTGTGCAGGTAGCCTCGACAGGAGCTCGAAGACAACGTCACGTAGGGGCACAGCTCAATCTGGTGTCCTGCAGGACCACAACAATAATCAATATCATTTCAACGCAACTACAGGGCTATTTGTTCTTGGTTTTGTCAGGGTTATTGTGTTTGAATGTGATGACATACGGCACTGACATAGAGGACCGACGCTGGAGGTTCGAATCATAGCAGCTGTAATTTTTTTGTCGAGTTTTGGGAATATGGTAGAAATGGGCCCACCGGAACCAGCTAAATTTTGAAAGTTGTCTATGAGAAAAAAGTCTGGGAACCTCTGGTGTAAATGGTACTAGATGTTGTTACCTGCGGACTCAACGTGTCGCCGCAGGTCGAAGTCGTCTCGGTCGACGGGCAGGTACCGCGTGAGGGGGCGCTGCGAGTCGCTGTACGGAGCGACAGCGCGCCGACTGCGTCGCGGCGCGTTGCTGAGAGACACTGCAAAACACACGCACACAATTTATTATCATGCTCTTATAGAGGTAAGAAGCCACTCCTGCAGAGTCTGCCTAGAATTAGTTACTTCAGATTCTAATTAACACGAACAGTCTGACTTAGAGACGACAGGTCTGGCTTAGTGTAAGATTGGGTTGGCGTAGTCGAGGACTGGTTTGGTTTAGTGACGACAGCTCTGGCTTAGTAAAATAAAAGCCTGTAATTACGCAATTTTTTAAAGTTTTTGTTGAAATACTTCCATTTATCATCAACGTATAATAAAAGTACCTGTATATGCGTTCTTTTAATGTTTTTCTTGAAATCTTTCCGTCTTTTATCAGCGTATAATGAAACGTAATTATGTGTAATTTTTATACTGTCTTTGTTGAAATACTTCCATCTCTCATCAGCGTATAATAAACAAACTAATTTAAAAACTAATGAAAAGTAATCGCTGAACACTAATCAAACTATAAAATATACATAAAAATCAATGTGACAGCTCGTCTGTATTCTGCACATATAAAAAGTATATTTTTCAACAGTAGGTACTAAATAAAAATTATATTTTTACGACGTGCCTTGACAGACTTTTTAAAATAGGGATCGTTTAGACGCACATGGGACATTTCACGTGAAGCGGACAGGGAAAAAAAAGTGAGGTTCTGAAAATCGACCACATTCGGCCCATTTGTACTTCTAGTAGGTATGAATGTGTACGCAAATATTTTTTTTTGTATAGTCTATATTTACCAAGTTATAGGTTTCAAAAGAATTGTCGTTGATTGGTACTACAATTTTTCGAAAGTAATTTTCGAATATAACAAATCTACTATAAAATATTTTACATAGCGATACATATTAAAAATATACTGTTCTTTTTGACAGTAAAAAAAAATTAAAAAATTAAAAAAAAAAAATGGCCAAAACCGGAAGTAAACTTTTCAAACCAGAATTACAGTCACTTCGACCAATTTTTTTTAATTTTTTTTTCTTTCAAAATATAGCTTAAGTAATAATGAAAGTACACTAGAAAATTTAAAATGGGATCTCTATTAGTTTAGGAGATACGTTGAATAATATACACCCGCGTCGCAAGGGGCGTCATATGTAGCACTTGCTTAGATCGGTTGGTGTGCGTCAAATAAAATGGCTTGTATAAATTACTGTGATAAAATAGTTCAAACATAATAAAACAACATTGGTACAACACAAGAACTGTTTATTTTGTAATTTTAACAATTTTACAATGGGAATCTATGGCAGAACTGGTCCTCTTTACAAGAAGGCCTGTGGTTGTTGGAATGAAGCTGTGAAACTTTTTGGTTCCTGAAATGGTGACCGTAGACGCAAACCGGGGTTCCAAAAAAATTCTCTGACGCTCTATATCATCTTTAGAACAGAAATAAATGGCAGTTTGTTTTAAAGATGATTTTGCCCATTCATATAATCGCATTGGTGTTATAATTGCTTTACTTGGAGGTAACTGTAAACTTGCACGCGCAGCTAAACGTTTCAGATTCCCCCCTAGACCATCGCATGGCCCCTTTCCGTGAGATGTTGCATGAAAATGCAACTCTGCATCTGCATTAAAATCTTCTTTGTAATAAAACAGATTCACAAAGTTAAATCTATTTTTAAAATGTTGGGAAGCCCCGTCAGTTATGTATATAATTTTTGATCCAACTATCGATTTTTCTAAAAGATGCTTGTGTAGTAGCTTTTGGAAAGCATAAAAGATGGCTGTGTCATGCTTCAGGTCGTCAGAAATCATAACAATGCTTCCGTGTTTTACTTCATTACCGTCTCTGTAATAAAAAACTGACGTTAGAAGCGTTGCCTGTGCATTATTCCAATGAAAGGATTGAGCAGCATCTTGGACAATAAAACTATAGTTTTCTGCAAAATCACATTGTACGAGAATTTGACCTTCATCGATAGTCTCCTTAAGAGTTTTAAAATAAACCACCTGTTGCTCTGCAATGTAAGCATGAGGTTTCAAAAGGTCCAAAGCGTCACATAACTCATCTACAAAACTATCGGAAGATAAAAGTCGAGTAGATATCGTGTAGCGGTCTGTGCCATCCCATTTTTCAAACTGCACTTCTGTGACTTGATTGTTATCAAATTGTATTTTTAAATGCTCTCGAATTGCACTTAATCCTGGACAAGAATTACAGCGTTCATTTGGCGGTGTCTTAGTAGTCATTAAATGACACGTCAGTGTTGGATTGGGACACATCATCTGGCGAAGGCAATCCTTATAAGATGAAAGTTGCATAGCAGACCCAGCTGTAAGATTAGCAATGTCTCCTCCATTCAACATCAATTTCACGTTTTGATGGTAAGTACAAACACATACCATATGTGTTCCGGAGTCGCCTGCGAGGATACATTGTTTGGGTCTTAGTGTAAAAAACTTTGTTAAGCCTACCTTGATGTTAGGGTATTCATCTTTAAACCTCTGATAAAGTTCGTCAATGTTACAGAGAAGGAGCTGTTTCTGTATGTGCGTTCTTTTTCCATCGTCTAATTTAACAGATATAAAATCTTTTTTACCAGGCATTATGCGGCTAATGTCTTCTCGTAGATAAAAATCTTTAACCAAGTTCTCCGTCTCGGCTGGTAGTTTACGACCACCGCGTGGGTTCGGAGAGGATAAGATACCGAACTGATTGACAAGTTGTTTTGCTTTTCTTGCTTGTCGCCTGGACGTTCCAAATTCTTCTGCAAGTTTATTTTCACTCCATGACGTGGGTGCTATTGTTAATATCATAGTCTTCAAAGAAGTAGAAGTAGAAGGATGATTGAATTTCTCTTTTAGCTGCTTTAAAATTTCTTCGTTTTCTATGGATGTGTCGGTTTGGGTGGAAAAATGTTTAAACTTATCTTCGGGAATAAACGGTTCATCTTCAATGTTTTGCGAAGGTTCACTAGATGTTTGACTGCATTGCACAATGTCTTCATTAGCTACTGGAGGAGATTCAGTCAAAAGTTGTTTCCTGCAGGAGGCACATACGTAAAGATCTTGTGAAAAACTCCACTTTTGAGCTAAACATTTAGATATTTTCCTTAAATTTTTAAATTTTCGATGAAGTACCAAGTGAAATGGGTTAAAACATCGATCACCGTACGGCGCCATTAATAATAACAACTGTCACAGATTAAAACGTGCACAAGTCGCTGAGAGGTTAAAGCAACACTAAAGTTTAAGTTACGAAACCGCTAGGCGTCATATTTCTATCTCTTTCTTGTAGATAGGTTTGACCGTTTGACTCTATCTGAGACAAAAAAGTACTACACGTTACTAACAGATGGCGCTATTAGTCACGTTTCGCAAATAATAAAACTTTTCTACTGCTCCAAAAACGTTTTTTCTTTATAATATATTACTAACTTATATTTGTATTATGTAGTTATATTTATATTTTATTATATTAATAAAACTTATTTCATATCATTAAATGAGGTTAAATATACGCTAAAACGATATAAAATATTAATAAAGTTGCAATATCGCGCAAACTGCTCAACCTTGCAAGCGCTACATATGACGCCCCTTGCGACGCGGGTGTATATTATTCAACGTATCTCCTAAACTAATAGAGATCCCATTTTAAATTTTCTAGTGTACTTTCATTATCATTTAAGCTATATTTTGAAAGAAAAAAAAAATAAAAAAAATTGGTCGAAGTGACTGTAATTCTGGTTTGAAAAGTTTACTTCCGGTTTTGGCCATTAATTTTTTTTTAATTTTTTATTTTTTTTTTACTGTCAAAAAGAACAGTATATTTTTAATATGTATCGCTATGTAAAATATTTTATAGTAGATTTGTTATATTCGAAAAATTACTTTCGAAAAATTGTAGTACCAATCAACGACAATTCTTTTGAAACCTATAACTTGGTAAATATAGACTATACAAAAAAAAATATTTGCGTACACATTCATACCTACTAGAAGTACAAATGGGCCGAATGTGGTCGATTTTCAGAACCTCACTTTTTTTTCCCTGTCCGCTTCACGTGAAATGTCCCACATCCAACTGGCTATTTGCATCTTTATTTGCTTTCGTTACCTTCACATTCTTCATCATCATCATCAGCCAGAAGACGTCCACTGCTGAACATAGGCCTCCCCCTTTAACATCCACACTGAACGACATCCTGCCATCTGCATCCACTGGATGCCCGCGACTCTCACAATGTCGTCGGTCCATCTAGTGGGAGGCCTACCTACGCTGCGTCTTCCGGTTCGCGGTCTCCACTCAAGAACCTTTCTTCCCCATCGGTTAACAGTTCTTCGAGCGATGTGGCCTGCCCATTGCCACTTCAACTTGCAGATTTTAATAGCTATGTCGGTGACTCTGGTTCTTTGGCGAATATCTACGTTTCGGATTTTATCGCGCAAAGAAACTCCAAGCATAGCTCTCTCCATTGCCCGTTGTGTGACTCTGAGTTTTTCCAAAAGGCCAACAGTTAAGGACCACGTCTCAGTACCATATGTCATCACTGGCAACACACACTGGTCAAATACCTGTCTTCAGGCACTGTGGTATCTTGGACGAGAAGATGTCACGCAATTTCCCGAACGCTGCCCATCCGAGTTGGATTCTTCGGGCGACCTCTTTGCCTAAGTTGGACTTACCTAACTGAACAATCTGTCCAAGATAGGTAATGGTCAACAACTTCGAGAGTATCGTTCCCAACGATTACCTTCACATTCTTATGGTTATTTTATTATGGACTTGAAAACAGTGGCGTAGCTATCGGAGGGCTAGGCGGTGCCGTGCACCGAGGCCCTCAAGCTCAGAGGGCTTGCTGAATCTGAATCTCATCAATCTGAATTTTGGGCCCTCGGACCCTGACCAGCAAACCTCAAAAGAACTTGTGAAAAAAAAACCCCTTCATAAACAAGTCATGTAGTAAGTAGCTTAGAGCATAATAAAGAGATGATGATAAAGTAGCTTTGTACCTAGTATTTATATTTCTTCTTGATAAAACCTAACCCAATTTAGGTGGGGCCCCATTTTTTTGCACTAGGGCCTTTGGTTACCTAGCTACGCCACTGCTTGAAAAGTGTTACAAATATATGATAAGCAACTTGAGTTTTTTTAATTGAATGGCAAGTTATTTTGTTAATTAATCAAAATACAAGTTATACAACTAACACTGGAAGTGGGCTTGAGCATTTGGATTGTCTTTAGACCAGAGGATCCCAGACTTTTTCGTAGATTACTTACAATATATAGCTGGTTCCTGTGGATGCAGCTACATTTCTACTATATTCCCAAAACTCGACAAAAAATGACCCCCGTCGAGTCTCCCGTGGACCCCACCTGGACCACTTTGAGAACCTCTGCTTCAGACCTTGAACGGTCTATGGGCAGTCTAACTGTTTTTGTAGTGTTATTGTTAGCTTGTATTTTGTGTAAGTAATAAATTAATTTGCCCGTTAAAAAACTAACAGTACATTAAAAATAAAAAACGATAAAAGAGCTGATAAATCTTGAAACGGTTGTTGACAGATTTTCATTAATCATAGTTAAGAACACTCTAGATTAAGTCAGTATCGTACGCAGCATGCAAATAATGATTTCGCTACACATTTTTGTAGTTAAACCAGATCTCCTACGCGTGATTAACCCTAAAATGTGTGGCAAAACAATGTTTTGTGTAATGTTTCGGAAGAACATGCGCAGGAGTTTGACACTTACAGATGTTGTCGCGGCTGAAGTCTGACGCATGGCTGAGAGGGCGGCTGTCATCGCTTCGTTTCTCGTCTTCTGTCGACTCCGTGCGGGAGTTTCTCACTTGCAGCTGAAACAAACAACAACAAACTGTTAAAATAGTTCCAGCTGTCAAACATTACACCCTTGTGATGACCACACATCTTAGCGGTAGGATGAGATGGTGGCAGGCGGGTGGACATTTTGACATAAAATAACCGGCCAAGTGCGAGTCGGACTCGCGCACGAAGGGTTCCGTACCATTATCTATAATAAGCAGAATAGTACCTATTAAATTTTTGTATTGCCACGACATCTATGAGTGGGTAGCGGCAATAATACAATGTTTCCTAATGCCTCGAACGCATTAGGAGACATCTAGTGTTGAGTAGCAAAATCAAGGTAATCAAATGTTCGAAATCACGTTTTTTTGTATGGGAGCCCCCTTAAATATTTATTTTATTCTGTTTTTTAGTATTTGTTGTTATAGCGGCAACAGAAATACATCATATGTGAAAATTTCAACTGTCTAACTATCACGGTTCATGAGATACAGCCTGGTGACAGACGGACAGCGGAACCTTAGTAATAGGGTCCCGTTTTACCCTTTGGGTACGGAACCCTAAAAACTGACATTACTCAATACTAGATACGTTTATCGCGACATATGTTTGCATGCATGTATGTATTTCGGTTTAGTACAGTCCATATGCGTAACCCTGTATAAGTCACAAAAAATTGGATAAAAAAAACAAGACAGGTAACGTAACCTTGTCACGTTGTCGCACAACAAAAATAGATGCCAAAATCACCGGAGGGTGTCAAAATCGAGATAAAAACGAATGGACGACCCCTTAGGTGCTTGACGATAGATTTTCAACTTGAGGGTAGTTAGTAATACTTACAAAGATAGGTTTCGGCGTACAACCAAGGCCCCAGTGCGAACTCTTTATTAGAGTCAACCAAACAGACATACTGTCAGTGGTTGTGTGTTATACATTCACTGTTTCACTATTGTATTCTCTTCTTCAACAATATTATTAACTGTTTATGTATTCTATTTTAATTTACAACTACGAAGATGATAAAATAATTCAATTCTAGACTTCTTCTATAGTATTCTAAAATATTATTATTAAAATTACTACCTATGCAATTTTTTCAGCATGATAAAGGAATGGAGTCATCACCATCATCATTATAATTATAAGCCTACTAGCTGTACCTACCCGCAACTTCGTCCGCGATTTCTTCAGTAAAAAGTAGCCCATGTCCGTTCTCATGATACATACTACCTCGCAAAATTTTATCGAGATCGGTTAAGCCGTTTAGCCGTGATTATGTAGCAAACAGACAGAGTTACTTTCGCATTTATAATATTAGTGTGGATTCCCTTATGTTATCCCACAGCTGGGACACCGGCCTTCTCTCAGAGAGAGGGTGGGCCATAATCCACCATGCTGGCCAGTGAATGTCATATGTCTTTGAACTTTTTGTGGTTCTTGGACATATCGGTTTCCTCACGATGTTTTCCTTCTTTTCTTCTTTTCCATTTTTGAGCGATGACATCGAAACTGCACATAATTCATTTAAATACTACATTGGTAATTCATTGGTGCGGGTCGAGGTTCGAACCGGGTGCCGTCATATTGTAAAGCACACATTCTACCGCTCGGCCATCGTACAATGTCTGACAATGTTTATTTTCCCTAAAATGTTTGTTTTCTTAATTTTCTTCATTGACTCACGTTCTGAGACGATTTTTATTCACGAGTACGTTGATGGACGTTTTGTTGACTGTAAGGGAACTGTTGAGAAACTTTTAATGAACACTGGGCTATATTAAAGCAGGTTACGCAGATAATACTACAGGACAAGTAGGAAAACGGCCCACTACTACCCATACATTGTGGACTTTCCTTGGATACGTACCAAACGTTTCGATTATACGTTTCTAATCCGTACGGCCAAGGATTGGAACAACCTGCCGGCTTCCTTGTTTCCTGAGATATATAATCTGGGCCTTTTCAAGGCAAGAGTAAATAGGTATCTTCTAAGTCTGAGTGCTTCATCTTCGACCACATCGTCGCTTACCAACAGGCGTGTTGGTGGTCAAACGCTGACTTATTCGGGATAAAAAATAATGTCTGGAAGCTTTAGATTAGGCTGATTGGTGACAGCAAGCTAGTCGCCAAAAAATTACAAAGCCTCGAGCACCGCCGTAAAGTGGCATTTCTGTATATTTTCTACCGGATACATTTCGGTGAGTGTGCGCAAGAGCTTCATGACCTTTTCCCATCCTTCCCCTTTTACTACAGGACAATTAAAAGAACTGCACACTATCACCCCTTCCTCGTGGAAATTCCGAAGATACGAATCTTTGGAATTTCTACACAATAATAAAGGCTGCCGTATATTATTATAATGATCTATAAGTTCCTATCAGTTAAGCATAACCTTTCCTAACAATCCGGTATTAGGATTCATAAACGGTTCTTCCTATGAATATAACTTCCTTCGAAAACCTTTAAACTTAACTGCAAATTTGCCACTGTTCCCAACATCCGATATGGTCTAGTGGCTAGGATACCTGGCTCTCACCCAGGAGGCTCGGGTTCGATTCCCGGTATCGGAATATCTTTTTGTTGGTTACACTTTGAAAAAGCAAAAATGCGCTTTCTCTTGGCATTTGCTTTAATGATTTTGGCAAGACATGTAGCGCCGTTTAACAAAAAAGTGACCTGAAATAGCTTTTATGACACTTCAAAACATGTGTTTTTCTTTAGCGTGAAAACCACATGAAACACTCGAGAATTTAACATTTTTCACGCCGTAAATAAAATAAGTATTATCTTATTGGTACGTTATATCATAGATTTACAACCACATGGATATTGAGTCAACGCTAAAAAAATACCGGACAGCGAGTGAAACTCACTCGCCGCTGTTTCTAAATTGGGGTTCGAAAATTAGTGGCCTATGGTCCAAACGCCATCTTCATTTTTTTCGAAAAGGTTGTCGCAGTTTGAAACCTAAATATATCGGTAACAAGATGATCAAAAAATTTAATATGACATGTTGTCGACGGTCGCTAGTTCATACAAAATTCCATTGAAAAAAGCACATTCAGTTTTTCCCAAATTATCCAGGCAAATTTCCTGTTTTTTTCGTTTCCCAAAAACCTTATTTGGAATTACGAACGTTAAAAAAAACACCAATTCACCTCATCATCCTTGATAGGCCCAGGTTCCACTTTATTTATATACAAATATTTCATTTAGTTATTTTACAATGCAGACGGATCTTACGCTACAACTACGTTATTAGTAGTTATTTTTGATAAATATAATAGCAACACAATTTATTATCTGTAAATATGCGCGTGGGCGGTCAATAGTATAATTTTAGCTGAAAGAAATGTAGACTCTGTGTCTGGACTATCGAACGATTAATGCGATCACTATTCCGATGAATGAGTAACCTTTTATTGGCTTTTTGACTGCACAATACAGAATACTGTATTGTGCAATCACAAAGTCTTACCACCACGGAACGGTGGAGAGAAGTCGAAAAGAAGCAATTTGTCTCATCATTATCAAAAACTTTTATTATATACCTATATGTGTTTTTATTCAAATCACGGAACACATATTCAAATTGTCAGTATGTTTTTTTTCTTGTGCATATCCACAGATTCCAGGGTCCATGCCCTTTGTATTTATACAATTTGTTTTGTCAACTATAATATGACTGTTTGTTTATGGCTTTGTTTTTGAATAACGCAAAATATGACATTTATTTATAATGAGTTTTTTTGATCGTCCCGGCTGCGCACGGGTGTAAGCTCGGCCTTCGGCCTCGCTACAAAATATAATCTAGCCTATGTCACCCGGGGATAGTGTAGCTTCCCAACAGTGAATGAATTTTTCGAATCAGTTCAGTAGTTTCGGAGCCTATTCAATGCAAACAAACAAACAATCAAATCTTTCCTCTTTATAATATTAGTATGGATATAGATATGTAAGTATAGAAGTACAGATGAGTTTTTAAATGATAGTAGTCGCACTCTTATCAATTTGAATTTTTGCACCGGATTCATTAAAATCGGAATATTATGTTTGTGTAAAAACGGTCAAAATAAAATAAAAATATGAGAAGAAAAATATGTTTTTTTTTATTAGTTTTTTTTTATGGTTTACACCAGAATTAAACAGGTACATATAAGTAGTTTTTTTTTATGTAAATGCTTTATTTAGGTACACTAACTGGTAGGAGAGACAGAAATATAAACGAATATGTAAGTATAGCAACAAATAGTTAAATCTGTAGGTGTACAGACTGACAGACTATGAAACATAGGTTTTAATAACGCGTGAAGACTACGCCGTTCGTGCATGAGGGGACAAAACAATGTGCGACGATTTGAGAAGCGACGTGACTGTGCGCTGCATGGAGCTTCCTACACAAATTTACAATATACGCGACACATGTGTACTGTGTAATACCATATAATATGTTGTAATTTCTTCATTTTTAATGTAATTTATAAATTTGTGTCCGTATATTGTAACTAAGGCATATTGATTGACTTAAATGTAAAATTATCCAGGCTTCCCACTAGACGGACTGATGACATCGAGAGAGCCACGGGCATCCGGTGGATGCGGATGACGAGCTGTTGAGTGTGGAGGTCTAAGGGGGAGGTCTATGTTCAGCAGTGGATGTCTTCTGAATAATAATGATGATGAAGTGCCAAATTTGGATGCCGAAAAGCAGAATAATGTTGAACCATCGTTTTTACATTCCATCTCTATCTGTTTCTAAAACCATTATACGCAAATAAATAATACAATATAATGTCTATGCAAGTAAAACCGCGGGGCGTAGCTGGTTGATTGTAATTAGTCGGCGACGCGACATGTGCCATTCAGGCTGACGACGTGTCACGATGTTATTCGAGTCAGACTTGCGTCGCCTTAGGGGGCTATACAAAAATTACTACTACTATAAATTACATCACACGAATTTTAGGACTATATAACCCATTTCCCCGTCCTTGTCACAGGTTGTCACCTTTTCAGAACCCCCTGATATGACGTCACAATTTTTTAAAATTCATGCAAGTTTTTTTTAAATTTTAGTGTATCACTTGCATTACAACGCCGCTATAGAAAATAACTGTTGTCACGTGAGAGATAATCTCATAGCGAGAGTGCTAAATTATTATACTATATAAAGCTTAATTACCACTGACTCACTCACTGACTCACTGACATAGTTGTTTGGAGAACTGGGGGGGTTGGGGAGAAAATGTGAGTATGAGGTCTTGTAGGGGGATGTTCAGAGGCAAAGGGAAAAATACGTGATCTTCAAAAGACCAGCTCCTGGTAGTAGACCCCCCAGGGATCTCGGAAACGGTAAACATTTTTTCGAAAGCGGTTTAACAAAAAGTTCCTCAAAACCTCGGACCTTTTTGAAGACATGAAAAAAAAGAGGCCTCCCATACAAAAAAACATGGCCTCCATACAATTTTGAACCTGTCATAACTCGGAAACGGTTCGACTTTCATGGGGGGTGTTTGACCAAATGTCATAGGGAATCGGGAGATCTTTTTGGAAAAATGTTTTTTTTTTTTTAATTTTCAATTATTTTTTTTCAAAAATTTCAAAATGGTCCAAGAGGTCTGATTTTTTGCATACGGGGGTTTTTGGGGCCTCTGATTTCATTTTTGAAGTTTTTTTTTTTTTTTTAAATTTTTGACCACGGTCGCCATACAAGTGATTTTCAGACGGACCGAGCGAGTGCCGTGGTGAGGCCGTCAGGCCGAACCACGGCACTCGCGAGGTCGCAAATCACTCGAGCGAGGCCGCAGGCCGAGCGCAGCCTTTCATGGGGGGTGTTTGACCAAATGTCATAGGGAATCGGGAGATCTTTTCGTTTTTTTTTTTTTTTTTTTTAATTTTCCAATTTTTTTTTTTCAAAAATTTCAAAATGGTCCGAGAGGTCTGTTTTTTTGCATACGGGGGTTTTTGGGGCCTCTGATTTCATTTTTCAAGTTTTTTTTTTTTTTTTTAATTTTTGACCATGGTCGTCATACAAGTGATTTTCAGACGGACCGAGCGAGTGCCGTGGTGAGGCCGCCAGGCCGAACCACGGCGCTCGCGAGGTCGCAATCCACTCGAGCGAGGCCGCAGGCCGAGCGCGAGTGTTCCTGGCGAGGCCGGAGGCCGAGCAAGAGGCGTGGTGAGGCCGCCAGGCCGAACCACGACCCGAGCAAGTACCGTGGTGAGGCCGATAGGCCGAGCCACGGTACTTGAGAGGTCGCGAGAGTCTCAAGCGAGGCCTCAGGCCGAGCAAATGTCTCAAGGGAGGCCGCAGGCCGACCTTGAGACTCGGAGGCCTAACTTTGGGCGAGGCCGAAGGCCGAGCCAGGGGCGTGGTGAGGCCGCCAGGCCGAACCACGACCCCGAGCAAGTACCGTGGTGAGGCCGTCAGGCCGAGCCACGGTACTTGCGAGCTCGCGAGAGGCCGAGTTTCAACACGAACTCAGCGCGAGGCCGGAGGCCGAGCTGCTCCCTCCCTCTACGGTCGAAACAAACTGGATTTCTGTTCTTATATTATTTCCACGACTGAATATGAAATTTATTTCGCATTTTCACTGCCATGAGGAGGTTTGTACCCAGGACCACCTGCATGTTCAGTTTCGGTCATGGAAATCAAACATCATCATCATCATCAACCCATTTTCTCATGTATAACCTTTTCTTAGCCATTTTCAACCTGATCCTTCAGTTTTTTTAAAGTTTTTTCAAGTCGAAACACGAGACTTGCCCCCACCCGACTATAGGAAATCCCCGCGGGCCGCTTGCGGCCCGCGCAGCCACGCAAAACACTAGTTATACTATATAAAGCTTAATTACCATTCACTGACTCACTGACTCACTTAGATGGTTGTTTGGAGACTTGGGGGGGTTTGGGAGAAAATGTGAGTATGAGGTCTTGTAGGGGGATGTTCAGAGGCAAAGGGAAAAATACGTGATCTTCAAAAGACCAGCTCCTGGTAGTAGACCCCCCAGGGATCTCGGAAACGGTAAACATTTTTACTAAAGCGGTTTAACAAAAAGTTCCTCAAAACCTCGGACCTTTTTGGAGACATGAAAAAAAAGAGGCCTCCCATACAAAAAAACATGGCCGCCATACAATTTTGAACCTGTCATAACTCGGAAACGGTTCGACTTTCATGGGGGGTGTTTGACCAAATGTCATAGGGAATCGGGAGATCTTTTTGGAAAAATGTTTTTTTTTTTTTAATTTTCAATTTTTTTTTTTCAAAAATTTCAAAATGGTCCGAGAGGTCTGATTTTTTGCATACGGGGGTTTTTGGGGCCTCTGATTTCATTTTTGAAGTTTTTTTTTTTTTTTTTTAATTTTTGACCATGGTCGCCATACAAGTGATTTTCAGACGGACCGAGCGAGTGCCGTGGTGAGGCCGCCAGGCCGAACCACGGCACTCGCGAGGTCGCAAATCACTCGAGCGAGGCCGCAGGCCGAGCGCGAGTGTTCCTGGCGAGGCCGGAGGCCGAGCAAGAGGCGTGGTGAGGCCGCCAGGCCGAACCACGACCCGAGCAAGTACCGTGGTGAGGCCGATAGGCCGAGCCACGGTACTTGAGAGGTCGCGAGAGTCTCAAGCGAGGCCGCAGGCCGAGCAAATGTCTCAAGGGAGGCCGCAGGCCGACCTTGAGACTCGGAGGCCTAACTTTGGGCGAGGCCGAAGGCCGAGCCAGGGGCGTGGTGAGGCCGCCAGGCCGAACCACGACCCGAGCAAGTACCGTGGTGAGGCCGTCAGGCCGAGCCACGGTACTTGCGAGCTCGCGAGAGGCCAAGCTTCAACCCAAACTCAACGCGAGGCCGGAGGCCGAGCTGCTCCCTCCCCCTACGGTCGAAACATACTGGATTTCTGTTCATATATTATTTCCACGACTGAATATGAAATTTCTTCAGCGTTTTGACCGCCATGAGGAGATTTGTACCCAGCCCTCTTCAATGTTCAGTTTCGGTCATGGAAATCAAACATCATCATCATCATCAACCCATTTTCTCATGTATAACCTTTTCTTAGCCATTTTCAACCTGATACTTCAGTTTTTTTTAAGTTTTTAAAGTCGCAACTAAAAGACTTGCCCCCACCCGACTATAGGAAATCCCCGCGGGCCGCTTGCGGCCCGCGCAGCCACGCAAAACACTAGTTAATATATACAGATAAAGTTTATGATTTTTTTTTAAGTTTTTTTATTCACATTATGAATTTCGCGTTATGGATTTTGTATTTTAACATGTGACGTCACAAAGCTTTTGACCCCTGCCCCTTGTGACACTCTATCACATTCCGGTGATACCCTCCCCCCATTATCGTGTGACGTAATTTATGGATGTCCCCTTATGTATGAACGGCCTAAGTGTGACGCAAAACAACTCCACCGCTGTAGATCATAGCAAACGATGCAGAGAACCGGTATAAATTATAAAACTCTATTTTCTCCACTTTGAACACCTATTTGTGAAAATTAAAATTGTTAGTCGTAAAACTACTAAGTAGCTTCCGTTTACAGATCTTTCATTTAAACAATGAAATATAAATTAACATCGTTGAATTTACAGGAAATGTCAAGGAATTGGCTGTTTATCTAACTTCAATAGAAAACCGGCCAAGTGCAAGTCGGACTCGCGCACGAAGGGTTCCGTACCATTTTCTATAAAAACGGCAAAAAAATCACGTCTGTTGTATGGTACCCCCCCTTCAATATTAATTTTATTTTAATTATTTATTTTTAAAGTGAATATAGGTATAACTAAATATTCTGTGAATATTTCAAGCGTCTACCTGTAGCCGTTATCAATATCGAGCATAAACGAGCAAGAAAATCACGTTTGTTGTATCGGAGCCCCCTTAAATATTTATTTTATTCTGTTTTTTTAGTATTTGTGGTAATAGCGGCAACAGAAATACATCATCTGTGAAAATTTCAACTGTCTAACTATCACGGTTCGTGAGATACAGCCAGGTGACAGACGGACTGACAGACAGAATGACAGACGGACTGACAGCGGAGTCTTAGTAATAGGGTCCCGTTTTACCCTTTGGGTACGGAACCCTAAAAAGGAGGGGGTTTTTAGTTTTAGCATATCTACACTAATATTATATAGAGGAAAGATTTGTATTTTTGGGTGTTTGTAACGAATTAACTCAAAAGTACTGATCCGATTTTAAAAATTCTTTCACCAATAGAATGCTACATTATTCCTGAGTAACATAGGCTGTATATATTATTAGAATTTTTATTAAAAATACACCCGAACGAAGCCGGGACGGGCGGCTAGTGTGTAATAAATACTAATAGTGAATTAACTCAGCAGTGCATTGCCATCCAGAGTTTTGAACTGTTCAAAAATTCCGAGTGGCGTTGAGCTGCTACGGGCAAGCGTGAAGAGCCATCAGGCGAGCGACTTCGCTCCATAGTCTCGTCCCTCTGTATCACAAAAAAAAGTTTGTATCTTTGTAGATATAGAAAAAGAAATGATTACGACGGGAGAGAAAGAAAATTTTCTCTTTCTCTCCTGTTGTCAGACGACGGTCCATCGACCAAATCCGTCACGTCTGTTTTTTGATATTTGAACGTGTTTTTTATATATATATGTATATATATATAATTGGAGGACCGGAGGGCAAGACATAAGATACTTTTTACGGAAAAACGTAGTTCCTGATAGAACGTCTACACTGGTGAAATCGCGGAACGCAGCTAGTAGAAACACACCTATTTGTTCCCGTTCACTTCGCTCGGTCAAACATTTAGTGGCATGACCACCTCGCACTTATGCACTTGATTCCGCACCAAAGCATTGTAAAGCGTGGCCCATCAATTAGACATGAGAATCGCTTGTCAACCCTGCAGTTTACAGTTGTACGCTTGGTCTTTGATAATATATAGTTTGGATCTGCCTTTAAACTCGTGCTAGTACCGAAAAACGTCTACCAAAAACTGAGGGGGGCGAGGTAAACACGTATTGCTCACACTGACATATTCTTAATAATTCTACAAACGCACACTTCAATATTGAGCGCACACAACTGCAAACGATGAGCTCAAAATGTATACGAATGGACGACCGAAAGGTTGTAAGTGCTAAAGGGGAAACTGTAGGTATAACGTTTGCATTTCTTAATTTCTGATACGATTGGTAATGGCAACTGATGTGTGCTACCAACATAAAAGAAAATACATTTAATAATACAAATAAAGAAACATTTCCCCGTTTTTTTTTTCATTTCAATGTGCAGATGAAAATAATTATCAATTGAAAAGACCGACTTTATTGAAATGTCAGGACTGGACCAAATTGAAATGGGAGCACACGAGAAGCACCAGGTTTTAAATAAAAAAAGAATAATAAAATCGGTGCACCCAGTCAAAAGTTCTGAGGTAACAAACATTGAAAAAACAGTCGAATTGATAACCTCCTCCTTTTTGGAAGTCGGTAATAAAAAAAACTTACACGCACACTTTCGCGTATGACATTAGTGTTATGTGATCGTTTGATCATCTGTCAAGTCATTGAAATGCCGGGGCCGAATATTTTGTTTACAGCAAATGGAAAAGGTCACAACTGGACGGGAAAACGTGAAAACACATATATTACCAATTATTATGCGTCCTTCAACTAGTTTCTGCCGCGAGGGTGTTGACATCGGCTGTCTTCATTCAAGATTTCGTCATCGAGCGAAGAGAGGTCTTAGATTCTAACAGAACGAGTCGACATATTTTTGTACTTATATTTTTTATTATTATAAAACTAGTGATGTTGCCCGCGACTTCGTACGCGTATATTTTCATATAAACTTTCAACCCTTCTTTCCTCCCTTAATCCGGCCCTTGCGCAAAATAACATAGCCTAATACTTCAATTTGGTCATAGCTAAGCATATTCGTGAAAATAGCATTTGAATCCGTCCAGTGGTTTTGGAGATGTGCGTGGACAAACAAACAGACAAAAATTCTGAAAACTATCTTAACGTGTTCAGCTGCTCATTGTAAGATGCCCTGTGTGTTTTTTTTTCGATATCTTGCAATTTCAGATTTTTTTATCTCTACGTTTTTATTGTATGTGTATACATAGATTAAGTTTTCATTTATAAGTTTGTATATATTTTTTCGACGATAACTTGGTTATGAACTGATGGTGAAAACGGCATCAAAATTCGGTGCATGGTTTAGGAGTTAGCGCATATACAGACCGACAGACGCGGAAAGCGTCTTTACCCGCCCCGGCTTCGCACGGGTGTAAGTTTTTTTACATGTATAAACCTTCCGTGACAAATTATCTAACTGATGGTGAAAACCGCATCAAAATCCGTTGCGTGGTTTAGGGAGTTAGCGGATATACAGGCAGACAGACAGACGCGTAAAGCGACTTTATACTATGTAGAGATTAATATAATAAACTTTTTAAAGTAATTTATATAGTAATTTTTAAACTTTCGCGATTCGAACACATGTTTTCATATTTATCGGGACTTATCGCGCACTATTAAATATAGGTAAAAATAGATACCTTTCGCTCGACGTTTCGACCATGTTACAATGGCCGTGGTCACGAGCTGACTGAAAACTGCGGGTGAGTCCGGCGAGAAGAGCGGATATTTTGTTCTCCTACCCTCACTTGATCTTGATCTTGAAAAATTGCAGGGTTGTCACTACGACACACAACACTGACTGTATCGGTAAAAGTCCTAGTACCTACACCGCGGTTTGTACATTTGCTTACTATGGGATTCCACGACGCCGCTAACTTAAATCCATCCTCCCGGTTGAAATTGCGATGTTTTCTGATTTCAACCGCTTCACGAACCATTCTTGAAAAATAATGCCGTTCAGTGGAGAGGACCTTCGGGTCGTGGAGCTCGATCCAGTGACCGGACCCCGACTCAAGCAAATGTTCTGCTATAGCCGACTTCTGTGTCTGGCGATTTTTGACGGCTGCGATATGTTCTTTGATCCTTTTTGCTATGGTACGCTTTGTTTGACCTATGTAGGAACTACCGCAGCTACAATCAACCTTGTACACACCAGGGGTCTGAAAAGGAATAACGTCTTTCGGCGACCTCACGTGTCTCGCCAACTTTGATAAGGGGGTATACACTGTTTTGATGGAGTACTCTTTCAGAAAGCTTCCTACCTTATCCGTTACTCCTTTAACGTAAGGCATGAAAGCCGGTTGCCGCTCGACGTCAGTCCTTCTCTTGTGGCATTTGCGTCTTGCCCGACCGCGTTTAGTCACACCATAGCCATTTCTTTTAAGTACCTCCTGAACATGCCTTTTTTCAGCCCCTACATGTTCAGGGTCACAGAGGGCGTCCGCTCTGTCCAACAGAGACCTGGCCACCGACTGCAGATGGCGAGGGTGATGGTGTGACGTAGCGTGTAGGTATCTGTCCGTGTGCGTAGGTTTTCTATAAACCGAGTGAGCTAACGAGCCATCGGACCTCACCATCACTTTGACATCCAGGAACGGCAAAGTTCTTTCCACCTCCAGTTCATACGTAAACTTAATGTTGGCGTGAATCGAGTTGAGATGATCCACGAACTGGTCTACTGCCTGTCTATCTCCCTTCATTACGCAGAAAACGTCGTCTACATACCTTTTCCACATTTTTATTGTAGGCGACTGTAGATTTATGGACTTCTCAATATGTTCCATCCAAATGTTAGCCAGCACCGGTGCCACTGGACTTCCCATCGCGACACCATCAATCTGGAGGTAGTATTGTCCGCCGTAAAGAAAGAAGTTCCCTTCTAGACAATTCCTTAATAAAACCATTAAGTTCTCTGGTAGGTGGTTCTCTTTCAACAAATCCCTGACAACTTCGAGACACTCCTTCACTGGAACATTGGTGAAAAGTGATTCCACGTCAAAACTCACCATGATGTCATCTGGTTCCAGACTAAGGTTCCCAACGATCTCAACAAAGTGATGAGAATTCTTCACAAAAGACGGGGTGCTACCCACCAGTGGCTGCAGCCTCGACGCTACATATTTCGCCAAGCAATAGGTGGGCGAGTCTATTTGACTCACGATAGGACGTAAGGGAATATTGCTCTTATGAACTTTCGGTAACCCATACAGTTTGGGAGGTTGTACAACCCTAGGCCTATGTAGGTTTTCGAATACGTCCTCTGTGAAAATTTCTTTGTAGTCCTTTATTATATGTTAAGTTCAAAATTCTGAGTGGCGTTGAGCCGTTATGGGGAAGCGTGAAGAGCCATCAGGTGAGCGACTTCGCTCGTCTCGTCACTCAGTATCATAAAAAAAAAGACTCCTGCGCTCGGTCAAAATGGAGTTATACCAAAAAATCCTGGCCAATCACAGCCGTTTCCGAAAAATGCGACTACGTCCGAAGTACGTGCATTAAATATGTTGTTTTGATAATGATTGACGCCACATCTTTGTTTACATGAGCCTACACGGAATGGTTGTAATACATATTTCTGGAGATTTCCCGGAATAGCCACAGGTATGGAGATTAGTGCGTAATATTTTTGTTAATTTTTGATCGCGGAATTTTGTTGTTGCGTGTTATTCTTAGATCATAGAAACAAGGAAGATATGGTATGGTGGCGTGGAAAGTGGAATCAGACCTACCTAAATCATATCTGATGCCTTCCGTCGAATTCACCCAACAGACGACGTAGCCGCCCTTTTAAACCGACTTCCAAAAAGGAGGAGGGACTCAATTCAACTTTTATTTTTTATTCTTTATGTTTGTTACCTCAGAACTTAGGACTGGGTGAAACGATTTTGATGATTCTTTTTTTATTTGAAAGCTGGTGCTTCCGTGTGGTCCCATTGTAATTTGGTTCAGTTCTGATATTTTTATGAAGTCTGTTTTTTATATTGATAATTATTATGTATGTGGACTATTAGTTCATTGGTGTCACTGTAAGTTTCTGAGTGTGCGTGAAAAATGAGTATGTGTGCCGTGTCAAAGCCCATTGCAGACAATACGGTACTAGCGTAAGTGTAAGGCCCTTCGTACACAACACTACGCAAATCGATACGGCGGTAGTCGCTTGGAGACTAAAATCGTCGAGTATCGAAGATTTGCGTAGCGTTGTGTACGAAGGGCCTTACTAGCGCCAGTTAACTGCGCATCATCGTTCCAACACTCTGCTTAGTGCCAGTGGCAGTCAGGGTTGTATTTAACCCATTGGAAGTCTTGGGCACATTAGGATACTGGGGTATTTATTAAGTACATATTTATTTATTTTTGAACAAATTTTCATTATGTTTTTGTGGATGAACTATATTTACGATCAGGTTTTTTATATGGTAATAAAAAGACTAGTAACTAAGACTAGGACGGACGACGGGGGTCTTCCCGTGAACATGGTGCATGTAACTGCGCCGAAATATCGGAAGCTCCTTCCACAACCTTACCACGGTAAATATCCCGTATATAATCATATAACTTTTTTTTTTGCTTTTTATGTGTTTCAAGTTTAAGTTTTGTAGTTATAAGTATAGATCACTTTGTCCGGAATAAAAACATTTGAATTACATATTTTGTGAAAATTTCAACTGGCTATCGCGGTTCAAAAGATACGGTCGTTAAAAGGTAGGACTTGATTCCTCGTATAATAATATTGATTAATTAATAAATATACTTTTGCGAAGGATAACTGTGTTACTCCATTCCTTTTCCTAAAAAAACTAACAACTTAAAACTCTATCAAACCCGTATCAGTTAAGGCTCTTAAAACACTATCAAGTCCGTATCAGTTAAGGCTCGTCTTAAAACCACATTTATTTCACGTGTTTTTTGCACTGTTACATTTAGCACTGCACCGATTTAATTTTTACACTTGGTCAGCTCGATATTATTACACAATCCTTTCACGTAATAAAAATACAGTTTTTTTTAAATATCGCCCTTGATACGTCGCAAGTGTCGCGATGGCTTGCCAGCGTCGAACTGGAGAATCTTCGCTTTACTGATTATATATTTGTAAAACAGTAAGGCATCTTGCAATTTTATTGGACCGCTCTCTGCTTTCACTATTTTTAAAAACACATTTTGAAAGATATAACCAGCCAAGTGCGAGTCGGACTCGCGCACGAAGGGTTCCGTACCATTATCTATAATAAGCAAAATTGAACCTATTTGTTTAATTTTTGTATTGCCACGACATCTATGAGTGACTAGCGGCAATAATACAATGTCTCTTAATGCCTTGAACGCATTAGGAGACATCTAGTGTTGAGTAGCAAAATCAAGGTACTCGAATGTTAGAAATGACGTTTTTTTGTATGGGAGCCCCCTTAAATATTTATTTTATTCTGTTTTTTAGTATTTTTTGTTATAGCGGCAACAGACATGATGTATGCATCATCTGTGAAAATTTCAATACGGTTCATGAGATACAGCCGGGTGAGTGGTGACAGACGGTCAGACGGACAGCGGAGCCTTAGTAATTGGGTCCCGTTTTAACCTTTGGGTCCGGAACCTTAAAAACAATTCAAACGTTTTGTGGCAAGTTTCATGTTTAAATTAAATGAGCCTGATTTCATCGCCTGTATTTTTACATTATTTTAATTCCTGACAATATTAGAAATTTTGTGTTGTTTTAATTTTCACTTACTCACTCAGTCACTTTCACTATTAGAAAACCTAAGTACCTATGTAAATGCATTTTAAGAACAAGCGTGGGGTCTGAAGACTCAAGATGTGTCTACGTGATATCAGGGAGTGGACGGGGATCAAGACGGTAGTAGGACTGTTCAGACCTGAGCAAGAAAAACTTAAAAAAATATGATAGCCAACTTTCTTTAAGACAGCACTCACTGCCTGCAAAGGCTAACTCAATCGCTCTTTAAAAAAACAGATTCGTTAAGTAGGAATTAAAAAAGAAACTATTAGGAATTATTTTTTGAATAACATTGCAATCGTTTTCAAGTATTTTTATGTAGATTTTTTATTTTGGCGGTAAAACCGAGTTGTTTTCGATCTCCTTAGCTATTCTTTTGAAATATAAATACGACATCACCTGCAATGTTAGTCTAAAGATATTCATCATCATCATCAGCCAGAAGACGTCCACTGCTGAACATAGGCCTCCCCCTTTAACCTCCACACTGAACGACATCCTGCCATCTGCATCCACTGGATTCCCGCGACTCTCACAATGTCGTCGGTCCATCTAGTGGGAGGCCTACCTACGCTGCGTCTTCCGGTTCGCGGTCTCCACTCAAGAACCTTTCTTCCCCATCGGTTATCAGTTCTTCGAGCGATGTGGCCTGCCCATTGCCACTTCAACTTGCAGATTTTAACAGCTATGTCGGTGACTGGTTCTTTGGCGAATATCTACGTTCCGAATTTTATCGCGCGAAGAAACTCCGAGCATAGCTCTCTCCATTGCCCGTTGTGTGACTTAGTTTTTTTTTTATATGTTCGCGGAAGAGGAATCTATAAATGGCTCTTGCAGGTGAACGCGGTCTTCATAGAGAGGCGCCGGGAGAAGAAGAAATGTATTTTATGGACTCTGTAATTATTATAATATTCCGATTCCGATTTACCAAATGTGAAAACGCCTTTCTAATGAATTACAACAGCCTGCAGGTAATTATCATTTGTCTTAAGTTCTCATACTGTTTCAAATTATACTGCGACTGAACCACGACGAAATTAAAATGTTATTTTAGTTTTCACAATCCGTGGGCGTAGCAGATATGGATGTAAGTATTAATTTATCTAATGCCTATGTACTTCGTGTGGCGACAGCCGTATTTATTTATTTATACAAAGGCTTTTGCCCGCGACTTCGTACTCGTCATAATATAAATATCAACCTTCATTTACCCAAACTCCTTCATTCCCTTAATTCATCCCTTTCGCTAAACCCTATCTTAGCGGATATCAATACCCCATTACGGAATCTATCTGCTACATTTCAGTTACGTAATTTAAGGAGTTAGTGGGTTTTTTATGATACTGGATGACAAGACGAGCGAAGTCGCTCGCCTGATGGCTCTTCACGCTTGCCCATAACTATCAAATTATTTGTTGTCATGAAATAAACATATTGAATTTGTATTAGCTTCTAGTTTTTATACAACATTGGCAACGCGACCAAAACGTGGAGCACAATGCATATTTTTTTATATGCTCATATAATATTGTCTTTCCTAATCAAGGACATGCGGTAAACTAACTAAAATAACCGGCCAAGTGCGAGTCGGACTCGCGCACGAAGGGTTCCGTACCATTATATCAGTATGTATATCAGTCTCTGGCAGCCATATTACAAGCTTTGCTTAGTTTGGGGTCAGATGACCGAGCAATAATGTCCCAGATATTTATTTATTATTTTATTTTTATTATCTAAAAAACTGCACAAAAATCATCTTTGTTGTATGGGAGCCCCCTTAAATATTTATTTTATTCTGTTTTTTTAGTATTTGTTGTTATAGCGGCTACAGAAATACATCATCTGTGAAAATTTCAATTGTCCAACTATCACAGTTCATGAGATACAGCCTGGTGAAAGACGGACAGACAGACAGACAGATGGACAGCGGAGCCTTAGTAATAAAGTGCCGTTTTACCCTTTGCGTACGGAACCTTAAAAAATAGTTTTTATTTTATTTTAAGTGGAATTACTCGAGTATATTAAGTGAAGGCTGTATAATTTGTAATATGTATAGTTACTTATATGTATGTGTATCGATACTTTGTATGTAATACAAATTACAAAATATTCCTAAATTATTTGTCTTATGACACGTGTTTTGGCATAATACACAAATCTTAATTATTCTAATGGCACTCTTACTAATGTGTAGTTTGCAGTATATCGTCTTTTAATTTAGATGTTTTGGAATATAGAAATAGTTGCACTAACACACGGCAGACATGTTGTGCACGATAAATAATCCGCCAGACTTTTCGTATTATTATGTCAAAATATAACAATAAAAGTACCGGTATTGGGCAACGCAAAAGACGATGTGACAGCGATCATCGCTGTTATCGCCAGACTCAAAGACTTAGATTAGAGCTAAAGCCAAGTTCAGACTACGCTCGCGCACCATACATCATTATGGACACGTTCACACTTAACTGTACTATATATTATTGGCTCCTTCTTTATTACCTTATTGGTATAATAAATAATTATATAATATAGCACTAACTAGACTCAGACTACGCTATAGTATAGCGTAGTCTGAAATTAGCTTTAGCTCAAATCTAAGTCTTTGAGTCTGGCGATAACAGCGATCGCTGTCACAGTAGCTACCAATCGCTCGATTGACGTTGACTTCAAGATATTAAATATCGAGTGGAAACATTGTCATCACTTTATTGATTATACATATTACACGTGAATTACGAATATTTACGTATGAATAAGCCGATTATTCCGACTATAGTTTCAACCTCATTAGGCGGTCTTTACACTAATCATTGTCGATTATGGTTATTTTGACAGCTATCAATACGATCGTCGCAATCGCTAGCTACCTAATTCAAATTAAATTCAAATTATTTATTGAGAATAAAAACGGACAAATTCCACTAACATTTATCTCACATATTGTTAAACTAAAATAGATTTCCTAGTAAAAATAGGAATAATATTATAAAATTACTAATATAATAAATACAACAAATTGCTGTAAAAATATGTCAACATAAAATTAGTATGTCATACAAATTGTCATTATAGTCAACGGCTTTTTTTGCCCCTGTCCCATTGATCAGTTAAATTTTCACAATAAGTCAAAAAAACTTTCGTTACATTTCTCCAACTGTCACAAATAATATCACAATCAGTGTTGGTAGCAAGGAGTGCGTCGAAGTGGCGGCGGGCGCGAATAACCCTGCCTCTGAAAGACTTATGGACCACTAGCTGCGACCCGCGGTTTCACCCGCGTGGTGATGAAAATCAGTGATAATGATGATGAAAAGTAGCCTTTGTGTTAATCCAGGACATAAGCAATGTATATTCCAAATTCATCCAGCCGTTTCTGCGTGATTGAGTAACAAACATCCATCCATCCAAACTTTCACATTATATGATGTTAGTGTGATACACCAGGTCATTTGACGAGCCGCGTCATTAAGCCAATCGATTGCCATAGTCGACAGCCAGCCAAAAAATTGTCTGTGTTCACACAACGCCAATAATGTCTTGCCTTAGAAACGCTCGCTAAATGGTTCAGTGTTGTCGTTATCTCGTGTGCGTTGGCTTTAAAGGGTTGCAATTTAAAATGTCTTGGCACGAAACAATGTTTGTCACAAGGGATTATTTGGATAGAGGATGAAATGTATTGGACACATGGGACAAGTTGAATTATGTGCTGGATACATTGGATGGAAAAATGTTGAATGTTTTATAATAAAATAAAAGTTATTGTATTGTTTACAAAGTAGAATTCGATATTTAAGTACTCGCTCAATGCCACAGCTATCTCTCTTGCGATCTGTAATGATTTGGCATGCAGATCAGAACGCACAGTTATTTTGGCATGTTTTCGGTTTTTAAGCGGTTGATTTATTAGGTGTGGGTTTTCATTCAAAATAATTACGTTAACAGGTACACGAAATAACCATATTTTTTATTGTAAATATTTTCATAAGAGCGTATTTTAAGCAAAAAAACACATTATTAAACAGTGTATTTCTGTTTACAAGTTTAACATGCTGTAAAAAATGCCACATGTTGTAGGTATCGCGATTAATGATTAAGTTTTTCGTTTCATGAAATTTGCATAAGTAAATTAGATTGACCACCGATTACAGAACTGACAAATTGTTTTTTTTTTATACATTTTCAGCTAAAACTTGTTAAGAGCTCGCTTCCAGCTACAAGGGTAAATATAATTTTTTGAGTTCTTGAAAAATTTCTTATATCATCGTTCGGCAATTTTTTTAAAATATCATTATAAAAATTGGTACAAAACATTGACTATGGTTTTATGGCTCGTTACACACCTTGGCGTAGCTGTAAGTGTGACGAGTATTTGTCTATATAAAAAAAATGGCTGATTATTTTTAGGGTTCGGTTGTACTACAAAAAACCCGTCCATCCGTCCTTATTCTTAAGAATCACGTAAGTATTAGTTATTATTGTGGGCATGCCCATCGTGCCCACAACGGTGGATCCGCGCCTGATTAGGGCCCATTCTTTCTCTCTGAGAGAATGCCTATGTCCAAGCAGTAGGCACATGATAGGCTGATAATGATGGTGATGAATATAGACACTCGCCCGGTAAAATAAAACAGCTAATCTAATCATATCATGGGGTATCTTAATTGCGTACCTGTGGAATTATCCTGTATCTAAGTTATCTGACACGTTTGGCGGGCCACGTTATTAATTTAACTAGTGCTTTTGCCCGCGACTTTGTACGCGTAGATTTTCATATAAACTTTCAACCCTTTTTTCCTCCCTTAATCCGGCCCTTGCGCAAAATAACATTGCATATATTTCAATCTAGTCATAGCTAAGCATATTCGTGAAAATCGCATTTAAATCCGTCCAGTGGTGCGTGGACAAACAAACAGACAAAAATTCTAAAAACGTTTTAACGTGTTCAGCTGCTTATTTTAAGACGCCCTGTGTGTTATTTTTTTTGATATCTCGCTTTGACAGATTTTACTCTACGTTTTTATTATATGTATATATTTACCCATTAGATAAGACAAAAAAGGCAGATATGCTTTAGTATAATTATTACCGTTCTGGTTGAAATTTCTCCATTTGTAACACGCTTTCATTAGCTTAGTACGTATCTATGTAACGGAATCTTTGAACGTGATTTTCACCCCTTTCAAAACGACGAATTGATTTGAAACTTTGCACACTTATCCGATGACAATGCAATAATTTGCATAGTTTGTCCCATTATCCTTACCAGGATCTTCAGGATTAGCGATTTTAAAGCGTGTTTTTTAGGGTTCCGTACCCAAAGGGTAAAACTGGACCATATTATCATAAGACGGACGGCGCCGTCTGTCTGTCCGTCTGCCACGAGACTACATCTCATGAACCGTGATAGTCAGACAGTTGAAATTTTCACAGATGATGTATTTCTGTTGCCGCTATAACCATATCATCATCATATAGAAGGTTCTCAATTAAAAAAACAGCACCGTTTACAAAACTAGAGGGCAGTATAATAAAAACACATGACTGCTATTTTAACCGACTTCCAAAAAAGGAGGAGGTGCTCAATTCGGCTGTTTTTTTAATGTTTGTTACCTCAGAGCTTTCGACTGGGTGAACCGATTTTGATGATTTTTTTTTAATTTGAAAGCTTGTGCTCCCCTTGTGGTCCCATTTCAATTTGGTCGAGTCCTGTCATTTTTATGAAGTTGGTTTTTTATATTGATAATTATTAAATAACATTTTCACTACTCATAATCGGAGAGTAGGTCCAAAGTTGCCTGAGGAGCGGGTTGAAAGTAATACATTTCAGCCCTTGAGAGAATCACTTTCAACTGACAGTGACAGTGGACAACTGACAGACACTCAAATTATATAAAAAAAACTAGTTCTATTTTCACATTTGTATTGTTCCAAAATATATTTTTTCTTCTCAGAGGATTATGGTCCCGCACTTCTCGTGCATTTGCCAGTCTCGGTTCATGTTTTTATTTTCCTTGTATTCGTAATGAAAAGCACAGTGTTTACTTCAGGGTTAAAAACTTATTTAGTCCCTCGAACTATTAGCGCTTTCGCTACGCCCGGGCGCCAAACCCCGTCTCGGCTCGGGACTAAATAAGTTACTTTCACCCCTAGGATAACAATGTACTATTTCATGTTATGACGTCACGCGTTTATGGCAAGGAATCTCATGTGAGATAGAGAATAAAGCCCCAGGATTCAATTCCAGGTATTGACACTAAATAACAACTTTGCAACTTAGTAGGTTCAACATAATAAAAAATAATAAATATCTGAGACATTTTTGCACACATGGTCATCTGACCCCAAACTAAGCAAAGCTTGTAATATGGCTGCCAGAGACTGATATACATACATATATATTTTTAAATACATACTTAAATAGATATTAACACCCAGACATAGAACAAACACAAATGTTCATCACACAAATGTTTGTCCTAGATGGGAATCGAACCCACGCCCCCAAGCGCAGAAAGTAGGTTCACTACCACCTGAGCCACCGGGGCAGTGCAAAAAAAAAGTAAAGAAAAGAGTAAGAAAAAGTGGGTGGGCAAAAAAGTGCGAGCAAAGAAGAGCGAGCTGAGGAAGCGTTTGTCTCCTTTTACGTTCCTCACGTGTAAAATATTTCTTCCTTTCCCGTCCTAAAACGGGATAAATCTGGAAATAGCTCAAAAGAACATTTATCTATATAAAGGATGCGCTGATACAGAACGAACATCCTGCTTGACGTTGTAAGGGAAACCATCATTTGTCTTAGCTGGAGCCAAACATGCATTCTTTGAAATATTTTTAAGCCACAATTTCATTACCTACTTTGATAATATATAGTTTGGATCTGCATTTAAACTGGAGCTAATACCGAAAAAAGTCAAAAATGAAGGGGGCGAGGTAAACACGTATTGTACACACTGACATATTCTTACTAGTTCTACAAACGCACACTTCAATATTGAGCGCACACAACTGCAAGCAATGTGCTCAAAATGTATAAGAATGGACGACCGATGTGGAGTGTAAGCGCTAAAGGGGAAACTGTAGGTATAACGCTTCCAATTATTAATTTATTCTGAGATTACCTAGCATGTGGTATAACTAGAAAAATATATTTGTTTACCTCGGACGCAAACAGAGAGGTGTTATGAGTGTATATGTATATTCTGTATGTCTGTCTGTGACATCGTAGCTCCGATACGGTTAAACTGATTTTGATTTAGTTTTTTGTTTGTTTGAAATGTGACTTGATCGAGTGTTTTTAGGTATGATTCAAGAAAATATGTTCAATGGTTTGAAGATTATCAGCTCTTTTACCGCGGGGTTTTCATCATTTTCAATGTACTTTTTTTTGTCACTTATAAGTCCTCGTTTGACTACCAACTCGCCTGTTGGTAAGCGACGATGTAGTCGAAGATGAAGCACGCAGACTCAGAAGATACCTATTCACTCTTGCCTCGAAGAGGCCCAGATTATATCTCTCAGGAAACAAGAAAGCCGGCAGGTTGTTCCAATCCTTGGCCGTACGAATTAGAAACGTAGAATCGAAACGTTTGGTACGTATCCAAGAGTAGGAAAGTATACAATATATTATGGGTGGTAATGGGCCGTTTTCCTACTTGTCTTGTATTAGAAAGGTAGTATAAGTTTTTAATTTACATTTATTTATTAAAACTTATAATTTTTATATTTAAAATGTTGTTTACACTTGAAGATTTATAATTTAAATGTTATAGCGATCGTAGCTTAGTGGATGCTCAGAGCGTATGCCGGAAGGCGCAGGTCCGGTCGCAATTTTTTTGAATTGTCTACTATAACATATATACACACATACACACACACACAGACACGCGCGCGCACACACACGCAGTCACAGAAAGAGAGATCATTAGGACATTTTTAGTAAATATTACTAGGTATGTTTTTTCTTATATACCCTTATTCTTGATTTACAATTTATAAAACAAATAAGTATTTGAACTTCTATATTATGTACCTAGTGTTTTTGTGTTTTAAATTTATATTGTTTGTTACTGTTCCCAGTTTTGAGGAAGACAGTGACTGTTGCAACAAAGCTTACGCAGCAGGCAGGGAACTCTAAATGTATTTGTGCTTTCTTTATGTAACTAGCTGCGCCCCGCGGTTTCACCCGCGTGGTGATGAAAATCGGTGATGATGATGAAAAGTAGCCTATGTTTTAATCCAGGACATAAGCTATCTCTATTCTAAATTTCATCCAAATCCGTCCAGCCGTTTTAACGTGAAGGAGTAACAAACATACACACTCACACACACACTCGCAAACTTTCGCATTTATAATATTAGTGTGATCAATAAATTTTGTATTTTGTATTTTCGTAACATTCATTTAAATGCTACACTAGATTTTGATATCAAAAATTGATTCAAGTATGGTCGACAAACATTTTACTTAGCACCAAATTTTCGATCGTTTTAGTGAAAACGGGTCTTAAATAACACGACATTTCAAAGTTTTATTTTTGAAGGAAGGTAATAATTTCTTTAGAGCGGTTTATGATTTGAGTAAGAGATGAATATAATGGTGTCTTTAAGGTGTCATTCATACCAGTTTAGATGGAAATTAATGAGGTGGATGGAATGGAATTTAAAGATTAAATGGGAGTCTGTCCTTTGATCATAGTTAGATGGTAAAAGCTGGGTAAAAGTATTTCGTATTCTATTTTTATTCGACAAAAGTTATGACCCAAGCAAACTTTTTACGTTAAATAATTATATTAGGAACTAGCCGCCCATCCCGGCTTCGCACTAGTGGAACTTTTTTAACCGACTTCCAAAAAGGAGAAGGTTATCAATTCGACTGTATTTTTTAAAATGTTTTTTGGTTGGGTGAACCGATTATGATGATTATTTTTAAACCGACTTCCAAATAGGAGGAGGTTATAAATTGTAATGTATTTTTTAAAATGTTTGTTACCGCAGAACTTTTGACTGGGTGAACCGATTTTGATGTTTTTTTGTTTATTTGAAAACTGGTGCTTCCCATTTGGTCCCATTTCAATTTGGTCCAGTTCTGATGTTCAGTTTTCCAGTTCAGGTGTATATAATAAACCTTCCGTGAAACATTATCTAACTGATAGTGAAAACCGCATCAAAATCCGTTGCGTAGTTTTATATATCTAAGCATATATATGGACGGACAGACAGAGGGAAGCGACTTTGTTTTATACTATGTAGTGATTATTATACTAAAATACCTTTTGAGTAGAAAAAATATAATCTAATAACTTGTATAATAGTCGCGAGTATACGGCGCAATTATACGTACTTGAACTAATCTATTATTTGACGTGGATAATACATATCCCGTAAAATAACAAAACCCGGACCCAGGTATGTACAGCGACCTAAAACTGCGACCAGAACCACCAGAGGACGGGCAGCAGCATCCTCCTACCTTCATGGTGGAACGTTCTGCGATCCCGAAGCCGCCTGCCAAGCGTGGGTTATATGGCAAAAAATGACAGGTGGAGGTTAAAGGGGACGCCTATGTTCAGCAGTGGACGTCTTCTGGCTGATGATGATGAAAATAACAAAATGCCGTCATGAAAATAAATCGTCACACAAAATTCTTACGAAAATATCTTGGCTGAGAGTTATTGTTATGGCCGTAAGAATTAATGTAGATTTAAAATAGACTCCGTAATCTTGTTTGGGATACGTGAATCAGTAGGCTAAGCTTTAATCCCTTTTAAAATATTATAGAAAAAACATGTAGTCTTTCTTTTAGTATGTAGCACACACTACTAGCGGAACTACTAGAAGGTATACTAGCAGCGCCCTGGGGTTTTACCTGTCCCTTAAAGTTTCGGTTTTTCAACGACTTCCAAAAAGGAGGAGATTCTTGAATCGACTGTTTTTTTTTTTTATCTTTGTTACCTCAGAACATTCGACTGAACCGATTTTGATGATTATTTTTAATTTAAAAGCTGGTGCTTCCCGTGTGGTCCCATTTAAATTTGGTCCAGTTCTGATATTTTTATTAAGTCGGTATTTTTATATTGATAATTATTAGAAGTTGTAGCGTTTACCACCAGGGCAACCACCCGCTCATCTAATTAGCACGTTTTTATTAGCTTGGTATGTATGCGACGGAACCTGTAAACGCAATTTAAACGTGATTTTCACCTTTCAAAACGTCGGATTGTTTTGAAACTTCGCACACTTATCAAGGACCGATGACGATGCAATAATTTAATTAGTTTGTTCCATTATCTTTACCAGGATCTTCAGGATTAGCGCTTTTAAAGCGTGTTTGTAAACTGCTAGAATTATTTAGTAATAGGTTCACTTACCTCTTCAATAGACGATGATATAAGACCGGAACTGAAACAAATAAAAGAAAAATTACATCATTGGCAAATTTCCAAGTCCCAACACTTAGTAGGTACAATATATTAACAGGAAAACAGTTTTTACAACATGATATTTAATGCGTTCATAAACTAGAAACATCTTCTACGAAAATTGCACTTAAAGGCCTCGTAGTTTTAGTTGGTAGATAAAAAAAAAAAAAACTTAAATCTTGTAGGCAAGTGTATTGTATGCGTACAATATTTCAATGTGCAAAGAGGTTTGTTTACAATTTTCCATTATAATTATCAATATTAAAAAACCGACTTCATAAAAATGTCAGAACTGGACCAAATATGCGCCCTCTATCCCATAGCGCGTGCATTAATTAGGCACTATCGGTTTTAGAGAGCGCATGCCTGATTTAGTACTGAACTGTTCCGACAGATGTCTCTTATATTAATTTTTGTGTGGAAATGACTTTTTCACTGTTACATTGTAACAATATAAAACATAGTAGAACTGGACCAAATTGAAATGGAACCAAACGGGAAGCACCAGCTTTCAAATGATAAAAAGAATCATCAAAATCGGTGCAAGTTCTGAGGTAGTACTAAACATTAAAAAAAAAACTAAAAAAATATACAGTCGAATTGATAACCTCCTCCTTTTTGGAAGTCGGTTAAAAAAGAGGCGAATGCATATAGTTTATGCATAGAGATACAATTCCTATAGACAACGTGTCTCACAATCTCTAAGTGAAAAAAACGTCCGAGGGTAGTTGTACCAGACATCAATTTTATATAGTTCACGATGCCAAATTTACTTCAATTGAGAGGTTATGTCGCTTGCATAGTGTTCAACGTCGCTTGTCCGCTATGGCATCGCGCGGCGTTTTAGTCGAATCGCGGTTGCCTTATAACTAACCAAAAAGTCTGCGCAGTGCGTAGCGTGTCTGAAGAAGGACAAGTACGCAATCTGTCACGCGCAGTTATTTTGCGAGCAATCTAGCCTAGCAATCTCAGAAAAAAAAAATTGAAGCGTTATACCTACAGTTTCCCCTTTAGCACTTACAACCCCCCTCGGTCGTCCATTCGTATATAATAGGTCGGGGAAAAAGTCTTTTCGTATTTTGTATGTAAAGGGTTTTCCAATAAGAGGTGTTATTTTGATATTCAAAGAAAAATGCCATTTTTTATTATAAATCATCAGATGTTTATTTCATTACAAAGAGGAAGGTATGCCGTTAATAGTGGAAAATAACATCAGGCAAATGACCACCACGGCCACGCTTACAGGACAAAATCCTTTTCATGAAATTTTCCATAACTAAATCGCAAAGTGGCTGCTCTATGTCCTCGATAGCCTCACGAATTCCATCTTTGAGGTCTTGAATCGATACTGGGCTGTTGGCGTAGACCTTCTCCTTCACGTGGCCCCAAAGAAAGAAGTCGCAAGGTGTTAAATCACAAGATCTCGGTGGCCAATTGTGATCACCTCTTCGAGAGATAACACGGTCCGGAAACTTTTCCCTTAAAAGATCAATGGTTTCGTTGCTTGTGTGGCACGTAGCGCCGTCTTGTTGAAAGTGAACGTTGTCCAGATCAATACCATCCAATTCCGGCCATAAAAAATCGTTAATCATCTCTTGATAGCGCAATCCATTCACCGTAACTGTTGCGCCAGCCTCATTTTCGAAAAAGTAAGGTCCAATGACTCCGCCGGACCATAAACCGCACCAAACAGTCACACGTTGAGGATAGAGAGGCTTTTCAACAATAACTCTTGGGTTTTCTGAGCCCCAGATGCGACAATTTTGCTTGTTGACGAAGCCACCGAGGTGGAAATGGGCCTCATCACTGAAGATGATTTTTCGATGGAATTCCGGATCATTTTCATGCATTTCAACGACCCAATCAGCAAAGTCACGACGTTGTTGATGATCGGCCGGCTTGAGTTCTTGTGTTAACTGGACTTTATAAGCCTTAAGACCCAAATCTTTATGCAAAATACGGTGTAATGACGTTTGTGGAATACCTAATTCCAAAGAACGACGAGGAATGGACAAACCTGGGTTTTCTTCAACACTTTCGGCTACAGCAGCAATATTCTCGGCTGTTCTTGAGCGACGTGCACGGGTTTTATTCTTCTCATCACTAACTTGTCCCAACAGCTCGAATTTTTCCACCAATTTCTGTATTGCGGTCCGACAAGGTGCTTCACGACGACCCAAAAATGTTCGAGTTTTACGAACCGTCTCTGCCAAATTTTCACCATTTTTATAGTGAATTTTAATAATTTCAATGCGTTGTTGAAGCGTGTATCGTACCATTTTTATTAATGGCGTAGTTTCTACTTGTCAAATGCCAAGAAATGACAGCTTCAAAAGTGACATCTACCGAAATAGCGGGCTATTCAAAATAACACCTCTTATTGGAAAACCCTTTATAAGGTTGTAGTTAAAATCTCATCCGTTGTACTGTTTGTATCTGGCTGGTTTTGATACCATTAAAAATATGACATTTTAAAAAAGGAATACAAAAAGTAAAAAGCAATTTCCCGCCATTTTTCAATTGTTTTTTTGTTTGATAAAATGAGTGAATCTAACGAAGAAATTCGATATATTGTGAAATTTTATTACAAAAAAGGGAAAACTGCGACACAAGCCGCGAAAAAAATTTGTGACGTTTATGGACCTAATGCAGTGTCATCAAGAGTAGCACAATGTTGGTTCAAGCGTTTTCAGTCCGGGAATTTTGATGTCAAAGATGCAGCTCGCTCTGGTCGCCCTGTTACGGATAAAGTAGATGCCATTTCTGAAAAAGTGGACCAAGATCGGCATATTAATAGTTACGACGTAGCTGAAGAACTGGGGATTGACCACAAAACAGTTTTGACCCATTTGAAAAAAACTGGGTATACAAAAAAACTCGATATTTGGGTGCCACACAAGCTCACTGAAAGAAACCAAATGAATCGTGTGTTCATTTGCGACTCTCTATTGAAACGTAAAGAAACCGAACCGTTTTTGAAAAGATTGATCACTGGTGATGAAAAATGGATCACCTACGACAAGAATGTGCGCAAACGATCATGGTCAAAGGGCAGTGAAGCACCACAGACTGTAGCGAAACCCGGATTAACACGTAATAAGGTGATGCTGTGTGTATGGTGGGATTGGCAGGGCATCGTTCATTATGAGCTTTTACCGCCGGGCAAAACCATCGATTCGGATCTCTACTACCAACAGCAGATGAGACTCAAACAAGAAATTGAGAAAAAACGGCCGGAATTGATCAACAGAAAGAGTGTGGTCTTTCATCATGATAACGCCAGACCGCACACATCTTTGGCCACTCAGCAAAAATTTAGAGAGCTTGGTTGGGAAGTGTTAATGCATCCACCATATAGCCCTGACCTTGCACCCTCAGATTTCCACCTGTTTCGATCTCTTCAGAATTCTTTGGGTAGTGTTAGATTAACATCAAGAGAGGACTGTCAAAACTACTTGTTGCATTTTTTTGATCAGAAGTCCCAAAAATTCTACAGCAACGGGATCATGTCACTACCTACAAGATGGCAACAAGTTATCGAACAAAATGGCACATATATATTATAATTAAATGTAATTAAACTTGAAAAAAATATGTCTTGAATTTGTTTAAAAAATACGAAGAAACTTTTTCCCCGACCTTATATTTTGAGCACATCGTTTGCAGTTGTGTGCGCTCAATATCGAAGTGTGCGTTTGTAGAACTAGTAAGAATATGTCAGTGTGTGCAATACGTGTTTACCTCGCCCCCTTCAGTTTTTGGCAGACTTTATTCAGTACTAGCTCGAGTTTAAGGGCAGATCCAAACTATATATTATCAAAGCTAGCTGTGCTAGCGACGCTGACAGTTGTCAACCCTGATAATTCATGACGCAGACTTCAAAAAACTTACCAGCATAATAAGGAGCCCTTTTTCTTCTTCGTGTTTGACATTTTCGAAATTTAACACACTCACTGGTAATATGAGTTCAATGTTATATGACACTTTTTGAACGAGCACAATTTATAAAAAAAAAAACCAAGTATACATAGACGTACATTGCCTTTTATATTATTAAACCAATAAAAAAATCATAGTAAGTATACAAATATAGCTATATTCAGAAACGTATTTTTAACCTCTCTCTTTCTCTCAATTCTCAATTTGACAGTTTTTTTTTTTAATGTTTGTTACCTCAGAACTTTCGACAGGGTGAGCCGATTTTGATGATTTTTTTTTATTTAAAAGCTGGTGCTTCCCGTGTGGTCCTATTTTGATTAGGTCCAGTTCTGACATTTTTATAAAGTCGGTTTTTTTCAATTTTTTTTCTATTTCCTCCGCTATCTTATAAAATATCAACATAAAAATTGCTTCAAAATTTGAAATATTATTCTAATGTCAAATCTTTTTTTCCTTAAGTTTTTTCTCGTTTAGATATTTACTCAGTAAAATAAAATAACTCGGCTGTACGGCCGAGTTTATTGCCGAACTCTTTTTAGTCCTTTATAAGATGCCATGTATTAGTATTCCAATTTCAGTTCTTCCCAATATTGCTAGCTGCCCCGGAAAATGTCGTCCTGTCCAAATTTCTACAGAAATAATCACTTAGTTTTTCCTGAATTTTGCGGAAAATTTTCAATATTTTTTTAACCACCTCAGCAGGCCTAGCACGGGCCGTGGACAGATTGTCTTTCCACTGTTTTTATCCCGCTAGAAAGAGACAAACGTATCCATATTCTAGCTCTGTCGCGTCTACGCGCGGATAAAAACAGTGGAAAGACAATTTTCCTACGGCCCGTGCTAAGCCTGCAGTATTAACGAACTCGAACCGATGGCTTTCATGCCGTCATTCGAAAGAAAGTGGCATCACTAATGAGGAGGGTGCGGGGAAGTCAGAACAACATCTTGAGGATAGTGGCTGAGGATGGTCACGCGCCAATACTCAGACATTGTGTGCGGGTGATGACTGAGTAAGAAATAATGTATTTCCTACTCAGTCGTAATTATATTTGTGATGAATTTTTGTCTTTGTTTGCTTATCTAGCAATAGTTTTTAAGTTTTGTTTTTTACCTAATTGATTTTTAAATGTTCTAAATAAAATATTTTGAATTTATATATGAATCAAGGCAAAAAAAAAAACAGATATGCCATTTTCGAGTTTTTGCGAGACACGCAGCACGGCAATATATTATTATATGGATAGATGTAGAAGAAGGATGTAGAGAAGGAAAACGCTGGATGCAGGCCGCTTCCAACCAGTCCTTTTGGAAATCCATGGACTATGTCCAGCAGTGGACGTTCTATGGCTGAAATTATGAGATGTAGAAGAAACTCTCGATATGGCCCCACTTTTTTATCCCGAATAAGTCCGCGTTTGACCACCAACTCGCCTGTTAGTAAGCGACGATGTGGTCGAAGATGAAGCACGCAGACTTAGAAGATACCTGTTCACTCATTAATTAATCAGCTCTAATAATACGAATAATGTTATTCTAATGCTTACTAATTTTAAAATCGGTTTTTAACATAATTTATTATTCACTTTGAAAAACAACAAACATTACGTAATCTAAAGAATTCTTTTTTTCTTTTCCACTATGTTTCGTAAAACAAAACAATGTCAGCGTTTAGTGCCGGTGACACACTGAGTGAAAACAGCTGCGCTCGATTGTGTACTAGCACGTTGTCATTATATGATGACGCTATACAGCAGGATTGTTAAAAACAAGCATAATCACACTAATCCAACTAATATCATATATGTGAAAGTTTGGATGGATGGATGTTTGTTACTCAATCACGCAGAAACGGCTGGATGGATTTGGATGAAATTTGGAACATACATTGCTTATGTTCTGGATTAACACATAGGCTACTTTTAATCATCATCATCATCATCACCGATTTTCATCACAACGCGGGTGAAACCGCGGGGCGCAGCTAATTATCAATATAAAAAAACTGACTTGTTGAAAAAACTAAAAATGTCAAAACTAGACCAAATTGAAATGGGACCACACGGGAAGTACCAGCTTTCAAATAAAAAAATAATCATCAAAATCGGTTCACCCAGTCGAAAGTTCTGAGGTAACAAACATAAAAAAAAACAATCGAATTAATAACCTCCTTTTGGAAGTCCCAGACTTCCAAAGACCTAGACTGTTTGAAGAGTTTCCTAGACTTTTTTTCTCATAGACTTTCAAAATTTAGCTGGTTCTGATGGACCCCCTGCAGCTTCATTTCTACCATATTCCCAAAACTCGACAAAAACGTAGACCCCCGTCTAATCTCCCGAGGACCCCTGAGGGTTCACCTAGACCACTTTGAGAACCTCTGGTCTTAAGTATTTTAACGTGAAACCGTTTTAAAGGCTCCATACTAATAGTCCAATCAATGAATAACCCAAAAGGGGGTGTAAAGTGTGAGCAGGGACCTATGCGATTCTTTTAGAAAACTAGGAGGGAACAAAATAAAAATCCTGACGTCTAGAGGCTGAGCCAGAGGAGGGGAGGGGGGAGAGACAAAGAAGGTCCTGTTTGAGTTTTCTAGGGAATATTTACCCCTAAGACAGTTTTTGAGATATAAGCGAAACTTATGAAAATAAATCGTCACGGTAAATATCCCGTGAATAATCATATAAATTTTGTGAACAACCGTGATAATAAAACAGAGATTACCTCCAATTTACAAAGGTAGTTTTTCGTACAACTCTCCAAGGGAAATAGCACTCTATTTTATTTGTACGAAAAACGTTTTTTTAAATTACGTTGATTACGTTGAATTACTGAGTTAAAATAAACAACTGTAATGTATGGTTTACTTATTTTACAATTACGGCTTTATTTTTTCGTTTCATGCCCGAACGTACAAATACCTACCTAAAACTTCACAGTGCAGTTTGTAATACGGCTCATAATAATCACATTTATAACTTTAGTTAATAGTCGCGATACTTTACAGCAACAAATAAATAATTCGATCATCCTGTATAATCAGAAGTCTCCTTATGGCAACAGTCTGTATAATCAGAAGTCTCCTTATGGCAACAGTTACGCGCTGCAAGTTTAATGTTTATTAATGCATGTCTATGTAAGTATAACGGAGCAGATACAGTCTGATTTCTAGACATGCTCGTACATGCAAATCAGAGACAAGCATTGTACTGCTACGTATTAGAGGATGAAGACATCGTTAGGACACTAGTAGCGCCGAAATCTGTATGAAACCACATAACACGACAATAACACGCCGTAAGCGTGTTAAATCCGAAACGTGTATATTCGCCAAAGAACCAGATTCATCGACATAGCTATAAAATTTGCAAGTTGAAGAGGCAATGGGCAGGCCACATCGCTCGAAGAACTGATGATCGATGGGGAAGAAAGGTCCTTGAGTGGAGACCACGAACCGGAAGACGCAGCGTAGGTAGGCCTCCCACTAGATGGACCAACGACATCGTGAGAGTCGCGGGCGTCCAGTGGATGCAGATAGCAGGATGTCGTTCAGTGTGGAGGGTAAAGGGGGAGGCCTATGTTCAGCAGTGGACGTCTTCTGGATAATAATGATGACGATGAAGCGTGTTATTGTTGTAGTGTTTTTACAATAACTGCAGCATGTCGGTCCGAGTACAGGAGCAGAATTCGCAGGCAATTCCATTGCGAAGAGACGTGATACAGGGAGACGTAAACTCTCCGAAACTGTTTACTGCCGCATTGGAACACACCTTCAAGTTCCTGGAATGGCGAGAATTCGGCATCAACATCAACGGCGAGTAGATCACTCACTTTCGGTTTACCAATGATATTGTGGTCATGGTAGAATCGATGGAAGATCTCAGCATATTGCTCGAAGGCCTCAATCGAGTCTCCCATCAAGTGGGCCTTAAGATGAACATGGACAAGACGAAGGTCATGTCATACATCCATGTTATGCAAACCATTAACAGTTGGGAACTCAGTTCTAGAAGTTGTTGACGCGTACGTCTACCTAGGACAAACAGTCCAACTAGGTAAGTCCAACTTCAAGAAAGAGGTCATAGGCAAACCCAACTCGACTTGGCAGCGTTCGGTAAAGTTTCAGTACCTTAAGACAAAAGTCTTCTACCAGTGTGTGTTGGCAGGCACTGAAACGTGATCTGATCACCGAATGCGGTTGAAAATATAGTCGGAATAACCGGCCTAATCTTACGCGAGTAATTCCCGTGTAACATAAATAAAATGTGTGAAAACCACGTCAGTTTCCATAATAAAAATGAAACGTGATCTGTCACTATGGGTCTCATAAGAAAGCTCAAAATCGGACAATGAGCTATGCTCGGGGTTTCTCTACGAGATCGAATCAGAAATGAGTACATCCGTAGACGGACGAAAGTTACCGACATAGCCCACCGGATTAGCAAGTTGAAGTGGCAGTTGGCATGGCACATAGCACGCAGAACAGATGGCTGATGGAGACGAAAAATTCTCGAATGGAGACTGATACGTACGTACATCAGAGAACTAATAATGCACATGAAAAAATAGAGTGGCATGGTCATCTGCAAGGTGAATTTGATTAGAGGCATTAAGCCTAAAATGCCTTCATAATCTGCACTGATTGTAATTATGGTAAGTATTATATCAGTTCCTTGCATAACAGAAGCATTTCTTATCAGACAGCCTTATCAAAGAATGCAAAATGAACTTGACTTACTGCGTAATGTTATCAATTATGCAATGTACAAAACTTTATAATAGGTAAACTATTTGACGGTTACACCATCTTACTTTAGCAATAACAAACATCGAATTTAATTTAAGGTTAGGCAAAAATTTACTTGCACCATCTGACAATTTTTTGGGGAAGTACCACACCGTTACCAGTTATTCAACCGCCAAGCAGTAATGTGCAAAACCTACTGTGTTCCGTATTGAAGGGCAATGTTTCCAGCGAAATTACAGGGCACACAGAGATTTGACATCTTATATCTCGGGGTGACGAGCGCAGTGCATTGCCATCCAGGGTTTTGAACTGTTGAAGTTCAAAATTCTGAGTGGCTTTGAGCTGTTATGGGCAAGCGTGAAGAGCCATCAGGCGAGCGACTTCGCTAGTCTCGTCACCCAGTATCATAAAAAAAAAAAAACATTGGTCAATGACGTCATAACTTTAACCACGTTTCGCTGGTTAGTGTTATTGTTTATGATAAATATCTGTTAGATGCATAAAATGTAATTCCAGCTATGCTTTTGGTGTAAATAAGGTCTGTTTTGAAAAAAGGTTGTACGTATTTGATATTTGTAATATGCATAATAAAATACAGATTATAAACTGTGGAAGGTAGGGGGTCCCGATATTTTTTTCATACTAAGGGAATCGCGTCGTGAAAAAGTTTAAAAACACTGGCATAGACAATGCGAGGAGAGGTATCTATGAGACAGAGGTAAGATAACATTTCCAGCAAAGATAATATAGGTGATGTCATCAAAATAACCAAGTAGTCACACATACTGAAGCGAAATTTTGTGAGTGTATTTGAGTGTGTATTTGTTGGCCGTCAACACAGTAACGGCTGTACGGATTTGGATGAAATTTGGAATCGAGGCTTATAATTATCCTGGATTAACCTAAGCTTGTTTTACTTTTTATCCTAGAAATATATTGGGTGGTTGGGTAAAATATGGGAATATTCGAGTATACCATAATTACGCAGGAAAATAAGTTGTAATAAAATAATTATCAATACAAAAAAAACGATTACGTAAAAATGTCAGAACTGGACCAAATTAAACTGGGACCATTCGGGAAGCACCAGCTTTCAAATAAGAAAAAATCATTAAAATCGGTTCACCCAGTTGAAAGTTATGAGGTAACATATATATATAAAACTGTCGAATTGATAACCTCCTTCTTTTTGGAAGTCAGTTAAAAATCATTTACCTAAATAAGAAAATAATCGTTAATGTTCTGTGCATGTCTTAGTGAAATATAGATGACTAGCCGTCCGCCCCGGCTTCGCACGAGTGTAAGCTCGGCCTTCGGCCTCGCTACAAAATATAATATAGCCTATGTCACCCGGGGATAGTGTAGCTTCCCAACAGTGAAAGAATTTTTCAAATCGGTTCAGTAGTTTCGGAGCCTATTCATTACAAACATACAAATATAGGTACAAATCTTTCCTCTTTATAATATTAGTGTAGATAAACAACCAACGCGTGCGCGTACGCAAAAAATGTCAAAGCATCTGACAGCTGATTGCCTCGAGGGATTCAAATCATACTAATAAAAGCGACAGTAAGTTTATTGCTTTTTCCTCGTCATCATCATTAGCAGCCAGAAGACATCCACTGCTGAACATGGGCCCTTAAACCTCCACACTGAACGACAGCCTGCCGTCTGCATCCACTGGATGCTGGCGACTTTCACGATGTCGTCGGTCCATCGTCCATTCCGGTTCGTGGTCTTCACTCAAGAACCTTTCTTCCCCATTCGTTATCGGTTCTTCGAGCAATGTGGCCTGCCCATTGCCACTGCAACTTGCAAATTTTAATAGCTATGTTGGTGACTGTGGTTTTTCGGCGAATATCCACGTTTCGGATTTTATCGCGCAAAGAAACTCCGAGCATTGCACTTATATGACAAGGTTATTCTGATACGGTATGATATAGCTATACCAACTGCAAGGATCTTGTTCCCAATTGTATTATGCACATAACAAGTGGATCACTTTAAAAACCGACTTCATTAAAATGTCAGAACTGGACCAAATTAAATTATTAATATATAATAATTATTAGCTCTCTCCATTGCCCGTTGTGTAACTCTGAGTTTTTCCAAAAGGTTAAGAACCACATCTCAGCACCATAAGTCATCACTGGCAACACACACTGGTTAACGACCCTTGTCTTTAGACACTGTGGTATTTTGGACGAGAAGATGTCACATAATTTCCCGAACGCTTGTTTGTTGGTTTTTTGTTTATCCTTATTTAAAGCAGCAACGAAAATGTGTAGCGAATTTTCTCAGAAAGTATATCGGTCGTCTAAGCGCACACTTTATACGGTTCCTTTAGGATAGCACGTGAAACCGTAGCAAGCAACTAGTAGCAATATAATATAGATGTCAAACACCTAAATAGTCTTAAATATCGGACAACTCGACCAATTGGCTAAATTATAGTACACATGTAACTGTAAAAATTATCTTTATTGTTTGTTTAATCACAAAAGTTTTGGGCGCAGGAGACCCAACTTTACTCGCACCACGCGCGTGAGCCCAATGTTAGTTAAACTTGTTTTGTTAGATTTTGGCGTAGGAGACCCTAATTTACTCACACCACGCGCGTGAGCCCGACGTTAGCTTAACTTGTTTTGTTAGATTTTGGGCGCAGGAGACCCGAATTTACTCGCACCACGCGCGTGAGCCCGGTGTTAGCTAAACTTGTTAGATTTTGGGCGCAGGAGACCCGAATTTACTTACATCACGCGCGTGAGCCGGATGTTAGCTAAACTTGTTATATTTTGGGCACACAAGACCCGAATTTACTTACACCACGCACGTGAGCCCAATTTTAGCTAAACTTGTTATATTTTGGGCGCAGAAGACCCGAATTTACTCGCACCACGCGCGTGAGCCCAACGATAGCAAAAATCCGTTGAAAATCAGTAACATTTTAGCAACGCTACTTATTACTGCATCTGATTGTACCATCAGGCTCGGCCATTCATTACGTTGATAGAATGACGAGTTATTCATTGGACCGATTACTCATTGAATTAATGCTTTTGTCATACATCCTGATTATATGAAGGAATGTTTGTTGGCATTATATGCTGACCTACATTTAAGGCAAAATGTGTTCCAATATGATTTTCTGTGAGTTGGAAAAAATGGTACTATATCCATCATATATTAATAATAACCGATGGGGAAGAAAGGTTCTTGAGTGGAGACCACGAACCGGAAGACGCAGCGTAGGTCAGAACTGGACCAAATTACATGGGCCCACACGGGAAGCACCAGCTTTTAAATAAGAAAAGAATCACAATCGATTCACCCAGTGGAAAGTTCTGAGGTAACAAACATGAAAAAAGCAGTCGAAATGATAACCTCCTCCTTTTTTGGAAGTCGGTTAATAAGCTGATGATTCTAAGAAATCTGCTACTGAATAAATTACTGAATTTTAATTTGAACAATCCAAATCGATCGAACGATTAAACACAACACATATACTTTTTCCACTGAAATTATTTTTGACTGGATTTGTAAAAAAACTATTTACATTTTCACACCCTTGGCCTTAAAAACGTTACTCAAGGTAATCTAAGCTTAAATTTACGCTGTCTCGTTTTCGCGTGTGACCGTTGCCGTCAGCGAGAAGTAGAGAGAGCATTTTTAAACAAAGATCAACTTGAGTAAAGTTTAAGGTGAAACGTTTCACGTTTGGCGGGAAATTCAAATTTCAAACAGTTTTTTTGTTCTTGTAGCTAGGCCGGGTAATTATTGTAAACGATCATGATGTTTGCGAAAATTGATTATTATTCTTTACAAACTCGCGTAAAGTTATTTATCTCCAATGCACATTATTACATACATTTGTCAATAAACAAATTTCTGCTGTTTCAAACGGTTTATTGCCAAATGTAAGTAATATGGTGAGTAACTGATTAATAGCTGTACATGATAATGTAAAGAACGACCAACAATTTTCGCAAACACTGTCATTTCACAATAATAACAAATAAAAAAAAAATGGTTGGAATTTGAATTTCCCGCCAAACATGAAACATATCACCTTAAGAGGCCTCTATTCATCTGCAGCTTTCTCGCTCGCACATTTGTACATTATTGACGATATAAAATTACTGAGTGTGAATTTACAAAAAGTGACACACTCAAGTTTTGCTGACTACCATAACATTATAAACAAAAAATGTTTCGTTTCGATATCTTTTAATTTGACGGAGTAACATGGTAACAAGTGTTTTTTTTTCTTGTTACCATTTCACCCCGTCAAATTAAAATATATCGTAACGAAACATTTTTTGTTTATAATGTTATGATAATCAGCAAAATTTGAGTGTCACTTTTTGTTAATTCACACTCAGTAATTTTATATCGTCAATAATGTACAAATGTGCGAGCGAGAAAGCTGCAGATGAATAGAAGGTCCTTAAGTAAGTCCCTCCATGTTTTGTGAAATAAGTTTTGAATTTAAATTTATTACTGTAATTCAACTTTTGACCGTATTTGTTTTAAACCGTGTCCTATCGTCGACACGTTTGTCTACGACAAAAGTCGCGGAAACACTACTTATCTTATCACCCGATAACATGGCCTAAATGATTCATTGAAACATTAATCATACCATTTCGACTTCTACGTCCTAGGAAATACAGTCGAATATATCGGTCGTTTGAAGGATTGCTTACAAAAACATGGGTTAGCAAATTTTGTGACTTATCGTTTTGAGGATAAGGTCAGTTTTGGGTCAGATGAGTTGTGTCCAGTTTGAGAATTCCAATGGTGGTTTTTAATGAAACCGTGACGAAATATAAAAGGGGTCACATATAAATATTTACAAGGCACTGACTAGGTAAAGATACTAGATACAAGGATACGCAGAAAGTGCGTACAAAGCCAAAAGGAGTACGTTATTATACTCTTCATTACCTTCGATCGAAAAATACAAAGATGCCACAATGACACGCTAATCGCGGCAATACTCAATCTGTCTGGACTCAATACGCAGCCAGAATGGATACACAATCACGCGAGAGTTGCTCAAGCCGTAACACACCGTAAGAGCCGTCACTAGGCTGACGAACCACCGTCTGACCAACGGGAGGGAAAGAGAAAATTGTCTCTTTCTCTCGGGAGTGAAGCTTCCACTTTCGATTCAGACATAATCGCCGTCTCGCTTGCTCAAAGACGGTTCGAGTTTTTACGATGTTGCGCAAATCGAACAGACAAAGAACGGAGCCGTAAATGTATAAATATAGGGTTGGTTTTGGTAAAATAGTTTTGTTTAGATATAAATTGTATACAGCCATGTTTATATACCAAACTGCGGACGTTTATTGAGTATAATTTTCTACGCGTTGTGACTTCTATGTATAATTTTTCGAAGTTCATTACAGACAACTTTCACTATGTGTATTAAAAGCGAAAAAAATATCAGTTCTTTCATGTATTTTGTGTCATGTGTCAATCAAATTATTTATTTGTCAGAACATGGTAGGTACACATATAGTAGCATAGAGGGTCGTACAAATGGAAAAGTATCTATGTTCTTGCCAGGTACGGCGTACAAATGTGAGTTTTTTGATATATTATTATTTTTTATCATTAGTTTTTTGTGTAAGTTAAAAAAGAAAATTATGTCTATGTTAGAATACTGTCAAAATCATATTTTAGTTTAGTTTTATTATATACCTAAATTAATATAATTAATATGTTTATTACTACCTATATTAGTTATAAGCTGCGCCCCGCGGTTTTAACCGCGTAGTGATGAAACATAGCCCATGTGTTACTCCAAGACATAATCTATCTATATTCTAAATTTCATCCAAATCTGTTTAGCAGTTTCAGCGTGAAGGAGTAACAAACATAGACACTCGCTCACACATTCACACACACACACACACTATATAATAACTCTTAACAGTATGATATAATTATGAAAACTCACCTTTCGTCGAAAATAGTAGAATTTGCCGTCATAAAGCTGTCATCCATCAAGCTGGAATCCTCGATCATGTTCCGGTCAAAACGGTCACTCCGGTCAAACTGGTCACTTCGGTCAAACCGATCACTTCGGTCAAACTTGTCACTTCGGTCAGGCTTTTCAATAAACGACTGTTCATACGCGCCTTCTAATCGTTCAATAACCGACCGATCATTATCTGAACGAGCTGAATTTTGCTTTTCTAACAATCTGTCACTTCGGTTGAACTTGTCAGATTGATCAAACATGACGCTTCGTTCGTTATCAGTTCGTTCGAAACTGACGCTTCGGTTGTCAGTTCGTTCAAAACTAACACTTCGGTTGTGTGTTGGTTCTAATCTTCGGTTGTCAGTTCGTTCAAAACTAACACTTCGGTTGTGTGTTGGTTCTAATCTTCGGTGGTCAGTTCGTTCAAAGCTGACGTTTCGTTCGGACCTGTCAGATTCGTTCTTTTCGCTCCCCGACCGGTCGAAGTCACCGCTTCCTCTCTGCTCGTCGTTTAAACTGTTATAAAAATCGCTGTCTGTAGACTTTTCTCTCCTCTGGTCCCAAAGTTTCTTGGTTTCATCTTGGACTCGTCGTTTTAATTCAGATATCTTCTCCCGTTCGTTTTCAATCACTTGACATCCTAAATTGTAGAAAAAAAATGTTTAACTTTAACCAGCATAGGAAGGAAATTCGATTCGTATGGGGAACTCCTTCAATCAAATTATTTGAGGTGCTATTCAAAGAGGTTAGGATGTTTTAATAAAAAAAGTTTTTTTTTTTTTTATTATATAATAGGTTTGTGTTTGAGCGCCACCTTACGCGATGTTAAGCGAAGATGCGGTCTGCGACAGTGAACGCTTGTTTAGAAGAAACCGATTCACTCGTGATTTGTACACAACCAGATTGTAACTATCGGGGAACATCCATTCAGGCAGCGCATTCCACAGACTAGCAGTTCGCAAAATGAAAGTGGAATCAAAAAGACATATCAAAGTTCGTTATAGTTTCGTAAACGTACTTTTTCGCATAGATTTTTAAAGATAATGAAACCATTTTCGACTTGGTAAGATGAAAACCAACTTCAACATGAAGCGTTTCAAAAAGGGTGTCTAGAACTACCTCTCTGGGCTGGCAAAGCACCGTCAACACCGCTATTGTTGCACGTGTCCATAGGCCGCCGCCTGCTGGACACCTTGCTTACTTTTGCTTACCATCAGGCGGACCGCATGCTTGTTTGCCGCTCCTTTTAACAGACTTCCAAAAAGGAGAAGGTTATCAATTCGGCTGTTTTTTTGTTTGTTACCTCTGAACTTTCGACTGGGAAACCGATTCTGATGATTCTTTTTTTATTTGAAAGCTGGTGCTTCCCGTGTGGTCCCACTTTAATTTGGTCCAGTTCTGAAGTTGGTTTTTTATTTTGATAATTATTATAAAAAAAATATACAATTTACTACACCTTGTTCTTCCAGCATTTCCAATCTCTTCCGTTCGACCTCCATCAAGCTGTCAAATGTTCTTTTTCCTAAAGAATGCATATCAGTATCACTAGATAGAAGAGGAGCGTCAATAGTAACTTTTGAAATTCTATCGATATCATCTTGTGAAGGAATCTTATCAGATATCCGAGTAAAATCTTTCAAGCTCGGTTCGTCTCCGCAGCTTTTTCTGTGCAATAGTTTAGAACAAGTCTCTATGGAATTATCTGTTCTGATTTCGTCCGTCGTTTCTTCAACGATTTGGTTTTGTTTGTCCGGAGAATGAGATTTCGATTTGTATTTGTTCTCTATTGTAACAGGCTTAGGGTTCTTAATGTATCTGGTTTTTGTGTCGTCCTCTTCGCGTTTTTTCCCGAAAGAGTCTTTCTTCATAATTTTCCCTAGCGCTGAGAATGTCGGTATCTTTGAGGAAGAACTACTTTTGACGGGTCCCGTGTCTTTCTTCTTTTTAGAATTCCGTAGGCTGTTGAATCTGTCAAGTGAGAGATCAGTTTCTATGTTCTCGCTGTTGTAAAACAAGTTTTCGTTGAAGCTTTGTGACATTATATCGATTTTAGGTTCTTTATCGGGCGATTTTGGCTTCTTTTTCCTTTTGAGCGAATCGAAGTTTCTCTCCCAGAAGCCTTTCTTCGGCTTAGAAGGACTTTCGCTGCTTCTGTCGTTCAGCTTCCTTTCTAAATCGACAGTCATTGATTGTGACATTTGATCTATTGAGTTGAATTTATCTTTTATCTCTTTTTCGTGTTCTATAAAGTTTCTGATATCTATCTCATCACTGTCACTGCTTTGTGGGGAATACCCGAACTCGCCAGATTTAGTTCTGGTTTGATCCGTATAAAATGCGCTGTCTGGCGACTGCGCTCGATCTATCTCATTCAACTTTGCTACTATAGGTTTCAGCTCTTTCTCTGTAGCTTGTACTTTAGACGTTAGTACTTCGACTTGGTTAAGTAACTTCACGTATTCGGAATGAAGGACTTTTGTCTCGTCTAAGGCTGAAGTCAAGTTGTTGTTAGCCTCAGATTTGAGAGTTAGTATTCTGGTCTTTTGGGCGTCTATCTTTTTTGTTAGGAGTATGATGTCGTTCTGTAGGTCTTCTCTATTTGATAATCTGTAAAGAATAAGTGATGTTGTATTTTGCTGAACCGGAAGACGCAGCGTAGGTAGGCCTCCAACTACATGGACCGACGACATTGTGAGAGTCGCGGGCATCCAGTGGATGCAGATGACAGGTTGTCGTACAGTGTGGAGGTTAAAGGGGGAGGACTATGTTCAGCAGTGGACGTCTTATGGCTGATGATGATGATGAATTTGCTTGTTTTTTTTTTTACTATTTTTAGTTGCGTAAAAATTGTCTGGAGTACACAATAAAATAAAAGTTACAACTATCATCGACATAGCTGCCAGGATTTGCAAGTTGAAGTGGCAATGGGCAAGCCACATCGCTGAACTGATAACCGATGGGGAAGAAAGGTTCTTGAGTGGAGACCACGAACCGGAAGACGCAGCGTAGGTAGGTCTCCCACTAGATAGACCGACGACATTGTGAAGTCGCGGGCATCCAGTGGATGCAGATCGCAGGTTGTCGTTCTATGGAGAGGCCTATGTTCAGCAGTAGACATCTTCTGACTCATGATGATGATATGATAAAAGTACGTACAATTCTGATTCCTCTTCCAAATGCTGGAACTCCAGATCTTCAGATATCTTGGTTTCGTTATCGAGAATATCTTGTGCGTTTTGTAGCTCTTCCAGCGTGGCTGTGTTTGATTTTACGTCTTTTTCTAACCTGTGAAACAAATAAGGAGATTAATACAATAATATCTATTGACACAATACGAAATGTTTGGGCCGGTTCTTTCTCAGATATTTCTGTATACAATTATGACCTTTGTAACCGATTTCCATAAACAAGGAGGTTTTCAATTCGACTGTAATTTTTATTTTTGTTCGTTACCTCAGAACTTTCGACTGTGTGAACCGACTTTGATGTTTTTTTTTTTTTATTTGAAAGTTGGTGCTTCCCGTGTGGTCCCATTTTAATTTGGTCCAGTTCTGACATTTTAATGAAGTTGGTTTTTTATGTGATCCACTTGTTATGTGCATGATACAAGTGGGAACAAGATCCTTGCAGTTGGTATAGCTATATCATACCGTATAAGAATAACCTTGTCATATAAGTGCAATGCTCGGAGTTTCTTTGCGCGATAAAATCCGGAACGTAGATATTCGCCAAAGAACCGGAGTCACCGACATAGCTATTAAAATCTGCAAGTTGAAGTGGCAATGGGCAGGCCGCATCTCCCGAAGAACTGACGACCGATGGGAAAGAAAGGTTCTTGAGTGGAGACGGCGAACCGGAAGACGCAGAGTACGTAGGCCTCCCACTAGATGGACCGACGACATTGTGAGAGTCGCGGGCATCCAGTGGATGCAGATGGCAGGATGTCATTCAGTGTGGAGGTTAAAGGGGGAGGCCTATGTTCAGCAGTGGACGTCTTCTGGCTGATGATATTGATGATGATTAGTGTTATTTAACACACCTTTCCACCTTCGTGGTAGCGACCTCCACTCGATCTCTCATCTCGTTCTGCCTTGCTTCTTGCCGTTCTTTTAACTGCTTGATTTCTTCTTCAATGTTGTTGGCTTTATTCAGTAGGTCGGCCTTCTTCCTCTGTTCTATGTTCAGGATGGCTATCTCCGAGTCGTATTCGCCTTTGATCAGAGCTTTCTCCATTTCGAGCTGAAATGAGACAAAAAGTTGGTTCGTTAAAATGTTAACATAGCGTCGAATTTTCATACAAATACAGAATTTCATACAGAACTTGAACTGTACAAGTTTTAAGGTTTTATTTTTGTTATCTTAGTTGACACTGTAAATTGCTCGAACAAAATTATTGATATTATCAAATAAACAGGCGATCGCACAAAATTAATGATATTGCCAAATCAACAGGCGCTCGAACAAAATTAATGATATTGACAAATCAACAGGCGCTCGAACAAAATTATTGATATTGACAAATAAACAGGCGATCGAACAAAATTAATGATATTGCCAAATCAACAGGCGCTCGAACAAAATTAATGATATTGCCAAATCAACAGGCGCTCGAACAAAAATTAATGATATTGACAAATCAACAGGCGCTCGAAAAAATTTAATGATATTGACAAATCAACAGGCGCTCGAACAAAATTATTGATATTGACAAATCAACAGGCGCTCGAACAAAATTATTGATATTGACAAATCAACAGGCGCTCGAACAAAATTAATGATATTGCCAAATCAACAGGCGCTCGAACAAAATTACTGATATTGACAAATAAACAGGCGATTGAACAAAATTTATGATATTGTCAAATCAACAGGCGATCGAACAAAATTATTGATATTGTCAAATCAACAGGCGCTCAAAACAAAATTATAGATATTGTCAAATCAACAGGCGCTCAAAACAAAATTATTGATGTTGTGAAATCAACAGGCGCTCAAACAAAATTATTGATATTGTCAAATAAAAAGACGATCGAACAAAATTAATGATATCGTCAAATCAACAGGCGATCGAACAAAATTATTGATATCGTCAAATCAACAGGTCCTCGAACAAAATTATTGATGTTGTCAAATCAACAGGCGCTCAAAACAAAATTATTGATGTTGTGAAATCAACAGGCGCTCAAACAAAATTATTGATATTGTCAAATAAACAGACGATCGAACAAAATTATTGATATTGTCAAATCAACAGACGATCGAACAAAATTATTAATATTGCCAAATAAACAGGAGTTCGTTTTTTATTTATTAATATTTTCAAATCAACAGGAGCTCGAACAAAATTATTGATATTGTCAAAAAAACAGGCGCTCGAACAAAATTATTGATATTGCCAAATAAACAGGCGATTGAACAAAATTATTGATACTGTCAAATCTACAGGCGATCGAACAAAATTATTGATATTGCTAAATAAACAGGCGATCGAACAAAGTTTTTGTTCGGAATAGGATGGGATGCACTGTCCCTTCTCCGCAAGGTAAGTGTCAGTATGGAGTTTGTATGGCGTACTTACAATTGACGTCAGTCGTAAGTATAGTGCACTCTCTGTCTAGCAAGATATTAAAACGCTTGTATCTTTCTTTGGACACATTTTAGGTATTTGGCTCTATTTATGGCCACTTTCTTATGAGACAATAAAAAAACAGCCCTGCAGCCTATTGTTGAACTAATGAAATTAGGACAGGACAACGTCTGTCAGTTCAGCTAATTTATAATGTAACTAGTTAAAAAACACTTACTTCTCTCAAGATGTCATCTTCTTGCGACCTAATTTCAGTCATTTTACATTTAATTTCATGAATTTCCGCCACCAACTTTCTTCTTTCCTCTTTTAGTTTCTCATATTTAGCTTTCAAATCGTCTATATTAATATCTAGGACAGAATTATCTGTAAATTCTTCTATATCGATCTTCTTGATTTCTTCTGTGATGTTGTTTATTATCTTTTCTCTTTTATTCTGCTTTAAGTCATTTTCGAAAGCTTCAAGCTCTGGAATGTCAGCCATTAGTTCATTTTTGACGTCATCGAAGCTCTGATTCTTCTTTATTTCTTTCGGAGAATCTTCTTTATCTACAATCTTAGAATATCTAAATTCTATATCATTTGTTACTTCGGCATCATCTATCATTGGTATCTCTTCTTCTAAGCTTAGCTGCTTTTCGATTCCTTCGAACTTACTTTCTTCTTTGTTTGATTCCTTATTATATTCTGTTCTAGAAGTATCTAGATCTTTCTGGAAGTTAGGTTTTTGACTGTTTTCTTGCGGTGGTGGCGATGGAAATACGAAATATTGAGGGGTGACATTCTTATGAGCGAAGGTAGTTTTTATTCTAGTTCTAGGACTGTTTGTGTTGGGAGATTTAGGTTTAAAACTGTTATAGACATTTCTATTTACATATACATTTTCGTACGGACTCGGGGATGGCATAGAAGGCATTTTAGCATCGCTTTGGTTTGAACTAAGACTAGTGTTCTCGAATATAGGTATGCCTATTTCGTCCATTCTGCCAACGTTCTGGTAATTATTGTCTGGTATGGTGACCTCTGGGGTGAGTTCTGGTGAAACGTCAAAGTTTTCGTAGCTGGAGACATCGCGAGCTGGTAACGACTTGCTAAGGTTGGTTGAATGACTAGTATCGAATCTGGAACAAGAAATAATAAATATTATTAACAAATAACCGGCCAAGTGCGAGTCGGACTCGCGCACGAAAAATGGTACGGAACCCTACCATTTTCTATAAAAACGGCAAAAAAAAACACGTTTTCTGTATAGAGCCCCCCTTAAATATTAATTTTATTTTAATTTAATAATTTATTTTTAAAGTAAATATATAAATAAATTTTCGTGAATATTTCAAGCGTCTACCACTTGCCGTTATCAATATCGAGCGAAAACGATAAAAAATCACGTTTGTTGTTTGGGAGCCTCCTTAAATATATTTTTTATTCTATTTTTTAGTATTTGTTGTTATAGCGGAAATGCATCATCTGTGAAAATTTCATCTGTCTAACTGTCACGGTTCATGAGATACAGCCTGGTGACAGACGGACGGACGAACGGACGGACGGATGGACAGCGGAGCCTTAGTAATAGGGTCCCGTTTTACCCTTTGGGTACGGAACCCTAAAAAACAAGATTTTAGGCGTCAGCCATATTGAATTTAGTGACATCATTTGTAAAAAGTAACTGATTTTTCGGCGACTTGGTTGCAAAATATAGTTTTTTCTACTTATATAAAAACTTAATTGTAAATTAAAAATATGTACGTATATCAGTCTCTGGCAGCCATATTATAAGCTTTGCGTCAGATGACCGTGTGTGCAAAAAATATGTCCCAGATATTTATTATTTACTTCCGTGATAAATAATCTACATGATGGTGAAAACCGCATCAATATCCGTTGCATAGTATAAGAGTTAGCGGATATACAGACAGACAGACGCAGAAGCGACTCTATTTTATACAATGTAGAGATAATGTAGAACTGCCGACCGGGTGCAGTGGCGTGCATTGGGAGAGGCCTATGTCCAGCAGTGGACAGCTACAGGCTGATGATGATGGTGATGAAGAGAGCCAGGTTATACTTACTTATAGTATCCCTCGCTAGTTTTGACGAAGTTAGGGTTGTTGAAGGCGACGCTTCGAGGCAGGGAGCCGTTTGTGATGATCTTGTTGTGAGAGCGCTTCTCTGTCGGCGTTATGGGTATTCCAGCGCGGAAATCTGGAAAACATTACATTTAAATACGATTATTATAATGATAATATTAAAAAAAACATCAACAGCCAGAAGATGTCCACTGCTGAACATAGGCCTTCCCCTCTAACCTCTACACTGAAAGACAGCCCGCCATCTGCATCCATCTGTTCTTGAGTCATTAACATCAGCCAGAAGACGTCCACTGCAGGCTGTTCATAGGCCTCCTCCTTTAACCTCCACCCTGAACGACATCCTGCCATCTGCATCCACTTAATGCCCGCGACTCTCACAATGTCGTCGGTCCATCTAGTGGGAGGCCTACCTACGCTGCGTCTTCCGGTTCGTGGTCTCCACTCAAGAACGTTTCTTATAGGTATAGATAGGTACGCAGCGCGTCGCTTTCAGTTATCTACTATTTATGCAATGACGTACAGTAATGATATTTATACTATTTATACATTATTGACAGCCCCGTTAGCTCAGTTGGTAGTGTACCTGCCTTCTGCGCTTGGGGGCGTGGGTTCGATTCCCACCTATGACAAACATTTGTGTGATAAACATTTGTGTTTGTTCTATGTCTGGGTGTTAATATCTATTTAAGTATGTATTTAAAATATATATGTATGTATATCAGTCTCTGGCAGCCATATTACAAGCTCTGCTTAGTTTGGGGTCAGATGACCATGTGTGCAATAATGTCCCAGATATTTATTTATTATTATTATTAATGCAGTCAGGTTTTTTAATAATCTAATTTACCTGACGTAAGTTGTCTCTGGTACTCAGTGAAGATGTCGAGGATCTCTTCCAGTCTTTCCATTTCCGCCTCCTTCTTCTCTTCTTCTTTGACTCTTTCCTGGTATGCCTGGAATAAGAAGTTAAAAGATGTAAGTCTGTATAGGTCGACTGGTATAGCTTAATTGATAGCGAGTGTATTTTATATGTGGATGGTTTAACGCTGGGTTGTCAAGAGATGGCGCCAAAGTAGATATTTTTAACCGACAAAAAAAGGTTTTCAAATCGCCACGTATTTTTTTTAGTCTATGACCTTGACTACGCATGATCTTTTTTGTAAGTAGAGCCTGTGAGTAGAGCACATCAGAGCAGTCCGATTTTGATGTTTTTTTAAATGATATTTTGAAGACGTTAATTGGAAACCATATTAAACTTAATCTGAGCTATTTAAGATTATAATAACTTATACTTCTGGTAACTTTGACGCTTAATTATTGAATTTTTGACATTTTATTAAATGTTATATGCGCTGTGACTTTTTGTGATATTAATTGATTATCTGTAATTTATCATCTATGACATGTCACTAATTTTATTATTGTTTTTAATTTCGTATTATTTTGCTTTGAATTTTGATTATTGTAATGACAAGTTAAATTTTGTAATCTTTAAATAATTAATCCAATGTAATTGGTTGTACCGTGTTAGTTAAATGAATAAATACATAAATAATATCATCTGTTCCATAGAAAACGTTCATTGAGTTATACTCGACAAAAATAAGCTGTATTTTTTTTTCGAGATTTCAGGTTTGGTCGTTGTTGGGTACTTTAGACCCCTTTCGGCATAGCACAACCTTTCCGCGTAGCCCTGTATAGATTTAGGTAAATATGTTGAATCGTTTGAGGATTAACAACGTTTATCAGGGGTTTAAAAATAAACAAATTATACTTAAGTCTTTAGTTTCCGAAAATAATGTAATGCCGCAAAAAAATCGTCAATCTGGTGTTAAATCTACACTAATATAAAGAGGAAAGATTTGTATTTTTGTACGTTTGAAACGAATTAACTAAAGCAGGATAGCCTATTAATTCAGTCCTATATGTCTTTTGAACATGTACGAGCTGTGCTAAATATGTACTATGTTTAACTGAAGTTATATGATTATTTACGGGATATTTACCGTGGTAAGGTTGTGGAAGGAGCTCCCGATATTTCGGCGCAGTTACATGCACCATGTTCACGGAAAGACTCACGGGAATATCGGGAGCTCCTTCCACAACCTTACCACGGTAAATATCCCGTAAATAATCATATAACTTTAGTGAACAACCGTGATAGTTTAAAACAGTGTTTATGTTTAACTGGTTCCACTGGGCACCCAAGACACAGGCTTTGTTGCCTAGTTTGGGGCCCGGAACTAAAAGTTCATGCATTTTCTTAGCCTTAACCACAGTAAACTAATTAATTGTAACTTAGATCTAAAATAACTTACTTTTTAAGGCTTAAATGGAAATAAAGTTTTTCATTATAATTATCAACTCAAAAACTACTCTGTTTTAAAAATTCTTTTAACCTTAGGGGCCTTACTTAAAAACGTTACTCAAGTTGACATACGCTTAAATATGCTCTGTCTTGTTTTCGCGTGTGACAATTGCCGTCAGCGAGAAGTAGAGAGAGCAATTTTAAGCATAGATTAACTTGAGTAACGTTTTTAAGTAAGGCCCTAGAATGCTAAATTATCCCTGAGTAACATGGGCTATATTTATAAAATCTCCATCCGTGCGAAGCCGGGACGGGCGGCTAGTGGTGCGATATAGCATCAATATTTGTAGAAAGTTATAGTAATTAAACTCCATACATATTGTAATCGATGACCGATGTAGAAAGTGTGGTAAATCAAACATTTGTAATGACATCATATAAAAATAACAATCTGGTAACCCATGCGTAGAGTTGGCCAAATGACGGAACTGAAATTTGGACGGGTTTTATTCAGAAACTAAGATAGTAGCTCCCTCCCCCTCGTTCAACTATACAGGTACGATTATGTTGGCGGTAAAAGGCCCTATGGACAGGCCTGGCGCACTCCGCACTTTAGGTATGAAGCCACAAGTAGTAGACTTGTCGGACTTGCCGTGCCCGCTGCCGACAGACAGAGATAACGCGACAAGAGTTACGCGATAGACAGAGAGGCAACTTGTAGGTTAATATAGCTGTAGGTAGTTCGCTGTCGCACATCCTGAATTGCACATTATTGTGTAGTAGCAAGAGTCGCTACTTATTTAAATATTGCTGAGTGAATCTTCTGTACTTGTACATATATATATTCTGTGCTATGGGTTAATAATGTCATCTTATGAGAGGTTTTCTGACATCTCTAGGAACATAGTTCGATAGGTGGCGCTGACGAGACGGCTTTAATTTTTTTCCGCATTTTGTTCAATGAAACCTTCAATACAAGGAAGAGGAGACATTTTACAACACGGCTAGACAAGGCACACTTATGTACATACAAATTTTTGTTGTGCGGAAAAACAAGTACTTTGTTAGCAAAGAATAACTACAAAATACTATACTACGAAATAAAATAAGATAAAAACAAGCATGACAGACAGTGTCAGACAGACAGATAGAATTTCCCTGTATATTACTTTACTCTTTGGTTTGAATAGATATCACGATAGATATTGTCTATGATAATTAGTAAGGGCCTTACTTAAAAACGTTACTCAAGTTGACATACTCTTATATATGCTCCGTCTTGTTTTCGCGTATGACGATTGCCGTCAGCGAGAAGTTGAGAGAGCATTTTAAAACATAGATCAACTTGAGTAACGTTTTTAAGTAATGCCCTAAGTTTTTTTATTGACCTTTCTTTGTCTGTGGTATTGTAAAATGTTCATACCCATGTGTCGTCAACGCATTTATATGATCATTTTTTTTATTGCCTTTTAGAAATCTTCCCATTCAGCAGGTAATACTATCTGTCACGCACATAGCAGGTAGGAAAACTATGGAGCGGCGGTATCTATTAATTAACTGACTTCAAAAAACAACGGGTTTCTCAATTCGGTTGTGTTTTTTATGTATGTTACCCCAGAACTCTTTCATTCATGAACCGATTTGGAAAATAATTTTTCAATTGAAAGGATATACTTTCAGATTGGTTCCATAAACATTTCATCCAAATCGGTTTAGTAGTTTGTCCTTGAAATCTAAATAACTGGAAAATTCAGTTGTTAACATGCCGTATTATGGATCTTTGATCGGGATCGCGAGTGTCAGAATTTTGACACTTGAAAGGGGTTATGACGCAAAAATAAAAGCGTTTTTGACAACTCGCGATCCCGATCAAAGATTCATAATAGCCCTGCTGGTCATCCAAGCTACCAAAGTTGCGTATTTTGTACTGATTTTGTCGTTGGTTTTTGAATTAAAAACTTCTTTAGGCGCGTTGAGCTCTTTTTGGGTGAACAAAAACCACGAAACTCGCGTCATCGTCACGCTGTACCGTGTATTTTAAAACAGCGCCATCTCTTGTAGAATAGGTGAATTACTACTTAAGTTTTCACTTCTGACGTTCAGTCCTATGACTGATGTGATTTTTTGAAAGTGTGCAATTTCCGCACTTAAGATTTTTGACTATATATTCATCATCATCATCAGCCTAGCTGTGTCCCACTGCTGGGATACAGGCCTTCTCTCAGAGAGAATGTGCCCTAATTCACCATGCTGGCCCATTGCATGGCTTTTTTTTTATGTTAGTGGGTGACGAGACGAGCGAAGCCGCTCGCCTGATGGCTCTTCACGCTTGCCCATAACAGCTCAACGCCACTCAGAATTTTGAATTTCAACGGTTCAAAACCCTGGATGGCAATGCACTGCGCTCGTCACCCTGAGATATAAGATGTCAAATCTCTGTATGCCCTGTAATTTCACCCTGTCTTCTATGATGAAGATGAGATATAAACACTGTTTTAAACTATCACGGTTGTTCACTAAAGTTATATGATTATTTACGGGATATTTACCGTGGTAAAGTAGTGGAAGGAGCTCCCGATATTTCGGCGCAGTTACATGCACCACGTTCACGGGAAGACTGAAGAATGCGGGTAGTTGGTGAATCATATAACTTTAAGATGAGATATGATGAAGATTGTAATATAATAATAAGTATGATAGTTTTATTATTGCTGATTAGTGATATCCCAATAATTTTCAGTGCCATCACAGATGTCGGCCATCAAGGAGGTTTTAGTATATTGGGGTGAACATGGGTACAATCGAAGATTTTACCTTAAAAAAAGTTATTTCTTTTAACTTACCATACTACAAAACAATTTATCAATCTTCTTGATGATACCATTGTAAATCTGGTTCCTAACATATAAATCTTTTAACTTCACTTCATTTACTTCATTCCCCAGAAGGAAGACATTGCTATTCTGTATCGGCGATCCAATGTTATTCAAAACGGAATTATTTTGACTGGCAACACTGACGGCCGTCATCTTTGACAGTTCCTTTCTCAAATCTTCATAAGACTGTTTGATTTGTTGTTCTAATTTTAAAATTTTGCTGTCGATATTGTTCTCGTGCTCTTTCGTTTGTTTTATGTAGTGATTGGTCAGAATAGTGTTAATAGTTTTGTATATTTTTATGTCGTTTCGCAGTTTGTAGACTACGTCGAGCTTCTCGTTCACGCTTGTCGATATGTCGATGATTTTGTCGATGTTTTCTTGTCGGTATTTCTCGTCGAGTGATGTCTTTAGGTTTTTTAATGCGATTGTGTTTCTTTTAATCGTGCCTACGAAGCGTTTCAGCAGTTGCTTGTGGGTCCATTCTTTTTTTGGTTTCACTATCATTTTAATGTTGGCAACACTGAGTCAGATTATCAAACACTTTGAATTACGTTCATAAGGTTTGTTTTGCACTGTTTAGAATTCAATATTATGCATATAACTTTCTCATTTTAATAGGTGTTATTATCAATCTTATCTATTGCAATATTTATTAAGAAGCTGATAACTTCTACACTGGCTTTTATTTAGTTTTAAATATGTTTTATTCTATGAACAATTGAACGTTTGCATTTTTTTTCTAAACACTGTTTTGGCACCACTAGTCACAAGATATGCGTAAAGACTAATGTCAATTCACGCAAGATTAAAAAACGAAAGTCAGCCTTGGTAATCGATACGACTATCAACAATCATCGATGTCTATAATCGATTAAAAATTTACTTTAAGATTGTCGATTTAGAGGTCATTTTCGTATGACGCACATTTCAATGTGTTGAAGTATTTTGGTAAGAGCCTTATTTGTATTGGGTTAAAGTTTAGTTTGGTAATATAAGAATGCAAAAATCATGAAAGATGAACCATTCATTCATTTAGAGTGAGGTTTCTTTCACAGACTAGGTATAACTACTACGTAGCCCAGACTTGTAGTTACGATTATTTTCAATGGAAACAATTCAGTCAAATACCTGAGAGGCGGGGTGAGGGGTTAATAATGCTAATTGACCCATTCAACGTCAGTTCAAAATGTAAACAAAGCATAGTGATGGCGTAACTACGGTATTGGTCGGAAATGACGTGAGGTTCAGTGGAATCAGTGGGCGTGTTTTTTACATCAGTAGTAATGTCAACTAATGAAGTGTCTGAACATGTTCGCCCTGCATTCAATGTCTAGTTATAGAAAGTCTTTGGGTTTCTTTATGTAGTATTTTTTTAACGTGGATTTGATTTTAATGTTTGAGATACGAACTGTTATTGTTATACTGTGGTTAAAGTTCGGCTGAGTCGCTTTCCTTAGTGTCAGAGTTTAATTGGTTGGGATGAAAACTGTAAATGTTTCGTGTGTCTCGCTTGCACAGTTTCACTTCTTCATCAGCCAATTAACGTCCACTGTTGGACAAGGCCTCCCTCATAGAGAGGGGTGTTGCCATAATCCCCACGCTTGGCAGGCGGCTTGGGGATCGCAGTACGTTCACCGTGTACTATTAGGACGCTGCTGCCCATCCTCCGGTGGTTCTGGTCGCAGTTTTAGGACATACCCGGGTCCGAGTTTAACTTTTTGATATTATATATATAATCACCAATATAAAAACCGACTTTATCAGAACTGAAACGAAATTGAAATGGGACCAAATCCAGCTTTTAAATAAAAAAAGAATCATCAAAATCGGTTCACCCAGTCAAAAGTTCTGAGGTAACAAACGTAAAAATAAAATTAAAACAGTCGAATTGATAACCTCCTCCTTTTTGGAAGTTGGTTAAAAATAGGATAGATCTATGCAACCAACACGCCTGATGGTAACATTTAATGTATATGTACTTATGTAAAATTTAAGTTGTAGAAAAAAACGATGATTCTACGCGTTGTGACTTCTATATATAATTTTTCGTAGAGTAAAACCGGGGAACACATCTAGCGCGTTTGAACCTTACGAAATCTGAAATATTTGTGATATTTGATACTGGCAGTTAAATATCTGGTACAAGTTCAATCATTGAACATTGAGGTCAATAAAATCAATTGTTTCACATAACTAGTGAATGGCATAACCACATGCAAAGTTAAAACAGAACTGGCTGTTCCCGCGTTTTTATATGTTATGGTATCTATATATATAAGGTCGGGGAAAAAGTTTCTTCGTATTTTATAAACAAATTCAAGACATATTTTTTTCAAGTTTAATTACATTTAATTATAATATATATGTACCATTTTGTTCGATAACTTGTTGCCATCTTTTAGGTAGTGACATGACCCCGTTGCTGTAGAAATTTTGGGAATTCTGATCAATAAAATGCAACAAGTAGTTTTGACAGTCCTCTCTTGATGTTAATCTAACACTACCCAAAGAATTCTGAAGAGATCGAAACAGGTGGAAATCTGAGGGTGCAAGGTCAGGGCTATGTGGTGGATGCATTAACACTTCCTAACCAAGCTCTCTAAATTTTTGCTGAGTGGCCAAAGATGTGTGCGGTCTGGCGTTATCATGATGAAAGACCACACTCTTTATGTTGATCAATTCCGGCCGTTTTTTCTCAATTTCTTGTTTGAGTCTCATCTGCTGTTGGCAGTAGAGATCCGAATCGATGGTTTTGCCCGGCGGTAAATGCTCATAATGAACGATGCCCTTCCAATCCCATCATACACACAGCGCATCTCCTTATTACGTGTTAATCTGGGTTTCGCTACAGTCTGTGGTGCTTCACTGCCCTTTGACCATGATCGTTTGCGCACATTCTTGTCGTAGGTGATCCATTTTGCATCACCAGTGATCAATCTTTTCAAAAACGGTTCGGTTTCTTTACGTTTCAATAGAGAATCGCAAATGAGTACACGATTCATTTGGTTTCTTTCAGTGAGCTGGTGTGGCACCCAAATATCGAGTTTTTTTGTATACCCAGTTATTTTCAAATGGGTCAAAACTGTTTTGTGGTCATTCCCCAGGTCTTCAGCTACGTCGTAACTACTAATATGCCGATCTTGGTCCACTTTTCCAGAAATGGCATCGACTTTATCCGTTACAGGGCGACCAGAGCGAGCTGCATCTTTGACATCAAAATTCCCGGACTGAAAACGCTTGAACCAACATTGTGCTACTCTTGATGACACTGCATTAGGTCCATAAACGTCACAAATTTTTTTCGCGGCTTGTGTCGCATTTTTCAGTTTTTTGTAATAAAATTTCACAATATATCGAATTTCTTCGTTAGATTCACTCATTTTATCGAACAAAAAAACAATTGAAAAATGGCGGGAAATTGCTTTTTACTTTTTATATTCCTTTTTTAAAATGTCATATTTTTAATGGTATCAAAACCAGCCAGATACAAACAGTACAATCGATGAGATTTTTACTACAACTTTATACATACAAAATACGAAAAGACTTTTTCCCCGACCTATTATAATATAAACGTCTCTACGTTTATATTATATACAAAAATCTGTGATTGCGCGGTATAAAAAAAACATGGCGCCTTAAAATAAGCAGCTTAAAAATAAGCCCCAATTTGGTCTAGTTCTGTGATTTTTATGAAGTCAATTTTTTAAATTGATAATAATTATTAAGGATTTTTTTCCAATTTTTTTATTTTCACAGTGAACATTTTGAACTGCTCATTTGTTGACAAGACACGTAACTTTATATCACCAATAGGCTAGATGACTGTCATTGTATTATTATTGTATTATTGTATTGTATTATTGTCCTATTAAAATGTAGCCCATAAATATAGCTGATTAATGAAAACAATATGAAAATCTGATCAAACATAAGTAACTTATACGCATTTTAATATCATGCTAGCAGAGAGCGCGAAACAGCAAATTATGACGTCACTTCTCTGTACGCTATATAAATTCTATTCTAACAACTATGGCGCACAGAGGCGTGACGTAATTTTTAGTTTTGTAGGAAAGAGACAGAGTTTTCTCTACCAACAACTTAAACGCTTATATATCAGAACATTAATAACCGATTTAAATTATTTTTTCAATAAACATATTATATTTACTTAAATTCTTCATCAAAGCTATTGGTTTCAACGATGTAAATATTAGTCATCTAGCGTATTGTATTTGGCATAACTTTTACTGTACATATTTGGCACTGCTTTAATTAATCTATACTATACTAATGTTATGAAGAGGAAAGGTTTGTTTGTTTGCATTGAATAGGCTCCGAAACTACTGAACCTACACTGAAGCTACACTATCCCCGGGTGACATAGGCTATATTATATTTTGTCGCAGAGGCCGAAGGCCGAGCTTACACCCGTGTGAAGCCGGGACAGTCGACTAGTAAGTTATATTTTGCAACTCCTTTTAATGAGTTTTTGGAAATACTTTTAGTATCATAATCATAACTTTTAATGATGTATGTTTGGAACAGCTTTAACGAATGACATATAAGGTCGGGGAAAAAGTTTCTTCGTATTTTATAAACAAATTCAAGAGATATTTTTTTCAAGTTTAATTACATTTAATTATAATATATATGTACCATTTTGTTCGATAACTTGTTGCCATCTTTTAGGTAGTGACATGACCCCGTTGCTGTAGAAATTTTGGGAATTCTGATCAATAAAATGCAACAAGTAGTTTTGACAGTCCTCTCTTGATGTTAATCTAACACTACCCAAAGAATTCTGAAGAGATCGAAACAGGTGGAAATCTGAGGGTGCAAGGTCAGGGCTATGTGGTGGATGCATTAAAACTTCCTAACCAAGCTCTCTAAATTTTTGCTGAGTGGCCAAAGATGTGTGCGGTCTGGCGTTATCATGATGAAAGACCACACTCTTTATGTTGATCAATTCCGGCCGTTTTTTCTCAATTTCTTGTTTGAGTCTCATCTGCTGTTGGCAGTAGAGATCCGAATCGATGGTTTTGCCCGGCGGTAAATGCTCATAATGAACGATGCCCTTCCAATCCCATCATACACACAGCATCACCTTATTACGTGTTAATCTGGGTTTCGCTACAGTCTGTGGTGCTTCACTGCCCTTTGACCATGATCGTTTGCGCACATTCTTGTCGTAGGTGATCCATTTTGCATCACCAGTGATCAATCTTTTCAAAAACGGTTCGGTTTCTTTACGTTTCAATAGAGAATCGCAAATGAGTACACGATTCATTTGGTTTCTTTCAGTGAGCTGGTGTGGCACCCAAATATCGAGTTTTTTTGTATACCCAGTTATTTTCAAATGGGTCAAAACTGTTTTGTGGTCAATCCCCAGGTCTTCAGCTACGTCGTAACCACTAATATGCCGATCTTGGTCCACTTTTTCAGAAATGGCATCGACTTTATCCGTAACAGGGCGACCAGAGCGAGCTGCATCTTTGACATCAAAATTCCCGGACTGAAAACGCTTGAACCAACATTGTGCTACTCTTGATGACACTGCAATAGGTCCATAAACGTCACAAATTTTATTCGCGGCTTGTGTCGCATTTTTCAGTTTTTTGTAATAAAATTTCACAATATATCGAATTTCTTCGTTAGATTCACTCATTTTATCGAACAAAAAAACAATTGAAAAATGGCGGGAAATTGCTTTTAACTTTTTGTATTCCTTTTTTAAAATGTCATATTTTTAATGGTATCAAAACCAGCCAGATACAAACAATACAACCGATGAGATTTTTACTACAACTATATACATACAAAATACGAAAAGACTTTTTCCCCGACCTATTATATTAGGCACTGCTTCAATAATTAATGACATATATTTTACAACTCCTTTTAATTATGTATTTGGCACTACTTTTGATTGCATGTTTTTAATTCGTTTTAATGTCGTACTTTTCATATAATTGGCACTGCTTTAACTAATAACATATATTAATTCACTACTTTTAATGACATATATTTGGCACTACTTCAATAATTAATGACATATATTTTACAACTCCTTTTAATTATGTATTTGGCACTACTTTTGATTGCATGTTTTTAATTCGTTTTAATGTCGTACTTTTGATATAATTGGCACTGCTTTAACTAACAACATATATTAATTCACTACTTTTAATGACATATATTTGGCGCTACTTCAATAATTAATGACATATATTTTACAACTCCTTTTAATTATGTATTTGGCACTACTTTTGATTGCATGTTTTTAATTCGTTTTAATGTCGTACTTTTGATATAATTGGCACTGCTTTAACTAACAACATATATTAATGCACTACTTGTAATGACATATATTTGGCACTACTTCAATAATTAATGACATATATTTTACAACTCTTTTTAATTATGTATTTGTCACTACTTTTGATTGCATGTTTTTAAATTCCTTTTAATGACCTATTTGGTAGTACTTATGATATATTTGGCACTGCTTTTAACTTCCACATAATATAAACATATTAGGCGTCACATTTTATTCACGTAACTAAACTACTAATATTACTAAGTTCATCACTGTTTAGATTGGACGTAACTAATTATTGTATGTCAATTTAGTAGCACATTGACAAAAAAATACGTTAATTATGAGACATTTTCAGAGCACGCCTACAAGAAAACTAATATATGATTATGTTATACTGATAACATTGTGCGGCCTTGCAATGTCGCATAAAAAACCTGCATCAATATCGTGACGCCTTTACATATAATTATCTGATAAGGGTATTGTTTCAAATTAGTAGACTTTCCTTATCAAATTCTTCGAGCCTTCCGTAGAGATAGCGTTACTATTTTTTAGATTATAACTATTTTGTATTTGTAATGTCCTATTTGTTGGAAGATTCTAGTTTTTACCGACTTCAAAATATGAGGGGGTTATAATTTTTTACCGACTTCCAAAAAGGAGGAGGTTCTCAATTCGACAGTTTTTTTTTTAATGTTTGTACTTTCGACTGGGTGAACCGATTTTGATAATTGTTTTTTTTTATTTGAAAGCTGGTGCTTCCCGTGTGGTCGTATTTCAACTTGGTCCAGTTCTGACGTTTTTTATGAAGTCGGTTTTATATATTTTGGTTTTGTTTTGGTTAGGCTTGCGTTTGACCGCCACCTCGCCTGATGTTAAGCAATGATGAGGTCTACGACGGAGCACGCTTGCCTAGAAGTGCGAATGTGCTAGTTGGCTTGTATTTTATCTATACTTATTACTTATGATAAAACTGTAGCAGGTCCAATTCTGTACAATGAAGATATTTTGAAGAAAAAAGAAATGGCCTGTACTGTATACATGATTCTGAAGCCGAAACTGTTTGTTTTTAATTTTTGTCTGTCTGTCTGTTCGTCTGTGACTTGGCCGCGCATCACGCTGAAACTACTGAATGAATTAAAATGAAACTTAGCATGATTTTATTTCATACTACCAGGTAGGACAATGGATACTTTTTATCCCGAAATTCAGCATGGTTCCCTTGGGAGAGAGGATGAAAGTCTAAATGTGCACTTAGTTGTAATTCATTAACGCGTAATCCGATTTCATTCAATATTTTTTTGTTAGAAAGGAGGTACTTTAGAGATTGGCCTGTAAATATTTTAAGGTCATCGGTTATGCAGTTCAGAAGTTACAGACATCACTACCCTCAGTTGTAATGTTTCACGTTAGGGAGCGTTCAAGTATTACGTAACGAATTTGGGTTGTCTTGTAAAACATTACGATGCGTTACAGGGGCGGGTGTTTGAACTACGCTTTACGTAAAATTGTTTTTTTTTAACCCTTCAGAACGGTCGCGTAAAGATTCTTTCGCGCATTTTTTATATAACAAAGTTATTTTAGCGACTTTCCGGTACTTGACGCCGCATAATTGTGACTTTTAGATAAAAATGGTCACTTGGTGGTTACGTAACGTTTTACTAGGGGGTGGGGGTGGGGGGTCCAAAATCTCCAAAAATTGCGTTACGTAATACTTGAACGCTCCCTTATGATAGGCAACTAATAAAAGCTCTGTAAACAATATTGTTAGTAACATACTTCTGCAATTTGATTTGTGACTCCGTCTGGGAGGGTTCTGCAGATTTTAATGTTCACGCCAACGAAGTTGCGGGTACAGCTAGTTTAGTTAAAAAAGGCAAATATTTCAATAAATACATACCTTCACCCTCATGTTTTCCGCGTCCACACTTCTATCGTACTGACTCGCATACACCGGAGAATAGTGTTGATTTCTATCGTAGGCAGGCGATGGCAGACCAATCTTCCCGTTCACCTTCCCATATTCACTTCTAGAAGATTCTAGTACATTCTGCGCGTTTCTGGAGCCTTCTTTTATGTATTCACTTGTTTCTTTGCCGAAGTGACTGGTTACTTTGTTACGTTCACTTGTTTCTTTGCTGAAGTGACTGGTTACTTTGTTACGTTCACTTGTTTCTTTGCCGAAGTGACCGGTTACTTTGTTATATTCACTTGTTTCTTTGCCGAAGTGACCGGTTTCTTTGTTATATTCACTTGTTTCTTTGCTGAAGTGACTGGTTACTTTATTGCATTCACTTGTTTCTTTGCCAAAGTGACCGGTTTCTTTGTTATATTCACTTGTTTCTTTGCCGAAGTGACTGGTTTCTTTGCCGTACTGACAAGTGTCTTTGTTGTGTTGACTGGTCTCGTTGCCGAAGTGACTTGTTGTGTTGTATTCATTTGTATCGAATCTAGAACTTTCCAAATTGTTCTTGGATTCCAGATTGTTTTTATCAACATTGATTCTTCCGTAGACGTTGTCTTTTACTTGATCGTTGTTGACTTTCTTTAGTTTGTTGTTGTCGTCGAAATTTCTGACTATGTCGCCTATTTTTGTGTTGTTTCGTATAGCTACGTTTGCGTAGGAGCAATGTTTAGCGTCGATTGCGTTATTTTCGTTCAATAAAACTATTTTTTCCGGTTTCACTTTGTTCATATAGTTGGGAACTGTTTTACCGCCTAAAACGTCTTTGGCGGGAGTGTTGACTGTCAAAGAATTCGCGCTAAAAACTTTTGGTGATATTTCATTATCTGTGGTAGTGTAGAATTGACTTCTGCCGATTTTCTGTTGTTTCGCATAGTATTCGAATTTCGAAACTTTGGCCATTATGCTTGTCATTTTTGGCTTTTCTTGGTCGGAATTTGAATCGAATTCTAGGTATTTCTTAGGCGCGACCGGCGGCCTTGTTCGAGACATTTCTTTTAGCGTCATGTCTAGTTCTTGGTCTAACTGCGAGAGGGAGTCTTTGTAGGTTTTCTGGTAACACTGGTTGCTTGATTCTGTGGTAACGTATCCTGAAAATTAAATTGTTTTGTAAGCATTTTGAAATAGTTCATTGTATGCCATCGCTCAACGCTCATCGCTTAACTGTTGGCCTTTTGGAAAAACTCAGAGTCACACAACGGGCAATGGAGAGAGCTATGCTCGGAGTTTCTTTGCGCGATAAAATCCGAAACGTAGATATTCGCCAAAGAACCAGAGTCACCGACATAGCTATTAAAATCTGCAAGTTGAAGTGGCAATGGGCAGGCCACATCGCTTGAAGAACTGTTAACCGATGGGGAAGAAAGGTTCTTGAGTGGAAACCGCGAACCGGAAGACGCAGCGTAGGTAGGCCTCCCACTAGATGGACCGACGACATTGTGAGAGTCGCGGGCATCCAGTGGATGCAGATGGCAGGATGTCGTTCAGTGTGGAGGTTAAAGGGGGAGGCCTATGTTCAGCAGTGGACGTCTTCTGGCTGATGATGATGATGCAATCGTTCAAAAACAGTGAAGGAATATATATACATCGTGAGGAAATCGGTAAGTCTAAGAACCTCAAAACTTCAAAGGTATATGACATTCTCCAACCTGTAATGGGCCAGCATGGTGGATTAGAGCCAATCTTCTATCTGACTTCTATCTGTGAAGACCTGTGCTCATAAGTAGGAACATCATAGGCTAATACTGATGATATGTGGCGAAAAGTATGTTATCACACTAATATCATAATATGTGAAAATTTGGATGTATGGATGGATGGATGGATGTTTGTTACTCAATCACTCAGAAACGTCTGGATGATTTGCATGAAATTTGGCATATACATTGCTTATGCCCTGGATTAACACATAGGCTACTTTTCATCATCACCGATTTTCATCATCACGCGGGTGATACCTCGGGGCGCAGCTAGTATCATATATGTATGTGAAAGTTTGGATGGATGTATGGATGACTGGATGGATGTTTGTTACTCAATCACGCAGAAACGGCTGGATGGATTTGGATGAAATTTGGAATATACATTGCTTATGTCCTGAATTAACACACAGGCTACTTTTCATCATCATCACCGATTTTCATCACCGCTCGGGTGAAACCGCGGGGCGCAGCTAGTTATCTATATGTATAAATAAAAATGAATCGTCGAAATGTATGTACGCGCATAACTTCCGAATGACTACACCAAATTGGCCAATACATTTTTTTTAGTGTTCGTTAATAAAAAATATGGCAGTAGAGTGGACTACAGAACGGACGGACGGACTGAAACTGTAAGGGCGGGACGGGAGTAAAATAGCCGCGGGCAACAGCTAGTTTGTTATAAGCTAGCTGCAGCCGCAAACCTGCGTTACCTGCCATCCAACAGGAACTGAATATTTTAATCAGGATTAAAAGCAGTGTACTTGTTTATTTAATTTATTAAGGAACAACAAACAGCCATATTAAAATGTTACAGTAACGTGGATAGATTAATAATAACACAGCCCACAACACTATTCATAGATTATTTAGAGAATTATACAAATTTAATCCAGAGTATTATCATCATCATCATTTTAGCCATAGGAAGTCCACTGCTGGGCATAGGCCTCCCCCCCATCGATCATCAGGCTCGTCTTAAACTGCGAATTACGATAAACGAGTCTTAACCCACGACAGGCGAGTGGGTTTACAAATTAGATAATTCACCCTGCAACAAGTCTGTCGGCCCTGCTCCAGGCACGTCTTAACTTGCATCAGGTTCGTCTTAAACTGCAATAACTTGCAACAGACGAGTCTTACCCCGCAACAGGCATGTCTTAATATGCGAAAAGCAACTGGGTTTACAAATGAGGCATCTCACCCTGCAACAAGTCTGTCGGCCCTGCTCCAGGCACGTCTTAACTTGCATCAGGTTCGTCTTAAACTGCAATAGACGAGTTATACCACACGACAGACAAGTCTTACCTCGCGATAGGCGCGTCTTAACCTGAGACAGTTATGTCTTAACATGCGACAGGATCTTCTTAACCCGCAACAGACGAGTGTACTTACAAGTGAGGTATCTCACCCTACAACAAGCCTGTCTTACCCTGGTACAGGCGCGACTTATTAGGCTAGTCCTTTATAATGCGACGAATAACCCAGTCTACCTGTAGAGCAGTGTTCGTTGGGAGTGAATTGCGAAGGCGCCATGGAGACGTGCGCGGACGGCAGGACAGACTTCATCAGCAGCGCTTCAGCCGGGTGGTTGAACCGGAGGAAGTTTGACCTGCCGATGGTCAGCATGCTACCTGAAGAACCACATAATTATCATTTTAACATGCTTAAATTAGCTTCTAATTATATACACATGGCGCTGAACGTGTTAAGTATGCATTTAAAAATATATATATGTATGTATATCAGTCTCTGGCACCCATATTATGAGCTTTGTTTAGTTTGGGGTCAGATGAACATGTGTGCAATAATGTCCCAGTTTTTTATTTTTTATATATTAAAATGTGTTTAGGAAATAAAATAGACCATCTTTTCCCAATTTTAGCTATTTTGGTCATTTTAGTTGGTTTTTTTTTTCGCTTTTATTATGAACAAACTTTGCAATGGACCAACTCTGAAACCGTGAAAAATATCGAGCTGTGACTTCTCGTGATGGTCGGTGGTTTCTTTGGCGAATATCCATATTCCGGATTCTATCGCGCAAAGAAACTCCAAGCATAGCTCTATCCATTGCCCGTTGGGTGACTCTGAGTTCTCCAAAAGGCCAACAGTTAAGGACCACGTATCAGTACCACTGGCAACACACACTGGTCAAAGACCCTTGTCTTTAGGCACTGTGGGATCTTGGACGAGAAAATTTCACGCAATTTCCCTAACGCTGCTCATCCGAGTTGGTTTCTCCGACATTGTGAGATCGCGGGCATCCAGTGGATGCAGATGACAGGCTGTCGTGCAGTGTGGTGGTTAAAGGGGGAAGCCCATGTTCAGCAGTGGACGTCTTCTGGCTGATGATGATCCTTCGACAGATATTTCTTACCCTGCGAGAGGCGGGTGGGCTTGTCCACGGGCACCGTGTCCAGCAGCGTGGTTCCAGCCACGGGGTACAGCGTGACCACGCCATGAGAGTTCTCCACGCGACAGTGGACACTCGCCACGCCTGTCCCGACCACGTAGATGTCGCATGTTGGGTCGGAGCCGATGGTCACCCGCCCTGGAAGATAGTAATGTAGGTGTAAGTTAACAGTAACATTAATTTTTCGGAATGGGAGCAATACAAGGATAATTTAACCATTTGCTCGCGCATGAGTCATAATTGGCTAGTGTTGGGGGGATATCGTATGGCGCTTGTGATCTATATCTATCTATCTATCTATACATATAATAAAAACGTAGGGATAAAAAAATCTGTAATAGCGAGATAACAAAAAAAAAAACACACAGGTCGTCTTAAAATAAGCAGCTGAACACGATAGGACAGTTTTTAGAATTTTTGTCTGTTTGTTTGTTTGTTTGTTTGTTTGTTTGTTTGTTTGTTTGTCCGCGCACATCTCCTAAACCACTGGACGGATTTAAATGCGGTTTTCATGAATATGCTTAGAAATTACCAGATTAAAACATAGGCTATCTTATATCATTTATTTTAATTCTTTATTTTTACATAAACGAAAATAAAAATCAATAATTTATTTCTTCGTTACCCGAAACGTAATATGAGGATCGTCACATAGCCTCAAGCAAGGAGATCCAAAGTAAAGAGAATGTTATTGACATAGCCATTAAAATTTTGAAACTGTCAACTGTCACTGTGTTCGGTTAGTCAGTTTAAATTTAAAGAAGGTTCCTTAACCTTCTTAGATGAATGAACGTGTAGATCAAGCATGTTATAGGCCTTACAACCTCTTTGGTGATTCATTCCAGTGCATGAAGTAGGAGTATTACATTCTCTTGGTTTTATTCTATGTTAGCATTTAAAACACAAAATATACCGCATCCTATTTTAATTCAGTCCCGCGAATGGAAATATTCAAAAAAGGCCCTTTGTACATGAAAATAAACCTATACAACAAAATTCCGGACGCAATAAAGAAAGAAAGAAATAATAATAAAAAACCAGAACCAACTTCGTAAGTTTCTAACCCAAAAATGTTATTACGAGATAAAAGATTTATTCAACGATAAATTTTAGAAAATTATAATTAGAAAATAAATATCGATATATAAATAGTTAAGAAAGTAGCGTCATAAGTTTTGTATCATCTCATATATAATTAAGTAACCTATCACAGTAAGTATGTTTTTTTTTGTTTTGTAAAATCACTTCACCCTAGGTTAAGTTTGAATAGTATATATAATATTTATGTAATAGATTTAACTATACTTAAATTTATATGTTTATGTCTGTGGTCTGATTTTGTGAACAGCCACTACATAAGTCAATGCTGCACCCTTTATGCAGGATATTTATAAACTTAGCTTTTAGAAGAATACAGTGTATATTTGCAATAAGAATAAGAATATAGAAATAATTTTATTTTACTGTGATATTTTAACAGATAAATAGAGTAGTTCCATTTCATGGCTTTTTAATCAAGGTATACATACAAATGCACGCGAAATAAGAAAAAACTAGCCAAGAGCGTGTTAAGACAAGCATTATGTCAGGGTTCCGTGGCCAGCGAAACTGGACAGCCAAATTTCAGAGATGTATATCATACCGACATGACATGATATACTTTTAATGGTTTAGACAAAAAGAAAATTTCAAAACATGCTCTGCACTGTGGTCACATTATCTTTTTGATTTGAAAACTGTTGACGGTGTTATTTATTACTTTTATGCTTCTATCAATACTTCACACAGGGCGACTTAAAATAAGCAGCTGAACATGTTAAGGCAGTTTTTAGAATTTTTGTTTGTTTGTTCACGCACATCTCCTACACCCCTGGAAGAAAATGCGGACGGATTTAAATGCGGTTTTCACGAATATGCTTAGCTATGACCAGATTGAAGTATATGCTATGTTATTTTGCGCAAGGCCAGATTAAGGGAAGAAAAAAGGATTGAAGGTTTATATGAAAATCTACGCGTACGAAGTCGCGGGCAAAAAAGCTAGTTGGAGAATAAAAAAAAAGAATTGGCCCGCTCCAAAAAGATCCTGCTGAAAATTCAGTACCTTGTACTCATCACGGCGGGGTAAAGGATGAGCCGTCAACTGGTTATATCGGAGCAATCATACCTCCACTGGCAAAACGTCATCATATTACCAGTGGAGTGACACAGGTTTTCTCTCAGACAGAGGATGGGCCCTAATCCACCATGCTGGTCCAGTGCATGTTGGTAGACGTCCTAAGCTGCGATTACCGATCCGTGTGCTCCATTCGGGAACCTTTCGGCCCCATCAGCCATCTGTTCTGCGTGCTATGTGCCCTGTCTACTGCCACTTCAACTTGCTAATCCGGTGGGCTATGTTGGTAACTTTCGTTCGTCTACGAATCTCTACGTCGTACTTAATGCGACGTTAAAGCGTGGAAACACACTAGAGATTCTTTAAAGTAACAGTATTGGATACTAACCCTGTTTGATAGGATGGAGAGTGACCGCGGTGCTGAGACGTCCCGTGCCCAAGCTCACAAGGTGGGGGGTGTTCGTAGCCACCCTGGAATGTGCAAAAAAACACACATTTAGATTGATTTTACCCGTTTCAAACCTCACACCCAAACCAGTCCCTTCGTGATAGGCATCTATATCTATCTATCTATACACTTATACATATAATAAACACATAGAGATAAAAAAACACACGGCATTTTCTCCCTAGCGACCCGTGATCACACTTTGTGTAATACCTTTCCATAGTTTCTGCTATCCTGGTACATGGTATCGATAAATTGATTTTCCTATAGCTGTTTTAAAATTCATGGTAGGAATAGTTATCTTTTTATTTAACGCTGTTTTTATTAGTGCCGTAACAGACACGTCAACTTGGCTGACGAACCGCCGTCTAACCAACGGGAGAGAAAGAGAAAATTATCTCTTTCTCTCCCGTTGGTCAGACGGCGGTCCGTCATCCGTCACGTCTGTTAGCTACTTTAATAAAACGCCGATTCTCAGTTGGTCATATAAGTATATTCGAGACTGCATGAAATACAAAGTTAGGACGTATTCACGTAGGAAGCAGGTTACCAGCGCCGATTCACCAGCGCTTATCGGTACTGGTCTGCTCTGATAACCGCTACATAAAGCAAGCGGGTATAAGCAGGGTCCTGTAAGCATCAAATGGCGGTCTACCAGCGCTGATAGGAGCAGGTCGAAACTTGACGCCGACGTACAGCACTTATAGGTGCTGGTTCGGCACAAAGTATACAGACTACCTGCGCGTGACCTGCGCGGACCAGTTCCGATAAGCGCAGGTAGATCGGCGCTGGTAACCTGCTTCCTACGTGAATACGCCCTAATATAGGAAGCACCTTCAACCGATCGTAAATGAATCAATAAAACAAACAAACCATTAGTAAGTACTTAACAAGTTATACCAGCAAGTTGCCTTATAAGTGCAACAGGCTATTCTTAGACATTTCGCTTTACATATTCATACGATCTAGTTTTCCTGTAGCGCATAAAAATAAAATCACATAACTGCTCGACGGGGTCTCCCAGGATTGTCTCCCAATTTGTTGCGAACATTTCTGATAAACCAGTAGGAATTATATATTCAACTTAACACGAGATACAGATTTTTATTACATGTATTGAAATTCACTATATACTAAAGTAACTAAATAAATAAGTACCTAATTAAATTAAACTGTGTACCTATCCTGACCTATTGAAAACTATAGATAAATAACCGGCCAAGTGCGAGTCGGACTCGCGCACGAAGGGTTCCGTACCATTATCAATAAAAACGGCAAAAAAACACGTTTCTTGTATGGGAGCCCCTTTAAATATTTATTTTATTCTGTTCTTTTAGTATTTGCTGTTATAGCGGCAACAGAAATACATCATCTGTGACAATTTCAACTGTCCAACTATCACGGTTCATGAGATACAGCCTGGTGACAGACGGACGGACGAACGGACGGACGGATGGACAGACGGACAGCGGAGCCTTAATGCCCGTTTTACCCTTTGGGTACGGAACCTTAAAAACATTAAGGTCACTGTCTTCGGGTAAGGTGCCTAAAAAGCTAGCGACATTCTGTGACATGACTACGTTGACTGGCCAAACTAAGGTATTCTTTGGGCAAAGTAAGCGCCAGCTCTTTGGTCACCCGTCACATCTACGAGGCGTCTGGGCAAATAAGTACATATAATATGTTTTTACTAAAACTTCAAAACGACAACGAAAATAAAAACTAGAACATAAATAACAATTCAAAATGTTCTCTTAGAATTTAACTTTTGAGGCACAATGAGATCAACGGTGAAATATTTTGAATTCTTACAAACTAATTGGATAGCAAACATTGCAAGCTAAATAAAACGTTGTTATAAAAACCGTAAATTTTATATTTTTCAACTTTGTCAACACATTGCAGACGTAAGGGCCGCTTGCGCCGGTCTGCAACGCGAATACGCGAAGGAAGCGACATTCTATTTTCAGCGGCGCCAGCGCACCTCGCCTTGCCCTTTTTGCGGCTACGCCCTTTGGCTGGCTTTAGCGTATTGGTACGTTTTTGCAAGGGACAATGTCTTACTCTTTGGGTATATAGGGTTAAGCGGAAAGGGTGTAAGTGAAGAGGTAATAGTGTGCAGTCCTTCTACTTGTCCTGTAGTAAAAGGGGGAGGGTGGAATAAGGTCATAAAGCTCTTGCACAAGCACACTCGCTGAAATTTACAATATTATATGTTTTTTTTATGATACTGGGTGACGAGACGAGCGAAGTCGCTCGCCTGATGGCTCTTCACGCATGCCCATAACAGCTCAACGCCACTCAGAATTTTGAACTTCAAGCTTCAACAGTTCAAAACCCTGGATGGCAATGCACTGCGCTCGTCACCCCGAGATATAAGATGTCAAAACTCTGTGTGCCCTGTAATTTCGCTGGAAATATTGCCCTTCAATCCGGAACACAGTAGTGTGCTTGGCAGTTGAATAACTGGCAAAGGTGTGGTACTTCCCCAGGCGGACCCCTGCAAAAGAGTCCTACCTATCCTATCCTATCTGTCATACCTATCCTATATGTATTATCTTGGTTATATTTCAGTTCTGGTTATAATAAGAACTCCACAAAACACACTAGAGACGACAAACACGTGCGCATTTCTATTTCAGTTTTGTTTTGAAGTCCATAAAAAGTTTAATTTCACAACACATGTCATTTTAAACTCTAACCTTACGAGAGAAGACGTCAAATTGCCATAAACTGTGGATTAACCGAAATAGAAGGAAAGCGCGTATCCTGTTTATGTGACAGACAGAATATTTATTATTTATAGCTAGGGAGAGCAGGGGTTCGTCTGAGATGCATTGGATTTTATGCCTTAAGTGGCAATCACAAAGTTGCGGTCTCTGCAATACAGTATCTCTTTATTACACACCGAAAAAATAAATGAAACTTAAACCACATAATACATAGAGTACAAGTACAGAAGGTTCACTCCGCAAATAAATAAGTAGCGACTCTTAATAATACCACACAATAAAGTCCAATTCAGGATGTGCGAGCGCTAACTACCTACTGCTATATTAACCTAGAAGTTGCCTCTTTGTCTATCGCGTAACTCTTGTCGCGTTATCTCTGTCTATCGTGCGGCAGCGGGCACGGCAAGTCCGACAAGACTACTTGTAGCTTCATACCTAAAGTACGGAGTGCGCCAGGACTGCTTAAACTAACATCTATCTACATCTATACATATAATAACAAAATAGAGTTTAAAATTGAGATCTAAATTACAACTGTAATTGTGCAAAGTTTCATGTACTTATCTTAATATTTGTAAAAGTTACAAGGTTCTAAAAATTTGGACCAAGTATTTGGACAGCCAGGTTTTATTTTATTTATGATACTGAGTGACGAGACGAGCGAAGTCGCTCGCCTGATGACTCTTCACGCTTGCCCATAACAGCTCAACGCCACTCAGAATGTTGAACTTTAAGGTTTAACTTTGAACAGTTCAAAACCCTGGATGGCAATGCACTGCGCTCGTCCCCCCGAGATATAAGATGTCAAATCTCTGTGTGCCCTGTAATTTAAGTTCACGTGCACTACTGGCCGATGGCCGGCAAAGTCCACACAAGTGAAATAGAACCTAGTACTGTAATTCCATACAGCGCCATCTATCGGATTGCAGCTGTAACAGTCATATTGCGTTACTTGTAGAATAGGACACCAGGTGTCGGGTTACAGTTTCAAATTACAGACGTCATAAGATACAGGTATTATGAGAGAGGGTGATTTATTGATTTCTTTAGAAAAACTGAAACTTCATAAACCAGCATGCGCAGATACGTTGGGTCTCTTTGTGTCTTTTATCGCATTTACAACGGGGAATGTTCTGAAGAACTGTTCGATCTGATGCCGGCATCGCGGTTTTAACATCGCACCAGCCGCCACCGCCTGAAAGTTCATCCACATATCATAGATCGGTGGAAATCGCACACTGTGCGTTTTACGCGTTCTTTTTTTTGCCTTACACATGTAATATGTGAAATGAGCATACGGCATACCCTCCTACGGCATTTCCGAGTAGCTTTAATATGGGGTTCTTCAAAAGGGCTGTTAATAGTCTTTAAGGGTCGGCAACGTATCTGTGATGCCCCTGGTGTTGCAGTTATCCATAGGCGACGGTGATCGCTTACCATCAGACAGCCCGTCTGCTTGTTTGTCACCTATGGCATTAAAAAAAACCGCATGTATGTATTTTGACTCGATAGAAAACCGTCGTAGTTTTAATTTTTTTTTAACATTATTCTTATGTGAGTAGGGTTTCCGTTTGTCCGAATTGATATTGGATTGTCCGGGTTTGTTGGATATGTCCGTACTTTCAGAACTTTGTCTGGCTTTGTAATTTGTCCAGCTTTTTAGCGTGGGCGATGTAATTACCAGTAATAAAACATAGATAATTCTATAAAATCAACTTTAATATTATTTATCGTGACTATAAACAAAAAAAAATCTTCTTTTAAAAAATAAACAACATAATGCCCGGTTTTTTTTTAATATCCCGCTTTAGAACAGGACTTTCAAAATTTTGATATGGTAACCCTCATCATCATCATCAGCCAGAAGACGTCCACTGCTGAACACAGGGAGGCCTGTGTTCAGCAGTGGACGTCTTCCGCTTCCTCTTTGATAGTTTTATAGTTCGGAACAGGGACGGAGTGTGCTATGCTGAGGTAAGGGGGTGCTTGCCACACCTCTAATTTTTTCAATCATGATCAGTCTGGTTTTCGAACTTTATATTGCTTACATTATCATCATCAGCCAGAAGACGTCCACTGCTGAACATAGGCCTCCCTCTTTAACCTCCACACTGAACGACATTCTGCTATCTGCATCCACTGAATGCCCGCGACTCTCACAATGTCGTCGGTCCATCTAGTGGGAGGCCTACCTACGCTGCGTCTTCCGGTTCGTGGAACCCTATGCGTGAATAATTCCCGCATAATAAAAACACAAGTATGAATTTTAATTGCGTTGATTCCACTTTTATTGTACGAACTGCTAGTCTGGGAATGCGCTGCCTGAATGGGTGTTCCCCGATAGCTACAATCTATCTCTTCAAATCAGAAGTGACTCGGTTTCTTCTAGGCAAGCGTGCTCCATCGTAGACCGCATCATCGTCAAACGCAAGCCTATCACTAAAAAAAAACCGTGACTAAATACTAGTTTGTATGTAAAAACAGCGTAATTGATTGATGCGACCTAAAATGATCGATTCAACTCTACCCACATCTGTATGTAGAAAAGACAAATTTCCCAAATAAATCAATTTGGGAATAATGACCGCTGTCAGGCACAATTCGGTTCAAAACGATATATTACAATTAAGTTGTCAACCGAAGTAAATTACGTACGTAAATTATGTAATGTCTCACGCAGGGTTATAGGGAACGATCCTACTAAGCCAATAGGAGGTTATTATAGTCATTATTATGAACAACTTTTAATATTAAACTAACCCTGAAATCGTTAAAAAAAACTTAGGTGTTCCATACACTAGCCCTGGTGCCGCGGCAATAGAATACGGCACCGGTACCCCCTACCTGTAGTAAGAGGCTACTCTACTAATCTGGGATCTCTGTGCTTGGAATGGTCAAAGTTGGGGCTCTGACCATCCAGTTAAGCGTGCCCAGGGAGAGATCAACGTTGTGTGACCAACGTTGTCGTGAGTGGAGGGGCTCAGACAACACGCAGTTGTCTCGGGAGGAGCCGAAGCGCAGTGCTGAGGGCTCCGGTGCGTTCCTCTGGAGATCCCGGAGCCCTCTTGTCAAGCACTAAGGCTGGTAACCGGGGGGTTTTTAGTAGGTACATTTAGTTGAGAGAGCAAATGACATTTTTCTATAGAACAGCTGATTTCGTGTGTGATTTCAGGTTTTTTTGTGCCAAAGGTTGTAAACGGCAAACAAGCGTTTGGGTTGACAGTTCCTCCTCCTCCAGTAGGTGTTTATCACAATTTTATCAAAATGACATCTTTTCGGCTTAGTACCAAAGTTCCTTGTAACCCTGTATTCACATGTGCATAATAAAGCACTAACCTCATCCATGTCTTCTCATTTTGTTTTTAAGTTTGCACATATTTTTGCATTACAATCCAGGTCTTAACCTATTTTTTTAAGATATTGTTTTGTATGATTGTAATTTGTTTTGTGTATATAATAAATAAATAAATAAACGCAAAAAAAAAACTGAAAGTATAGACAAGGTAGCGAGTAAAGCCAAGTTCGGCAAAAGGGTGCATTTGGATGTTACAGTGCCACATTGCTTACAATGAAATTAAATACCTAGTTCTGTGTATTGTCCAGATTTGCATCCATAACTTATTCAAACACACATCACACACACACATCATCAGCCAATTAACGTCCACTGTCGGACAAGGCCTCCCTCATAGAGGGGTGTTGCCATAATCGTTCACCGTGTACTATTAGGACGCTGCTGCCCATCTTCCGGTGGTTCTGGTCGCAGTTTTAGGACATACCCGGGTCGTATATATTCAAATATAAATTATATTAATTAATTGATAAAAATTTCTCTTAAGTTATTTTTTTATGATACTGGGTGACGAGACGAGCGAAGTCGCTCGCCTGACGGCACTTCACGCTTGCCCATAACAGCTCAACGCCACTCAGAATTTTAAACTTCAAGCTTCAACAGTTCAAAACCCTGGACGGCAAAGCACTGCGCTCGTCACCCCGAGATATAATATGTCAAATCTCTGTGTGCCCTGTAATTTCGCTGGAAACATTGCCTTTCAATCCGGAACACAGCAGTGTTTGCACACTACTGCTTGGCGGTTGAATAACTGGCAAAAATGGGGTACTTCCCCAGGCAGACCACTGCAAAAGAGTCCTACCACTACAAGTCAAAAAGTTTAGTGTCAAAGAGAGACAAACGTAGTATCAGCGTCATTCATTGTAAGCCTTGTCATGAAATACTTTTTCGCTCCATCTATAAACAATTTGAGTGTTACTGTTTAAGGTAAAAATAGGGTAAGGTGTCGAGCCAAGTTCGGAAAGAGGATGCATTAGAAAGCTACAAACCTTGGCACCATAGCTAAATTTTCACTTTGACAGGTCACGTCTGACTTGTCAAAGATTATAATAACTATAATTTGCAGCAATTTAGTTACCTAACGAACTAACAGTTTTTATAGCTTTCTTATAAATTTTCTCAACAATTTTATCATAATTCCTCACTTTTCCCAGTGAAAGTGAGATTGGTAATCCGTGCGTAAACAACGGAATCAGTTTTTTCTTTGTTTGCGATGTCCGTTGGTTATTTAATTTGAATACTAAAGAGATTGCATAATTCTATAGTGAAATATATCGATTTGTTCCCCAGAGATACACTTTCCCCGTAGAGACACTTTTCGAAAAGTCTCGCTACTGTTCCTTAGAGATCCACTTTCGGCTAATACACTTAAATAGAAAAGTTTTTGAATCCCTATATATATATTTTTTATATTTTTCCCTAGAGAAAAAAAAAACTAGACTCCACCAAACTAAAACAAATTTTCTTTGGTCTATTCCACTTTGATCACCTGGGTGATAATAGGCGACTCCATTTAAATTATTATTTGAGTATCCTTTGATCACCTGCACCTAGGTGACCATAGTTGTTTTGGTATCTTTTGATCACCCATGAATATAAATAAAAAATGGTTCAAATTAGAAATTTCATCATCATCATCATTTCATCCTATCATGTTCCCACTGCTGGGACACAGGGCTTCTCTAAGAGAGAGGATAGGCCCTAACCCACCATCATCATCATTCGCAAAGTATCCCAAATTTAAAATAGAAACTTCATAATTTCAACCTATCTTTCCCACTGCTGGGACACAGGCCTTCTCTCAGGGAGAAGATGCGCTCTAATCCACCATCATCATCATTAGCTTACAGCTGTCAGTGTGACAGCTGTCAATCTTTGTTCGACGATATGTCGGAAACTGACGATCCTGTAGTGGCAGTTCCTTTGCAAAAGTGATAGACCTCATCGAGATCTACATTTCGGATGACAGCTGTCAAACTTTGTTGGACGATATCTCGGAAACTATCGATCTTGGACTAGCAGTTCCTTTACAGAAGTGATAGACCTCGTCAAGATCTTTATTAGTATGACAACTGTCAAACTTTGTTGGACGATATCTCGGAAACTATCGATCTTGGACTAGCAGTTCCTTTACAGAAGTGATAGACCTCGTCAAGATCTTCATTAGTATGACAGCTGTCAAACTTTGTTGGACGATATCTCGGAAACTATCGATCTTGGACTAGCAGTTCCTTTACGGAAGTGATAGATCTCGTCGAGTTCTTGTGATATCATCCAACTACATTTGACAGCTGTCATCTGAAACGAAGATCTCTACCCCGAGAGAGTGGCCCAAGTCCGTCTGATAAGAGTAGGGTAATAATGATGATGATGGTTTACGTTGGTAGGGACAAGTGGAACAGCTCAATTTGCCGATACCAGGTACCAAGATAACAGAAACGATGCAGAGGTATTTCACTCTAGATTCACAAAAAGTGTTATTATGGATCGCGAAGGGGAAAGCTCTTCATGGTTTATGCATTCCTGGTACTTGGCATTGGTGAAAAAAAAATTAGATTTTCATAAATGTCGATTATTTAATATTATATAATTATATTTCGTGCACAATAGTACCGAAAAGTGTACCTATGAGGAACAATTAGTAGGATTAAAAAAAAGTGGATCTCTAAGGAACAGAAGCGAGACTTTTCGAAAAGTGTCTCTACGGGGAAAGTGTATCTCTGGGGAACAAATCAATATATCGTATCAAATAACGTAAGCTTTGCCTAAATTTGTACAAAATTTTATTTAGTTTCACTTGTCCCTGTGTCATCATCGTCATCATCAGCCAGAAGACGTCCGATGCGGAACATAGGCCTAACCTCCACACTGAACGACATCCTGCCATCTGCATCCAATGAATGCCCGCGACTCTCACGATGTCGTTGGTCCATCTAGTGGGAGGCCTACCTACGCTGCGTCTTCCGATTCGTGGTCTCCACTCAAGAACCTTTCTTCCCCATCGGTTATCAGTTCTTTGAGCGATGTGGCCTGCCCATTGCCACTTCAACTTGCAAATTTTAATAGTTATGTCGGTGACTTTGGTTCTTTGGTGAATATCCACGATCCGGATTCTATCGAGCAAATAAACTCCGGGCATAGCTCTTTCTATTGCCCGTTATGTGACTCTGAGTTTTTCCAGAAGGCCAGCAGTTAAGAACCACTTCTCAGTGCCATATGTCAGTTCTGGCGACACACACTGGTCAAAGATGTTAGTCTTTAGGCACTGTGGTATCTTGGACGAGAAGATGTCACGCAGCATTTCTCGAACACTGCCCCATCCGAATTCGAGATTTTAGAAATTAATCAAAGTCGTATTTTCTTGGTGGAACAAAAGGAAGTGATTGCAAAGGATTAAGCATTAAATTAAATCCCACGACGATTATTCAGCGATTGCATTAAAAATGCCCCAGAAACATACTTTACAAAACCTAGACTTTGTTTAGACTACATTTTTATCTAACTGTTCCATCTTCAATATGCAAACAACCTTACCTTCTAAATATTAAGACTCAAAATTGCATTAACTTCTACTTATTTGATGTTAATCTTTTAAAGTAAACTCAATATTTTTGGTTTGATTTTAGACTCTATGCATGTATTAATAAAATGTAAATTGTGTCCGTATTGTCTGTCTGAATCATATGGATGGTAAACAATGGAAATATTATACCTAACGGTAGTTAGGTCTCAAACTGGGTCTGAAATGTCCTTAAATTAAATTAAATAGCACGTGGAATAGTTTGACAAATATCACACATTTCACTTAAAAGCCATATTACTTACAAAAAGTATAGTAAAATTTTAGGTATCTGTTTTTTTTTGCGGCATGTCCATAACAGGCATGAGTCCTATTCTGTCTATAAATATTTATCTGTGTCATTTTTGCGAATATGGTCATCTGACCCCTAACTAAACAAAGCTAGTAATATAGCCAGAGACTGATATATCAACATATATATATATATATATATTTAAATACATACTTAAATAGATATTAACACCGCAAGTTGAAGTGGCAGTAGGCAGGGCACATAGCACGCAGAACAGATGGCCGATGGGGCCAAAAGGTTCTCGAATGGAGTTCGCGGAGCGGTAAGAGCTGCGTAGAACGTCCACCCAAAAGATGGACAGACGACCTAAAAGAGACCGCAGGAAACCGTTGGATGCAGGCCGCTTCCAACCGGTTCTTTTGGAATTCGATGGGGGAGGCCTATGTCCAGCAGTGGACGTCCTATGGCTGAAATGATGAGGTGGGATTCGAGCCCACGCCCCCAAGCGCAGAAGGCAGGTTCACTACCAACTAAGCTAACGGGGCTGTCAAACATGATGGCAGTAACTATTATTTATTCTGTGAAGAGATCTTGACCGAGATTCACTTCCTAAATCTGAATCTCGTTGTTATCAACATCCGCGTTTACATTATGTAACATCCTTACTAACCTGTGAATGCCCCTTAATAGTATGATCTCATAGGCATTGTAAACTGACCTCAGTTTTACTGAATTGTATTGTACTGTGAAGACATAAGGTAACATCTTGCGAGATCCTTCATCATTTGCGTTTATTAACATTCCAGATTTTAATAAAAATACCTACATAAAAGTCATTAGATAAACTAAAATTCTTTAGTTTAATAAAAAATATTAGTTTCTTACTTTTGCATTAATTTCTTTGGAGAAAATAAAATCTGAAACTATTATTTCCTTATGGAAACTGACGTGGTTTTCACACATTTAATTTATCAGCATCACCATCATCATCAGCCAGAAGACGTCCACTGAGAACATAGGCCTCCCCCTTTAACCTCCACACTGAACGACATCCTGCCATCTTCATCCACTGGATGCCCGCGACTCTCACAATGTCGTCGGTCCATCTAGTGGGAGGCCTACTTACGCTGCGTCTTCCGGTTCGCGGTCTCCAGAGTCTCCACTCAAGAACCTTTCTTTCCCATCGGTTATCAGTTTTTCGAGCGATGTGGCCTGCCCATTGCTACTTCAACTTGCACATTTTAATAGCTATGACGGTGACTCTGGTTCTTTGGCGAATATCTACGTTTCGGATTTTATGACGCAAAGAAACTCCGAGCTTAGCTCTCTCCATTGCCCGTTGTGCGACTCTGAGTTTTCCAAAAGGCCAACAGTTAAGTGAGTAATTCCCGTGTAATATAAATAAAATCTATTATATGCTATTCATATTATTAACCGACGAAAACGGAGGAATGTTCTATGTTCCACTGTATTTTTTTATCTATGTTCACCGATTACTCCACCAGCTGAAGAACGATTTAAAAATAAATCTTTTGTTTTGTCACACAGGCAAATATTCTAACCAGGCGTTTAGTCAAACTCACCCTGCAGACTACCCTCTTTTTACCATGTGGACTACTGGTTAGTTAATTGGTGTCGCTACAAGATTCTTTGTGTGCGTGAGAAATTAGTAAGTGTGCTTTGGAATGCGCTGTCTGTATGGGTGTTCCCCGATAGGTAAAATCTGGGTGTATTCAAATCACGAATGCCTCATTATCATTCAGTTCAACAACCTACTAGGGCCCTAGGGCGCACCCCTTCTGGGGTGCCAGGGCAAGTCTGATCCCCCACTCCCGGCGACCATGTTGGCCCAACGCCTTCTGCGTTCACCAACTAATCTGGTCAAACTGTAGAGGCCGCGAGGCCAACAGCAAAACAAACACGAATTAATCGGTATCTTCTAGGCAAGCGGGATCCGTCGTAGACCGCATCATTGCGCGAGTTTGCGGTCAAACGCAAGCTTATTATGCCATAAAAAAAGTAATTTGAAATAACTCAAAATATGCTAATAATATGACAGTAACCATTCACATCCACAAGATGTACCCGTTATCTGCCTGATAAGACCCCGCATACCTCATCTATGACTCAGGCAAAACATATCACGAGTCATATTAAGCTTTAAACATTATCTGGTAAAGATGACTTTGAAGTGTGCGGTTGAGAGGTGAGCTCATTGATTTACTATCTATTGATAGGTGTAAACAGAAACTCAACAAGTAAACCAAAACTGATGAAGACCGTTTGACACGATCTCCCCCATAACACTGTCTTCAAATCGCGAGTTATTCAAGGCAAGTTCACATACTAATTGTTAAGTTTTAAATAATAGGTCGGGGAAAAAGTCTTTTCGTATTTTGTATGTATAAAGTTGTAGTAAAATCTCATCGGTTGTACTGTTTGTATCTGGCTGGTTTTGATATCATTAAAAATATGACATTTTAAAAAAGGAATACAAAAAGTAAAAAGCAATTTCCTGCCATTTTTCAATTGTTTTTTTGTTCGATAAAATGAGTGAATCTAACGAAGAAATTCGATATATTTTGAAGTTTTATTACAATAAGGGGAAAAATGCGACACAAGCCGCGAATAAAATGTATGATGTTTATGGACCTAATGCAGTGTCATCAAGAGTAGCACAATGTTGGTTCAAGCGTTTTCAGTCCGGGAATTTTAATGTCAAAGATGCAGCTCGCTCTGGTCGCCCTGTTACGGATAAAGTCGATGCCATTTTTGAAAAAGTGGAGCAAGATCGGCATATTAGTAGTTACGACGTAGCTGAAGAACTGGGGATCGACCACAAAACAGTTTTGACCCATTTGAAAAAGTCTGGGTATACAAAAGAAACTCGATATTTGGGTGCCACACGAGCTCACTGAAAGAAACCAAATGAATCGTGTAGTTATTTGCGATTCTCTGTTGAAACGTAACGAAACCGAACCGTTTTTGAAAAGATTGATCACTGGTGATGAAAAATGGATCACCTACGACAAGAATGAGCGCAAACGATCATGGTCAAAGGGCAGTGAAGCACCACAGACTGTAGCGAAACCCGGATTAACACGTAATAAGGTGATGCTGTGTGTATGGCGGTATTGGAAGGGCATCGTTCATTATAAGCTTTTACCGCCGGGCAAAACCATCGATTCGGATCTCTACTGCCAACAGCTGATGAGACTCAAACAAGAAATTAAGAAAAAACGGCCGGAATTGATCAACAGAAAGGGCGTGGTCTTTCATCATGATAACGCCAGACCGCACACATCTTTGGCCACTCAGCAACAATTGAGAGAGCTTGGTTGGGAAGTGTTAATGCATCCACCATATAGCCCTGACCTTGCACCCTCAGATTTCCACCTGTTTCGGTCTCTTCAGAATTCTTTGGGTAGTGTTAGATTAACATCCAGAGAGGACTGTCAAAACTACTTGTTGCATTTTTTTGATCAGAAGTCCCAAAATTTCTACAGCAACGGGATCATGTCGCTACCTAAAAGATGGCAACAAGTTATCGAACAAAATGGCACATATATATTATAATTAAATGTAATTAAACTTGAAAAAAATATGTCTTGAATTTGTTTATAAAATACGAAGAAACTTTTTCCCCGACCTTATATTTAAAGATAATTTTCTTGTTTGTTAGGGTTTAGGTATTATATCACTACCATATTAGTATTAAAGTGTTGTTGTACTCAAAAACATTTTTAGGTCTGTGTTTGTACTGCACACCTGCTGTTTCACGACGTACGTGTCATCACCTGTCGGTTCCAACCAATTACCTAGTCTGTGGTTCCAACGGAAGACCAGCGCTGATTTTGTACGACCAGCACTATGCTGAGTTGGGACCGATTTGTGACAGAAACTATTAATTTCCTGTTTTAAACACTTTATATATTATGTATCTTTTGTTTGTCATTAATAATTATGTTTCTGTCTTTTTTTATGATACTGGGTGACGAGACGAGCGAAGTCGTTCGCCTGATGGCTCTTCACGCTTGCTCATAACAGCTGAACGCCCCTCAGAATTTTGAACTTCAACAGTTCAAAACCCTGGATGGCAATGCACTGCGCTCGTCACCCCGAGATATAAGATCGCACCCCACAACTAGTATAGTCTTAACTCAAAATAAACGATTTCGAGATATCGCGATTTGAATATTTAAAAAATCATACTGTCTGAAATATACATTATCGTGCCCAAACTTAAATGACAGTTTAAGGGTATGTTATCTGGCTTTATTTATTTTCTATTCTAACGAGAATTAAATGAATATCTTTAGAGTTATGAATATTTTTTCATTAACACTTTGAGTAACGACTATATTGCCTGCTTGTAAAAATACAATTTTGAAATAAGACTTAATTACTTGTTTTTTTTGTTAAACTCTTTTGCATATTAATGGTATTAAATTGGTTTGAGACTTTATTGATGAATTTTTGCTGTTCATATTCTTCTTATTTATTGAGTAACTAGCTTTTTTGCCCGCGACTTCGTACGCGTAGATTTTCATATAAACCTTCAATTCTTTTTTCTTCCCTTAATCCGGCCTTGCGCAAAATAACATAGCATATACTTCAAGCTGGTCATAGCTAAGCATATTCGTGAAAACCGCATTTAAATCCGTCCGCATTTTCTTCCAGGGGTGTAGGAGATGTGCGTGAACAAACAAACAAAAATTCAGCTGCTTATTTTAAGTCGCCCTGTGTGAAGTATTGATAGAATCATAAAAGTAATAAATAACACCGTCAACAGTTTTCAAATCAAAAATTATCTTTTTGATTTGAAAACTGTTGACGGTGTTATTTATTACCACAGTGCAGAGCATGTTTTGAAATTTTCTTTTTGTCTAAACCATTAAAAGTATATTTCCGGCCAGTTTCGCTGGCCACGGAACCCTGACATAATGCTTGTCTTAACACGCTCTTGGCTAGTTATTTCTGATTTCGCGTGCATTTGTATGTATACCTTGATTAAAAAGCCATGAAATGGAACTACTCTCTTTATCTGTTAAAATATCACAGTAAAATAAAATTATTTCTATATTCTTATTCTTATTGCAAATATACACTGTATTCTTCTAGAAGCTAAGTTTATATACCCTGCATAAAGGGTGCAGCAATGACGTATGTAGTGGCTGTTCACAAAACCAGACCACAGACATAAACATATAAATTTAAGTATAGTTCAATCTATTACATAAATATTATATATACTATTCAAACTTAACCTAGGGTGAAGTAATTTTACAAAACAAAAAAAAACATACTTAGTGTGATAGGTTACTTAATTATATATGAGATGATACAAAACTTATGACGCTACTTTCTTAACTATTTATATATCGATATTTATTTCCTAATTATAATTTTCTAAAATTATCGTCGAATAAATATTTTATCTCGTAATAACATTTTTGGGTTAGAAACTTACGAAGTTGGTTCTGGAAAAATGATATTATTTCTTTCTTTCTTTATTGCGTCCGGAATTTTGTTGTATAGGTTTATTTTCATGTACAAAGGGCCTTTTTTGAATATTTCTATTCGCGGGACTGTATTAAAATAGGATGCGGTATATTTCGTGTTTTAAATGCTAACATAGAATAAAACCATGAGAATGTAATATGGAGCTTGGAGCTTCCCGGTGTGGTACTGGATGTAGATGCGACCTGGGCTATAGGGACAACGTCATGTATGCGGTCGGCTAGGTCTGCCAGCACATCGAGTGATGACGTCATCTGCTGCGAAGCAATGATGGTCTGCGTGCTGTTCGGTAGGCGGCTGGTCCAAATCATGCGTAAAAAGTCTTCTGGAACTCCGGGGCCTGCTAGGTGTCGTAGATGACGTAAGAATTGAGAAGGCTTACGATCACCTAGCTCCTCGTGTGTTAAAAGTTGCTGTACCTTTTTTTCTCTTGATGCGGACAAACGTTTAATTAGCTCCAGCTTGAGTTTTTCGTACTTCTCGGTCACAGGCGGGTTGACGATGATGTCTTCGACTTCAGCTGCGTATTGCGGGTCAAGTTGTCCAATCACATAGTAGAACTTGGTGCTATCTGCAGTGATGTTGGAAATCGCGAATTGGCTTTCGATCTGGGCGAACCAAATCGCCGGCTTCTCGGGCCAAAACGGTGGAATTCGCACGCCAACTCGGAATACATTGTCATCATCTTTATTCTTCGTGTCAGCCGCAGTGCTATCAGTACGATCTAGCGGCATTCTGACCTTTGTCGGTGGTGTACGGTCCATTCAGTGGTCACCAATTATAGTAGATTTGTACTATTTATATAGAAGGAGAGGGTTAAGCTACCGACAATGGAAGAAAATAGCTGAGTCCGAAAGAAATTATAAATTTAATGCAAAGAAAAATCTTAGGCAAATCTTAGAAAAAGCGAATGACAATTCCATTTGAAAATCGGTGTTCTTTTATTTTTTTCTTTTCGCGCCCCAGCGCCACACGTCGTGGAAAATTGGAATGAAATTCACGAAGGTTGGCGCAAGGAGTACGAGTACGCCACACTCCTACTCCATGCACTGGAATGAATCACCAAAGAGGTTGTAAGGCCTATAACATGCTTGATCTACACGTTCATTCATCTAAGAAGGTTAAGGAACCTTCTTTAAATTTAAACTGATTAACCGAATGACAGTTGACAGTTTCAAAATTTTAATGGCTATGTCAATAACATTCTCTGTACTTTGGATCTCCTTGCTTGAGGCTATGTGACGATCCTCATATTACGTTTCGGGTAACGAAGAAATAAATCATTGATTTTTATTTTCGTTTATGTAAAAATAAAGAATTAAAATAAATGAAATAAGATAGCCTATGTTTTAATCTGGTAATTTCTAAGCATATTCGTGAAAACCGCATTTAAATCCGTCCAGTGGTTTAGGAGATGTGCGCGGACAAACAAACAAACAAACAAACAAACAAACAAACAGACAAAAATTCTAAAAACTGTCCTATCGTGTTCAGCTGCTTATTTTAAGACGACCTGTGTGATTTTTTTTTTTGTTATCTCGTAATTACAGATTTTTTTATCTCTACGTTTTTATTATATGTATAGATAACTCCAAAGTACCAATAATCATCATCATCATCAGCCATATGGGATGCACTGCTGAACATAGGCCTCCCCCTTTAACTTCCACACTGAACGACAACCTGCCATCTGCATCCACTGGATGCCCGCGACTCTCACGATATCGTCGGTCCATCTAGTGGGAGGCCTACCTACACCTGCCTGCCTACCTGCGTCTTCCGGTTCGTGGTCTCCACTTAATTACTTTTCTTCCCCATCGGTTATCGGTTCTTCGAGCGATGTGGCCTTCCCATTGCCACTTCAACTTGCAAATTTTTACAGCTATGTCGACGACTCTGGTTCTTTGGCGAATATCCACGTTTCGGATTCTATCGCGCAAAGAAACTCCGAGCATACCTCTCTCCATTGCCCGTTGTGTGACTCTGAGTTTCTCCAAAAGGCCAACAGTTAAGGACCACGTCTCAGTACCATATGTCATCACTGGCAACACACATTGGTCAAAGACCCTTGTCTTTAGGCACTGTGCTATCTTGGACGAGAAGATTTCACGCAATTTCCCTAACGCTGCCCATCCGAGTTGGATTCTTCGGGCGACCTCTTTGCCTAAGTTGGACTTACCTAACTGAACAATCTGTCCAAGATAGGTGTAATGGTCAACAACTTCGAGAGTATCGTTCCCAACAACTACCGGTACGGGTACAACATGGACATTGGACATGATTTTTGTCTTAGCCGTGTTCATTTTAAGACCCACCTGTTGGGAAAGGCTGCTGAGGTCACTGAGCATTGTATGTAGGTCTTCCAGTGACTCTGCCATGATAACTAAATCATCGGTAAAACGAAGGTGAGTGCTGTATTCGCCATTAATGTTGATGCCCAATCCGTTCCATTCCAAAAGCTTGAAAACGTCCTCCAATGCGTTCGTGAACAGTTTTGGAGAGGTAACATCTCCCTGTCTCATGCCTTTCTGCAATTGGATTCCGTGCTCTCGTCCTGTAATCGGATGGACATGGTGGCGTTTCTATACAAACACTTCAGCACTTCGATATACTTATAGTCGATATGACAATGCTGGAGGGACTGCAATACTGCCCAGTCTCGATTGAATCGAAGGCTTTTTAATAGTCCACGAACGCTAGGCATAATGGCTGATTATACTCCTCAGTCTTCTGTATAATCTGGCGGAGCGTGTGTATGTGGTCTATGGTGCTCCAGCCTTTACGGAAACCGGCTTGTTCGAGAGGCTGGAAGTCATCAAACCTGTTTTCGAGACGGTTTGTAATGACTCTGGAGAACAACTTGTACACATGGCTCAGGAGTGAGATGGGTCTATAATTTTTCAATAAGGTGTTGTCACCTTTTTTGAAGAAGAGCACCACCACACTCCTGTTCCATGCTACAGGCGTAGTACCTTCGAGTATGACGGAATTAAACAACTTCTGGAGGACTAAAAGTACCTGCTCTCAGTAGTTCTGTCGTGATTCCGTCATCACCCGGCGTCTTGTTGTTCTTAAACTGTTTCAGAGCCATTCTAATCTCGTACGAGCTGATGTCTGGAATGTCCTCAGTGTAATGTCGGGTCAGTTTAGCTCTCTTGTCCTGAGCTGTACTGACAATGGGCTGTCGTGTCGAGGTGTACAACTGTCCGTAAAACCTCTCGAGCTCTCTCAGAATCTCCGGCTTTGATGAAATGATACTGCCATCCTCGATCTTCAGTTTCGTCATTTGGCTTTTTCCAATAGACGAATTCTTTGCGAATTTTTTCGAGCCTTGGTTCCGCTCAATTGCGTCCCTAATACATTTTGTATTATAGGAACGCAGATCGTGTCGCACCGATTTCGAGATTCGTCTATTAAGTTTGCCTTATTCCGTAGTAAAGTACCAATAACTCAATACAATAATATTAGGTTTTTGGCACATTAATAATTATAATACTTAGGAACATAATCAATCATTGACTGCCTCGGTGGCTCAGTTGGTAGTGATCCTACTTTCTGTGCTTGGGGGCGTGGGTTCGATTCCCATCTAGGACAAACATTTGTGTGATGAACATTTGTGTTTGTTCTATGTCTGGGTGTTAATATCTATTTAAGTATGTATTTAAAAATATATATGTATGTATATCAGTCTCTGGCAGCCATATTACAAGCTTTGCTTAGTTTGGGGTCAGATGACCATGTGTGCAATAATGTCCATAAAAAAAAAAAAAAATATCTCATAATAACAAGAAGAATATCTTATCTATATCTTCTTGAGGTGTAAAAATAATAATTTCCTAATAATAATATTGCAAGTTTATGTTTTTTTTATTTATGCTAATTTATTTATATCTCTTCATTGCGATTTTGGCCTGCAATGTTTCTGTATACAAATGTATTTTTAGCAAACATGAACAATTAATACAGTTGCATTTATAAATAAACAATACCACGAGAACCTCACAGGATACTCTGAACTGTTCATAAAGTATTAACTCAAAAAAACTGACGGCATTATAGTCTTAAGTCAAATCATTTTTCATTATAATCAGAAAAAATAAATTATTGTCAAGCAATATAGTCTTAACTTGTAATAAAACCTAATTGACTTATTTTATGCCCAGGCAAAAAAGTCGCATGTTAGAAATGGATCTATATAGACTACTCACCTGCAACGTTTTTGTATCCGATGCTAACACTCACAATGTCTTATTTTCAAATGTGACAGGTTACATACGTCAGCCGTATGCGTTTGATGAGTTGTGACCGATTAGGCGAAGATGAGACGGTGCTACTTGGTAAAAGAATGAACGTATTGAATAGTCAAAAAAGAGTTTTTGTGCCATCTTTCAGTGATAATCTGAGGTATAAATGTAACTGTCTTACCAGTTTGTAGAGAAAAAAATCAACTTTTTGATGGCATACAAAAATGCAAAATTTTGAGTTAAGACTATATTAGTTGTGACGTGCGAGATGTCAAATCTCTGTGCCCTGTAATTTCGCTGGAAACATTGCCCTTCAATCCGGAACACAGTTTCTGTCTTTCTAATTTTTTCTCATCATCTACACTAATATTATAAAGAGGAAAGATTTGTACCTATTTTTGTATGTTTGTATGTTTGTAATGAATAGGCTCCGAAACTACTGAACCGATTTGAAAATTTTTTTCACTGTTGGGAAGCTACACTATCCCCGGGTGACATAGGCTATATTATATTTTGTAGCGAGGCCGAAGGCCGAGCTTACACTCGTGCGAAGCCGGGGCGGACGGCTAGTCTATACTAATATTATAAAGAGAAAAGATTTGTATTTTTGTACTTTTTGGATGTTTGTAACGAAATAACTCAAAAACTACTGAATCGATTTTAAAAATTCTTTCACGGTTGGGAAGCTACGCTATCCCCGGACGACATAGGCTATATTATATTTTGTTGTGAGGCCGAAGGCCGAGCTTACACCCGTGCGAAGCCGGGGCGGACGGCTAGTCTTCAATAATGTGATAATGTCCGAGCGAGAGAAATGCAAACTGGAAGAGCCCCGTCAAAGAAGTCCCTCTGCCAGTCACAGGAAATAATTATAATTGAATGAAGTAAATAGGTGCGAAATATTTATCTTGTTTTTTCTAGTTTTTTAAGCAATGGATTGAATCTACTTTTGCCAATTAATGAAAGAGTTATGTGCCATTTTAAAAACACATAAAACCAGAATTAACGTCATAATTTGAATTAATGAATTAAACATTTTGTTAAACAAAATGATTACTTCATTAATGCATAGATAGACCACACGTAAAGGTGACTTCAATTATGCATACGACATGCAAATAAGTTTTGCTCAAAGTAACGTACAAAGCCACCTTTTTTTAATGCCATAGGCGGCAAACAAGCTGACGGGGCGCCTGATGGTAAGCGATCGCCGTCGCCTATGGATACCTGCAACACCAGGGGCATCACAGATACATTGGCGACCCTTAAATACTCTATTAACAGCCCTTTTAAAGAACCCCATGTTATAGTTACTCGGAAATGCCGCAGGATGGAAGCTCATTCCACATATTGCAGGTGTGAGGCAAAAAAGATCGCGTAAAACGCGCAGTGTGCGATTTCCACCGATTTATGATATGTGGATGAACTTTCAGGCGGTGGCGGCTGGTGCGATGATAAAACCGCGATGCCGGCATCAGATCGAACAGTTCTTCAGAACATTCCCCGTTGTTAATGCGATAAAAGACACAAAGAGACCCAACGTCTCTGCATACGTTGTTGTCGTTGAACAATAAAGCGATGTCTATTTTTCGTGCTCGCTTTGGCAGTCCAATAGAAAATGGGAAGGAGGAATCATGCAGATCCGATCACACTCACCGAAATATTATATCCGATAAAAAAACTATAGAATGGCGCAAAGTTGCTAAACTGCGCTATGCAGCGCTATAGGAAATTCATGCCCTAAAAAGTTCAACAGGTGGTTTGTTTTAGCTTCGCTGTTCCCTATTTCACTGATGGGGAATCCCACAGACTAGGTATAGCTACTACGTAGCCCAGACTCGTAGTTACGATTATTTTCAATGGAACAATTCAGTCAAATACCTGAGGGGCGGGGTGAGGGGTTACTAAATGCTAATTGGCCCATTCAACGTCAGTTCAAAATGTAAACAAAGCATAGTGATGGCGTACCTACGGTATTGGTTGGAAATGACGTGAGGTTCAGTGGAATCAGTGGGCGTGTTTTTATATCAGTAGTAATGTCAACTGATGAAGTGTCTGAACATGTTCGCCCTGCGTTATATGTCTAGTTATAGAAAGTCTTTGGGGAATCCCATCGGGCACAGTAACAAAATAGAAATCAGAAAAGTTTATTTTGTGACAATGAAAAAACAATAAAACAAGAGATATTAATATAGAAGAATAGGTACGTAAGAAAGTATATCGCTGCCCTCGCAGAGGAGTGTCACATCTATGTCGTTATTTGCTCTATGCCTAAACCAGGAATAAAACGGTGGTCGGTTCATCGACCCCATAGTTGCATCAATTTAAGCTTAACTGTCGTTGCGGTCAAACTGTTAAATTGTTAACTGTTAAGGCGCAGTGCACCGATTTGTAGTTGAGCCATGAATCGGTAATTTGGAAGGAATTACTGGAGTTTTTCGGTAATCAATTTGTTAGCTTGAACTATTAGAATTCGATAGCATTAATACTCAGAGCGTTAGTCCTCTAAACAATCTGACGGCACCCGGTTCGAACCTCGGCCGAATCACCAATGATTTTTACGTCCATAGATGTATGCCAGAACATTGAGATACAATACCAAAACTCGGCGCACGCTACGCATTGCGCTGACTTTTTGGTTAGTTGTAAGGCAACCGCGATCCGACTACAACGCCGCGCGATGCCAGTGCTACGATGTCATAGCGGACAAGCGACGTTGAACACTATGCAAGCGACATAACGTCTAAATTGAAGTAAATATGACATTGATGTCTAGAGGCACATAGGTATGTATAACGGCGCTCGGACGTTTTTTTTACTGTTTTCACTTAGGGATTGTATCTTTATGGGCCAGAACTTAGACTTCGTTTCAATCAATTTATCCTGCCAATCCATCTAGTTTTGTCTATATATTGCACGCGATTGATTGAAGATTGTTGTTAAACTTTGTCATTTCAGTCAGCTAATTCTAATATACTTCTAACTGGGATAATTAAATCCTGCGCTTACGTTCCGATGAACGTATATTGCGCATTTCCTTGGCAGCTCTCCCCAATCATTTAATCTCCAATGTCACATGGACTGGACCACAATAACTATAATAACGAATTAATTGACACTATATCCATCAAAATCGGATGAGTAGTTTCGAAGCTACGTTAGAACATACGGAAATACAAACATACCATGCATGCATAGACTTCTAAAAACATGAATAATTCATTTAGTTTTGCCGTAGTCGGGTAAAAAATATTATTTTAGGAATTGTCTTCTGTGAACTATATGATATGCATCTAAAATAAAGTCAAAGTAGTATATCCAAGCCATTAGTATGCAAATGCAGCGCGGAATCTTTTGTTGTTTACAATGAAACCGCTTTGATGTGTCTTCTTTGAAAAATCGCTTCCTCTTTGATAGTTTTATAGTTCAGAACAGGGACGGAGCTATGCTGAGGTAAGGGGGTGCTTGCCACACCTCTAATTTTTTCAATCATGATTAGTCTGGTTTTCGAACTTTATATTGCTTACATTATCATCATCAGCCAGAAGACGTCCACTGCTGAATAGGCCTCCCCCTTTAACCTCCACACTGAACGACATCCTGCCATCTGAATCCACTGGATGCCTGCGACTCTCACAATGTCGTCAGTCCATCTAGTGGGAGGCCTACCTACGCTGCGTCTTCCGGTTCGCGGTCTCCACTCAAGAACCTTTCTTCCTCTCTCTCTCTGATCGGTTATTTCATCGGTTATCAGTTCTTCAAGCGATGTGGCCTGCCCATTGCCACTTCAACTTGCAGATTTTAATAGCTATGTCGGTGACTCTGGTTCTGGCAAATATCTACGTTCCGGATTTTATCGAGCAAAGAAACTCCGAGCATAGCTCTCTCCATTGCCCGTTGTGTGACTCTGAGTTTTTCCAAATATTGCTTACAATTGCAACTAAAGGAGGCTCTCAATTAGTCTTTTTATACTAAATACATACCTTAACTGTCTCAGATCAGACAGAAAAGGAAGATATGGTAGGATGCGGGGAGGGTGCGAAAGCATCTGGCCTAAATCAGTTGAACTCTGTTAGCAGACGATTTTGTCACCCTTTTTTGCATGACTATTATTCAGTTCATTAATGTCGCTACACATTTCTTAGTTCGCAAAAAAAAATAAGCGCGTTCTTAATTTTTTTGCGGTTTAGCGATATAATAAAAAATATGAAACCCAGCAGTGGAAACATGATAGGCTTATTATGATGATGATTGTGTGATCCTGTACCTTACCTATCTGTCTCACTCCAAGTAACTAAATTTATTAATATGTCGGTCGTAGAATTGGGCATAACATGAAGAGGCCGGTATATGTGCCAAAGTGCGCTTAACGTATACGTATTTGCGAATAGGTTTGACTGTCAGTACATGAACCATAGTTCAATGGTACATGTACTGACTAACAAGCAAATGGTGAAAGGTGTGTGATAGCTTTTAATTATTATACTATAAATTATTATTGATACCAAATTTTATGTTTTGTATGATCTAAATAATTGGTCTAATTAACTGTAAAAAACTGTAAGTTTTGCGTTAAGCGGTTTAGCTTTAAAGTGAAAAAAAATATACGAAAAATGGAGGCATTTAAATACGAACGATAATTGTACTAAGGCATATCTCCCTTGTCTATCTGATCTGATATTAACTTTAAAATTCAAGTGCGAAATACGAGCGCTAAGAACAAAAACTTAGCTAGTTTTTATATCGCTTTAGTTTAATATCCTTTCCATGGTTTTTTTCTTCTAAATAAATTACTAGTGTAAGTACATTACGAATAATGAGATTGAATCCAGACATATCGACGGCTAAAACGCCCCAGCCCCATGTGCCATAAATCTTCATCCTTATTACACCCCTGTTCTGTTTATTTGGGGTTTCGGCGATGTAGGCCGTCCGTCTGTGATTTTAATTGACAGATTTAAGATCCATTAAGGGTTTTTGGAAGATCTTGCACAAGCTTGAATCAGAATCTAATTAAATAGTGCAGTGTTTACTTGATAAAACTTTTACTATATAATACGGAACTAAAATGGTTTTGAGTTGATTTTTCATTGAACTGGCTAGGTATTATTTTTAACAAGCATTATAATATCCCAACAGACATTTAAAACATGTGTTCAAATTAGTGAGATGTAATAATATCTTAGGTTCAAATCGCGAAATTTTAAAGATATTCAAAATTATCATTACCATTTCAGCCATAGGACATCCACTGCTGGATATTGATGGAAAAGGCATAAAAAGGCCTTCCCCATCGATATCAAAAAGGGTCGGTTGGAAGCAGCCTGCATCCACCGTTTCCCCGCGGTCTTTTTCAAGTCGTCAATCTTGTGGGTAGACGTCCTACGCTGCGCTTACCGCTCCCCGGTCTCCACTCGAGAACCTTGCGGCCACTCTTTTTTTTCATGTGCATTATTAGTTCTCTGATGTACGTACGTATCTACGAGAGAATTGGTCTCCATTCCAGAACTTTGTGTCCCCATCGGCCATCTGTTCTGCTTGCTATGTGCCCTGCCCACTGCCACTTCAACTTGCTAATCCGTTGGGCTATGAACTGCGTATAGGTGATTATTTCCTAATTATGACACGCTTAAAGAAAAAGTAGGTAGTAAATCTCTACAGCCTCCTCCATTATAATGCTATTAAAGAACAATCAGCGTACAAAAACCCGTCACATTACCGATAATTAGTTTTGTAAGAGCAAGGTCTGTGATAATTAGAGTTAGTACAGATCTGTGAGGTAACCGTGAACAAAGAGACATTTGTTTCAAACACTTCAGAGCATTAGCCGGATAATAGACCTTATTTGCAAAAGTTTAAGGTTCACACGTTTTAATTGAGCCTATACAATATACTTCTGTCCGTTGGAACTACTTTACTAGCACTTTCCTTGGAAAGAGAATGTGTTTATAACTGCATTTTTCTTTTACTCTCTTTGGAAAAGGCGACCAAATGTGGTTAGAACTATATTTTGATTGCATTCTCCTTGTAAAAGGTTACCACATGTGTTTGGGACTATATTGGGCTTGCACTTTCCTTGAAAAGGGCTACCAAATGTGCTTGTACTCTCGTTGAAAAAGGCTAGCAAATGTGCTTGTACTCTCTTTGAAAAGGGCTACCAAATGTGCTTGTACTCTCTTTTAAAAAGGCTAGCAAATGTGCTTGTACTCTCTTTGAAAAGGGCTACCAAATGTGCTTGTACTCTCTTTGAAAAAGGCTAGCAAATGTGGTTGGTACTACATTGTGCTTGCACTTACCTTGGAATGGAAAAAAAGATCACCAACGAATGTTATTGGAACTATAATTTGCTTGCCATCAGCTTGAAATAGGCTACCAAATGTGGTAGGGATGTGGTGGGGTATATTGTGCTTGCACTTTCCTTGGAAAAAAAGCTGGCCGCTTCCAACAGGTCCTTTTGGAAATCGACGGGGGAGGCCTATGTCCAGCAGTGGACGTCCTTTTGCTGAAATGATGATGATGATACGCAGTTCACTGCAGAATTAGCAGCTGCAGTAGACTTAAAATATTTCAAGAAAATTTATTCAAAGAATATTTTAAGTCGTACAGGTTCAAACCAGAAGGTCAGAAGGAAAATCTGGTGAATGACATTCAGGTAAACAGAGAGGCGTCGATTCTGATGTACCATTCTCTAAACTAAATTTGACAGCTCTAAAATTATTGGCATCCTTTTCTGACGTATTGAAATATAAAGAAACGGTGATTATTTTAGACCTGTCAAATTAGCTGGGATGAAGTGCGGTGACATTGTTGTACATTCCACGGCACCGTTGAAAGGTTTCCTAGTGTCCAACCTTCCATGGAATGTAGCTAATTGGATCAACAACGACTTTATCATATACATAGATATAGGCATTACATAGATTTAGGGCGCATTCCGATTCTAAGCCAATAGTACTAGTATTTTTTTCTTGACAGGAGTTCGGCAGACACGTCTTATGCACACGATGGCTGGCACATGCGTCAACTCGTGAACGGGTGCTGTTTGCGGGAGATGGACTGCTCGGTGTATTATGTTATTGTAAAACTTCGAAGCTCAGATACTTCTAGATTTGATTGAATCAGGTGTTACTTTGCGGAAGTCCATTTTCAAAACCCTCAGAATGAGCCTCATTCTCGGCCAAGCGCTCGACGAGTCAACACGTCCTGAGGATGCCTCGTGAAGAGGCGAAACATGTGTCGACAAAGTGCACTAAGGAAACGGGTACAATTTATTACTTATACTTTATAGTTTTTTAAATTCAATTAAAATACATGTAATTTCAATTAATATATATTTTATGTTTCAGAATTAATACATTTTTGTTTTCAGATTTAGTATTATCATATTTCATGTGTCAGAATTAATTAATTTTTGTTTCAGGTTACGTTAATTTTCAATTTATGTAATTAATATTTTATATCAGGTTAGGCAAAATTCAACTCAATAAAATTAACATTATCAACAAATATTTATCACAAATTCCTTATTGTACTTGAAGCGACGTAGAAGCGGAATTACACTAGAAATTCATCATTAAAACAGACTTCTAGATTTGCCTAAAAATACATCAGTCAAAGGAAAAAAATTTTTTTTGTGGTTTTGCCGATATGTGTTCGTCAAACCCCGGATAAAACAGTCATTTCGCGAAGGTCCTCATATCGATTATTGACTATAACATAATACACGCACGACAGATATGACCGGCCCACTGCCACTTTCATCTGCCGGCTTCCTTGTTTCCTGAGAGATATAATCTGGGCCTTTTCAAGGCAAGAGTGAATGATTAGGTATCTTCTAAGTCTGCGTGCTTCATATTCGACCACATCGTCGCTTACCAACAGGCAAGTTGGTGGCCAACGCGGACTTATTCGTAAAAAAAGCTTGCTAATACACTGAGCTATATCGGTGAATGGTTCTCTGGCGAATAACTTCATTCACAGCCGGAGCCGTTTGCCAGATAAAATTATATAAAATCATCTAACATTGTCTGATGAAGGGACTGTGTCTCACAGACCGCCAAGCCCTCTTCCTCTTGGATTGGTCTTTTCTTTCGGCTGTAATAGTTTTTTATTTTATTTAGGGATAGGCTTGCGTTTGACCGCCAACTCGCCTGATGTTAAGCGATGATGCGGTCTACGATGTAGCATGCTCGCCTAGAAGAAACCGATTCACGATTTGAAGACACCCAGATTGTAACTATGTACTTACTTATTTGTGTTTTAGTATTAAGTATTAAGGCACCCAGATTTATAACATTTGGTATTTTTAATATTAAGTATTCAGGCACCCAGATTATAACAATTTCTAAGTATTTTTAATATTAAGTATTCATGATGTATGATTATTGTGATGATAGTAAACAGTGCAATCTATGCCAATATGTCATTGACCTCAATGATATAACCAGCGAATAATAACCCATTCGCTTTCATATACTGACTGTTGAGTATACTGTGACGCGTCCATTAACAGTGATAAGATTATCGTTAAATTACTTGGTACTATCTTTATGTGTCACACATCATCATCAGCATCAGAAGACGTCCACTGCTGAACATAAGCCACCCCATTTATATATATCGGCCTCCTTGACGTGTCCGTCAACGGCGAACCTGACTAGCGCCGGTTATGAGCGCGTATATGGCTGGCAAAACCAAACTTAGTTTTAAAGGTCCTGTTGCAAGGCGCACAATGCAACTGACCATCAGCATTGTATGTGTAAGTGTAGGTAGGCTTCGGACGGGTTTTAATGATAAGGCGTTTAGCATCTAGGTCTTGTATTCGCTTCTCTTCGAAATTATTAACAGCCTTATGAACAGAGCTGCGCCACTCTCGCCTCTGTTGCGCGAGCTCTTCCCAACCCTCGCACGGGATGTCACATGCGGTGAGATGGCGCTTCAGGACATCCCTGTAACGCAAGTACTGGCCCCCAGGTGTACGCTTTCCCTCCTTCAGCTGCGAGTAAAAGACAGCTTTAGGCAACCTAGAGTCATCCATACGTACAAGATGTCCACACCATCTCAGTTGACCCTTAATTAGCAAGGACTCTATGCCACATAGCTCTGTTCTTCTCAAAACTTCGGAGTTTGGAACTCGGTCTTGCCACCTTACACGAAGAATTGATCTTAAGCACTTCATGTGGAAAATGTCAAGGCGTTTGACATCACCCTTGTAAAGACACCAAGTTTCGGTGGCATACAGCATTATGGGTAGAATTATTGCCTTGTACACAGCAATCTTTGTGTGCAACCCAACCCAACATAAGCCACCCCATTTAACGTCCACACTGAACGACAACCTGCCACCTGCATCTACTGGATGCCCGCGACTCACGATGTCGTCGGTCCATCTAGTGGGAAGCCTACACTTCGTCTTCCGGTTCGTGGTCTCCACTCAAGAACCTATCTTCCCCATCGGTTCTTGGTTCTTAGTTTGTCTAACAAATGTCACTATTTTATGCTAAGCTAGCAGCGTCCCGCGGTTTTACCCGTGTGGACATTTCCCTCAAGGCCTGTATATTTTACTGAGATACAGTTTCCATTTTTATTCTCATACTCGTAAAGATCTTGTTTATGCCTGATGTATGAGGATGGAGGATGGAGGAGGCCTTAAACAGCTTTTTATGATCTAGTGCATAAGTCTGCTTTTTGTGCACTAGTGCATTATCACATACACATCATATCATCAGCCAGTAAATGTTCAAACAAACGCCTCCCTTTCAGAGAGAAGTGTTGCTATAACTTGAAGTGGCAATGGGAAGGCTACATCGCTTGAACAACCGACAAGCGATGGGGAAGAAAGGTTCTTGAGTGGAGACCGCGAACCGGAAGACGCAGCGTAGGTAGGACTCCCACTAGATGGGCCAAGAACATTGTGAGAGTCGCGGGCATCCAGTGGATGCAGATGGTAGGATGTCGTTGAGAGTAGAAGTTAAAGGTGGAGGCCTATGTTCAGCAGTGGACGTCTTTTGGCTGATGATGATGAGCAGGCGGCTAGTGGATCGCAGTACGTTCACCGTGTCCTAATAGGACGCTGCTGCCCATCCTTCGATGGTTCTGGTCGCAGTTTTAGGACAAATGCACTAGTGCATAAAAAAATAAATAAAGAGGTTCATTTTGTAATATATTTCATGCAGGAATTTTGCCTAGGTGTTTAATAATACCTATAGATCAAATTATTATTAAAGACCCAGACAACTTTTGTCAAAATAAAAAAGATTTTGTCGCCGACCTTGAAGAAAACATGTAGCGGTCGCTTTGAATTATAATATTAACCGACTTCCAAAAAAGAGGAGGTTATCAATTCGACAGTTTTTTTTAGTTTGTTAGGTCAGAACTTTTGACTGGGTAAACCGATTTTGATGATTCTTCTTTTACTTGAAAGCTAGTGATTCCCATTTGGTCCCATTTCAATGTGGTCCAGTTCTGATGAAGTCAGTTTTTTATATTGATAATTATTTTCCTAAACTTGAGAAATTATGATGAATTTACCATTTCCCTGAATTTCCATCTTAATCTGATGTAATCACTGGATGTAACCATTATCAGTGATCAGGCCCCCATTTCTCTTCAACAAGCAACTTCCTCAGAAAAACACCCGAGATTAGATAACTCGATTATTCAATGCAAAGCGTTTTATTCTTTCATTTGCATATAAATAGAGTGCAATTTGGTATGTGACTTGTTGATGAATAAGCGAGAATGGTCAGCAGAGCGAATAATTGCTCGTTGGAAGAATGAAGTATACATACAGGGTGGTCGGTTAAGGACGCGCCGCTATCTTGTGGTTTATTATGACCACAAAACGATTTTTCCCATTTATTCTGATCATTATAAATAACTAACCGCCCGCCCCGGCTTCGCGCGGGTGTAAGCTCGGCCTTCGGCCTCGCTACAAAATAAAGGCCTTACTTAAAAGCGTTACTCAAGTTGGCCTAGGCTTTAAAATGCTCTCTCAACTTCTCGCTGACGGCAATCGTCACACGCGAAAACGAGACGGAGCATATTTAAGCGTATGTCAACTTGAGTAACGTTTTTAAGTAAGGTCCTATAATATAGCCTATGTAACCTGGGGATAGTGTAGCTTCCCAACAGAGAAAGATTTTTTTTATCGGTTCAGTAGTTTTTGAGTTATTTCGTTACAAACATCCAAAAATACAAATCTTTCCTCTTTTTATAATATTACTAGCTGCGCCCCGCGGTTTCACCCGCGTGGTGATGAAAATCGGTGAAGGGGTATGGAAAAAAGATAGTAGCCGATTCTCAGACCTACTGAATACGTATATAAAATTTGGTAAAAATCGGTAAAGCCGTTTCGGAGGAGTACGGTAACTAACATTGTGACATGGAAATTTTATATTATATATATTGAAGTGATGATGATGATATAATATAGATATGAGATTTAAAACATTTATTGAAACAAAGGTAACTTAAGTAACAGAAAATTAACATAAACTTAAATATTAACTAAAAACTAAAACTTAAAATAATAAAGTAGCTAAATAAATACCTAAATTAAATCTAAATAAAACTGAATCCTAAAACCTATCCAAAACTATAAACTACAGGTAAAAAACTGCATTAAGGTCACTGTCTTCGGGTAGGGTACCTAAAAAGCTAGCGACATTACCACGTTGAATGGCCAATATGTACAAATTTTTGTTTTAATATAGATATTAAAACAAAAATTTGTACATAGGATATAATTATATTTTTTTACTTTTTATTTTAATGAAAATGATATACTTAGTTATTTGTTACACAAGAGTGCAAAGTTGCTTTTTAACCGAGTGCTCATACGCGAGTGATTAAAAAATTAGAATCCAGATCGTAGGCGAGGGAATCAAAAAACCACGAGGTGAAAAATCTTTGCACTCGAGTGCAACACGTAACTTTAAATACAGACAGGTCATATTTAAAACCTTCATTCAAAATTATATCGAACTTAATTTTTTAATGACTTTTTGAGTAACAGCGATAAAACTGTAATAAATTCAAGGCGTTCTAACTCAAAGGTCATTGACCTTTTTATAAAATGGTCTTCACAAATAATGTTGCTCAATCAGTTTTCTCTATGCTTAAACCATAAAAAGAATATGCTATGTCGGGATGATACATCTCTGAAATTTGGCGAGCTTCGTTCGTTCGAACTTTTCTATAACTATCAGTTTCTGAACTATGACTACAATTATATGGCTTTGGTTACGGAACCCTACCATATACGTCTCGATACGCTCTTGGCCAGTTATTTAGGTTTATTGTCAGGTCAAAATTGTTTTAACATTAAGCTGTTTAGATATATAGATAGATAGAAACTCTTTATTGTGTACACCAGAAATAAAAATTACATACAGATAGAAAACACTTACGAGCTAGTGCCACAAGTGGCGGCCTAAGGCTTTAGGTTAAGAGTTTAACCCTTTATTGTCCAATGAAGTACGAAAAAAGACTGTAAGCTGTAGAAATAGATCAGAGTTCAGACCTAAACAGTAACAAACTTTATAAAAACAAATCTTTAATACTCTACCTCAAAGTACTTCCCGACTCTCTGACATCGACCCCATTGATGGTGTCCTCAGTTCTCGCCTGCAAGCCGGACATTTTCCACCAATCGTGCGCGGTGACGTCACGCCCGTGCACCAATCAGAGCGCGCCACGTCATCGCTTCTTGTGTAGGGGTAGCATGCTGTGGAACACAAAAGATGGATTAAAAAATATTCACAACTAAATGAACTAATACTATATCAACGCGCAAAAACCATACACATTTTTGCAAATATGACTATTGGACGTTTTTGAATAAAATTTGCAATTTAATGTTATAAATAATTCTAAAGTTTTACGACTGGCAGGATTTAACCTGCGCTACGGTTGCTTTCTTGTCAGCCTTCAAATTTCTGAGCTGTTTATAGTAACCATTGTAAGCGTGGAAATGAATATAAAATTAGCAATTCTTAGCTAATTGAACTAAAAGGGTAGAACGATTGCTCCTTGCATCGAACTAGTGAGACGAAAAAGTCTTTTCATTACTCATACTCGGAAAGTAGGTCTGAAGTTGCCTGAGGAGCGGGTTGAAAGTAATACATTTCAGCCCTAGGGAGAATCACTTTCAACTGACAGACACAAATTATAAAAAAAAAAACTAGTTATATTTTCACATTTGTATTGAACCATGTTCCAACTTTTTTTTCTCTTCAAAGGATTATGACCCCGCACTTCTCGTGCATTTGCCAGTGTCAGTTCATGTTTGTATTTTTAGTTTCCTTGTATTCGTAATGAAAAGCACAGTGTTTACCTCGGGGTTAGACTTATTTAGTCTCGAGACGGGGTTTGGCGCCCGAGCGTATCGAGGGCGCTAATAGTTCGAGGGACTTTCACCCCTAGGATAACAATCTACTATTTCACTCTGATCATCAGACTCAAAATAGTGTAACCACATCTAAGACGATAATGTAAATATTATATCTTAAATAACCCAATGGTAACCAAGAAATAACGTTCAGTAGTCAGATTGTTTATAGCATCGAACTATTGAGACTGAATAGTACCATATGTAGGGTTATGCATATAGACTGTACTAAGCCGTAAGAAGATCATTGTTCATTCGTACTCATCATTATGAACAACTTTTACTATGAGACTATCCCTGGAATCGCGAAAAAAAACAGCTGTTCCATATACTTGGTCAATGTGTCAATGACCGTTTTCTATGGAACAAGCTGATATTTTTTTCGCGATATCAGGGTTGGTCCCGTAGTACAATTTGTTCATAATCATGAAGAGAATGACCTCCTTTTGGCTTAGTACAGTCTATATGCATAGCCCTCCGGACTCGGGGTTTCTCTATGAGATATGAGGAGATCAGTAGGCGAACGAAAGTTACCGACACAGCCCACCGGATTAGCAAGTTGAAGTCGCAGTGGGCAGGGCACATAGCACGCATAACAGATGGCCGATGCGGCCCAAAAGGCTCTCGAATGGAGACCACGGACCGGTAAGCGCAGCGTAGGACGTCCACCCACAGGATGGACGGACGACCTAAATGAGACCGCAGGGAAACGCTGGATGCAGGCCGCTTCCAACCGGCTCTTTTGGAGATCGATGGGGGAGGCCTATGTCCAGCAGTGGACGTCCTGAGGCTGAAACGATGATGAACTCTATTCAAATAGTTCAAATACATTATTTTAAAGGCTATGAAGGTACAAATATTGTAGGCGACCAATGCCTTAACGAACGCTATCAGGATAATCCCGCCAATCTCCGAACAAGGCCACAGACCCGTTAACCACATCCCAAATCAGCCTTAATACTGTCCTATACAGTTACGCAACCCATTCTTATATCAGTTATATCACGGACATCGCTTCCTTTCGCTCAGTCGCGTGGCGAATGTTAATTTTATTATATTAACGCTGTGGTATAACCAGATCTTTAGAATAAGTCAGGTTTGCGAATGGCTCGGTTTTTTTACTTAACTCATCATCATTTTAGCCTTAGGACGTCCACTGCTAACCACAGGCCTCCCCCATAGATCTCCAAAAGGGCCAGTTGGAAGCGGCCTGTATTCAGCTTTTTCGTGTGGTCTCTTTTAGGTCATCTGTCCATCTTGTGGACGTTCTACGCTGCGCTTACCTGTCCGTGGTCTCCATTAGAGAACCATTCGGACCCACCGGCCATCTGCGTCCTATTTATTTGTTTATTTATTTATTGAGATATTACACGGTCAAGCCAATTACATTATTATCTCACAAATTAGGTATAATTATAGATAAAAATTGAAAAAAATACAAAGGACATACATTAGTCACAAAATACAAGCTCAAAAGAAAATTATATAAATTAACAGATAACATACAAGTAAAAAATTAAAACTGTCAAAAATTACAAATATCAATCAAAATTACAAAAAAATATATAATTAAAAGCAAAAAATCAAAAATACTATGTGCCCTGCCCACTGCCACTTCAAGTTACTAATCCGGTTGGGTATGTCGGTAACTTTCGGTCGTCTACGGATCTCCTGAACTGTCCAGTTTGATAAAATTACCGAAACTAATAACTAAACTAAAAAACTTAATCGACCTTGCCTTGGAACTTGACAGCTCTCGAACCTGGTGGAGGCCAAAACTGACCAACGTTTCTTTCATACATATTTTTCAAGGAATTGTAAACCCCTTCCTCATCAAATGGCATCAAGAAGATATAACACTCAACAAAGAAGATTCTACCCACCATCTGCGGGAAGTTGACACTGCAATGTCTTTCGACCGACCAATCTTCAGAATATAAGTCACGGATCACCAAAAACATTGGCAAAATTGCGGCAACACCGCAGAAGACACGAAGAAAAATTGAACTTGAGCTCTGGGCATAGTAGGAACGGCTGTAGCATTTAGGGGTATCTAGGATACATTAATCACGCACTTTTACTAGGGTCGAAGAACTAATAAACTTCACTCAATCAGCAGCTCACGAGCGTTTGTACGGCTAAATAAATAAAATTGTGTCAGTCTGCCAACTTCCTACATTTCGAAACGGCGCGGGCGCATCGTTCACAGAATATGAAGAAGTATAAACTGAGGTGTAAATTTAGAATTAGGTGTTTACGGTGTCAATGAAGACTTGGAAGTAAAATATTGCAACTTGAAAATAACCTTGTTTTATTGTTTATAAATATGTAGTTAAAAAAATATGGATCGTACTCTCAGAAAAAATAAATGGAAGTGTTATATATACAGTTTCCCCTTTAGCACTTACACCCCCCCCCCACCCCCCCTCTCGATCGTCCATTTGATCATCTCGTATGCAGTTGTGTACTGCTCAATATTGAAATGTTTGTAGAAGAAGAATAATGTAAGAATATGTCAGTGTGTGCAATACGTGTTTACCTCGCCCCCTTCAGTTTTTAGCAGACTTTTTTCGGTGCTGGCTCGAGTTTAAGGCAAGATCATACTTCAACGACCGATCGATCGTTTATAGATGTGAAAGTATGATTGTTTGTTCCTCTTTCATATACTTGTTCCTACCGAGTTTTCACATGGAGCGTTTTAAACCACGGACAGCTTGCCAGTTTGCCGCTCTTTTTAGAGTTCCGTACCATAAGGGTAAAACGGGACCCTATAACTAAGACTCTGCTTTCCATCCGTCTGTCCGTCTGTCACCAGGCTGTATTTCATGAACCGTGATAGTTCGACACGTGAAATTTTCACAGATGATGTATTTCTGTTGCCGCTATAACAACAATTACAAAAAAAAACAGAATAAAATAAATATTTAAGGGGACTCCCATACAACATAAGTGATTTTTTTTGCTCGATATTGATAACGGCAACAGGTAGACGCTTGAAATATTCACAGAATATTTAGTTATATTAATCACTTTAAAAATAAATAGTTAAAATTAATTAATATTTAAGGGGGGCTCCCAAACAACAAATGTGATTTTTTTGCCGTTTTTATAGATAATGGTAGAGTTCGCGCAAAACTTTATGAGCCCCTGTCCCGTCCCTCGGATACCTATAATGCGTACTGCGCAGCCACTAGGGCCTAACTTCAGAGGGCTCATAAAGTTTTGCGCGAACTCTACGAAACTTTTCGTGCGCGAGTCCGACTCGCACTTGGTCGGTTATTAAAAAAAAAAGCAACAGAGAAACGGATCGATGTGATTTTTTGCATCGGTACCTTATGTCAGTGACATAGGGTACTTTTATTAACAAAAATACAATAGTTCCTGTAGGATCAAAGCCGGTGAAACCTTGGGGTCAGATAGTCTATACTGATTGAATTTGCTCCGAAACTACTGAACCGATTTGAAAAATTATTTCACTGTTTGGAAGCTACACTATCCCCGGGTGACATTGGCTATATTATACTCGGTAATTTGTATCGAGGCCGAAGGCCGAACTTACACCCGTGCGAAGCCGGGGCGAACGGCTAGTTCGTAATAATGAGCTTAGCGTTTCCGGTGAAAATATAGTTGACCAACATTTTTACTATTGTTTTTCTAACTGCTCTCGAACACGAAGACTTTTGCCCTAACTATTGCTTGTGAGCAAGGCCTTTGTTTGCATGGCTTCTTTGCAAGGTCATGCATAAATCCATATCAAAGAACTCCAATACAATTGCCCTCCCACATGATACCATGACAAAGCTTGACTTTCGTCATGCATTGTCGGATAAGGTCACAATGGTGACCGAAAAAACTTAACATTTAGAGATATATATAAACGGAAAATAGTAAGAGCTGCCACGTGTGAGTCGGACTCGCGTAAAGTTTCGTACCACCACATAAAATGTTAATTAACTAAGCACAACAAAGTAGTGCAAAAAGACATCATGCCCAAGCGGTCGCCCATCCAAGTACCGACCGCGCCCGACGTTGCTTAACTTCGGTAATCGTACGAGAACCGTTGGTAAATAAAATTATAAAAAACAATTTTCACCTTCGTATGTCAAGAAGGAGTAACTAAAGGGGAGGCCTATATTCAGCAGTGGATGTCTTCTGCCTGATAATAGTTTTCGAGATTTCGTAATAAATCAGCCAGTCAGTGTTTTTTTTCTAAGGTGACTTTTGCTGTTGGCCTTGCGGCCTCTACAGCTTGACCGGACTAGTTGGTGAACGCAGAGGGCGTTGGGCCAACATGATTATATTTTTTGGGCGACAAGCGCAAGGGCACCTCGGAAGTACGAGCCTCGGCTTGGGCCTTCGCCGGGAGTGGGGGATCAGACTTGCCCTGGCACCCCAGAAGGGGTGTGCTCTGGGGTCCTAGTAGGTTGTTGAACTGAATGATTATTTGGAGAATCTAACCAATCTTCTGACAGATCCTGGGGTATCTTCAGACAGATCCTGGGGGAGCCAGTCAGTGAAAGGTATATAGTTTCTTTTTTTTGTTGTTTTAACGAGTTCTCCTACTAGAGTTTTATAAATCGACTCATCTGTGACCCTTCCGCACGACTCAGCACAAGAAACCCAATTAGTTCATTATCTCCGTTGCTCTCTGGATGGTAATGGTGTGTGCGAGACGAGATTGACCTTAATTTTGATCTCATTGTCTGCGTAACCATCTGTCATAATTGATTATTGAAGACGTACATACAAACAGTAAGGACAGTCGCAATATCTGGAACGAGGCCATTCTGTTGAGTCTATACAGGGCTATTCAAATTGTTTATTCTCAAGTAACTATGGACGGACTTCGGACATAAAATTATAGAAATAATGTACATAGTCGGAGATAATACAAATTAACATAACATAAAAAGTAAAAAAAAAAAGTACTATATCAGAATCGAACCCACGACCCACTTCTAATGTTTTTTATAGAATTTAAATTAACCTCATTCTTATTCTACGATATCTGCGCGCTTTTAGCTGCCCCGGAACAACTTTTAAATAAGTTCGTTCAATACATGTATTACATTTAGTTATATTTTTCATTTAATCTGTGTTTTTTTAACAAACCAAACATATTGCGTCAAACATGAAGGTACATTACATTATGGTTAGTCACCGAAAGTGTCTTTTTTTATGATACTGGGTGACGATACGAGCGAAGTCGCTCGCCTGATGGCTCTTCACGCTTGCCCATAACAGCTCAACGCCACTCAGAATTTTGAACTTTAACAGTTCAAAACCCTGGATGGCAATACACTGCGCTCGTCACCCCGAGATATAAGATGTCAAATCTCGGTCGGTATCTGTCGTATATCGGAACTTCCTATACATGTTTGATTCAGTATAGTTATCTTACTGCTCTATACTGTACTGTGCCATCTATGAAACCTTCTTGCTAATGTGTATCAATTCAAATCATTTTGACAGTGTCTATTATGTTAGCGTGTCACGTGGCCACTGGCCAGTACACGATACCAAAGAAATAAAGTTAGAGGGTCAAACAGGCAATAACAATTGAACTAAAAATAACCTTGCTACTTATAGCACTAGGTGTTGCCCGCGGCTTCGCTCGCGTAGTATAGAAATCAACTTTATTCCCTTCCCGCCGTTTCAGTTTTAGTCCGTCCGTCCTGCAATTCACTCTACTTCCGTCCCGCTAAGTCCACCCCAGACCCAAATCTGTCCCGTAATACACTCTACTTCAGACCGTCCGCTGAAGTCCCGCATCCGTACATTTCACTCCCATACCGTAATCCAATCTATTTCAACCCTGCCCTTTCTTTTTCAGTCCCGCATCCATCTTTTAATTCCTTTTACTCCTGTCTCGCCTTTTCCGCTCGTTTCGCATTTTTTCCGAAAATCACTCTGCTTCTATCCCAACGCTTCTGTTCCGGTGCGCATTCGTCCCGCAATCCACTCTACTCTCGTCTCATCTCTTTCTACTTTAGTCTCGCATTGCCCCGTAATCTGCTTTACTCAATCCCATTCTTTCCATTTTAGTCCAATATTCGTCCCGCTCAGAATTTTCCTCAGCCCGTTCCCGTCTCCTCCCCATCGCATGTTAATGCCCGCATCGTACCTATCGGACAGATTGGACCGCACTGAATTGCAGCATCTGTATACTCCAGCATCTGTGGCTAGGCTACTATAGGTGCAGAAAAAAATATGGTACAACCACAGCTTAGTAGTAAGATTGAATTTGGGACTTTCGGTCCGATCTGTTCGATGCCTACACTAATTAATTTACAATCAATTTAAAAAAGTCAAATTGAAAACATTAGATGATAAAAATACATGTGACAGCGTTCCACCGCATCATACCATTGTTGAAAGTAGTCAAGACTACCTTTGAAATATTTTATATTAATCATACCACAACAATTTTCCGTGAGCATAGGTAAAATGTAAAGGAAATAACTTATCTATACAAGGGGTTTAAGCAGAACAATACCTTTTAAGGTACAATGTAAATTGTATGGAAAATGTTGTTTTCAACGTCTTGTAGATTTCATATTCTTGTCACGTATATTTGTATAAATAGACAACGTATGTTGGTGTATAGAGCAAGAATATAGCGGATTAGAAAACAATAAATTAAAAGTAAGAAACATAGGGTATTTATAGAAGAATGACTGGCCAAGAGCGTGTCGAGAAACTCATATTCGACGCGCAAATGGTAGGGTTCCGTAACGAAAGCCATACAGTTGTACTCATATTCATAGTTCAGAAATTTGTGGTCATATAAAAATCATGCAAAATTTCGATTTAAATCGACGTTTTTTAATTTTTTTATTATATTATTGGAATGTTATTTAAGTTATTGTAATAAACCCTATACCAACTGGAGTTATACGACGTTTTGAAGTACTTAGTTGAAAATCATGTTCAAAGATTCCGTTACATAGAATACATATGAAGCTAATAAGCTGAGTCCATGTAGAAGTGTCAGTAACATTATATGTTTTGTAAAATCTCTGTTAAGCGCAACTACGTGATAATAAATAATATTCTATTCTAATATAATTATCAATATAAAAAACCGACTTCATAAAAATGCCAGAACTGGACCAAATTGAAATGGAACCGCACGGGAAGCACCAGCTTTCAAATGAAAAAAGAATCATCAAATTCGGTTCACCCAGTCGAAAGTTCTGAGGTAACACACATAAAAAAAACAATCGAATTGATAATCTCCTCCTTTTTGGAAGTCGGTTAAAAATCGTGTTGAAAAGCTTCACATTCCCTGTATTTTATTATGAAAACTGACGTGGTTTTCACACATTTTATTTATATTACACGGGAATTACTCACGTAAGATTAGGCGGGATACTCCGACTATAGTTTCAATCGCATTCGGCGATCTTTAACCGCATGTTTAGTCGGAGTAATCGGCCTAATCTTACGTGAGTAATTCCCGTGTAATATAAATAAAATATTCCCTCTTTTGCTTATGATTTGAGCCGCAGTAAAGGTTTTACCAAGAGACGAGAAGTGACACGAGGACATTGTTGTTTGTGAAGCAGGTATTATTTTGAATTGCTAATTAAATAAAACGATCCTACGTAGGTATTCTGATTTAGGTATTATATGCAATAGAGAAAGCAGTGTTTATGCTCGAGTAGTTATTAGGAATGAGACTTTTGAAGTGAAAACTTCTTAAGGCGTGTTTAGCACTTTTAGGGTAAACAAAAATCATGGAACTCGCGTTTTTGCCATTTGGGTACGGACAGGCCCGGCGCACTTCGCACTTTAGGTATGAAGCTACAAGTAGTCGTCTTGTCGGACTTGCCGCTACCGCGCGATAGACAGAGATAACGCGACAAGAGTTACGCGATAGACAGAGAGGCAACTTCTAGGTTAATATATCTGTAGGTAGTTAGCGCTCGCACGTCCAGAATTGCACTTTATTGTGTGGTAGTAAGAGTCGCTACTTATTTAAATGATTTTGCGGAGTGAATCTTCTGTACTTGTACTTTATGTATTCTGTGGTACGGACCCAAATGGTCAAAACGGGACCCTATTACTGAGCCTACGCTGTCTGTCTGTCCGTCATACCTTTAAACGGCTGTATCTTTGGAACCGCAATTGATAACGAGTTGAAATTTTCACAGAATGTGTAATGTTACGGTCAAAAAAAAAGTCAAAATGTAAAAACAAGGGTCGATACAACAAACGTATATTTTTTAATTCACATCACACATCATCAGCCAATTAACGTCCACTGTTGGACAAAGGCCTCCCTCATAGAGAGGGGTGCTGCCACGCTTGGCAGGCGGCTTGGGGATCGAATATTTTTCGATCCCCATTCGGGTATTTTTTATTTGCTCTAATGTAAAAACAGTAATACGTACAAGCGTCAAACTTGGCATGATTATAGTACACACTCTAAATTATAACAACAGATAATAAATGGCTAAGTGTGAGTCGGTAACCCTAAAAATTTATGAAAAATTGAGTTATTTTCACGACAATTGTACTAAGGAATATGTTGCCTTGTTTGTCTGATGATCAGCATGTCTATTCTGCAAGCTAAGTGAACGCGCAAGTGAAGTGATAAGCTAAGTGATTGTGATTTTTTCTTGCCTATTTCTGCAGATAAATGTCAAAACATCGAATTATAAGGGTAAGGGACTATAGTCAAGGATGATCACTCAAAATTTTGTCGTTTCTCTATAGTAATCGACAAGAAAAATACACGTTCACTTATCACTTCACTTGCGCGTTCACTTAGCTTGCAGAATAGACCAGCTGATCTGAGTACATAGCTTCTATCATGTGCGTGACTTCAATTGGCAGACTTGTGTGCTCTGCTGTTACATAACTCCGATCTGGCAGCCAAGGTCGTTCAATCGATTTGCTTTTATGTATAAACTACTGACGTCGAGATACAATTCCTATAGAGTCACAATCTCTACGTGAAAACAGTCAAAAAACGTCCGATCATCGTTGACATCAATTATATAGTTCATAATGCCCCATTTACTTCAATTTAGACGTTAATTTTATTTAGTACTAGCTGCGCCCCGCGGTTTCACCCGCGTGGTGATGAAAATCGGTGATGATGATGATGATCAAAAGTAGCCTATGTGTTAATACAGAACATAAGCAATGTATATTCCAAATTTCATCCAAATCCATTCAGCCGTTTCTGCGTTATTGAGTAACATCCATCCATCCAAACTTTCACATATATGATATTAGTGTGATTATGTCTTTATTTCAGATCCAAGATCCATAGCAGTTAAAAACATACACATTATAGGAATATTAATAGGCTAACACTAAAATAAAATTACAACTAGAGACAAGAAATGACATTTAGCTTCGTACATATCCAATTAACAAAAAACTAATCAAATAATAGTTTTTATCCAATATTGTATTATAAGACTATCGTATTTATCGGCAATCGTGCCCAGGATCCTATTAGGACTGCTTCTGACTCTATTCAGTAGAGTCAGAGATAGAAGTAGAGTTAAGTCGCTTGCATAGTGTTCAATGTCGCTTGTCCGATAGGGCATCGTAGCACTGGCATCGCGCGGCGTTGCGTGCGCCGAGTTTTATTTCGGACATTTTTTTGGCACGATTGTGACTCTATATGTATTGTATCTCGATGACTACCGTGTCTAGTTTTATTTTAACGAATTCATACAAGTTTGTTGATCTTTTCTGCTATCAAGTTTATGGTAAATTCATTTATTCTATTTCATTCATGTTTTTATTAAATGTTTATTCGTATTAGAGATCATTTACGTCATGACTCTAATATTTTATTTTATTCGGAAAATGTTGTGTTATTCTTATCTAGGTTATGAATTATATTGTTTTTTTAATGTGATTTTTTGGTGTTGGCCTTGCGGCCTCTACAGCGTGACCGGACTAGTTGGTGAACGCAACATGTCTCGGCTTCGCACGGGTGTAAGCTCGGCCTTCGGCCTCGCTGCAAAATATAATATAGCCTATGTCACCCGGAGACAGTGTAGCTTCCCAACAGTGAAAGAATTTTTCAAATCAGTTCAGTAGTTTCGGAGTCTATTCAATGCAAACAAACAATCAAATCTTTCCTCTTTATAATATTAGTATAGATAGCACAGATTCTCATAATTTTTATGTTGTGTACACTTACCCGCACAATAAAATTGGAATCAAAGCGCTTCGTAATATCAACCATAAAGCGGTGTCGATTTTTTCGTTCCAGCTCTGGTACTTCGATAGAAAAATGGGCAGGAGGGAATTAGATCATGCAGAATAGAATGTGAACGAACTATGAATGAAACGCAACCTTATATCAAACGGTCTAGACGAACTTGACCCCGCGAGGTCACGCGAGCGTGCAAATGTATAAACAATTAATTATTTTTGGTGCACGCTACGTAACGCGGCAAACTATTTTAGATCTAAGTAGTTATATCGAGACGCGAGTGACTGATTGGCAAAAGAATACCTATAGTTAGCCATGATTACCATGATTAGCGAGTATTAGTCTTAACAGTTTTTAATACATTTTATTTTGTAAATTACCACCATCAACATCCCTGCTGCCTTAACTGTTAACTAACTGTTGCTTAACTGTTGGCCTTTTGGAAAGACTCAGAGTCACACAACGGGCAATGGAGAGAGCTATGCTCGGATAAATTCGGAACGTAGATATTCGACCAGAGTCAACGACATCGCTATTAAAATCTGCAAGTTGAAGTGGCAATGGGCAGGCCACATCGCTCAAAGAACTGATAACCGATGGGGAAGAAAGGTTCTTGAGTGGTGACCGCGAACCGGAAGACGCAGCGTAGGTAGGCCTCCCACTAGATGGACCGACGACATTGTGAGAGTCGCGGGCATCCAGTGGATGCAGATGGCAGGATGTCGTTCAGTGTGGAGGTTAAAGAGGGAGGCCTATGTTCAGCAGTGGACGTCTTCTGGCTGATGATGATGCACTGATGGCTTAACTCTGATCCCCTGGAAGCGGGGAAGGGCTCTCGTTTGGAATGCTACATTGGTCGATACGTTAGCCCCATCTCATCTCAGGGGTACAATTCAAAGAGCCGGAGCCGCGGCGGAGGCTGCAGAAGACGCCAAGCGGCGCAAGTATGGATCACTTTAAGGTGAATATATATAAGACTCCCGGCGTCGAAACTTTTGGTCCAAGGGGTCCAAGTACCAAAAACTTTTTAAAGCAAACTTCGCCAGATTTAGTCGAAGCCGCTGGTGATAAGAGAGGTGGCTCGTTCCTCGCACAAAGAATTTCTTTGGCAATTCAACGCGGATGCAGCCAGCGTTCTTGGTACTTTACCACATCTTGGACAACATCATGTTTTTGATTATTACTTAAAGCTTTATTTTTGTTTGCTTCGTTTGATACATCTTCGTACTTATATGTAAAAGTGTGATAAGATCTTCCGATATTTCAGCATGTCCATGTTGTCCATACACAACATTATCACGGTAAATATCCCAAATATAATATTTAAGGGGTTCCGTTCCCAAAGGGTAAAACGGGACCCTATTACTAAGGTTCCGCTGTCCGTCTGTCACCAGGCTGTATCTCATGAACCGTGATAGTTAGACAAATGAAATTTTCACAGATGATGTAATTCTGTTGCTGCTATAACAACAAATACTAAAAAATAGAATAAAATAAATATTTAAGGGGGCTCCCATACAACAAACGTGATTTCGCTCGATATTGATAACGGCAAGAGATATAGGCTTGAAATATTCACAGAATATTTAGTTATATGACTTTAAAAATAAAAAAAATAAATTAAAATAAAATTCATATTTTAGGGGGCTCTCATACAACAAACGTGATTTTTTGCCGTTTTATAGACAATGGTACGAAACCCTTCATGCGCGAGTTCGACTCGCACTTGGCCAGTTTTTTTGCGCCTCTCTCAATTCCAATAAGGTAAAACCCATAAGAAACCCAGCTATGACGAATGATACAGTAAACGAATTATCTATGCCACAGTAGGCAGCAGCCTCAGTGTTGTAGGTCGCTGTTACGTAATCAATGCCACAGAAAACACAGTAGTACAACAATACATAACAGTTACATACCAACTTATCTGTACAGTTAGTTAAATGAGATTAGCGTGTCTTTTCGTGTTGTTATTAACCGACTTCAAAAAAGGAGGAGGTTATATGGTTCCGCTGTATTTTTTTTTTCAGAAATAGGCTTGCGTTTGCAGAAGAAACCGATTCACTCGAAATTTGAAGACACCCAGATTGTAACTATCGGGGAACACCCATTCCGGCAGCGCATTCCACAGACTAGCAGTTCGCACAGTAAAAATGGAATCAAAGCGCTTCGTACGGGTTTTCGGAATATCAACCATAAAGCTGTGTCGATTTTGTGCCCGCTCTGGCAGTCCGATAGAAAAATGGGCAGGAGGGAATTAGATCATGCAGATCTGATGCACACTTCCCGAAATGTATCCGTTAAAAAACTGAGAGACTAGACTAGCAATTTTACGCCGATGTTCAAGACTAAGTATATATTCGGTCTAAAATCGGTGACAAATTTCGGTTCACCACCGGCACCGATCGCGTACTTGAAACGGTAACTGCCTGGGCGTGATGTTGTCTTTTAGCACAATTTTTTGTAGTATGTGTGCGTGCCCGACTCGCACTTGGCCGGTTTGTTTGTTTTCCTTTGTCGTGTCTTTTGCAGTATATTTTCTGTATTGAATTCCAAACCACACCCATTTTCTAGTGATTAATGTATGATAATTATTACAAATATGTACGAGTAGGTATGTGGGCCGTGTCAGTTAACCTGTTTCCATAAAAATGCCTGTTATGTCCTTTTGTGTGGCTCAACAAATAATAATTGAGTATTGAGCCCCCTCAACACGCTGGTGATATCTTATGTACCCACGCCTGGTTATACCTTTTGTGGGACATTTCATAAGAATTTACAGTAGATATTTTACTTACATGGAAAATACCCGTAAAAAGTGAGCTGCGCGGCGCAGGGCCTTAATAAAAAAACAATCGAATGAGAAAGGAGGTCTCCTTTCTCAATTCGGTTGTTTTTTTTAATGTTTGTTTCATTGAGGAATATATTTCAGAGATATATTTAACTACTAGCCGCCCGCCCCGGCTTCGCTCGGGTGTAAGCTCGGTCTTCGGCCTCGCTACAAAATAATAGGTCGGGGAAAAAGTCTTTTCGTATTTTGTATGTATAAAGTTGTAGTAAAAATCTTATCCGTTGTACTGTTTGTATCTGGCTGGTTTTGATACCATTAAAAATATGACATTTAAAAAAAGGAATACAAAACGTAAAAAGCAATTTCCCGCCATTTTTCAATTGTTTTTTTGTTCGATAAAATGAGTGAATCTAACGAACAAATTCGATATATTGTGAAATTTTATAACAAAAAAGGGAAAAATGCGACACACGCCGCGAATAAAATTTGTGACGTTTATGGACCTAATGCAGTGTCATCAAGAGTAGCACAATGTTGGTTCAAGCGTTTTCAGTCCGGGAATTTTGATGTCAAAGATGCAGCTCGCTCTGGTCGCCCTGTTACGGATAAAGTCGATGCCATTTCTGAAAAAGTGGACCAAGATCGGCATATTAGTAGTTACGACGTAGCTGAAGAACTGGGGATTGACCACAAAACAGTTTTGACCCATTTGAAAAAAACTGGGAATACAAAAAACTCGATATTTGGGTGCCACACGAGCTCATTGAAAGAAACCAAATGAATCGTGTACTCATTTGCGATTCTCTATTGAAACGTAACGAAACCGAACCGTTTTTGAAAAGATTGATCACTGGTGATGAAAAATGGATCACCTACGACAAGAATGTGCGCAAAAGATCATGGTCAAAGGGCAGTGAAGCACCACAGACTGTAGCGAAACCCGGATTAACACGTAATAAGGTGATGCTGTGTGTATGGTGGGATTGGCAGGGCATCGTTCATTATGAGCTTTTACCGCCGGGCAAAACCATCGATTCGGATCTCTACTGCCAACAGCAGATGAGACTCAAACAAGAAATTGAGAAAAAACGGCCGGAATTGATCAACAGAAAGAGTGTGGTCTTTCATCATGATAACGCCAGACCGCACACATCTTTGGCCACTCAGCAAAAATTTAGAGAGCTTGGTTGGGAAGTGTTAATGCATCCACCATATAGCCCAGACCTTGCACCCTCAGATTTCCACCTGTTTCGATCTCTTCAGAATTCTTTGGGTAGTGTTAGATTAACATCAAGAGAGGACTGTCAAAACTACTTGTTGCATTTTTTTGATCAGAAGTCCCAAAAATTCTACAGCAACGGGATCATGTCACTACCTACAAGATGGCAACAAGTTATCGAACAAAATGGCACATATATATTATAATTAAATGTAATTAAACTTGAAAAAAATATGTCTTGAATTTGTTTAAAAAATACGAAGAAACTTTTTCCCCGACCTTATATAATATAGCCTATGCCACCCGGGGATAGTGTAGCTTCCCAACAGTGAAAGAATTTTTCAAATCGGTTCAGTAGTTTCGGAGCCTATTCAATGCAAACAAACAAACAATCAAATCTTTCCTCTTTATAATATTAGTATAGAAAACAGTACTGCATTTATTCCTTTTGCGATTTCAGGCTAGACCCATTAGCCCTAGTGCCAGGGCAATAGAATACAGCACAGGTACCTCGGCTTGTGAGTGAGGTTACTAAAAGAGGACTTCCAGGCTCGGGATGGTCAAAGTTGGGGTTCTGACCATCCACTTAAGCGTGCCCAGGGAGAGAATGACAACGTTGTCGCGAGTGGAGGGGTTGAGACAACACGCAGTTGTCTCGGGAGGAGCCGTAGCCGGTGCATTCCTCTGGAGATTCCGGGGCCCTCTTGTCAAGCACTAAGGCTGGTCACTTTGGGGGTTATTTAGTGGGTATAATGACACATATTCTGGCTGCACAACAATTTAGCCGGGTATCTTTGGAATATTTCCCCCTCGAACACAACATAAATAAAATGGATTGTCCCTGAAGGTCTGTGGTTAGTCCACATAGCAGAAGTTGTTCAAAATAATTCTCATAACATCGCTTTATCGCAGTCGCTTAACATCAGGCGAGTTGGCGGCCAAGCGCAAGCCTATTTTACAATAATAAAAAAAAAACTCAATATAAAAAACCGACTTCATCACAACTGGACCAAATTGAAATAGGAAGCACCAGCTTTCAAATAAAAAAAAGTATCATCAAAATCGGTTCACCCAGTCAAAAGTTCTGCGGTAACAAACATAAAAAAAACAGTCGAATTGATAACCTCCTCTTTTTGGAAGTCGGTAAATATGACGCGACTTTTAAGTTTGATACTACCGTTACGTGTTCCGTTTAAATGTGTATTTATTCTTATATAGAGTGATTATAAATTCACGTGCCTACAAGTTGCAAGAAACCTCTGCCTGCACGAATTAAAGCACGGCGGATATCAGGGGAATCTCTACCTTGCCATCTTTGGCGATGCTACAATGTAGAACAGTAACACATCTTCAATGTAACATGACTTGAAACATAAATGAGGTAGGGTTGCTATCTCTAAAATTTGGCATCCAGGACAAAACGCGTGAAAACCGCGAACTTTAGAGCCCAGAACCCGGATATGCCAACAGGATATTATTTTAAACATAGTCAGTGTAAAAATTGCGGCGTGCGGGCACAGTGCGTATGCAGCCAAGACTTTTTTTTTTACCCGGACTACAAATGAAGCCCGGACGCTCCCCGGATGCCCTCTAAACTAAGACAAATCCGGGGAAACCTGGACGGATGGCAACCCTAATTAGAAGGAGCAGAAGAAGCTAAATTATTTATTACCAGCCGTACTCATAAACGTTACTTTTTTAAGTTAAGCAATACTTAAAATTGGTCTGTTAACTTCTCGCTGACGGAAATTGGCAGACATGAATACGAGACAGAGCAATTTTGAGTATTGCTTAACTTAAGTAACGTTTATGAGTACGGCCGTATGTCACATATATATATTTTGTTTAGATTACACGGGAATTACTCACGTCTGATTAAGCCGGTTATTCCAACTATAGTTTTAACCGCATTCGAGTGCGCGCGCGCAACTTCGTCTCACTTTATGTATTTTTTAACCTACTTCCAAAAAGGAGGAGGTACTCAATTCGACTGTATTTATTTTTTTACTTTAGAACTTACGACTGGGTGAACCGATTTTAATGACTCTTTTTTATTTGAAAGCTGATGCTTCCCTTGTGGTCCCATTTTAATTTGGTTCAGTTTTATTTTGTTATTTAGTTGTTTTTATGTATTATCTTTTTTATTAAAAAATTCACTCGATTAAGAGTTTTCTATCTGCTTCAAGGATCTTCTATGGTAGTATATAGGAAGGAAGGTCACGTGTGTGTGTCGATTGCCAAAAATGGCGTATTTCAGTAGGGATGTTTATTGTTATTGACAGCTAATGTACCTATGTTTTCATATTTATCGGGACTTATCGCGCACTATTAAATATAGGTAAACACGTGACAACACGTGTAACATGTGCGCGGGTAACATGTGTTCGAATCGCGAAAGTTTAAAAATTACTACAGCTAATGTACCGTTTGGCAGATATACAAACATGGCCGATGTGCTGCAAGGAAATCGTAGATTATGTTACTTTGTGGCGCGTCTATTTTATGGGCGTTTTGATCTCTAACACTAAAGAGAAAGGACGTTAGCTGTAGTTTTTAACCGACTTCCAAAAAGGAGGAGGTTCTCAATTCGTAATTTTTATGTTTGTTACCTCAGAACTTTCGACTGGGTGAACCAATTTTGATGAATATTTTTTATTTGAAAGCTGGTCCAGTTCTGACATTTTTATGAAGTCGGTTTTTTGTATTTATAATATAATTATTTGACATAATTTGTTAAGAGCCTCCTCGCAGTGCACAAAGTAATGGTGTATTAAGGCAAGAGAAGCAAAAACTAACAACAAAGGCCGCGGAACTGTTGCAAGCAAATGACGAGTATCAAAGAGCAATATTGAGGAGAAATTTCTAAAATGTCGTTAGTATTATTACATTTTAGGGTTCCTAACCAAAGGGTAAAACGGGACCCTATTACTAAGACTCCGCTTTCCATCCGTCTGTCCATCTGTCACCAGGCTGTATCTCATGAACCGTGGTAGTTAGACAGTTGAAATTTTCACAGATGATGTATTTATGTTGCCGCTATAACAACAAATAGTAACAAACAATAAAATAAATATTAAAGGGAAGCCCCCTTTAATATTTATTTTATTATATTGCCCATACAACAAATGTGTTTTTATCTTCTCGTTTTTGTTCGATATTGATAACGGAAACAGGTAGACGCTTGAAATATTCACAGAATATTTAGTTATATATTCACTTTTATATAAATAATTAAATTAAAATAAAAACTAATATTTCAGAGGGCTCCCATACAACAACGTGAATTATTTTGCCGTTTTTATAGATAATGGTACGGAACCTTTCGTGCGCGAGTTCGACTCGCACTTGGCCAGTTATAAAATAAAGTATGTGCAGTTCCGATGCGATCGCTCAAAAACGGTGAAGGAAAACATCGCTAAGAAACCAGTTATGTCTAAGAACCTCAAAAATTCCTCAACGACATATGACATTACAAACATGCCCTGGGCTAGCATGGTGGATCATGGCCCATTCTCTCTCTCTCTCTCTCTCTCTGAGAAAAGGTCTGTATCTTTTTTAATGCGCCATATAATCTATTCGACGACATTGTAAGAGCGCGGGCATCCAGTGGATGCAGATGGCAGGATGTCGTTCAGTGTGGAGGTTAAAGAGGGAGGCCTATGTTCAGCAGTGGACGTCTTCTGGCTGATGATGATGATAATCTATTCGAGTTAAAGTCTCATTGAAATAAACGTAGAACTTGAATTTTAGTAAAACTAATATTATTTTATTCTGTGGTTTTATGCAATTTGAAAGTACCCTTACTGGACATACTGTCGATGCCTTGAAAAGGAGAGCCGGTTTCACATTGCGAAGGCAAAAAAGATAAACAAAAGTTACTGCTTAATCGGAGACTTGCATTTATGTGCTAGCTGCGCTGCGCCCCGCAACGTTACGCGAAAAGTCGGTTATTAGGGTTCCGTACCAAAAGGGTAAAACGGGACCCTATTACTAAGGCTCCGCTGTCCGTCTGTCACCAGGCTGTACTATGTCATGAAACGTGATAGACAGTTGAAATTTTCACAGATGATGTATTTCTGTTGCCGCTATAATAACAAATACTGAAAAACAGATTAAGGGGGCTCCCATACAACAAACGTGATTATTTTTGCTAATTTTTGCTCGATAATGATAACGGCAACAGGTAGACACTTGAAATATTCACTGAATATTTAATTATTCTTCAGTTTAAAAATACATATTTAAAATAAAACAAATATTAAAGGGTTACAACAAACGCGATTATTTTGCCGTTTTTTAGATAATGGTACGGAAGTGAGTCCGACTCGCACTTTACCAGTTATTTTTAATAATAACTAGCTGTCCCCGCGACTTCGTCCGCGATTTCTTCAGAAAAAAATAGCTTATGTCCGTCCTCATGATACATACCATTGTCTCGCAAAATTTTATCGAGATCGGTTAAGCCGTTTAGCCGTGATTATGTAGCAAACAGACAGAGTTACTTTCGCATTAATAATATTAGTGTGCTTATTATGCGTGTAGATGTTGCCTAAAGAGCTGAGCTGGATAATGCTATACAAATGCTTGATTTTGATTGGTCGAGAATTGCCTATAATTAATCAAAACCGAATACTTTACGACAGCCTTAACGCGGATATAAAAACTTTATGACGTTCAAGCTACGATAAACACACAGACATATAATACAGAAACAGACCGAACATGTTTTTTACAACTACATTCGCAAAAACAGTTATGTTTGCATCCCTCTCGATTACACAAAAATCATATATTTGTATCTCTTTTTGTCGTAACGTTGCAACATAATACAAAAATATGAGCATGTGTTACTGTGTTCCAAGTCGCCATTTTGCTAAGCATGAATATATTGACAGAAGGCTGGCAGCGATAACCACGGCTTGCAAAAATTACCTAAAATAAAAGTTATTTTTACATATTTGGTGACTGACAAGGGGTAGGGAGGGGTCGTAAATTTTGTGACGTCACATTTCAGATACAATCTAATAGTATCTGTTGGCACTATTATAAAAGAATGTCCTTGAGTCCGGCCCGCGTTTTGCAAATGTTTGCGTGTAATGTATATGTAGTGTATTTCGCATCAATATTTCTGTGGCTTGTTGGGTCTGCTTCTGTATTATATGTCTGTGGATAAACAGGTTATTTTGATTGGTTTACGTACCTCCTTTACAATGACTGATAAATACGGATTTCTAGTATGAACACATGAATATGATGTCTTTCTTTAAAATAGTTAATAAACAGAAAATATTTTTCACATCATTTTTTTCACTTTGATGCTGGCACAGTTGTATGATTATTTACGGGATATTTATCGTGGTAAGTTTGTGGAAAAAATGTGTTCAAAATACTATACGCAGTGATACAGTGTTTTGTGAGACTTAGGTTTCAGTTCGAGTTCCAGTGATAACCGTAGAAAAAGACTAAGAAAGATGGTTGATCGTTTTGTCTGCACCTAACTTTGAACTTGACTCCACTTGACCAACCACCCGCATTCTTCAGTCTTCCCGTGAACATGGTGCATGTAACTGCGCCGAAATATCGGGAGCTCCTTCCACAACCTTACCACGGTAAATATCCCGTAAATAATCATATAACTGTAGTGAACAACCGTGATAGTTTAAAACAGTTAAACAGTGTAATTATCTAGAAACGTTTGGTATAAAACATATAAAAACAGTCGAATTGAGACCCTCCTCCTTTTTGGAAGTCGGTTAATAAACCAAACCAATGTATATTAGAACTTTATGGTGTTATCAGCCTATTTTAGTTGGTCATATTCTTATCTAGCCCAACAGATAAACCTAGTTTACAATTTCTGATTCGTCATCTATACATATAATAAAAACGTAGAGATAAAAAAATCTGTAATTGCGAGATAACAAAAAAAAAAAACACACAGGTCGTCTTAAAATAAGCAGCTGAACACGATAGGACAGTTTTTAGTATTTTTGTCTGTTTGTTTGTTTGTTTGTTTGTTTGTTTGTCCGCGCACATCTCCTAAACCACTGGACGGATTTAAATGCGGTTTTCACCAATATGCTTAGAAATTACCAGATTAAAACATAGGCTATCTTATATCATTTATTTTAATTCTTTATTTTTACATAAACGAAAATAAAAATCATAGATTTATTTCTTCGTTACCCGAAACGTAATATGAGGATCGTAACATAGCCTCAAGCAAGGAGATCCAAAGTAAAGAGAATGTTATTGACATAGCCATTAAAATTTTGAAACTGTCAACTGTCATTCGGTTAATCAGTTTAAATTTAAAGAAGGTTCCTTAACCTTCTTAGATGAATGAACGTGTAGATCAAGCATGTTATAGGCCTTACAACCTCTTTGGTGATTCATTCCAGTGCATGGAGTAGGAGTGTGGCGTACTCGTACTCCTTGCGCCAACCTTCGTGAATTTCATTCCAATTTTCCACGACGTGTGGCGCTGGGACGCGAAAAGAAAATAATAAAAGAACACCGATTTTCAAATGGAATTGTCATTCGCTTTTTCTAAGATTTGTCTAAGATTTTTCTTTGCATTAAATTTATAATTTCTTTCGGACTCAGCTATTTTCTTCCATTGTCGGTAGCTTAACCCTCTCCTTCTATATAAATAGTACAAATCCACCATAATTGGTGACCACTGAATGGACCGTACACCACCGACAAAGGTCAGAATGCCGCTAGATCGTACTGATAGCACTGGGGCTGACACGAAGAATAAAGATGATGACAATGTATTCCGAGTTGGCGTGCGAATTCCACAGTTTTGGCCCGAGAAGCCGGCGATTTGGTTCGCCCAGATCGAAGGCCAATTCGCGATTTCCAACATCACTGCAGATAGCACCAAGTTCTACTATGTGATTGGACAACTTGACCCGCAATACGCAGCTGAAGTCGAAGACATCATCGTCAACCCGCCTGTGACCGAGAAGTACGAAAAACTCAAGCTGGAGCTAATTCAACGTTAGTAGTAGGGATTGATTCATTCTGGCTCACCAAAAATCTCTACATTTTGTAGGTGCTTTTCGGAGTGAAATATCTAAGCCAACCTAAAAAAAAAAAAAAAAAAAAAAAAAAAAAAAAAAAAAAAAAAAAAAAAAAACCAGCTCCACTTATGTACCTACTGTAGGTTTAAATACGAATATTAAATACGATCCGTTATCGAGCTAGTTTGCAACTAGAGTTTTATGATTATTTACGGGATATTTACCGTGGTAAGGTTGTGGAATGAGCTCCCGATATTTCGGCACAGTTACATGCACCATGTTCCCGTGAATAATCATAAAACTTTAGTGAACAATCGTGATAGTTTATAACAGTGTTCTAAATTCCAACTGTACTACAACATTACTTAGGTATGTACTGTAGTTACACTGTAGGTAAATGACATGTATTTTCGTTTTTTTACTAAATAAGAATCAGTATCCACCTGTTAAACATTAATCACACGAGTATGTTTATGGGATCATTATCAATTAAAATTTATTGCTTGGAATTCGATCGCAAAAAAATGTTTTCATCAGAATGCACTTGTATTTATGGTATGGGTGATAAAACCTGACTGAACCTGCATAATTTTTTTCCATGGGATCACACACTGGTCATATAAATTTTCGAACAAAGAAAGCCTTCCCCGCTTTTTTTACGGCATCTATTTCACGAAATGTATTTTATTTAATGACTTCCCTTCCCACACTGTTGGACAATGCACAAAAACACCTTAAAGGAAACCTTATCTAATCTGATTTATGATATCAAAAAAATATAATTTAATGATCTTTCAAAGAACCTCGTGTCGTGGACACGATCCAACCTGTTAAGCTTTTAAAAAAACCTACCCTTCGAACATAATATAAAGACGGGGTAGCATATTTGTAGCTCATTCTGGTCTTAGACTTTCATCTCTCACAGTATAATTAGCCTCAGGCTCCATTTTTACACTGTATTGTGCGTTTTTAATTATTGCATCTGACCCAATACTCACATAGTTTGAATCAAAGTGCATAAAAAAAATCGCATCGGTGTATAAATGGAGCCTGGGAGGAAGTAACCACATCATTATTTCGTTGACTTTCTGCTGGAGACTGTAACTGCAAGTTTTGCAATGTTTTCAAACGACTCTTTTGACACCATATTGTGCGATATTTGTGTTGAAGTGGAAAACTCTGAGAGGTATGTATTATTTTTAATACTTTAATATGTGTTTACTCATTATTCATTAACTATTGCATATTTTCTGTGGACCTACAATTATTCTTTTTGTAATTACTGTTAATTTATATATCTAAAAAAGTTTTTGTGTGATATATATTTTTATTTATCATAGAAATTCTTTCATTATTTTTTGTTCTTTTCCACAGTCAAGTTCAAAGAAGATTGAATGCAAAACCAGACTTATGCGAAAACAGTTTAAGCTCTTCATATTATGATATCGCATTGTGTGATATTTGTATTGAAGTTGAAAACAAAGAAAGGTATGCGTTTTTACTTTATTCATATATTTTTTTTTTTTTTCTTATATTTGTGTAGCAACTCACACAATAGTTAGTGTTATTCCAGTAATTCAACTTGCAATTTAATAAATCAATTAACTATTTAACCAATCAAAGCTTCTTATCAAGGAGTAACAATTACCCGCTATCCTTATACATATATTTTATTGAGTGTTAGTTAAGTCTGAGATTAATTCTAAATGAGTAAAATTTTTCAATATCATACTTCATTTCATTTCCAATTGGCTATGTGAGTTGAAATTTTCAATTTCATAATTTAATTTTATTGATATCCTATTGGTTAGGTACATGCCTGAATTGGAATCCTCTTGGAAAAACTTATGTTATATTGCAGGTATCATAATCAAGTTGGAAGAGGATTGAAGAGAAAGCATGAAAATGAAAATTGCAGTCAGGACAAGCGAATTTTGATGGAGCCATCAACATCACGAGGACGAGCTACGGAATCAGAAATGGTGGAGTGTGCAACATGCAATATCTCCATTGATAAACGATATATAGGTAATCATAACAGAAGTAACTTACATAAAAATAACTCTGTAAAAATTCAGCATGTCTTATCTAACGTTAATATCATTGAAACTGCTTTTGGAAATCGTGTTTTTACATATAGAATAACATCGAAAACTGATAGAACTAAAGTGAATTTTGAAACTCCTGAATTATTTTTAAAATCTATTAATGATACTATGTCTATTTTAATAACAGAAACTCTAAAAGATCTTAAAATTTTTAAAGTAAATTTTCTCTTACATGCTGATTTCATACAACAAACAAAAGAATTAAAAAATTCATTTGATTTCCAATCAATCAACTATATAGTTATGCAAGGAGATGATTTGAACATGTTTTTAAATACATTACAAGATACTTTATCTACTAAAATTAGCGAATTTGAAAAAAAAGATAGTGGCTGGAGTTTAATGAAAATTAATAGTATTGATATGAACATAAACAAATTCAATCCTCTGCGTGGTACTTCTTACATTGAATTACCACATGATGTTAGAGCAAAAAAAGCAGTAGTCAATGTTAGAAACGCGGATGTTTTTTGTTTCAAATGGGCCTTACTTTCAGCGTTATACCCAGCTGTAAAAAACGTTGATAGAGTTTCATCATACACACGAGATGTAAATAAACTGAATTTCAATGGGGTTTCGTTTCCTGTAAAATTGAGTGACATTACTAAAGTTGAAAATTTAAACAATATCAGTATAAATGTTTTCGGGTTAGAATATGACCATGTTAGCAAACAAAGTTCAATTGTAGGGCCATTGCACTTAACTAAATCTCGAAAGAGTGCACACGTCAATTTATTATTTATTGTAAATGGGTCAATTGGACATTATTGCTGGATCAAAAACATGTCTCGCTTAGTCAGAAGTCAACTCACTACGCGACACGATGCAATTCATTTGTGTGATGGTTGTTTATTGTATTTTTCAAAAAGGGATCAATTAGTTGAACACCAGAAACAAGATTGTAATCAAATTCGTACTGATTTACCATCTGAAGAAACATGTACAAAAAATTGGTTTGGAGAAAATGTACCGAATAATAAAATTTTATTTGATAAATTTCAAAAACAACTAACGGTTCCTTTTGTTATTTATGCTGATTTTGAATCATTTTTAAAACCAATTTCATCTTGTTCTAACAATCCGAATGCACCACAGACTGAAAATGTTCAAAGACATGATGTGTTTAGTTATGGATACTACATCAAATGCTCATATGATGATAATATATCCAATTACAGAACTTATACAGGTGACGACTGTGCAAATAATTTTATGGAAAGCTTACGAAATGATTTAGAAAAAATTATTAGAATAAACAATTTCCAAAAATGTCCCTTACCTCTTTCGCGTGAGGACGAGCAAAAAATAAGCTTATCTACTAAATGTTACATATGCGATAGAAATTTAAATTCTGAACTAATAATAGATCATGACTGGAACACGGGTATATTTAGAGGGGTCGCACATGAAATATGTAGCAATAAATACAGAACTCAACGTTTTGTTCCAGTTATCTTGCATAATCTGAGTAATTACGATGCGCATTTTATTGTGCATGCTCTAAATGTATTCGATGGCCCTGTTGAAATTATTCCCCAGAACAAAGAAAAGTACATATCGTTTTCAAAATTATTAAAAATAAATAACCACCATATTAGTTTAAGGTTTATAGATTCTGTAAAGTTTTTGTCGTGCAGTTTAGAAACGTTAGCAAACAATCTTAATATTAATCAATTTAATGAATTGAAAAAACATTTTCCCAATGATCAAGATTTCCAACTATTGAAGAGAAAGGGTATTTATCCCTACGAATTTATGACTGGATTTGAAAGCCTCAAACAAAAATGTCTCCCACCACGAAGTCGATTCTATAGCTCACTAACAGATACAAATATTTCGAATGAGAACTACAAACATGCTTTAGATGTATGGCAGCATTTTAATTGTCGTTCCATGGGTGACTACTCAAATTTGTATTTAAAAACTGACGTGTTACTACTGAGTGATGTTTTTGAAAACTTTAGAAGCGTTTGCATGAACACTTACGGTTTAGATCCAGCCCATTATTACACAGCACCGGGTTTAAGTTGGGATTCAATGCTGAAGATTACTAAAATTGAATTACAGCTGTTAACTGAATTCGATAAAGTTGCATTTGTAAAACGTGGTATACGTGGTGGTGTATCACAATGTAGCAAACGACATGGCGAGGCAAACAATCATTACATGGATAAATATGACAAAACTCAACCAGATTCATATTTAGCATACTTTGATGCAAATAATTTGTATGGCTGGGCCATGTCACAATACCTCCCCGTTGGTGGTTTTCAGTGGGTAGACATTGACACAGATTTTAACGTTGCTGCTGATTCTGACGTTGGTTTCATTTTAGAGGTGGATTTGGAATATCCCGATAATCTACATGATCTACATTCGGATTTCCCACTCTGTCCAGAAAATATTTGTATAGGAAACACAAAAGATTATAAACTGGTTCCAAACCTCAATAATAAAGACAAATACATTATCCACTACAGAAATCTAATTCAATGTATAAATATGGGTCTAAAATTAAAAAAAATACACAGAATATTAAAATTTAATCAGAGCCCATGGTTAAATAAATATATTGAATTAAATACAAAATTAAGAACTAATGCCAAGTCAGACTTTGAAAAAGATTTCTATAAGCTTATGAACAATGCAATATTTGGAAAAACAATGGAAAATATAGAAAAACGAGTAAACGTTAAGCTGGTGACTCATTGGGAAAATCGTGGAAAGGTTCAGGGAGCTCAATGTTTAATAGCAAAACCTGAATTTCATAGTCTTTCCATATTTTCAGAAAATTTGGTTGCTGTACAACTCCGGAAAACCAAATTATTGTACAACAAACCTATTTATTTAGGATTTTGTATATTAGATATTTCGAAAACTCTTATGTACGACTTTCATTATAACTACATGAAAAATAAATTTGATAATATTGCACTCCTTTATACAGACACAGACAGTCTGGTTTATCAGATCTTCACACAAGATTTTTATAAAGATATCCAACACGATATCCACAAGTTTTTCGATACATCTGATTATCCCACAAATAATGTGTTTGGGTTTCCTCTTCTTAACAAGAAAAAAATTGGGTTATTTAAGGATGAAAACAACGGAAAAATTTTCACTGAGTTTGTTGGCTTGAGATCAAAAATGTATGCAATGCAAGTAGAAAATAAAGTCATCACAAAAGCTAAGGGTGTAAATAAATGTGTAACTAAAAGCCTGAAATTGGAAAATTATAAAAACTGTTTGTTTAACAAAAATATTCAATTTTCAAATATGTTCAGGTTTAAATCGTTAAAACATGTAATTTTTACCCAGAAAATTAACAAGATTTGTTTATCATTTAACGATACAAAACGATTTATTTTACCTGATTCGGTAAATACTTTACCATGGGGTCACTACACTTTGAGAAGCTAACGGAATTTACGTGTGTGTGTGTGTGTAAATAGCACCTAATGATTTTAATAATGATATTGTAGAAGTAATGTTTGGATTATGTTTTCATTACCACCATGGTGGCAACATTACATGAGTTAATTTTAGATTTGTAAATAAATAAATAGTTTGTGTTTATGTAAATAATAATACAGATATGATATTATGTAAGGATCTAGTAAAATGTGTAATTTGTTTTTTCTCTTTTTTTAAATATGTGCATGTTTTATTTACTTTAGATTAGTTACCACAATTATAATGTGTTTTTATTTCTATATAAATCTTGTATAAATAGTTGATAAATAATAAATAATCTAAAAAAAACATTGTTGTTTCCACAACAGAAGTATGTTTTAATATTTACCTTAGAACTAATTAAAACGTTGTAGGAGTAGCACGTATTATAAAATGATACACTTTGAACACCCCTTTACTGCAATTGTTGCTGGACCAAGTGGTTGCGGGAAGTCGAATTTTGTAACCAATTTTTTAAAATATTTTAAGAGTATTTGCAATGATGAGTTTTCTCAAATAATGTGGTGTTACGATGAAATGCAACCACTGTATAATATGAATAGTGTCAACTACTTTCAAGGCATTCCTGATTTAAGTATGTTTGATGGAAAGCAACCAACATTAATTATAATTGATGACCTAATGAGAGAATCTGATGGAAGGATTGTTGATATTTTTACCAAAGGAAGCCACCACAGAAATTTCAGTGTTTTCTATTTAACACAAAACTTATTTCATCAGGGTAAAGGCCAGCGTGATATATCACTAAACTCTAGTTACATCATTTATTTTAAGAATCCTAGGGATAAAACTCAAATACGTTACTTGGCTCGACAAGTATTTCCAGATAATTCTAAGTTTGTTGAAGATGCATACAAAGATGCTACAAACAAGGCGCATGGATACTTAATGATCGACTTAAAACAAAATACATTGGATATTTGTCGTTTCAAAACAAATATTTTTCCTTTTGATGAATATGCTGTGGTATACACCCCCAAAAAAGGATATAAATATGGAATACAAGACCAAATTTCGATTATAACTACATAATGAAGCGAAGAATCAACACACATCGAGAACTATTGCAATCCTTAAATATCCTTAAGCCCAAATATCAAAAGGCATTGTTAAAAGCTTGTGATGAAGACGAAATAAATTTTATTTGTGAATGTATTTACAATGTGATTAGAGGAAAGATACCTTTAAAAGAAAAAGAAAAAAGTAAGTTACATAAATTCAAAGACACATTGAGAAAATTAGTATCTAAAGGAAAACCACAATTAAAAAAACGTATAATTATACAACAAGGTGGTGCATTTTTACCAATTATACTTGGTTCTGTACTAAGTGCTCTTTTGGGTAACTTCGTTGCAAACAGTTAGGTCAATATTCAAAATGGAACATGCAAAAAAGATGTTGCTGGTAGAACCGGAAGTATTAAATAAATTAAAAAACCAACCACAGACAGACGTTAAAAGCCCCATGTCACGATTGGATGCTGATATGCAAAAGGTGTCTAGTATGAAAATAGATGATCGTGAAAAATGGATGCTTTATCAACAAACATTACAGCGGTATTGGTATTTTACTGGAAAAGAACGTGAACCAATTAAAATACCTATATTAACAGACATCGAAGAAAATAAAGCAGTATCACAGGAGGCGCCGTTCAAAGAAGAAGTCAAGTTGAAAAAAGAAATTAAAAACAGAAATTTGGATTTAGAAAACTCTCATTCTTACTTATTGAAATTAATACCGAAAACATATGTAAAAAAAGGAGAATTGCTGCTACATAGTATTTCCCAAAATAAAGATAAAATTTTTTGGGATGAAGATGGGACAGTCGTAATTAATAATGCTAAAATTCCCGGAAGCAATATTGTGGACCTCGTAAACGATGTTTTAAGACCTCTCAAAAACAGTAATCCAATTGGTTGGGAACAGTTTTTAACCGTTTTGAAAGATATCAAATTACCATTGTCATACATAGGTAATCCAAAGAGATTTAATTATATCAATACACTACACATCCAAGATTTTACAAAAGAATCATCTAGTGAGGGTGAATTTTATGATGCTACACCTGCTCGAGAAAAGGTCCATGGTAATAAGGTGAAGAGAAAAATTGATTGGGAGAAATGGACCCCTTATTAGAAATTCAAGACATTTACTATGATGTTTCTAACCCTGCTGGATACAGTAGCATTGATAAATTGACTAAGGCAATGAAAGGAAAAATGACTAGAAAAGAAACAATAGATTGGTTGAAAGCACAGGAGACGTACACTTTACATAAACCCGTTCAAAGAAGATTTTCTAGGAACAAATACATATTATCTAATTATAATGAACTATGGCAAGCTGATTTGAGTGATATGCGTACATACAGTGAACATAATGATAATTTTAAATATATACTCTGTGTAATTGATGTCTTTAGTAAATATGCTTATGCCAGAGCTCTGAAAAATAAAAAATCTGACTCTATAAGAGAATCATTTGAAAGCATTTTCACTGAAACTAATGCTACCCCACGTCACATGCAGTCTGATAAAGGTACGGAATTTGTTTCAAAAGATGTACAACAATATTTAAAGAAAAAACAAATCAATTATTACACTACAAACAATCCCGACATTAAAGCTAGTATTGTTGAACGGTTTCAACGAACTCTAAAGATGAAAATGTGGCGTTACTTTACACATCATAATACTTACAGATACATAGACATACTACAAGACTTGATTAGATCGTACAATAGCAGTTTTCATAGAAGTATAAAAATGAGACCTTGTGATGTTAACTCTAGTAACATTATGACAGTGTGGAATAACTTATATGATCGCAATAAAACCTCCACATCAAAAACCACACATAAACCAAAATTTAATGTGGGTGATCATGTTCGAATAACGAAATACAAGCACATTTTCCAAAAAGGTTACGAAACTAATTGGAGCGATGAAATTTTTATCATAACATCAATCATTGATAGATCTCCTTTAGTGGTATACACTGTGAAAGATTTACAAAATGAACCAATTACAGGAACTTTCTATGAAAAAGAATTACAAAAAGTAACATACAACCCTTCCAATAATTTCAAAATAGATAAAATAATCCGTTCACGTTATTCAGGTTCCAGTAAGCAATTGCTAGTCAAGTGGAAAGGTTATCCAAATAAGTTCAATTCTTGGATCCTGGCAACGGATTTAGAAAAAATATGATAAAACATAACTTTTATCTAACTTTACCAAGCAATAGTTCCATGCACTATTTCCCAGATAATAAAACAACAAACTATTCAACAAAACTACCAAAACCAATAATTTTAGAAGGAGAATGGGTTGTGGGAATTGTGGAGTTTCAATATCCTTGCACAATGTTTACGGTTCAAGAACGCGAGAACATTATGTATGTTACTAAACGAATGAAAATGTCTGAAGTCACAACACCTAATGAAATAAATAATACACAATCATCAATAGTCATGTATAAAAGTTACATACCTGCAACAAATTATGATAATATAGATGATATTTTAACGACTCTAAATTCAAAGAATGAACTAAGGTTTCGATATGATAAAGTTTCAAAACTAGTTGCAACTACAGTTACTAATGATAATCTAATATCAGTTAAATTATCACCAAAATTAAGTATTCAATTGGGTTTTGACCCTGATACCAATATTGTTGCAAAACGTTTTAGTAGATGCCCAGCAAATTTATACTTAGGGTTACCATCTCAATTATTTGTGTATTGTGATATAATTCAACCACAAATTGTAGGGGATGTAATGGCACCTTTGTTAAGAATAATACCATTAGACCCAGCCAAGTATATCTATGGGGCAAATAAAATGCATGTATTTTCACCACCTCACTATTTACCTGTTATGCGTAGAGAATTTGATACAATTGAAATAGATATAAGGTCTAGTACAGGAGAAAAAATACCATTTCAATTTGGGACGACGTGTGTGAAGCTCCACTTTATGCGTGTATAATGTATTCACACCGTGGAAATGATATTATGTGTCCATATCAACATTATTACTCACATCAAGCTGGTTCTGGGATAGGAGTAATTTATAAAGGAGCTCTGCATCAACGAGGTCATGGCATAGGAAGTTTTCTCGGAGGGTTATTTCGATCTGTATTACCTCTTCTGTCCAGTGGAGCTAAAGCGATTGGTAAACAAGCATTGGACACTGGTGTAGGAGTATTGTCAGATATGGTTAGCGCAAAGCCTATGGAAGAATCTATTAAAAACAGACTCAAAGAAGCAACTTCAAATCTCAAGAGAAGAGCAGATGATAAAATAAATAATATTATGCGTGGTTCAGGTTCAGGATATATAAATAAGAAAGCACGACTAAGACCTCGCATTTCATCTTCAAGTTTTAAAGAGAGAACAGTTAAAAAGGCTGCAAAAATACACAACGATATTTTTCAGCTGTAATAATAATAACTAACAATGTCATTTTTACATAATCATTCATGTGAGTGTGTTAAATCTGAGCTTGATTTGTTTGCACTACCAGCCACTCAAACAAGTATAGAGAATGGTCAATGGATTCACTACAAACCAATTTCATCATTAACTGATGATGGACCTCTTGAATTTCAAATTCCCGGAACAGGCGATGATTATATTGATTTATCACATACGATGCTTCACATAAAAGCTAAAGTAGTGAATCAAGATTCAACGAAACTTTCTCCAGAAGCTATTGTAGCTCCTGTTAACAATTGGTTGCATTCAATATTTAGTCAATTAGATGTGTATTTAAATCAAAAACTTGTGTCTCCTCCAAATAATACATATGCGTATCGTGCTTACTTAGAAAACTTATTGAATTATGCTGAACCAGCGAAAAAATCTCATCTAACATGTGGCCTTTGGTATGAAGATACTGCAGGTAAAATGGACTCTACCGACAATACAAACAAAGGCTTTAATAAAAGACAAACATTTGTGAAGGAAAGTAAGGAATTGGAAATGATTGGTCACTTACATGGGGACATTTTTAACCAAGAAAAATTTTTAATCAATGGTGTGGAAATCGGTGTAAAATTAGTTCGATCTAGAGATACATTCAATCTTATGAGCTCTACACCCGATATTAAATTAAAAATATGCATTACAGATGCATCTTTAATAATTCGTAGAGCTCGAATCAATCCAACTGTCTTGCTTGCTCACCAAAAAGTTCTCGCTACTACAACTGCTAAATACCCAATAACACGTGCAGAAGTTAAGGTTTTAACGATACCTTCAGGGGTGCAAGGCAAAACGCTTGATAATATATTTCTCGGTCAAGTTCCAAAAAGATGTATTATTGGATTTATAGATAACTCTGCATTTAACGGTAGTTACACAAAGAATCCATTTAATTTTCATAACTATGATATTAACACTTTCTGTCTCTATATAGATGGACAACAAATTCCCTCTAAAGCCTTGCAGCCTGTTTTTAGTAACGATATGTTTTCAACTGCATATCACACGTTATTCTCAGGGACAGGTATTCATTTTTTAAATGATGGTAATGGGATTTCTAGGGAACAATATCCAAATGGGTACTGTTTAATGGTATTCGATCTAACACCAGATCTGTCTGCCAACTCGACTGCCCACTGGAATCTCGTACGACATGGTAGTGTCAGGTTAGAGGTTAGATTTGAGTCTGCTCTTACTACAACAGTTAACTGCGTCGTATATGCTGAATTCGATAATATCATTGAAATTGACAAAAATAGAAATATAAGTGTTGATTACAGTAGTTAGTTTTTATAAGATATGTATTTATTAGTTATTGTTAAATTTGATTCTAACTATCATCACTGTTACACGTATATTTTGTAAAGCTTATGTAATGAATTCAATTGAATTACAAAATAATCTTAAAAAAATCCATCCATATTTCCGGTACAATGTGTTTGCGGCCAATCGTTTACCAATGTATTTACAGAAACCTATTTTGTTGATTAGTAACCTGGATCCAGACACTAAACCAGGGTCTCACTGGGTGGCTATTTATGTGGATACTAATGGTGTCGGGGAATACTTCGACAGTTTTGGTCGTAAACCTATTAATCCTCATATGATGTTTTTAAAAAGAAATGCAAATAAATGGTGGTGTAATAGTAAAGTTATTCAAAATGAGCTAACTTCTGTTTGTGGTGAATATTGTTTAATGTACTTGTACTATAGATTTAAGGGTTTATCAATGTTAGAGTTTGTAAGTATGTTTACTAAAAATACTTTGTGTAATGATGTAATCTTAAGAGAAATGTATAAACGTGTATTTTTAAGCATATGATAAAGAAATAAAAAATATGTGAGAAATTTAGAGTATATTTTTATTTATGACATTAATAAAACACAAAGACACACATTGTAATATACTACCTTAGTTTAAAGATATGTATTAAATAAAAAAATAAAATAAGGTTCGAATTGAGAACCTTCTTCCTTTTTCGAAGTTGGTTAAAAACTAAAACTTATCAAATTATGTATACTATACAATACAATTTCAAAAGACTATAGTTATAGTTTTTAAAATAACACTTTTTGCTTACCACTATAAAAAATTACATGACCGAAAATCAAAACACACAATACAACATTCAAAGATTAAAATTATTGTTCTTTTACCCCATTTTTTTATTCAATCAATCATTGTTTTGGAACGAATACTTTTTGCAATCAGTAGTTTCTGCTATCTCTTTAGTAATGCTATACATTACACTTTTGATATTTTCATAATTTTTGTTGTTAGATTTGCCGTAATACTTAATGCGAGTCGTTGCGTATTTCCAATGTTGACTTACAGGAATTTTCCTCAACTTTTTCAGTTCATACACCTCTATTTTAACTAGGTGGGTAGCACTAGCGCCGTCATCTGTGTTTGTTGAAATATATGATGTGCCACCGTCTTTGTTCGCACGTCCAACAATAGATGAACAGATTTTCTTCTTTTTCTTGGGTGGTTCTTCAGCAAAGAACTCATCCAGATCACTACTATTGGAACGTCTACAAGTAGCCAGTTTCTTGTGTTCCTGATTGTAGAGGCTGGTTGATGTTTTTTCTTCATCAGACAATGGATAATAGAAATGTTTAAGCGTGTTGATTTCTTCATCAATCTCCACAGGAGAGTACGATGGGCTCTGCAACAAAAGAAAAAGTGATAAATTATCATAAGCAATGTAATGTCATAGACATAGACATATCATAGACCTCCCCCTTTGACCTCCACACTGAACGACAGCCTGCCTTTTGCATCCACTCAATAAAATCAAATTTGTACCCAATATTTGTATACTCGAACTTCACAAGAATTATTTACATATACTAGTTTATACATATATAAAATTATAGAATTGAACTGTAATTTGACGATACACAAGATTACACAATAAAAAAAACAATCAGTGAGTAATATGTAGGTACTTACATTCATTTTCTTTTTGTATCGATGCAATGTAAAAATAATACTTTGTAATATTTGGTGTCACGGAATAATTTTGCTATGAGAAATTGCTCTTCACAAGTTGCGTTGGATTGGATGAGGCTAATTATACTGTGAGAGATGAAAGTCTAAGACCAGAATGAGCTACAAATATGCTACCCCGTCTTTATATTATGTTCGAAGGGTAGGTTTTTTTAAAAGCTTAACAGGTTGGATCGTGTCCACGACACGAGGTTCTTTGAAAGATCATTAAATTATATTTTTTTGATATCATAAATCAGATTAGATAAGGTTTCCTTTAAGGTGTTTTTGTGCATTGTCCAACAGTGTGGGAAGGGAAGTCATTAAATAAAATACATTTCGTGAAATAGATGCCGTAAAAAAAGCGGGGAAGGCTTTCTTTGTTCGAAAATTTATATGACCAGTGTGTGATCCCATGGAAAAAAATTATGCAGGTTCAGTCAGGTTTTATCACCCATACCATAAATACAAGTGCATTCTGATGAAAACATTTTTTTGCGATCGAATTCCAAGCAATAAATTTTAATTGATAATGATCCCATAAACATACTCGTGTGATTAATGTTTAACAGGTGGATACTGATTCTTATTTAGTAAAAAAACGAAAATACATGTCATTTACCTACAGTGTAACTACAGTACATACCTAAGTAATGTTGTAGTACAGTTGGAATTTAGAACACTGTTATAAACTATCACGATTGTTCACTAAAGTTTTATGATTATTCACGGGAACATGGTGCATGTAACTGCGCCGAAATATCGGGAGCTCATTCCACAACCTTACCACGGTAAATATCCCGTAAATAATCATAAAACTCTAGTTGCAAACTAGCTCGATAACGGATCGTATTTAATATTCGTATTTAAACCTACAGTAGGTACATAAGTGGAGCTGGTTTTTTTTTTTTTTTTTTTTTTTTTTTTTTTTTTTTTTTTTTTTTTTTTTTTTTTTTTTTTAGGTTGGCTTAGATATTTCACTCCGAAAAGCACCTACAAAATGTAGAGATTTTTGGTGAGCCAGAATGAATCAATCCCTACTACTAACGTTTGTCCGCATCAAGAGAAAAAAAGGTACAGCAACTTTTAACACACGAGGAGCTAGGTGATCGTAAGCCTTCTCAATTCTTACGTCATCTACGACACCTAGCAGGCCCCGGAGTTTCAGAAGACTTTTTACGCATGATTTGGACCAGCCGCCTACCGAACAGCACGCAGACCAGTCTGCTGCTTCGCAGCAGATGACGTCATCACTCGATGTGCTGGCAGACCTAGCCGACCGCATACATGACGTTGTCCCTATAGCCCATGTCGCATCTACATCCAGTACCACACCGGGAAGCTCCAAGCTCCATATTACATTCTCATGGTTTTATTCTGTTAGCATTTAAAACACAAAATATACCGCATCCTATTTTAATACAGTCCCGCGAATAGAAATATTCAAAAAAGGCCCTTTGTACATGAAAATAAACCTATACAACAAAATTCCGGATGCAATAAAGAAAGAAATAAATAGTAACATTTTTCCAGAACCAACTTTGTAAGTTTCTAACCCAAAAATGTTATTACGAGATAAAAGATTTTTTCGACGATAAATTTTAGAAAATTATAATTAGAAAATAAATAGCGATATATAAATAGTTAAGAAAGTAGCGTCATAAGTTTTGTATCATCTCATATATAATTAAGTAACCTATCACACTAAGTAGGTATGTTTTTTTTTGTTTTGTAAAATTACTTCACCCTAGGTTAAGTTTGAATAGTATATATAATATTTATGTAATAGATTTAACTATATTTAAATTTATATTTTTATGTCTGTGGTCTGGTTTTGTGAACAGCCACTACATAATTCATTGCTGCACCCTTTGTGCAGGGTATATAAACTTAGCTTTTAGAAGAATACAGTGTATATTTGCAATAAGAATAAGAATATAGAAATAATTTTATTTTACTGTGATATTTTAACAGATAAATAGAGTAGTTACATTTCATGGCTTTTTAATCAAGGTATACATACAAATGCACGCGAAATAAGAAATAACTATCCAAGAGCGTGTTAAGACAAGCATTATGTCAGGGTTCCGTGGCCAGCGAAACTGGCCGGAAATATACTTTTAATGGTTTAGACAAAAAGAAAATTTCAAAACATGCTCTGCACTGTGGTCACATTATCTTTTTGATTTGAAAACTGTTGACGGTGTTATTTATTACTTTTATGATTCTATCAATACTTCACACAGGGCGACTTAAAATAAGCAGCTGAACATGTTAAGGCAGTTTTTAGAATTTTTGTTTGTTTGTTCACGCACATCTCCTACACCCCTGGAAGAAAATGCGGACGGATTTAAATGCGGTTTTCACGAATATGCTTAGCTATGACCAGATTGAAGTATAGGCTGTTATTTTGCCCAAGGCCGGATTAAGGGAAGAAAAAAGAATTGAAGGTTTATATGAAAATCTACGCGTACGAAGTCGCGGGCAAAAAAGCTAGTTATTAAATAAATAAATATCTGGGACATTATTGCACACATGGTCATCTGACCCCAAACTAAGCAAAGCTTGTAATATGGCTGCCAGAGACTGATATACATACATATATATTTTTAAATACATACTTAAATAGATATTAACACCCAGACATAGAACAAACACAAATGTTCATCACACAAATGTTTGTCCTAGGTGGGAATCGAACCCACGCCCCAAGCACCTTTATTTATTTTTTTATTTGAAAGCTGTTGCTTCCCGTGTGGTCCCATTGCAATTTGGTTCAGTTCTGACATTTTTATGAAGTCAGTTTTTTACATTGGTAATTATTTAGGTAAATAGGTGGCTTTCGACGTTTCGTTTTGTGGTCACGCATCCATTTGTGTGTTTAATGTGAGCAGGGCTTAAATGGTTGCATAAAGCTTAACTAACAGATAGAAATATCACATCACGTGAACAGTGGACTGAATACCAGACGTTTGTTCAAAACAGCTGAGTCACTTTACTCAATGATAGAGATATGGAGGGTCTAAGATAATAGCTCTACGCTTCGACCAAAATAAAATGAATGGACGGGCCCAGTAGAAGCGCATTTTTGAAGATTACAAATGAGCTCCAGCGCTCACTTCGTTTCAGTCGGTCTCTAGCCGTAGGAAGTGAAACACGAGTCTATTGTTACGCGATAACGAAACATCTGACAAAATTATGAATTCGTATGCTTTACCGAAGTGTAAATACACAAATAAAACCGATATCTATTTTTTGTAACAAATATACTGTACATTTTTATAATTAGGTGTTGAAGTATATGTCCGACGGTTTTGACTCGTTTTTACTGATCAAGTTCAATGGTTATAGTCTAAGAGCCCGTGAACCCCAGACCTTCGTTATTTTATAAAAGCTGAAAGTTTGTCAGCGCATGCTTCCAACACAGGTAAGAACGATGGACCATTATGAAGTTTGGGTTACCGTGGCTTTGGCAGGTACGGCCTGACCAACTTATTTGTGCAGTTGGGCAAATGATAAAACTAAAATATTCCAAGACATGCTATCAACCCCCCCCCCCCCCAAATGACAGACACAATAAAATTGATGTCGTTCAGTGTGGAGGTTAAAGGGGGAGGCCTATGTTCAGCAGTGGACGTCTTTTGGCTGATGATGATATATTTGAAACTATGGATATATCGGGATACCTGTATCGAGTCAGATTAAACTAGACTAAAATCATACTATGACGATAGTATGACAATCCGCATTAAAAAGGAGAACAAATCTACAATAGTTTCATATGTATTATCTATAAGCTATTCAGTAGATATAAATAATCCGATGGATTTGTTTCTATTTAAAGTTCCGTTCGTGTTCGTTAATGTAACATTTATATTTTGTTACTAGCTTTTTTGCCCGCGACTTCGTACGCGTAGATTTTCATATAAACCTTCAATTCTTTTTTCTTCCCTTAATCCGGCCTTGCGCAAAATAACATAGCATATACTTCAATCTGGTCATAGCTAAGCATATTCGTGAAAACCGCATTTAAATCCGTCCGCATTTTCTTCCAGGGGTGTAGGAGATGTGCGTGAACAAACAAACAAAAATTCTAAAAACTGCCTTAACATGTTCAGCTGTTTATTTTAAGTCGCCCTGTGTGAAGTATTGATAGAATCATAAAAGTAATAAATAACACCGTCAACAGTTTTCAAATCAAAAAGATAATGTGACCACAGTGCAGAGCATGTTTTGAAATTTTCTTTTTGTCTAAACCATTAAAATTATATTTCCGGCCAGTTTCGCTGGCCACGGAACCCTGACATAATGCTTGTCTTAACACGCTCTTGGCTAGTTATTTCTTATTTCGCGTGCATTTGTATGTATACCTTGATTAAAAAGCCATGAAATGGAACTACTCTATTTATCTGTTAAAATATCACAGTAAAATAAAATTATTTCTATATTCTTATTCTTATTGCAAATATACACTGTATTCTTCTAAAAGCTAAGTTTATATACCCTGCATAAAGGGTGCAGCAATGACTTATGTAGTGGCTGTTCACAAAACCAGACCACAGACATAAACATATAAATTTAAGTATAGTTAAATCTATTACATAAATATTATATATACTATTCAAACTTAACCTAGGGTGAAGTAATTTTACAAAACAAAAAAAAAACATACTTAGTGTGATAGGTTACTTAATTATATATGAGATGATACAAAACTTATGACGCTACTTTCTTAACTATTTATATATCGATATTTATTTTCTAATTATAATTTTCTAAAATTTATCGTCGAAAAAATCTTTTATCTCGTAATAACATTTTTGGGTTAGAAACTTACGAAGTTGGTTCTGGAAAAATGTTATTATTTATTTCTTTCTTTATTGCGTCCGGAATTTTGTTGTATAGGTTTATTTTCATGTACAAAGGGCCTTTTTTGAATATTTCTATTCGCGGGACTGTATTAAAATAGGATGCGGTATATTTTGTGTTTTAAATGCTAACATAGAATAAAACCATGAGAATGTAATATGGAGCTTGGAGCTTCCCGGTGTGGTACTGGATGTAGATGCGACCTGGGCTATAGGGACAACGTCATGTATGCGGTCGGCTAGGTCTGCCAGCACATCGAGTGATGACGTCATCTGCTGCGAAGCAATGATGGTCTGCGTGCTGTTCGGTAGGCGGCTGGTCCAAATCATGCGTAAAAAGTCTTCTGGAACTCCGGGGCCTGCTAGGTGTCGTAGATGACGTAAGAATTGAGAAGGCTTACGATCACCTAGCTCCTCGTGTGTTAAAAGTTGCTGTACCTTTTTTCTCTTGATGCGGACAAACGTTTAATTAGCTCTAGCTTGAGTTTTTCGTACTTCTCGGTCACAGGCGGGTTGACGATGATGTCTTCGACTTCAGCTGCGTATTGCGGGTCAAGTTGTCCAATCACATAGTAGAACTTGGTGCTATCTGCAGTGATGTTGGAAATCGCGAATTGGCCTTCGATCTGGGCGAACCAAATCGCCGGCTTCTCGGGCCAAAACGGTGGAATTCGCACGCCAACTCGGAATACATTGTCATCATCTTTATTCTTCGTGTCAGCCGCAGTGCTATCAGTACGATCTAGCGGCATTCTGACCTTTGTCGGTGGTGTACGGTCCATTCAGTGGTCACCAATTATAGTGGATTTGTACTATTTATATAGAAGGAGAGGGTTAAGCTACCGACAATGGAAGAAAATAGCTGAGTCCGAAAGAAATTATAAATTTAATGCAAAGAAAAATCTTAGACAAATCTTAGAAAAAGCGAATGACAATTCCATTTGAAAATCGGTGTTCTTTTATTTTTTCTTTTCACGCCCCAGTGCCACACGTCGTGGAAAATTGGAATGAAATTCACGAAGGTTGGCGCAAGGAGTACGAGTACGCCACACTCCTACTCCATGCACTGGAATGAATCACCAAAGAGGTTGTAAGGCCTATAACATGCTTGGTCTACAGGTTCATTCATCTAAGAAGGTTAAGGAACCTTCTTTAAATTTAAACTGATTAACCGAATGACCATGTTGACAGTTGACATAGTTGACAGTTTCAAAATTTTAATGGCTATGTCAATAACATTCTCTTTACTTTGGATCTCCTTGCTTGAGGCTATGTGACGATCCTCATATTACGTTTCGGGTAACGAAGAAATAAATCATTGATTTTTATTTTCGTTTATGTAAAAATAAAGAATTAAAATAAATGATATAAGATAGCCTATGTTTTAATCTGGTAATTTCTAAGCATATTCGTGAAAACCGCATTAAAATCCGTCCAGTGGTTTAGGAGATGTGCGCGGACAAACAAACAAACAAACAAACAAACAAACAAACAAACAGACAAAAATTCTAAAAACTGTCCTATCGTGTTCAGCTGCTTATTTTAAGACGACCTGTGTGTTTTTTTTTTGTTATCTCGCAATTACAGATTTTTTTATCTCTACGTTTTTATTATATGTATAGATAGATAGATGTCAGTTTAATCGTCCGCCCACTACTTGCTTTGCGCTACGCGTACGAAGTCGCGGGCATTAGCTAGTATAGTATAAAACAAAGTCGCTTCCCTCTGTCTGTCTGTCCCTATATATGCTTAGATCTACAAAACTACGCAACGGATTTTGATGCGGTTTTCACTAACAGTTAGATAACTTTTCACGGAAGGTTTATATATATATATAATATACCCGTGCGAAGCCGGGGCGGGTCGCTAATAAAAAGTCGGAAAATTCACGGGAAAAAAATCTCTTTCTCATACATTTATTCTCAGAATACAGAAGTTTTGTATTCTGAGCATTTTGTACGGAACGGCATGATTTGAAGTCTAGATAAATAAATAAATATCTGGGACATTATTGCACACATGGTCATCTGACCCCAAACTAAGCAAAGCTTGTAATATGGCTGCCAGAGACTGATATACATTCATATATATTTTTAAATACATACTTAAATATATATTAACACCCAGACATAGAACAAACACAAATGTTCATCACAGATACATTGACATATCACATACATCATAGAAAAAAAGTCATCTAAGCGAAAGGAGGTTGCTTCAAGGAGATTGAAACGCGGGTGAAAGTTTGAAATAAATGTAACACCGGTCAACTAGCTTATTCGGGACACCCAAAAAGCCATCCACCTATATTTTATCCCACACATGATTCCGACACATTAGAAAGTGTCCGACAATCGCAGTATGTGTAATTTAAACAATTTACACATCACACTCTGTGTATAATATTGATCCATGCCAGTTATTAAAGTACGGTCTGCAAAATAACACCGGATCAAATCAGATGGACCACAGTAACCCTGGATAGGGAAAAATGGAAGAAACTGGCGGAGGCTTTCTCTCAAAATAGGGGGTAATATTCAATACACAAAAACAAGAAAAAATTATAGTTGTAAAACATAAAAGAAAAAATATATATAAGTATAGGTCATCATCAGCCAGAAGACGTCCACTGCTGAACATAGGCCTCCCCCTTTAACCTCCACACTGAACGACATCCTGCCATCTGCATCCACTGGATACCCGCGACTCTCACAATGTCGTCGGTCCATCTAGTGGGAGGCCTACCTACGCTGCGTCTTCCGGTTCGCGGTCTCCACTCAAGAACCTTTCTTCCCCATCGGTTAACAGTTCTTCGAGCGATGTGGCCTGCCCATTGCCACTTCAACTTGCAGATTTTAATAGCTATGTCGGTGACTCTGGTTCTTTGGCGAATATCTACGTTTCGGATTTTATCGGGCAAAGAAACTCCGAACATAGCTCTCTCCATTGCCCGTTGTGTGACTCTGAGTTTTTCCAAAAGGCCAACAGTTAAGGTTATTAAATATATAGGTATTCTATACTATTACTATTGCGGTGAAGGAAAACATAGCATAGCATACCATACGGTATATCATTTCAATTTAAACAATGGTCGCCAAAACCCTGATTTAGTTAAATTCCGGCTTCGATCATATATTTCTATAGATGCACTGATGCCGCCAAAGAAATGGCACCGGCAAAACAAGACATACAGAAGAAATATGCCTTGTCTCGCTCGCATACACTGTAACAAATTTGTCTTCAACATCATTTCAGCCATAAGACGTCCACTGCTAGACATAGGCCTCGCCCATCGAACTCCAAAAGGGCCGGTTGGAAGCGGCCTGCATCCAGCGTTTTCCTGCGGTATCTTTTAGGTCGTCTGCCCATCTTGTGGATGGACGTCCTACGCTGAGTTTACCGGTCCGTGGTTTCCATTCGAGAACCTTTCGGCCACTTCGGCCATCTGTTCTGCGTGCTATGTGCCCAACCCACTGCCACTTCAACGAATTTGTGCTCTACGTACACTTTTTTCGACGTGTTGATTCATTTCTGATTTTTCTAAAAGTTGTAAAATTTTATTGATGTAAATTTTTTGTTGGATTTTGCATGGAACTGTGCATCTACAGAAAAATATGATCGAAGAATTCCGGCTTAAATTAACAGCTTTTTCCCAGCTCTATCAACGACCACATCAGCCACCACGACCAACGGGCTAACATACGCACCGCGACAGGGTTTTGTCGATTCTTTTTGTCGTGCCAAAGCGAGACAGGCGTATATAAAACCGAAGGCACCTTGTCACGTTCTCGCTCGACGGGGCGACGACAGGATTATGTCGCGGGGTGTATGTTAGCCATGAACTTACGCGTTTTACAAAATTGGCCAAACGTCTAGACATATGACATTCACTTTCTAATCCATCTGATTTTGCTGACTGTACCAAAAGCTTTGTTACACATGATTGCACGTATTACAAGTATTAGAACGAGGTATATCGTCACAATCCGGCGTAGAAGATGGATTCAACACGCTTCTACTAGCAGACGAGATATGGTGAGAAAACTTCGCCTAAAGGTGCATCTATTCGTCTGCAGCTTTCTCGCTCGCACATTTGTACATTATTGTCGATATAAAATTACTGAGTGTGAATTTACAAAAAGTGACACACTCAAGTTTTGCTGACTATCATAACATTATAAACAAAAAAAAAATCGTTTCGATATCTTTTAATTTGATGGGGAGAAATGGTAACGAGTGATTTTTTTTCTTGTTACCATGTCACTCCGTCAAATTACATTTCTGTAAATTCACACTCAGTAATTTTATATCGTCAATAATGTACAAATGTGCGAACGAGAAAGCTGCAGACGAATAGAGGCCTCTTAAGTCGACAAGGAAAGTTTTCTTCGTGAAAATGTCCGATCCATTTTCTACGATATGATTTAGAGCAGCGGACTAAATCCGTGGTCAGGCCAAACCAAATTAGCACGTCTATAAGAGTAAGACAGACTGATGAACTCGGATGCTTGCATACCTAAAGTAAATAATGGATTGTGTAACAGAGACAATATATCTCAGATCAAAAAAACAAGGGCGATACGGCACGTCATCTTGGCTGACGTCAACCGACGAGAGAAAAAGAGAGGGGTATTATATTCTCACTCTTTCTCTCCCGTTGGTCAGACGGCGCCGGCGGTTCGTCAGCCAAGTTCGACACGTCTGTTACGGCTATTAGTGGCGTGTGGCGTGGCGGATGCTGTTTTAGTTATACTCTGTCCACAAATCTTAGATATTTTATGTAAACAAAGGAGTTACTAGTGAAAAAAATATGTTTTAAAATGGTAGTTTACAATATTTGACCAAAAAAATTATATTAATTTTTTCTAGTCGTAATATGATCAATTATAAAATTAAAATCTTTTTGTATTATTTATTTTAATGTAATATCTGTTCTTTACAATGTTATTATAAAGAAAAACAATTTTTGATAGAAAATATTTTATTATACTGGTAAGACTGTAGGGGTACTAAACATTTCTGGCCAACGCGAAAAAAACATGTCGGGTCGTTGTTCCTCTATCATAATATAGTCAATCAATACAATCTATTACAATATTTTAGTAATATTTATTTTTAATTTTTTGAACTATCAGAAAATCTCCCATTGTACTGCACGGTAGCAAAGCCAGGGAACATAGAAAGTAAAATATTTTCCATAAGTGAAAAATGTTTTGAGCAACTGGCATGTCACTTTGACAGTGACTTTTCGTGACATTTCTTTGTTTACATAAAATATCTAAGATTAGGTGAAGATTAGTAAACGGAGTATAGTTAGAGATTCGTGGATTATTAAAGTCTCTTCAGATTGAGAGGGAGACTTGAATTGTGGTTGAATCAAAAAATCCCACTAATATTATAAATGTGACAGTTTGGATGGATGTTTGTTACTCAAACACGCAGAAACGGCTGGATGGATTTGGATGAAATTTGGAATATACATTGCTTATGTCCTGGATTAACACATAGGCTACTTTGTTATCATCAACATCATCACCAATTTTCATCACCACGCGGGTGAAACCGCGGAGCGCAACTAATATGTCAATAAATAACCTGCGAATTAAGTAAAGAAAACATCACGATGATAGGACAGCTCATGATAGCTGAGATTGTCATTTTTCAGATGGCAGAGGCGGATTGCCATATAAATTCGTTCTTGTTCTAAAATTGAAATCCTTATCTTGTTATTGTTTGCTGCGTTATCTACAACTAAATCCCATGTCACTGATAAACGAGATCTATGAATTTGTGATGAAATTCCGAGGCTGCTCGGAATCACTTCGTAAAAGCGGGGTTTCACCCCGCAGTTTAGGTACGTTCGGCCGGCGCACCGTTCGACGGGCGTCGCACAGTGGCCGCTCGGCTCGCACGCTAGCCACATCGCGCGTAATCCAATTTGTTTTCTTTGCATATAAAAACGTACTTACTTTTTGTTTAATGTACTAATAGGCTTGTGTTTGACCGCCAACTCGCCTGATTTTAGGCGATGATAGAGCACGCTTGCATAGAAGAAACCGATTCACTCGTGATTTAAAGACACCTTGATTGTAACTATCGGGGTTGTAACACCCATTCAGGCAGCGCATTCGACAGACTAGCAGTTCGCACAATAAAATTGGAACGAAAGCGCTTCGTACGGGTTTTCGGAATATCAACCATAAAGCGGTGTCAATTTTTCGTGCTCGCTCTAGCAGTCCGACAGAAAAATGGGCAGGAGGGAATTAGATCATGTAGATCTGATGCACACTCTCCGAAATGTGTCCGATATAAAACCGATAGACTAGCAACTTTGCGCCGATGCTCAGGACTAAGGAGCTTAGTCTGAACCAGGGATTCGTTGCCGATGAGTCTCTTGGCGCGTCTCTCAATAGACTTTTAACGCCCCAAGCTGGCAAACTTGTATTTACTCGTATTTATTTAATAAAATCCACAGCTCTCGAAATTAATACATTAAACTTATACATATACTGACAGCCAATAACGGATTTACATTTTATAGATAACATCATCATATTTTTTAATTTTTTTTAAGCTATTGCATAGCTTCTATCGCTGGCCTTGAGCGTGGAGACCGAATCCAGAAATTCCGTAACGAAAATAACCTGACACCCCCCACTCCAACCTCTCACCGCTAGATGGCGTTGTAAAATATGTTTGATAAAAGAACGACATACATAGAGTTGTAAAACCTACATAATTTTATTTGTTACAAGTAAATAAATAATTATAATTGCATTATTTGATAAAAAAAATGCTATGCAATAGCTTTACCGCGGCAGTCCCCGAGTGACACACGACTTTTTTATTAATTTAGACTTCTCTTTATTAAAAGTAAGACGCAACTATAATTGTTTCTTGAAAACTCATTCCCTGTCTGTGGCATCGTAGTTCCCAAAAGGCTGCACATATTTTGATTCAATTTTGTTTGTTTGAAAGACAACTTCATCGAGAGTGTTCTTGGCTATGATTCAAGAAAACCCGTTCAGCCGTTCGAAGATCATCGGCTTTATTGTAGGAGGGTTTTAATCTATATCTATACATATCTATATCTATTCTATATATATATATATATCTATACGTATTTAATAAAAACGTGGAGATAAAAAAATCTGTAATTGCGAGATATAAAAAAGCACACACACGGCGTCTTAAAATAATCAACTGAACACGTCAAGACAGTTTTAGAATTTTTGTCTGTCTGTTTGTTTGTCCACGCACATCTCCTAAACCACTGGACGGATTTAAATGCTGTGTTCACGAATATGCTTAGCTATGACAGGATTGAAGTATAGGCTATGTAATTTTGCGCAAGGGCCGGATTAATGAAGGAAAAAAGGGTTGAGAGTTTATTTTAAAATCTACGCGTACGAAGTCGCGGGCAACAGCACTACATAGTTAATAAATAAAATTTATACTCGTTTCGTCTCGTCTGCACTCGACCACGGATACTATTTTGTGATATAAAATGAACAATATATATCATCTCTTACTAAATTAACATAATCTTTACACTAGACTACCTACCATTTTATTTTCAACTTTATACGAAGGCCCTAAGACGCGAGTTGTTTTAGTTCACCCATGATTCACCAGGTCAGTGCCTCAAATATATGGACTTGTTCAGTCCTGCATATTGGTAGATACCTACCAACTATAGAAAGCAGTATGACTCCTTATGACACGACAATTTGGCAAAGATCTTGCCTTTTCAAAGAAATACCGTTTTGATCATGAGTGTTTCGATTTATAAGCTGGACATGGCTTTATTCTGAACTAGCCGGGACAGGTGTCCCGGCTTCGCGAAGGTGAAGATGAATTTTTTAAACATTCTAGTATTAAATACTCAGTAGTAGTTAGTATTAGCCTATGTTACTCAAGGATAATGTAGCATTCTAATGGTGAAAGAATTTTTTAAATCGGTCCAGTAGTTTTTGAGTTAATTCGTTACAAACATACAAATCTTTCCTCTTTATAATAGTGTAGATAGAAGCTAGACTGAAATTGTGCCCAGTGCATTCTCTGCCACAGGTCGTCATGGCATAAAGTTCGCACCGGTCTTTTTTAAACGAACGGAGGCTGTATCTCATGAACCGTGATAGTTAGACAGTTGAAATTTTCACAGATGATGTATTTCTGTTGCCGCTATAACAACAAATACAAAAAAAAAAAAAAATTAAGGGCCCCCATACAACAAACGTGATTTTTACCCTTCGTGCGCAAGTCCGACTCGCACTTGGCCGTTTTTTATTTTTACTTTAAATTTGCCTGAATTCAGAGACTGAATTTAGGAAGCGACTAACTTCAGGCAAGTCTAACGCAGACAAGGAGTTCCACACATCTGCTGTCAGTGAATTGAAAACGCTTACTGCGTCTGAGTGGAATTAGAGTGTCTCTTTGTCGTGCATATTAAAAGTTTTTTTTTAATTCAGCTTATAAGATGTTACTGCAACTGTCAAAGAAAATAAATCATTAGATAGAGTTTCTGAAATATAAAAAAAGCTTAAGTAGGTATTTAGTTAGTTACATAACAATACAAGATTGCGTTTCGATTTTGGCATGTGTGCTCGATTCGATTCTCTGAATCTACAATCGATATCGTTTACAACGAAGCTCGGATGTTTATTTTTAAATTCCATTCGACTGTTCTAGGAACCGTTAGGTCATATATTAAATTGTGTGTTTTGGAAATAAAATGGGCTTTCTTTTCCTACTTTTACCTATTGTAAGACTATTACCATAATTACGAGTATGTAATCATTTGTATCTAATATTAATATGAACCATAATGTAAAAGTATTAATGCTCTGTGGTGAGCATCTGTTGACAGATACAATAGTAATGACGTTTCAAACGGTAACAATAACATTGACTTTGACAGATACTCGTCACCAATAGATAATTGTCAGTTGAATTTAAGACTGGCATTTGATATCGAGCTTTAAAGCAAATAGGACATTATTGTAATCTATACATATAATAAAAACGTAGAGATAAAAAAATCTGTAATTGCAAGATAACAAAAAAAAAATCACACAGGTCGTCTTAAAATAAGCAGCTGAACACGATAGGACAGTTTTTAGAATTTTTGTCTGTTTGTTTGTTTGTTTGTTTGTTTGTCCGCGCACATCTCCTAAACCACTGGACGGATTTAAATGCGGTTTTCACGAATATGCTTAGAAATTACCAGATTAAAACATAGGCTATCTTATATCATTTATTTTAATTCTTTATTTTTACATAAACGAAAATAAAAGATTTATTTCTTCGTTACCCGAAACGTAATATGAGGATCGTCACATAGCCTCAAGCAAAGAGATCCAAAGTAAAGAGAATGTTATTGACATAGCCATTAAAATTTTGAAACTGTCAACTGTCATTCGGTTAATCAGTTTAAATTTAAAGAAGGTTCCTTAACCTTCTTAGATGAATGAACGTGTAGATCAAGCATGTTATAGGCCTTACAACCTCTTTGGTGATTCATTCCAGTGCATGGAGTAGGAGTGTGGCGTACTCGTACTCCTTGCGCCAACCTTCGTGAATTTCATTCCAATTTTCCACGACGTGTGGCGCTGGGGCGCGAAAAGAAAAAAATAAAAGAACACCGATTTTCAAATGGAATTGTCATTCGCTTTTTCTAAGATTTGTCTAAGATTTTTCTTTGCATTAAATTTATAATTTCTTTCGGACTCAGCTATTTTCTTCCATTGTCGGTAGCTTAACCCTCTCCTTCTATATAAATAGTACAAATCCACTATAATTGGTGACCACTGAATGGACCGTACACCACCGACAAAGGTCAGAATGCCGCTACATCGTACTGATAGCACTGCGGCTGACACGAAGAATAAAGATGATGACAATGTATTCCGAGTTGGCGTGCGAATTCCACCGTTTTGGCCCGAGAAGCCGGCGATTTGGTTCGCCCAGATCGAAGGCCAATTCGCGATTTCCAACATCACTGCAGATAGCACCAAGTTCTACTATGTGATTGGACAACTTGACCCGCAATACGCAGCTGAAGTCGAAGACATCATCGTCAACCCGCCTGTGACCGAGAAGTACGAAAAACTCAAGCTGGAGCTAATTAAACGTTTGTCCGCATCAAGAGAAAAAAAGGTACAGCAACTTTTAACACACGAGGAGCTAGGTGATCGTAAGCCTTCTCAATTCTTACGTCATCTACGACACCTAGCAGGCCCCGGAGTTCCAGAAGACTTTTTACGCATGATTTGGACCAGCCGCCTACCGAACATCACGCAGACCATCATTGCTTCGCAGCAGATGACGTCATCACTCGATGTGCTGGCAGACCTAGCCGACCGCATACATGACGTTGTCCCTATAGCCCAGGTCGCATCTACATCCAGTACCACACCGGGAAGCTCCAAGCTCCATATTACATTCTCATGGTTTTATTCTATGTTAGCATTTAAAACACAAAATATATCGCATCCTATTTTAATTCAGTCCCGCGAATAGAAATATTCAAAAAAGGCCCTTTGTACATGAAAATAAACCTATACAACAAAATTCCGGACGCAATAAAGAAAGAAAGAAATAATAACATTTTTCCAAAACCAACTTCGTAAGTTTCTAACCCAAAAATGTTATTACGAGATAAAAGATTTTTTCGACGATAAATTTTAGAAAATTATAATTAGAAAATAAATATCGATATATAAATAGTTAAGAAAGTAGCGTCATAAGTTTTGTATCATCTCATATATAATTAAGTAACCTATCACACTAAGTATGTTTTTTTTTTGTTTTGTAAAATTACTTCACCCTAGGTTAAGTTTGAATAGTATATATAATATTTATGTAATAGATTTAACTATACTTAAATTTATATGTTTGTCTGTGGTCTGGTTTTGTGAACAGCCACTACATAAGTCATTGCTGCACCCTTTATGCAGGGTATATAAACTTAGCTTTTAGAAGAATATAGTGTATATTTGCAATAAGAATAAGAATATAGAAATAATTTTATTTTACTGTGTTATTTTAACAGATAAATAGAGTAGTTCCATTTCATGGCTTTTGAATCAAGGTATACATACAAATGCACGCGAAATAAGAAATAACTAGCCAAGAGCGTGTTAAGACAAGCATTATGTCAGGGTTCCGTGGCCAGCGAAACTGGCCGGAAATATACTTTTAATGGTTTGGACAAAAAGAAAATTTCAAAACATGCTCTGCACTGTGGTCACATTATCTTTTTGATTTGAAAACTGTTGACGGTGTTATTTATTACTTTTATGATTCTATCAATACTTCACACAGGGCGACTTAAAATAAGCAGCTGAACATGTTAAGGCAGTTTTTAGAATTTTTGTTTGTTTGTTCACGCACATCTCCTACACCCCTGGAAGAAAATGCGGACGGATTTAAATGCGGTTTTCACGAATATGCTTAGCTATGACCAGATTGAAGTATATGCTATGTTATTTCACGCAAGGCCGGATTAAGGGAAGAAAAAAGAATTGAAGGTTTATATGAAAATCTACGCGTACGAAGTCGCGGGCAAAAAAGCTAGTATTATAATAAATCCTCAAATTTCTTAATAAACCTGGTTTCATTTCTGAGATTTAAGCATAGTCTTTCACTATTTTGGTCATTCTAGTTCATTGGGATTGTCTTTAGACCTTCAACGATCTGTGGGCAGTCTGTTTTTGTAGTGTTAGTGTTAGCTTGTATTTTTAACCGACTTCCAAAAAGGAGGAGGTTATGCAGTGGCGTAGCTAGGTAACCAAAGACCCTGGTGCAAAAAAAATGGCGCCCTATCTAAACTGGGTTAGGTTTCACCAAGTAAAAATATAAATACTAGGTAAAAAACAGATTTGTGATAAGATTAATTTATTGGATTCGATTGAATTGATATGGAAATTAAGTTGGAACTGGTTCGCGGCAGATCTACAAATGCGATGGTACAAAGCTGTTTCTGAAAAGAAAAAACCTGATGTCGATGAGATGACTTAGTTCGTTAATGTTATTATCAGGCCATGACAACCTCTGTGGCGGTCGGTGTGGAATGTCTTTTTTTATAACCATGGATACGGAGACTTTCAGTCGGAATAATACACAAATTTACAAGATATATATATATATATTTTAATGATACTGGGTGACGAGACCAACGAAGTCGCTCGCCTGATGGCTCTTCACGCTTGCCCATAACAGCTGAACAACACTCAGAATTTTGAACTTCAACAGTTCAAAACTCTGGATGGCAATGCACTGCGCTCGTCACCCCGAGATATAAGATGTCAAATCTCTGTGCCCTGTAATTTCGCTGGAAGCATTGCCCTTCAATCCGGAACACAGTAGTGTCTGTACACTACTGCTTGGCGGTTGAATAACTGGCAAAGGTATGGTACTTCCCCAGGCGGATTCCTGCAAAAGAGTCCTTCCACTACAAAAATATCAATAATTAACAATATAAAAAACCGACTTCATAAAAATTACCAAAACTGGACCAAATGGGACCACACGGAAAGCATCACCTTTCAAATAAAAAAAGAATCATCAAAATCGGTTCACCCAGTCAAAAGTTATGAGGTAACAAACAAAACAAAAGCTCGATTTGGGAAACTCCTCCTTTTTGGAAGTCGGTTAAAACATCCGGTTAAACAATTTAATCGCCTTGTTTAGTTTATCTCCGCTCTTCATCATCATCAGCCAGAAGACTTCCACTGCTGAACATAGTCCTCCCCCTTTAACCTCTACACTGAACGACAACCTGCCATCTGCATCGACTGGATGCCCGCGACTCTCACGATGTCGTTGGTCCATCTAGTGGGAGACCTACCTACGCTGCGTCTTCCGGTTCGTGGTCTCCACTCAAGAACCTTTCTTCCCCATCGGTTATCGGTTCTTCGAGCGATGTGTGTGTGGGGCTCTGTCTCTAATCAGAGTTTAATTTCTATGGACCCTGACAACCCTGAAGGGAGGTCGTTATTACAATGTCAAGGTAGGTGACTCGACTGTGGTCTGGGCATTGCTTTCAGTACAATGATGTCATTAGTTCATGCTTTGCAAGTATGATTATTTTCTGGCGACCGTCGACGATTTGATTGCAAATTAACTTAGAATTTAGTTTAGAAAATGCATGTAGTAAAAAATTGGGGGCGTGGGTTCGATTCCCACCTAGGGCAAACATTTATGTGATGAACATTTGTGTTTGTTCTATGTCTGGGTGTTAATATATATTTAAGTATGTATTTAAAAATATATATGTACGTCTATCAGTCTCTGGCAGCCATATTACAAGCTTTGCTTATTTTGGGGTCAGATGACCATGTGTGCAAAAATATCCCGAATATTTACTTATTTATTAGATGGTAAATTGTAAATTATCGACCAAAGTACATGTAAATATCATATGATTATTTACGGGATATTTACCGTGGTACGGTTGTGCATGTAACTGCGTGTAAAAATCCTATTTACATATTTGTATTAGGTCAATAACAAGGAATTATAATCACATAGTAGGAATTCAGATAAAAAAAAAAGTTTGTTATTTGTTGAGTAGTGTTACGAGTATTTACGGGATATTTTTGTCTTCCCGTGAACATGGTGTATGTAACTGCGCCGAAATATCGGGAGCTCCTTCCACAACCTTACCACGGTAAATATCCCGTAAATAATCATATAACTGTAGTGAACAACCGTGATAGTTTAAAACAGAGTTTTTACGTAAATATTATGAATAGATAAACCGACAAACTGCGAGTCGGGCTGAATTATGATAGTGACCACAATCTTTAAGAATTTGGTTATGGAACCATATGCGTGTCTCGGCACACTCTTGGCCTGTTTATGTTCCAGTTTCATACCTCAGAATTACACTATTTGTATATTCCTACTTTTGAAGTCTGTTTTTAGGGTCCCGTACCCAAAGGGTAAAAACGGGACTCTATTACTGAGCCTACGCTGTCTGTCTGCCTGTCTGTCCGTCCGTCCTTTAAACGGCTGTATCTCTGGAACCGTAATGGATAGCCAGTTTCACAGTATCTGGCGGTTTAACTGAGAAATAATAAAAAAGTCAAAAAATTAAATTACAACAAATGTTTATACATATTTTTACGTATTTTTGTAATTGCTCCAATGTAACAGTGATACTCACAAACGTTAAACTTGGCATGATTATAGCACACACTCTAAAGTACAACAACAAGTAATAATTAATGGCCAAGTGTGAGTCGGGACAAATTTCTGTTCATTACAAGTTAGAACTGGTAATTTCGTTACATGGACGACCTTATTTCTTTAACCGAACCCAAATGCCACATTTTACAAATTTTGAGTCGGTTTTTTTCATTGATATATGTATATTGTATTTTGTTATATCATATCGGCCTCCTGGACGTGTCCGTCAATGGCGAACCTGACTAGCGCCGGTTATGAGCGCGTATATGGCTGGCAAAACCAAACTTATTTTTAAAGGTCCTGTTGGAAGGCGCACAATGCAACTGACCATCATTTGGTTATGGTACGGAACCCTCAGTGCGCGAGCCCGACTCGCACTTGGCCGGTTTTTTTACTGATAATATTTATTCTGTGATCGCGCTTGTCGATGTTCAGCTCCAGTTGAATGCAATGCTTTGATTATCAACAATGCAATCGATGAATCGGACTCTTCCGTAACTAATGTTTTTGCCTATTCGATCAATTCCGACCTTCCTGCTATTGTAGTGTCACTGGCCGAACAGAATTTCCCGCGTTTTCTCACAACTGATTCCACGCTCGAATTTTGAATTGAACCGTTGAAGACGCCGCGTTGTTCCTGAATATGAGTCTTATTTGAAAGGTTTTAGGGTCTAAATAACGAGAATGATCGAAAACTAACACATATTTTAAACAGTCAGTGATGTCAGTTTGGGAACAATCCCCACAAATTTGGGGGTTTTTAATAGCGTTTAGGGTTTTTAATTAGAGTATTTAAGGGTCGACAACGTATCTGTGATGCCTAGTTAAAGTTTTCGCTAATTAATCAATATTTTGCCTTTTGTAGGGTTTTTTCGTCAAAACCTGAATTTTGGGGGGATTTCAGGTGAGATTTGGGGGAACGTGAGTCAGTCGTCTGGCAACACTGAAGAGGTGATCGTGACTTCGTGCCTGCATCGAATTTAGATCGCGTCTTTTTGGAAAGAATTTGCTTTGGCAGTTAAAACTGAATAGAAATGAAATTTTTTTGTGCATTAGCACCTTTTCATATCTAAGTACGTAGATATTTTTTCACAGTGAAATTATTATAAACGCAAAAGTCAGTTTATTGTACGCAGAAGCAGAGCAAGGGATCGTGCAAGCGTAAGACAATTTTTTTTGGGTTCCGTAACCAAATGTTTGACTGCCCCGGTGGCTCAGTAGGTAGTGAACCTACCTTCTGCGCTTGGGGGCGTGGGTTCGATTCCCACCTAGGGCAAACATTTATGTGATGAACATTGTTCTATGTCTGGGTGTTAATATAGATTTAAGTATGTATTTAAAATTATATATGTACGTGTATCAGTCTCTGGCAGCCATATTAGAAGCTTTGCTTAGTTTGGGCCGGTCTATTCTGCAAGCTAAGTGAACGTGTAAGTGCTTGAGGTGATACGCTAAGAGAACGTAAAATGTCAAAATGTCGAGTGATCACCCTTACACCCTTGACTGTAGTCCCTTACCCCTATAATTCGATATTTTGACATTTATCTGCAGAAATAGGCAAGAAAAATTTACATTCACTTAGCTTATCACTTCACTAGCGCGTTCACTTAGCTTGCAGAATAGACTGGCAGATGACCTTGTGGGCAAAATGTCCCAGATTGCCAAAAAGATTTGCCAAAAGGCCAAATTTCAATTTGGTCCAGTTCTGACATTTTTATGAACTCGTTTTTTTATATGATAATTATAACTGACCTACTAAACGAATAACTGACTTACCATTATTGTGATCATCTTCTCATAATAACCGGTATCAAGCCTCACAATAATTGCATTGGGAACGGGCCGCCATTGTTATCTTACATTCGGGAGGCATGTCAACAATAAACGAAGTAGAGCCAGCAAAAAAAAAAGTGGGAATGATTAGATAGCAAAAAAATATAAAGTTATTGTTTAGAAGAAAAAATAAACGATTTCAAGACTATACTTACATTACAAACTTAAAACTAATAATTCTCAATATAAATAACCGACTTCATCAAACTGGACCAAATTAAAATGAGAACAAATCGGTTCAACCATTAAAAAAAATCTACGGAAAAAAACGGGCGTATTGATAACCTCCTCCTTTTTGGAAGTCGGTTAAAAAGTAGAAAAATGACATAATTACAACATGAGAAATGAGAATGGAAGTCATCATCAAAACTTTGGCTGAAGCGAAAACAAATCAAAACGTCATCGGTGTATTATGTAGGTATATATTTTTTCCTTAGGTACTCATACTCGGAAAGTAGTTCTGAAGTTGCCTGAGGAGCGGGTTGAAAGTAATACATTTCAGCCCTAGGGAGAATCACTTTCAACTGACAGTGACAGTTGACAACTGACAGACACTAATTATAAAAAAAAAATTGTTCTATTTTCACATTTGTATTGCACCATATTCCAACTTTTTATTTCTCTTCAGAGGATTATGGTCCCGCACTTCTCGTGCATTTGCCAGTGTCAGTTCAGAACATATTTTTAGTTTCCTTGTATTCGTAATGAAAAGCACAGTGTTTACCACGGGGTTAAAGACTTATTTAGTCCTTCGAACTATTAGCCAAACCCCGTCCCGGGACTAAGTAAGTTACTTTCACCCCTAGGATAACAATGTACTATTATATTTAAAACATATTTTGATCATTAGTATAATTTTGTAACATCCCATTTTTCTACTTACATGTGTTTGGCAAATAAATTGAAACTGAATCAGTGTTTTTGCTGACGCTTCATGTCACACAATTATTATAATTATTAATTAATATATATCTGGCGCCTAAAGGCTACCTAGTGCTAGTCTAGATCAATGCGCCTACGCAGTTTGATATCAGCAATAGAATAAATAGAATGAAAACAATAGAGACAGACAATTTTACTCCCGATGCAAAAAGAGGGGCATTATAAGTAACGTGTGTGTTTGTCTATGGTGTTGTAGCTCTGAAACGGCTAAACCAATTTTGATTTAGTTTGTTTTTATTTGTTCTTTATCGGTAATGTTAGCCATGACTCATGAAAATTGTTTTAGCTATTTGAAGATTATGTAAATATGCCGTAAATAATCATAATAAGAATATGTCAGTGTGTGCAATACGTGTTTACCTCGCCCCCTTCAGTTTTTGGCAGACTTTTTTCGGTACTAGCTTGAGTTTAAAGGCAGATCCAAACTATATATTATCAAAGGTCGACGATGACGTCATCGACACTAAGTGCCTAATTACTCAAGAACGAGATGCAATCAAGGTTCTGCCCACAAGCTAATATAAATTCTAACTCAAGGTCTGCTAGGTCCAAAGTGGTGTTATTGTTTAGAAAGTATCAATGTGGTCGGATGCGATGAACAGTGGGTCAACGCTCAAGATGACGTAATCACAACTTCTATGAATATAATGCTCATCGTCTTTGCAATCTATAATTCTCGCAGTTTAATCATTATCATTTTATTTTTTTAAACCGGCCAAGTGCTAGTCAGACTTGCGCACGTTTATTGTATGGGAGCCCCCTTTAAATATTAATTTTATTTTAATTATTTATTTTTAAAGTGAATATATATATCTACACTAATATTATAAAGAGGAAAGATTTGTACCTATTTTTGTATGTTTGTAATGAATAGGCTCCGAAACTACTGAACCGATTTGAAAAATTCTTTCACTGTTGGGAAGCTATACTATCCCCGGGTGACATAGGCTATATTATATTTTGTAGCGAGGCCGAAGGCCGAGCTTACACTCGTGCGAAGCCGGGGCGGACGGCTAGTAACTAAATATTCTGCGAATATTTCAAGCGTCTACCTGTTGCCATTATCAATATTGAGCAAAAACGAGTAAAAAATCACGTTTGTTGTATGGGAGCCCCCTTAAATATTTATTTTATTTTGTTTTTTAGTATTTGTTGTTTTAGCGGCAACAGAAATACATCATCTGTGAAAATTTCAACTGTCTAACTATCACGGTTCATGAGATACAGCCTGGTGACAGACGGATGGACAGACAGACGGACAGCGGAGTCTTAGTAATAGGGTCCCGTTTTACCCTATGGGTACGGAACCCTAAAAACCGACTTCATAAAATAGCCAGAACCTAATTGAAATGGGACCACACGGGAAGCAGCAGCTTTCAAATGAAAAAAAAGAATCATCAAAATCGGTTCACCCAGTCGAAAGTTCTGAGGTAACAAACATAAAAAAAAGAATTGACAACCTTGTCCTTCTTGGAAGTCAGTAAAAAAAAAAGAGTTAATATTGCCCATAGACCATTGAAGGTCTAAAGACAAAATATAGTGTTAGTTTAATATTATATCACTTGGGTCTTACTTAAAAACGTTACTCAAGTTGATCTACGCTTAAGATTGCTCTCTCAACTTCTCGCTTACGGCAATCGTCACACGCGGAAACTAGACAGAACAATTTTAAGCATAGATCAACTTGAGTAACGTTTTTAAGTAAAGCCCCTTATGTTTAAATAGTTATTAATTAAAAACAGTTGCCCATATTATGGGTATTCAATATGATATCTATTTGTAAAATTTATTGAAAATACAACTGTATGTCATAAGGAATTGAGTAGAAAAGATATAAGATGAAGTTTCAGGGTATGTGTGATGCATCATGGCCCAGTTCCACACATGTTTAACACATTAACTGCATCTTGGGAACTGAAATACCTAGCTAACATCTGTGTACAGCTTCTTGTACTATATGTATTCTGTGGTTTCACACAGTTTCATTACTAGTAAGGGTGCTGGCCAGACACTAACATTTTTTGTTAATTTTAAATGAAATCCTAATATTATGTCTAGTTTTAAGTTATTTAACAATATTGTAGTCTTAAAAAAATTTAGTTCATTAAACTATTTTATTATTTTTTATTAGTTTAAAAAGACAAGTTTGATAATGTCATTTATTTAAGAATATTTTTTTATATATTATTTTATTTTTAAATTGTATTCTTTTTTTATGTTTATAAAATGTAATTAAGTATAGTACAATTCAGTAGATTGATCTAATTTAAAAAGACAAGTTTGATAGTGTCAATCTTTTTTTTTTGTTTAACTGGCCTGGATACTCACTCCTTTTGACCATGTCTGGTGTCATTCATCATTCAGGCATTCGTCATATTTGCCATAAGCAAAGAGTACATATAAATATGTACTCTTGAAATAATAATATGTTCTTCACATGAAAAGAAAATTTATTTATAGAATACATGACTTACTTAATCATAACACATTAAAAACGCATGTACAATAAGAATGTTAGACTCCGTCCAAGTATGTATTTTCAAATTCAAATTCAAATTATTATTATTATTAACTTATTATTAACTATGAGCCCAAACACTGCCAGTCTTCTATTATCCATCGAGGAATGCTGTTGTCCACCATCACCATCATCAATTCAGCTCGCTGTCACCATAATATTGTATTGTCATAGGAACTTGATAAGTATGACAAACTTCAGCTCAATCGAACACCGGGAAGTGGATCAATTTGATTACAGACACAGGGACAGGTGAAAATGAATAAAGCTTGTAAAAAATAATTTAAATAATTGATGACAAAGAAATGAAAGAGCGATGTGGCCTGCCCATTGCCACTTCAACTTGCAAATTTTAATAGCTATGTCTGAGACTCTGGTACTTTGGTACTTTTTAAAAATACGGAATTTTATCACACAAAGAAACTCCGAGCATAGCTCTCTCCATAACCAGCTGTGCGACTCGTGTGTTTCTCCAAAAGGCCAACAGTTAAGGACCACGTCGTCGCTGGTATCCAGTGGATGCAGATGGCAGGATATTCTTCAGTGTGGAGGTTAAAAGGGGAGGACTATGTTCAGCAGTGGACGTCTTCTGCCTGATGATGAAGAGTTTCACTCAGCGAGCTATGCTCAGGAAAATATTTCACTGAGCGAGCTATGCTCAGGAAAATATTTCACTGAGCGATTAGCTTTACCATCATTGTCAACTTTGCCCCTGTAGGTTACAAGTTGGACATACTAATCGAAGATTAATTTAGCCACTTTGGAATTGACAATGAGAAGACATATTTAAGGCTATATTATCAAAGGTTTTCAAGATTTTTTTTTTAAATTTTATTTATTTACTTATTTTTTATTACTTAATATACTGGCATTTTCCATGAGTGCTAATGTGAACGTTGGTCACACAACAATTGTTAAGCCATGATACATGATATAGCCATGATGGGGCTGAGGGCGGTCTGAAGATGGGTTGGCAGTAACCCTAAATTACCTATTCTTAAGATAATAAAGTTACTGAACAAATTGTAGGGCAATTAAAGTAGCAGTCACCAAACTTGGGCGAGTGTAGTCCTACCTACCTACTATCTGTATTAAAAGTATAGGATATAGAGTTGTTAGCCTGACAATAAAGTCGTTTTTGAAATTGCAGTATTCAAGTCATGACAAAATTCGAAAACTTGTTTTGAGTAGGTACTTTCCACATATTATAATTTGCCAAATTGTAAAGTTAATTTATTGTACTCACCTGCCGATCAAAAGCAGCGATACGGAAGTTCCGAGAAAATAACCATTCACCAAACAGATAAATCACAAAATAAAACAACCAAAACTTCTCTAGATGACTAATTAGTTGCGAAAATATTCGCAACGTTCAACTATCACACAATATCACAGTGTCTCACAACGGCCTATTTGTAGTAACAATGTATAATAGTTTATTTAATGTAAACAAAAGACGATAATAAAAAGTTTTTATAAAATGAAAAGTAAACAAACATAAGACGCACCACCAACAACGGAACAAACAACGAACTGACTGATTGAATGAATCAAGAATGAATGCATTGTTTTTTTTTTACTACAAATGACGTTGACGTTAGGTTTTTTTTTGTTATTTTTATCATGACCAAGGATACAGAGTTATTCAGTCATATTATTAAACATGTTTACATAGTATTAAATAGCGTCAAACAAGTCACAGTCAGAGGCAAGCAAAATAAGTCACGGTCAAGTCAAACTTATGCCGCAGTAAAATCATCGTAGTTACTGTCCTAACAAGCCATGCAGCCTATTTTTTTGTGATTTCAGTTATTTCATTTATTAAGTGCAAATATTAAACAAATTACTGAGAAAACATTGCAAGGTGATTTTATAGTTTGTATTTAGACTTCAGTATAATAAATTAAATGTTTTTTGGTTGAGACTTGGAAAACGGAGCCCCTCCACCGCTCCAAGTGGAAATTTAAATTTTTAATTTTTCTGCAAATTTACCACCACGTTCGTAAAACCCTATACGCTTGCAGAAGAAGTGGCAAGAAACTGCAGCGCTTTACCAAAAATCTAACTTAATGTTTATCGAAGGCTGTATAACTTTATCATTACAAAGATAATGCAGACTTCAGGTTAAATTACTGAATACTGAAAACTAGACATTCAAGTGTAACACAACTTTAGTGTATAGAAGTAGGTAACCTTCCCGTTAGCTCTTCAAATTGGCCATCTCAATCAGGAACTTCCTTTAAAAGAGATTATATTGAACAAGCCAGTATTACTAAATCAGTGACATTGTAGAGGCGCCCTTTAAGTTTTCCATAACTAAGGGGTAACCTAGAGACAACCGCTCTATGTACAATTCAGCTATACTTAGCTTAGGTACCTTCTAAGGAACCCAAATAATGTGTGATGTAGAAGAAAGTCCATCATATTAACTTTCAATTTGAAGAGATTCATTTAGTAATTTCTTCGATGTTAAAACTGAGAACTATATTTCTCTTAAGATTATGTTAGACCTGGCTGTCTAGTGCAAAGGGTCAAAAGATTATATGACTTTATATTTATTACATACTAGCTAATGCCCGCGACTTCGTACGCGTAGCGCAAAGTTATTAGTGGGCGGACGATTAGACTTACATAGCATAATATAAATGTTACACTAACGAACAAACGGAACTTTAAATAGGCACAAATCCATCGGATTATTTATACTGAATATTTTATAGATAATACCTACACTTATGACATTATTGTACACTTTTTGCTCTCAATTTTAATGCGGATTGTCATACTATCGTCATAGTATGATTTTAGTCTAGTTTTAATCTGACTCGATACAGGTATCCCGACATGTCCATAGTTTCAAATATATTTCAAGCAAATAATATGTTACTTTCACTGGTTAAATACGTTGGAAGTATGGAGCCATGGAGCCAATAATGAAAAAAAATTGGTATAAGTCAAGCAAAATGTCATGCATGACAAACGTTATTATTGAATTATTAGTAAATAGTAAGTAGGAAGTATATGGAGCGGTATATATAGTTAATCGCTATTATTTAACATTACTCCGCGTAAAGACTGCCAATCACTGATGTCTAAATAATTTTACCCGCCTACTGCGCCCCTACCCTTCCAACAACTAAACCGCTTTCGTTCACCACCATAACATCCAAAATAGCTGCTAATCATAGATCAGTATTAGATTAGATGCCGCGAGTTCACCTAATTTGCGTGTCTGTTATTGTTCTTAAGTTTGATCCTGGCAAAAAATGTATTCATTTAATTCTCCGTTGACTTGGTATATTAGCACGTCAGAAGTCAATACAAATATCAACGTACGTTAAATTACGCCATAATAAACAGTAAAACCTCTTCAAAAGCAGTTGGCCGTCCTGACAATAACGAACACAAAAAAAACTGTTTGGTGCAGTCTATCGGAAGTTATGCGGGTACATACATTTCGGCGATTCGTTTTTATTTAGATACGAGCCGTACCTATAGATTATATGGCAACAGCCGCTTCAGTCTTCCTACCTATCATGTCTGCGAGTAGAAGTCTATCATTACGACAACATTACTATAAAATAAGCTAGATGGCATTATAAATAATTATAAAAAAAAATGATTTTTTACTATTTATTATCATAAATTAATATGGCCTATGTTTCAATCAGGTATTTTTTAAGCATATTCGTGGAAACTGCTTTGAAATCCTTCTAGTAGTTTAAAAGATGTGCGTGGACAAACAAACAAACTGACAGCCGTCAGATTTGTAGTTCCATAGTTGAAAAATAGATTGCGTACTAAAACGATGTTTCGCGAAAATAATGTAAATTTGTTTAAACTTTACGAATAATACTATTAAAAATGTAATAAGGTATTCAATAATTCCTAAAATAATGAGTGTAAATGGATCGTAGTTTCACAAATATGAAAAGTGCGTCTATTATAGGTAAATACGACACTTTACCTGAATCACGCAAACGGCATTTTTTTTGCAAGTTAAACCGATATCAGGTATTGCTTCTACTTAGTTAGAAGTCATTTGTGAAGGTATTTGATCTACACATTTATAATATGTAGGGATTAATTGTCTTCTGCAATTAATTTTTACTTTAAATAAATATATCAAAGATAAGAAATGACTTTACTGTCTGCTTTTCGATTAGAAATCTTTACTGTCCAGTGCAAAAGGTCAAAAGATTATATGACTTTATATTTATTACATATTAATTGTCTTCTGCAATTAATTTTTACTTTAAATAAATATATCAAAGATAAGAAATGACTTTACTGTCTGCTTTATGATTAGAATTCTTTATCCATTTGAACAATAACCTTGTTTCAGGTTAGTTTTCAGAAGTGAATGTTAACCTCCTCTCTGATTCATACACAGAAAACGGTTATAAATAAAACAAAATGTCTTTATTGACGAATCATGATATAAACTTTATTTAGAAGACGACGCTCAGCTACCTCCGGGTCAAGCTAGAAAAGTACACACAAAAACATGCATAATCAAATTAGGAAGAAATACAGTTCTGAAGACGTCGCTCAGTCTTTTCTCTGGTTCATGCTATAAAAGTAACACATCAAATAATTCCCACACAAAATAACTCGTTGCTTAACTTTTGCTTCTAAATGTGGGTTTAGCTTTAAAATAGAAAACCATCAGGCATTGTAAAGCTAGATACCTTTTTTTATTGTCCTATTTTAATAAATGAGTTCGAACGCACCTGAACCTCCTTGTTGCTCTATTTCCATGCAAGGCTTTGGTTCAAAAACAGCAACTTGTTTCACAATAGAAATCTACATTGAAAAATTAGAATTCCTCTCACAATCTGTGATAGATTCGAACTATCTCACAATTAAATATTAATTTCCCTCCTAAAATACCGTAATTAATCACTCACGTAAATTTCAATCACAATGACAAACATGGTAGAACTTCACCAAGGACAGACAGCATGTATCTTTTCACAAAACTCAGATAAAATCACTTAAGTACAGCTATGAAGTAATTGTATTTAAGAATTAATAAATTAAAGCTAAAATGAACACAGTCTCCACACTGAAATTACCCTTCTAAGAATAACTGTGCGTCCCTCTCCTCTCTTGTTTTTTTTCGTTCTCTTTCTTTTTGATTTTTCAAACCTTTGAACTTCGAACGGCAGGGCCTGTACATTCACGGACCCATTCTCACTAGCAAAAAGTCTTATAGAGAAAACTTACCTCCTTAACTTTTTCATTTTCTTTCTTTTTTTTTTTACTTTGTGCGAATCATGCATTTGTCCAGTACAAGTCAAATAATGTATTAGAAATTTAAATACGTGAAATTAAAGTAACTTCGATGTTGTTTCAATTTAAACAAATTATTTGATTTATTTATTTATTTGCGAACGCTGAACAGAGATTCTGTTACACACTTCTGGAACGCGAGTTCTAGTTCAGGCGTCCAAGGCACTGGCTTCGCTCCCTTGGAGCTTAGTAGAAGCTAGGATATTGATAAGCGGCGCTTGAAGTTCAGCCGCTTTAGGGAGAAATCGGCGATAAAAGTTTCTGTCTGTTAGTGTTGCCACTCCCAGATCACTAAAAGTGACGTTCGGCTTCCGAACGCCACAGACCTATAAATAGGGTAGATTAGCCCCGATAGCTTCATTGTGTCCAAAGCTTTCAATAGAAAGAACCATGGCGTCTCGTGTCCTCATTTTATTGGCTACAGTTATTTTGTAAGTACCTACCTCTTCTAGAATCTAGATCATGTGCCTTACGCCCAACACTAAACGCGGGCCCGAATAGGTGCAGTTTGCAAAATCACGAGATCGCAAACCGTATCTCGGCGCGTTAAGGTTCGCGTTCGCATGATTTTGCAAACTGCACTTAATTGGGCTCGCGTTTAGAGTTGGGCGTAAGGCCCCTGCGCCGCGTTAAGCCACGCGCACTCTTGTACGTTTTACATTGCATGGGGGGTTACATTGCCCTACGCCCAACTCTAAGCGCGGGCCCGAACAGGTGCAGTTTGCAAAATCACGCGAACGCGCAGAGATACGGTTTGCGGTCACGTGATTTTGCAAACTGCACCTATTCGGGCCCGCGTTTAGAGATGGTCGTAAGGCCCCTGGTTTGCAAGTTTTGCAACATTATAAACCACCAATATAGCACTAAATCAACAATGTATAATATGTAAATGGTTATTGGTATTCCATTTTGTTTAGATAGTTTAATACTTTGCATTTTGGCTTCGAAAGCAATTCTCTTACACCAGTAGATATATTGGTACCCAGATCTAAGATATTGCTACCTTTAGATAGGTTGTGCCCGCCACCATATTGACTAGACGAATGTAAGGTACATTACCGTACTCGTTACAGCCGTCTCTCAGTCACGCACTCCGAGTGTCCCCCAACACATCGCACCTAATTAAGGGCCTTACTTAAATACATTACTCAAGTTGATCTTTGTTTTAAAATGCTCTGTCAACTTCTCGCTGACGGCAATCGTCACACGCGAAAACAAGGCGGAGCATACTATGTCAACTTGAGTAACGTTTTTAAGTAAGAAAAATAATTGTAATTAAATGCCTTTCTGTGTATTTATATACTGCACAAACTACACACTCATTTTGAGAGACAAATGTTTTATTTCACGCGTAAGTAGATAGGTAGTACTGTAATTTTTTATTGAAACAGTTATTTATTATCTTAGGTGACTATGAAGTTGATGAGTGAGATGTGTCGTCAATCGTCTTGAATGAGAGAGTGAAAGAGCTCGCAGCATAATCGACGACCAAAGCCGAATTCAGCCGATCACCACGACCGGCGGCGAGCCGTAGTTAGTTTTTAAAGCATGTTGTTCTCCTATAACATCTCACTGACTTAAATAGTTGGGTTTCTAATGTATAGTCACCTACTTTGTTCCAGAATGGTCCACAACTGTAAGTCCAACAGAATGGACGACCTTCTACAAGACTACTACAACAGAATGTTTTTTCAAAACTACGGCCGAATTTCGGAGAAGAGAGACTCAGTGTATGGCAACACTACTCCCAGACGTGACCTGTAAGTGATAAACAGACTTCAGAATCTTAATTCATCATCAGCCAGAAGACGTCCACTGCTGAACATATAGGCCTCCTCCTTTAACCTCCACACTGAACGACATCCTGCCATCTGCATCCACTGGATGCCCGCGACTCTCACAATGTCGTCGGACCATCTTGAGGCCTACCTACGCTACGTCTTCCAGTTCGTGGTCTCCACTCAAGAACCATTCTCTACAAATAAGTATCTTCAATTACAACTCGAAAACATACCAGCAGCTTGGTTTTAAATAGGTACTACTTAAGCGTTATCATCACCATCATCATTTCAGTCATAGGACGTCCACTGCTAGACATAGGCCTCCCCCGTCGATTTCCAAAAGGGCCGGTTGGAAGCGGCCTGCATCCAGCGTTTTCCTGCGGTCTCTTTTAGGTCGTCGGTCTATCTTGTGGCTTAAACGTTATCTCATAAAAACTATGTTGAATGAAGTTGTCGGTGAGAGGTTATTACAAAAACTTTCAATACTTATATAGCTTCACCGAGTCTGTTCACCGGGTTATTAGCTAATATAAAAATACCAATAACCTGAAAATATGTGAAAAGACATTTATACAATTGGTAATTTTCAATGAGTACCTAATGATGATATAGCCACTAACTTTGGTCATAATCATTGCATACTATAGTTGCTAGGCGTTATAAACAAATCCGAATTTTACGCAGACCGCATCTTCGCTTAACATCAGGCGAGTTGGCGGTCAATCGCAAGCCTATCACTGAAAGTACGGTAGGTAGGTACCTAACATTTATTTGGTCTGTTCGACAAAAATTTACGATTTTTTTTATCGCGAATAAGTCCGCGTTTGACCACCAACATGCCTGTTGGTAAGAGACGATGTGGTCGAAGATGAAGCATTCACTCTTGCCTTGAAAAGGCCCAGATTATATCTCTCATGAAACAAAGAAGCCGTCAGGTTGTTCCAATTCTTGGTCACTAACCGTGTTTCGGTGCGTTAAGATTCGCGTTCGCGTGATTTTGCAATCTGCACCTATTCGGGCCCGCGTTTAGAGTTTGGCGTAGGCGTAGGGCCCCTGTTCAAGTTTTTGCGTGTCAAAGTGGTGCGTATATAGGCGCGGATTTGTAACCTTGAATGTTTTTTCCTACAGTGATGAACCTTTTCTTACTGAAACAATAGAAGAAACTATGCAAGCAAAGGCCTCGACTGTTTCTCCGATGCCCAAGCGAACGTCGTTTGATGTATCCGTCACTGAAGTGCCCAATCAAAAGCAGGTGAGCTATGCATTTCTCCACATTAGGCGTGGTTTACACAGAGCAAGCGAGCGACTCGGCGCCAGACCTGGCGCACTCCGCACTTTAGGTATGAAGCTACAAGTAGTCGTCTTGTCGGACTTGCCGTGCCCGCTGCCGCGCGATTGACAGAGATAACCTTTCTTCCCCATCGGTTATCGGTTCTTCGAACGATGTGGCCTGCCCATTGCTACTTCAACTTGCAAATTTTAATAGCTATGTCGGTGACTCTGGTTCTTTGGCGATAAAAACACCTATCTTCTATGAATTTTGATAAGTACTTTTCTTTTTTTACAGGCATTATCCAGTCATGTCTCTGGAGCTACGAATAATGAGGCATGGGCCTTGCTATTGCAAATATCTGATATAATAACTATACATATTTAAATTAACACGAAATGACTCCAGAGACCACGGGGAATAATGGCTATGAGATATTTTACACTTTATTATGAAATAGGTATGCATTTATTAGAAATAAGTTTATTAAATAATATTTATGGATCATTTTACTTCCTGGGGCCTTACGCCCAACTCTAAACGCGGTCCCGAATAGGTGTCGTTTGCAAAATCATGCGACCGCAAACCGTATTCGCTTTCGCGTGATTTTGCAAACTGCACCTATTTGGGCTCGCGTTTAGAGTTGGGCGTAACGGTCCTGTTATTGTTACGTATTTATAAATGATCATTTTACCGAAATGTAAATACCTACAGGCTTTGTCACTTAATTTTTTTAGTTCCAAACCCAATGTTGTATGAAAAAAACACACCATAAATTACATATTACTTATATTTTGTCTACAATAAAGAGGTAATGCAGTATTCAAAAAAAAAACTTCAAAATAACTATTTATAATGTTGCTCCATTTACCTGCTGCGCCCTCACTTTTCCCTTTGGGCAAAAAACTCACCCGTTATATTATTATCTATACAATATATATATTCTCTACATAGTCTATACCTACATATAATAAAAACGTAGAGATAAAAAATCTGTAATAGTGAGATATAAAAAAAACCACAAGGCGTCTTAAAATAAGCAGCTGAACACGGTTAAGACAGTTTTTAGAATTTTTGTCTGTTTGTTTGTCCACGCACATCTCCTAAACCACTGGAATGATTTAAATGCAGTTAAAACAGTGTTTAAATGCAGTTTTCACGAAGTAACGCATTAGGAGACATCTAGTGTTGAGTAGCAAAATCAAGGTACTCGAATGTTAGAAATCATGTTTTTTTGTATGGGAGCCCCCTTAAATGTTAAAAAGAATAAAAAAAGAGCTAATTAGTTTTACAAAATAATCACTATTAAATCAGGCGCGGATCCAGCCCTCAAAAAAGGTTGTGGTCACAGCCACCCGAAAATCGGGCAAGTACGAGTCAGCGTATGTGTACGTACCTTGCTCGTGCATAATCGATATAGTGCAATCCTACAAAGGAAATGTTTATAATTTTTATTTATTTTTTATTATGACGGCTTGACCAAGATTTTGTACAGTGTGTCGTAGTTTCACGAGGGTAAAGCTGTGGGGCGTCACAAGTCACGTATTAGGGTTGTGGGCATGACCATCGTGCCCACAACGGTGGATCCGCGCCTGCATTAATACCTATTACCTACCACAAGACACGACAGGTAATTCAGTCTTAAACAAACAGTATGTTTCAACCATAACAGGTTTCAACCATAACAGGTTTCAACCATAACAATGTTTGAGAAATGTCAGAGATCAAAAAAATTGTCTAATAACTATTTGGAAACAATATAGTAGTTTTTGGGAATTTATACCCTAAAACTAAAAACAGGTAGGTAATTTTACAAAATAATCATCATTAAATACCTACCACAAGGCACGCGAGCTAATTCAGTCTTATACAAAACAGCTGCTTTCAACCATAACAAGGTTTCAACCATAACAACGTTTGAGAAATGTAATTTCAGAGATCAAAAAATTTGTCTAATAACTAACTTTTTGGAAACAATATAGTAATTTTTGGGAATTTATACCCTAAAACTAAAAACAGGTAGGTAATTTTACAAAATAATCATCATTAAATACCTACCACAAGGCACGCGAGCTAATTCAGTCTTATACAAAACAGCTGCTTTCAACCATAACAAGGTTTCAACCATAACAAGGTTTCAACCATAACAACGTTTGAGAAATGTAATTTCAGAGATCAAAAAATTTGTCTAATAACTAACTTTTTGGAAACAATATAGTAATTTTTGGGAATTTATACCCTAAAACTAAAAACAGGTAGGTAATTTTACAAAATAATCATCATTAAATACCTACCACAAGGCACGCGAGCTAATTCAGTCTTATACAAAACAGCTGCTTTCAACCATAACAAGGTTTCAACCATAACAAGGTTTCAACCATAACAACGTTTGAGAAATGTAATTTCAGAGATCAAAAAATTTGTCTAATAACTAACTTTTTGGAAACAATATAGTAATTTTTGGGAATTCATACCCTAAAACTAAAAACAAGTAGGTAATTTTACAAAATAATCACCATTAAATACCTAATAAAAGGCACGAGAGGTAATTCAGTCTCGGTCTTTCATACATAACTTTTTTATAAAGTCTATCCCTTGCGACTATGGCCCGCCAAAGTGGCAAAGAGTGGTCCCCCTGCATTGATAAAAAATATGTCATAACTTACTAAAAGCAAGGATCCGTATACGATCGTTCTTGCTAAAAGTTTTACTCTTTTAAGAGTAATACTTTTAGAAATACTCCCCACGAGAGAGCGCTACTTTTAGGGCATATCGCAAGGCCGACTTATAGAACTGCTCCTCCGAATTCCTTTCCGGCCTCACGATGGAGCGCAGCCTGTCTGCCCTGTTATGCAGGCACTGCCGCCGCCTGCGCACACACAGATTGGTTTATCGTTTATTAAATAAACGATAGATTGATTGATAAAAAAAGATTATATTGCATCATCGTAAGCGACACCGCGTGCGCAAAATATACGGGATAAGATAATTGGCATAATCTATCTATTTATAAACCGACTTCAAAAAAGGAGGGATTCTCTATTCGGTAGTTTTTACCGACTTCAAAAAAGGAGGGGTTCTCTATTCGGTAGTTTTTTTATGTTTGTTACTGCAGACCCGGAAGACGCAGCGTAGGTAGGCCTCCCACTAGATGGACCGACGACATCGTGAGAGTCGCGGGCATCCAGTGGACGCAAATGGCAGACTGTCGTTCAGTGTAGAGGTTAAAGGGGGAGGCCTATGTTCAGCAGTGGAGGTCTTATGGCTGATGATGATGACTGCAAAACTCCGTCATTTATGAACCGATTTGGAAAATTCTTTTTTTAATTGAAAGGATGTACTTTCAGATTGGTCCCATAGAATTTCATCAAAATCGGTTTAGTAGTTTGGCTTTTAAATCAAAATAATTATCAATATAAAAAACCGACTTCATAAAAATGTCAGAACTAGACCAATTTGAAATGGGACCACACAAGAAGCACCAGCTTCCAAATAAAAAAGGATCATCAAATCGGTTCACCCAGTCAAAGATCTCAGGCAATCTGAGGTAACTAACATTTAAAAAAAGTCGACTTGAGATCCTCCCTCCTTTTTGGTATGCGGTTAATAACTGGAAAATGTTGTAGCGTGATAATTCCGTCGCTCACTTGTAACGATGGCGGGCTATCACCGAGTGATATGAACATCAGTAGCAGTAGTACCTGAACGCGGTGGTGTCACAGTTGTAGCACTTGTCCCAGGGCATGGCGGGCTCGCACTCCGCCGGCGCAGCCGTCATCTGTGCAGCCACCATCATCGCAGCCGTCATCTGTGGAGCCACCATCGACGCAGCCGCCATTTGCATACCCGCCATATACGCAGCCGACATCTGCGCAGCCGCCATCGGCGCAGCCGTCATCTGCTCAGCCGCGCTCACTGCACGCACACGCACACAAATATGAAAAACAATACAACTTACTTACGAGTATATACCTATACGTCTACACCAACAAACACTAATCGAACCACATTCGCCGAACACGATTTTTTATTTACTTACAATAAACTAACACAGCCAGCCTTTTCTCCAACATGATATTTTAGGAGTCTTATTTTTAGAAGAACTCCCTTCGATGAAAACTGGGCTAGACCATTTCTAAAGTTTGGTGGTAAATTTATCTCTTCCATATTTTTTTTATATTTTTATTGCAAAACAGGCTTTCGCTTGGCCGCCAACTCGCCTGATGTTAAGCGATGATGCGGCCTACGGTGGATCACGCTTGCCTAGAAGAAACCGATTCACTCTTGCCTTGAAGACACCCAGATTGTAACTATCGGGGAACACCCATTCAGGCAGTGCATTCCACAAACTAGCAGTTCGCACAATAAAAGTGGCATCAAAGCGCTTCGTACGGGTTTTTGGAATGTCAACCATAAAACGGTGTCGATTTTTCGTGCCCGCTCTGGCAGTCTGATAGAAAAAAGGGCAGGTATTTAGCTGATCCATCCCAAAGGTGAGAGCAGTACTCCATGCACGACCGAATTTGTGCTTGGTACAGTGTAAGCAACTGTTCCGACGTGAAGTACCGACGCACCTTCGATAGGATACCTAGCTTTTTGGCAGCCAATTGAGCCTTGTTTTCAATATAGGAGCCAAAGTTGAGTGTAGGAGACAGAGAAACGCCCAAAAGTTCAAGCTGGTCAGATATCGGAACGGACACATCTCGGAAAGTAGGAGCCAGTTGGAATGGCGTCCTTTTTGCGGAGAACAAACACGCCTGGGTCTTAGCGGCATTGAACTTGGCATCGCCCCAATCGGAGACTGCCTTAAGGGACAAGTTCATGCGCTCAACCATGTCCTCTTTGAGAGACTGGATTTGAGATCCGCTGGTTCTCGCGTTATGGTGGCTCGTGCGTTAGATGTATAGCATTATTTTATTATTATTAATTATGTTGTATTACGTTTTTCCGCTAAGTATGAAATGTGAAAAGTATCCACCCCAAGTGGAGTGATCCACCCCAAGTGGAGTGATCCACCCCCAAGAAAAGTGTGGGGTATCGTTGAAAAGGTCTTTAAAAATAAAGGTAAGGTTTCATACATCACTTTTATATATAGTCTATACTTTGCGAAATATAGCCCGCCAAAGTGGCAAAAAGTTGGTCCCCCCCCCCCTGCATTTCTAAACTATAAGACATAGAAACTTGTAACTTACAATACAGATAGTTCATATTTAAAACCATAATTCAAAATTATTTCGAACATTATCTGATCATGAATTTTTGAGTAATGAACAGCAATAAAACTGTAATAAATTCAAGGCGTTCTAGCTCAAAGGTCATAGACATTTTTAGGGTTCCGTACCCAAAGGGTAAAACGGGACCCTATTACTAAGGCTCCGCAGTCCGTCCGTCCGTCTGTCACCAGGCTGTATCTCATGAACCGTGACAGCTAGACTGTTGAAATTTTCACAGATGATATATTTCCGTTGCCGCTATAACAACAAATACTAAAAAATAGAATAAACTAAATATTTAAGGGGGCTCCCGTACCACAAACGTGATTTTTTTGCTCGTTTTCGCTCGATATTGATAACGGCAAAAGGTAGACGCTTGAAATATTCACAGAATATTTAGTTATATATCAACTTTAAAAATAAATTATTAAAATAAAATCAATATTTAAGGGGGGCTTCCATACAAAAGACGTGATTTTTTGCCGTTTTTATTTATAATCGCGTGCGCGAGTCCGACTCGCACTTGGTCGGTTATTGTAAAATGGTCTTAACAAATAATGTTTCTCAATCAGTTTTCTCTATGGTTAAACCATAAAAAGTATATGCTATGTCGGGATGGTACATCTCTGAAATTTGGTTAAGAAATCTATTTGTAATTTTTCGTTCGTTCGAATTCATCTAAAACCATCAATTTCTGAAATAAGACTACAATTATATGGCTTTGGTTACGGTACCCTACTATATGCGTGTCTCGACTCGCTCTTGGCCAGTTATTTTGAGATTATGTTACTAACCACAGAAAAGAGAAGTAAATAGAACGGAAATGAGAAAGAAACTCTAGTCGCCAGGTATTGTGACAGATACTTGATTGAACATTCTTATTTATATCAACGCGTCGAACTCCGCGTCACAGTTGATAATACAGTTGCTATGGTTTTATATGGATGCAACAAATTTCTTACAAAAATGCCTTGACAGCCGTTCTAATTTAAACAAAAAAAAAAAAAAAACTTTTCTGTGTTACTAACCCATTGCTTTGCATACAGTTCCTAAGAGACGTGTGTAATAAATTTAATACATTTCCGGTAACATAAAAATGCATAATATATAATGCGGAGGCATACCTTGCGGCTGAGGGTAGGGGTAGGACGATGGTGGCAGAGGGTAGGGGTAGGGCGGGGGTGGCTGATGGCAGCGGTTGGGCGTGGGTGGCAGATGCGCAGCCGTCATCTGCGCAGCCGCCATCGGCGCAGCCGTCTTCTGCGCAGCCGCCATCGGCGCAGCCGTCTTCTGCGCAGCCGCCATCGGCGCAGCCGTCATCTGCGCAGCCGCCATCGGCGCAGCCGTCATCTGCGCAGCCGCCATCGGCGCAGCCGTCATCTGCTCAGCCGCGCTCACTGTACGCTCACGCACAAATGTAAGGTTAATAAGTTTTTATTGGGTTACGTAGCCCGACAAGGAACCCTTATAAATTTATTCTGTTGTCCGTCTGTCTGTCTGTCCGTCCGTCCGATTTTTTTTGAACCTAACTTCTATACTTATTAAGATAAGTGAATGAAACTTTGCATAATGACAGTTATAATATAGATCTCAATTTTAAAAGTATAATAAATACATAATATTGCATTTTGGGGGTGGCCCTGGTACATGTGAAATGGGGATGAAAATATTTTTTACACTCCACCTACTTGTGTGGGGTATCGTTGAAAAGGTCTTTAAAAATAAAGGTAAGGTTTCATACATCACTTTTTTATATACTTAGTCTATACTTTGCGAAATATGGCCAGCCAAAGTGGCAAAAAGTTGCCCCTCCCCCTTCCCGCCTGCATTTCTAAACTATAAGAAGTAGAAACTTGGAACTTACAATACAGATAGGTCATATTTAAAACCATAATTCAAAATTATTTCGAACATTATCTGATCATGAATTTTTGAGTAATGAACAGCAATAAAACTGTAATAAATTCAAGGCGTTCTAGCTCAAAGGTCATAGACATTTTTAGGGTGCCGTACCCAAAGAGTAAAACGGGACCCTATTACTAAGGCTCCGCTGTCCGTCCGTCTGTCATCAGGCTGTATCTCATGAACCGTGACAGTTAGACAGTTGACATTTTCACAGATGATATATTTCCGTTGCCGCTATAACAACAAATACTAAAAAATAGAATAAACTGAATATTTAAGGGGGCTCCCATACCACAAACGCGATTTTTTTGCTCGTTTTCGCTCGATATTGATAACGGCAAAAGGTAGACGCTTGAAGTATTCACAGAATATTTAGTTATATATTCACTTTAAAAATAAATTAATATTTAAGGGGAGCTTCTATACCAAAAAAATGTGTTTTTTTGCCGTTTTAATAATGGTACGGAACCCTTCGTGCGCGAGTCCGACTCGCACTTGGCCGGTTATTGTAAAATGGTCTTAACAAATAATGTTTCTCAATCAGTTTTCTCTATGGTTAAACCATAAAAAGTATATGCTATGTCGGGATGGTACATCTCTGAAATTTGGCTAAGAAATCTATTTGTAATTTTTCGTTCGTTCGAATTCATCTTAAACCATCAATTTCTGAACTAGGACTACAATTATATGGCTTTGGTTACGGTACCCTACTATATGCGTGTCTCGACTCGCTCTTGGCCAGTTATTTTGAGATTATGTTACTAACCACAGAAAAGAGAAGTAAATAGAACGGAAATGAGAAAGAAACTCTGTCGCCAGGTATTGTGACAGATACTTGATTGAACATTCTTATTTATATCAACGCGTCGAACTCCGCGTCACAGCTGCTAACACAGTTGCTATGGGTTTATATGGGTGCAAAAAATTTCTTACAAAAATGCCTTGACAGCCGTTCTAATTTAAACAAAAAAAAAACTATTCTGTGTTACTAACCCATTGCTTTGCATACAGTTCCTAAGAGACGTGTGTAATGAATTTAATAAATTTCCAGTAACATAAAAATGCATAATATATAATGCGGAGGCATACCTTGCGGCAGAGGGTAGGGGTTGGGCGCGGGTGGCAGAGGGTAGCGGTAGGGCGGGGGTGGCTGATGGCAGCGGTTGGGCGCGGGTGGCAGATGCGCAGCCGTCATCTGAGCAGCCGCCATCGGCGCAGCCGTCATCTGCGCAGCCGCCATCGGCCCAGCCGTCATCTGCGCAGCCGCCATCGGCCCAGCCGTCATCTGCGCAGCCGCCATCGGCCCAGCCGTCATCTGCGCAGCCGCCATCGGCGCAGCCGTCGTCTGCTCAGCCGCGCTCACTGCACGCTCACGCACACAAGTATGAAAAACAATACAACTTACTTATATACCTTATGTCTACACCAACAAACACTAATCGAACCACATTCGTCGAACACGATTTTTTATTTACTTTATAAACTAACACAGCCAGCCTTTTCTCAAACATGATATTTTAGGAGTCTTATTTTTAGAAGAACTCCCTTCGACGAAAACTGGGCTAGACCATTTCTAAAGTTTGGTGGTAAATTCTTGTCTCTTCCATAATCATAATTATCGTCATCAGCCAGAAGACGTCCACTGCTGAACATAGGCCTCCCCTTTTAACCTCCACACTGAACGACATTCCGCCATCTGCATCCACTGGATGCCCGCGACTCTCACAATGTCGTCGGTCCATCTAGTGGGAGGCCTACCTACGCTGCGTCTTCCGGTTCGCGGTCTCCACTCAAGAACCTTTCTTCCCCATCGGTTATCAGTTCTTCGAGCGATGTGGCCTGCCCATTGCCACTTCAACTTGCAGATTTTAATAGCAATGTCGGTGACCCTGGTTCTTTGGCGAATATCTATATTCCGAATTTTATCGCGTAAAGAAACTCCGAGCATAGCTCTCTCCATTGCTCGTTGTGTGACTGAGTTTTTCCAAAAGACCAACAGTTAAGGACCACGTCTCAGTACCATATGTCATCACTGGCAATACACACTGGTCAAAGACCTTTGTCTTTAGGCACTGTGGTATCTTGGACGAGAAGATTTCACGCAATTTCCCGAACGCTGCCCATCCGAGTTGGATTCTTCGGGCGACCTCTTTGCCTAAGTTGGACTTACCTAACTGAACAATCTGTCCAAGATAGGTGTCATGATCAACAACTTCAAGAGTATCGTTCCCAACATTGACCGGCACGGGTACAACATGGACATTGTACATGATTTTTGTCTTATCCATGTTCATTTTAAGACCCACCTGTTGGGAAAGGCTACTGAGGTCGCTGAGCATTATATTGAGGTCCTCCAGCGACTCTGCCATGATAACTATATCATCGGCAATACGAAGGTGAGTGATGTATTCGCCATTAATGTTGATGCCCAATCCGTTCCAGTCCAAAAGCTTGAAAACGTCCTCCAATGCGTTCGTGAACAGTTTTGGAGAGATAACATCTCCCTGTCTCACGCCTTTCTGCAATTGGATTGGCTCCGTTCTCTCATCCTGTAATCGGATCGACATGGTGGCGTTTCTATACAAACACTTCAGCACTTCGATATACCTATAGTCGATATGACAACGCTGGCGGGACTGCAATACTGCCCAGGTCTCGATTGAATCGAAGGCTTTTTCATAGTCTACAAACGCTGGATATAATGGCCGATTATACTCCTCAGTCTTCTGTATAATCTGGCGGAGCGTCTGTATGTGGTCTATGGTGCTCCAGCTTTTACGGAAACCGGCTTGTTCGGGAGGCTGGAAGTCATCAAACCTGTTTTCGAGACGGTTCGTAATGACCCTGGAGAACAACTTGTACACATGACTCAGGAGTGAGATGGCTCTATAATTCTTCAATAAGGTGTTGTCACCTTTTTTGAAGAAGAGCACCACCACACTCCTGTGCCATGCTTCAGGCGTAGTACCTTCAAGTATGACGGAATTAAACAACTTCTGGAGGACTATAAGTACCGGTTTTCCACCCGCTCTCAGTAGTTCTGTCGTGATTCCGTCATCACCCGGCGCCTTGTTGTTCTTAAGCTGTTTCAGAGCCATTTTAATCTCGTACAAGCTGATGTCTGGGATGTCCTCAGTGTAGTGTCGGGTCACTTTAGCTCTCTAGTCCTGAGCTATGTACTGACAATGGGTTGTCGTGTCGAGGTGTACAACTGTCCGTAAAACCTATCGAGCTCTCTCAGAATCTCCGGCTTTGACGAAATGGTACTGCCATCCTCGATCTTCAGCTTCGTCATTTGGCTTTTCCCAATAAACGAATTCTTAGCGAACACTTTCAAGCCTTGGTTCCGCTCAATTGCGTCCCTAATACATCTTGTATTATAGGAACGCAGATCGTGTCACACCGATTTCGAGATCCGTCTATTAAGTTTGCCATATTCCGACATATCAACTGAAGATTGCAGTCTCATCTCAGTCCGGTCTTCCATTAACTTAATGGTTTCGTTGAGAGCTTCTGAGGTCTTTTCCGGCGTGGGGTCTTAAAGAACTTGGACCCCACTGCTTGGACAGTTTCCACCAGCCCATTGTTTAGTTCGTCCACAGTTCCGCTTACAGTTAGGCCCTGGAAGCGATTGTGAAGTTCGAGTTGGAAGTCTTCGGGGTTTTGGATTTGGGCATGACCAGGACGGAGCGTGGACTTCACCAGACGCGACCTCTCGAGCTTGATGTTGATATTTAATGTGCCTCTGACAATACGGTGATCGCTACCGGTTTTCACCTTGCTGATCACGGAGACATCATTAAATATTCGCTTCTTCGTCGTCATGATGAAGTCGATCTCATTTTTGGTCGAACCATCGGGGCTCATCCATGTCCACTTCCTGGATGGAATGGATTCCTTCCTTTCAGCTAAGTATAAAATGTGAAAATTATCTACCCCAATTTTTTTTTTGTAACTTTGTACCCAATTGTATAATCCACGCGATGTTTGAGAGAAGTACTATACAAACCTTTGCGGCAAATGGGCAACATTTTTTGGCACGATTGTGACTCTATTGGCATTGTATCTCAATTGTGCGAAGCCGCGGGTAGAAGCTAGTATAAAATAATATTTCATTTATACATTTCCTGATGGGTTACCATGATCTCAAAAACATTCTTATAATAAATTATAACCTTACTGCTGCCAACTGATAGTGGCTTGAGCATTTGGATTATCTTTAGATCTTCAACGGTCCATGGGCAGTGTAACTGTTTATTTAGTGTTAGTTTTAGCTAGTATTTTGTTTAGTTAATAAAGGCACTTGTCCGAAAGAAAAATACCTTACCTATATTGACTTCTTCTTGCTCTCTCATTACCCGAGAGAGCGAGAAACAATTCAATGTAAGGTTAATAAATTTTTATTGGGTTCCGTAGCCCGACAAGGAACCCTTATAAATTCATTCTGTTGTCCGTATGTCTGTCCGTCCGTCGGTCCGATTTTTTTAGAACCTAACTTCTATACTTATTAAGGTAAGTGAATTAAACTTTGCATAATGACAGATATAATATAGATCTCAATTTTAAAAGTATAACAAATATATAATATTGCATTTTGGGGGTGGCCCTGGTACATGTGAAATGGGGATGAAAATATTTTTTACACTCCACCTACTTGTGTGGGGTATCGTTGAAAAGGTGTTTAAAAATAAAGGTAAGGTTTCATACATCACTTTTTTATATAGTCTATACTTTGCGAAATATGGCCCGCTAATGTGGCAAAAAGTTGCCCCCCCCCCCCCTGCATTTCTAAACTATAAGACGTAGAAACTTGTAACTAACAATACAGATAGTTCATATTTAAACCATAATTCAAAATTATTTCGACCATTATCTGATCATGAATTTTTGAGTAATGAACAGCAATAAAACTGTAATAAATTCAAGGCGTTGTAGCTCAAAGGTCATAGACATTTTTAGGGTTCCGTACCCAAAGGGTAAAACGGGACCCTATTACTAAGGCTCCGCTGTCCGTCCGTCCGTCTGTCCTTCCTTCCGTCTGTCACCAGGCTGTATCTCATGAACCGTGACAGTTAGACAGTTGAAATTTTCACAGATGATATATTTCCGTTGCCGCTATAACAACAAATACTAAAAAATAGAATAAACTGAATATTTAAGGGGGCTCCCATACCACAAACGTGATTTATTTGCTCGTTTTCGCTCGATATTGATACCGGCAAAAGGTAGAAGCTTGAAATATTCATAGAATATTTAGTTACATATTCACTTCATAAATAAATTATTAAATTAAAATAAAATTAATATTTAAGGGGGGCTCCCATAAACGTGATTTTTTTGCCGTTTTTATAGATAACGGTACGGAACCCTTCGTGCGCGAGTCCAACTCGCACTTGGCCGGTTATTGTAAAATGTTCTTAACAAATAATGTTTGTAAATCAGTTTTCTCTATGGTTAAACCATAAAAAGTATATGCTATGTCGGGATGGTACATCTCTGAAATTTGGCTAAGAAATCTATTTGTAATTTTTCGTTCGTTCGAATTCATCTAAAACCATCAATTTCTGAAATAAGACTACAATTATATGGCTTTGGTTACGGTACCCTACTATATGCGTGTCTCGACTCGCTCTTGGCCAGTTATTTTGAGATTATGTTACTAACCACAGAAAAGTGTCGATGATAGAACGGAAATGAGAAAGAAACTCTAGTCGCCAGGTATTGTGACAGATACTTGATTGAACATTCTTATTTATATCAACGCGTCGAACTCCGCGTCACAGTTGCTAACACAGTTGCAATGGGTTTATATGGGTGCAACAAATTTCTTACAAAAATGCCTTGACAGCCGTTCTAATTTAAACAAAAAAAAATTAAAACTTTTCTGTGTTACTAACCCATTACTTTGAATACAGTTCCCCTAAGAGACGTGTGTAATGAATTTAATACATTTCTGGTAACATAAAAATGCATAATATATAATGCGGAGGCATACCTTGCGGCAGAGGGTAGGGGTAGGACGCGTGTGGCGGTTGGCAGCGGTAGGGCGCAGGTGACAGTTGGCAGCGGTAGGCCGCGGGTAGCACCGACGCGAGGTCGGCCGCGGGTAGCACCGGCGCGAGGTCGGCCGCGGGTAGCACCGGCGCGAGGTCGGCGCGGGCGCACTCCTTGAGGTGTTCCAGCGCGTGCGGTGGCATGAAGCCAGTTCTGTAAAAGTGCTCCTTCTCGAACACTGTTGCATGCACGAACTTGCAACGCGGGAACGAGCACGTGCTGTTTTGGTAGTCCCGGCAGAAGGTATAGACGCCGGGCAGCTGGCTCAATATAATCTCGTGTGCGTAGACGCAGGCTTGGCCTCGTGTGCACGCGCCGCGCGCGTACTGGCGGCACATTATGGGCTCAGCTTCCGCGCCCACGCACTCCGTCGCGTATTCCTCCAGCTCCACCTTGGGAGTGATGAGGGGCGCGGGCGGCGAGTTGGGTGGGGGAGGTCCTTGCGGCAGTGGAGGGTATACGCCACCTTCCTGCTCACCATGTGAGCCTGTTGACGGCTCTCCCTTGTTATATTTCCTCATATGTTTAAAATTACTCGACGAGCAAAAATTACCTGTAATTGAGAATTGCCACGATGGTAATAAATTATTGATAGTTAGGGCGATGTTATAGACAGATGACCGCGCACGTTTGTAACCACAGTCGATTATTATCAGGTTTATTATATTATACTAGTGCTGTTGTCCGCGACTTTGTACGCGTAGATTTTCATATAAACTTTCAACCCTTTTTTCCTCCCTTAATCCTCCTCCTCCTTGCGCAAATAACGTAGCCTATACTTCAATCTGGTCATAGCAAAGCATATTCGTGAAAACAGCATTTAAAGGGGTTTAGGAGATGTGCGTGGACAAACTAACAGACAAAAACTCTAAAAACTGTCTTAACGTGTTCAGCTGCTTATTTTAAGTCGTCTGCGTCTGTCTAAAAAAGCGTTGTCTATTTCCAATTTCGTATTAGGTACGTCACCTACGAAAATGGAAGTAGACAACGCTTTTTTTGCGTCATAATCATAACCCCTTTCAAGTGTCAAAATTTTGACACTCGCGATCCCGATCAAAGATCCATAATAAGGCAGCAGGGCCCTGTATAGGTACAGAAATGTAGGTAGGTAAGGTACATTGTATCTCAGTTGTGAAATGTTCAACTTCAAACTCTAATGACAGCAGTGTTTAGATTGAATGACAGCTATTGTACCCCCTTCTCGGGGCCCCCTTTCGATAAGTTTCGATAGAATAATTCCACATTCAACCAAATACCGTTAGATGGCGTTTTTTCAGCAAGTAAAATAATTTTTTCCATGGCAACATTACCGGATGTAAATAATGGGGATTGTCTTGTCACGAATGAAACTTATTTGTTTGTGCGTGGCCCGCCACATCGACTAGGCCCCCGTGGGGCCCTAGTCGGTGCGGGGCTTCTAGGCAGTTATCTCATCCGCCTTATGGATAATTCGGCCCTGGCAGCTACCCATTGATCGTACTATAGCTGGGCCCAAGTACCCTTAGTACAAGATTTGATAGTTTTCGAAAACTTTTTTCGTTTTCGTATTGTTCCATACATTTCAGCAAAGCGCCTCTAGCGGAAACGCGGAAGAACTAAAATCGGTAGTAATCGGCAGTATAGGTTGCTTCACTCGAATACGAAAGAAGGTTTCGAATAGCTTTTAGCCCAGCAATGTATGGAACAAAACGAAAACGAAAAAAGTTTTCGAAAACTATCAAATCTTGTACTAGGGGTACTGATTCCATAACTACAAAGACGCTCGTAATGCGGCGCGTTAATTTAACCTCAAAAAGTTAGCCTTTATTTCCTAAGTAATAGGCCCAGCCATCAAGACAAAGAAAACAATAGACATCGGGACGCGGTCCTTTCACTCTTTCAAGAGAAGGATATTTATATAGAAGAATTACCTACTCATGAATCAAAAGGACAAAGCTACCTACATTATTTCCACCCTGCACTATGTGTCCGGTTATTTGATGGCCAGTCCTGCAACTGGTGGCAGAAAAATCAAGACATTTTGCTGAAAAGGACTGTGAAACCCTTAGATTTCTATCATTTGTGACTTTGTTGATATTCCCTAGAAGTGTATTTAGTGTTTAGTGATAGTAAATTGCTGTATAATCGGCTGTAAAAGCCGAGGTGATATAGGTTTAGTTATGGTTTTCTGTTTCATGTGGACATGTTATCCCATATTCCACAGATACCTATAATTCTCTGCCCGGCTACCTACGCGGGAAGAAATGAAAGGACAAAGGTGCTGTCATATTATAAGAAAAAAAAAGTTGAGAGCTTTAAAATTTGTCAAAAAAGTGACCCCAAGACGCTGTGTTGCATGTGTAAATCCTATGTAATCTATATTCAATAGATACAGCCGTTCAAAGGTAGGATGGACAGATGATCCCTTTGGGTACAGACTAAGATATTGGTTCGTACATAACCCTAAAAACAAAACACTAAATAACAACAAAAAAAAACATAGATAATTCTAATATCAAACAAATTCAATAAACAATAGCTTTTGTAGGTACTTACCAGGTTCAGTCATTTTGTTACACAAGAGTATTTAATCTAAGCACAAGATCAAGGTATCAAATTTAAATACAGGTAGCAAGAAAATTTCTGTTTTTATTTTCACTTGGCCGTGGGTGGCAGACTCAAAGAATACTTTTACTCGGGCAGACTGGCAGTTTGAAAACCAACACTCCAAATAGTGAACGCACAGCGCTGAGTTTTTCTTCGTTTTTGGCCCATTCCTGAGCAGGCTAAAGCCATTAAGGCCCATACCGCATCGTCTTCTGTATTTTACTGTCTTGTATAGTATTGCCCCAGTAAAGTAGTGGAGACTTTACTAGAGGCTCTTTTTTTGGAGTTTTGGAATGATGAAAATACACGTTTCACTTTCTTCATTCCAACACATTCACGAACACTTTATTATATGAGGAAAGCTCGTTATTGCAGCGCGTCGGGCATGTTCGCCGATACACGGGTTCCGGATTTCTTTACCGTGGCTTCCTTTTGGGCTGGTTTGAGGAGTTCATAGAATGGCATATTGCAATGCCTAGGGGACTATCTTGGTAGCCCGATTTTTAAATTGTGGCTGACACTGCACCGGAGTGCGAACCGAAAATGAATGAAATATTTTATTTCACAATTTTATTAGGTACTAGCCGTCCGCCCCGGCTTCGCACAAGTGTAAGCTCGGCCTTCGGCCTCGCTACAAAATATAATATAGCCTATGTCACCCGGGGATAGTGTAGCTTCCCAACAGTGAAAGAATTTTTCAAATCGGTTCAGTAGTTTCGGAGCCTATTCATTACAAACATACAAAAATAGGTACAAATCTTTCCTCTTTATAATATTAGTGTAGATTATCTACACTATCTACATCTACACTAATATTATAAAGAGGAAAAATTTGTACCTATTTTTGTATGTTTGTATGTTTGTAATGAATAGGCTCCGAAACTACTGAACCGATTTGAAAAATTCTTTCACTGTTGGGAAGCTACACTATCCCCGGGTGACATAGGCTATATTATATTTTGTAGCGAGGCCGAAGGCCGAGCTTACACTCGTGCGAAGCCGGGGCGGACGGCTAGTTAGGTATAATTAAAATTGTGACATATTGGCTACTTTTCGAGATTTCTATTTTATTTTAATAATGTTTCATACTATTTTCATACCTACTATTTTTGTTTCATATGTAACATATGGGGTTTTAATGCCTGAAATAAAGACTTTTATTGATAAATAACTAGTTTCGGATTTATATTGTTGGTTTATATGTGACTTGAATTGATTGCAGATTTGTGTGGTTGGTGATATTATATTTATCTGACTCCTAATTTGATACAGAAGATTATCCTAAATTATGTGAATGGGTAATGGGTAATTGAAACTCCGGTAGATGGATTGAGTACGTGCGCTTTATTTGAGCGCCAGGCCAGCGAATGACTGTTGAATGTCGTGCGCTTCATGCAATCTGTGATGTAGTGGGACTCACAGGCCCTACACTAGCGACCCGCCCCGGCTTCGCTCGGGTGCAATGGTGAATATACTACAGGGGCCTTACCCCTGCGATTGTCCAATTCTTTAGCTTTTTTTATGCTAACGCGGAAGAGAGCCCCGGTGTTTGGAGTTTGGAGGCCTAAGGTTTTTGGCTTGAGGGGAAATATAGGCTAGGGACCTTATGGTTACGAAGATACGGCTTACGGTTACGCAAGTTTTCGCATCACCTAAACAGACTCCCTTAAAACAGGTAGCCGTAAGTAGGTATGGCTGTATGTATAAAAATTATGCCTAAACCAAAAACTTACTTGCTATAGGTTCGTCGGTGCTACACTTGGTGAATCTTTTCGTTGTGGTGTCACTTGGCGTCGTTATATTTTGGCGAACACTTAATTTGAGAATTTTGCCACGTCCACCTCTCGCTTTTACTAATTGAAAAAAAAAACATATAAGTCTTAGGACTGCACGTCTGAAGTGAAAACTTAAGTAGTAATTCACTTATTTTACAAGAGATGGCGCTGTTTTAAAATAAACGGTACATCGTGACGATGACGCAAGTTCCATGATTTTGTTCACTCAAAAATGCTGAACGCGCCTAAAGAATTTTTCACTTCAAAAAACGGAAGTAGTCGAAGAGGCAAAATGTTTATAGTGTCGGATCTAATCATTAGATGGCGCCGTTTAAAAATGGGCATCTCTATTCTCTACTAAATAAATGTGCAAAGGATCGTAGGGCGCGGATGCATAGGGTGGGTGTGGCATTTTAGCTTAGAAGATCTCTATCACTATAGAATAACTTCATTACTCAGAATACAGTACTTATTAAGTACCTAGTTACTAACATTTCGTGCGTCTTCTCAGATTGTCCGGACTATACATAGGTACGCAGAGAAAATTGTACCTGGGGCCTTACCCCTAGCTTCACTTTTGCGAGCCAACTTTTAGTAGGTACCTGATAGGTACCTAAAATTAACCAACTCAAGTGAACCATTATAGCACACTTGCGTCTGAGCTCTAAGGTGTTCATACCTACCATTCCCGCTATGAACAGGGACGGATACAGGTAAGGATAATATCCATACAGCTTGTCGTATAGGTATCGTGCAAACCGCTTTTGTACCTTTTCTACCATGAGTTTGTACTTGTCTTCGTGGGGTCCCAGATTATGGAGTTGTATTCCAGTTTACTCCGTACAAACGCATAGTATAGAGTAACAATAGTGCTCCTATCTTGAAATCGTCTAGACTGTCTCATGACGAAACCTAGAGACTTGTGAGCGCGGCTGCACATCTCGACAATGTGTTCATTGAACGTCAGCTCGGTGTCCAGGATTAGACCAAGGTCGCGAATACGCTCTACACGTTCGAGAGGGACACCGTGTAAGTTGTAGGGGTATATAGTTGGTGAACGAGCACGAGTGAAAGTTATAGTTTTGCATTTAGATGCATTAAACTCAAGGTGATTCCGTTCACACCACGCTACAACATTATCGATGTCTCTCTGCAGCGCCTCGCAGTCAGCGTCAGTTCCTATACCCAAGAAAAGTTTCAAATCGTCAGCAAACATGAGGCATCTAGCTGTCTTGACGACACTTGGCAAGTCATTGACCATAATAGAAAATTGCGTCGGACCTAGCGTGCTGCCCTGGCTCACACCAGAGCAGGTCAAATACGGATCTGAGCGGTGGTTAGAAAGCTGGACATATTGAAACCTATATTGACATATACCATAGGAGACTTTTTTGTAGACATTTTTAAGGTGTACAATACTGTAGTACAATATTTTCATTTATCTCGTAGAGTTCAGCCAGAAAAAAATGAGTTTATTTACGACATCACTATAGAAACCTTTAAATTTATCAGTCTTTCTCTACAATATTATGCTTGTATTATACATACAAACCTTCCTCTTGAATCAATTTATCTATTCAAAAAACCGCATCAATATCCGTTGCGTAGTTTTAAAGATCTAAGCATAGTTCATAGTTAATTTATTTATATCAGAAAGATACATGTCATATACAGATTATTATTAACATATGATCATTATTCCTTTAAATTATTAATTAAGTATATAATTCCATTGGGCCAGCCTAGGTTATACAATAAAAGAAAAAAAAAACTTTTTTTTTTATATAACTAGGCGAGTGAAGCCGCGGGCAACAGCTAGTAAAAGAAAACATGAATTAAAAAAAATGAAATACATGACGACAGTACCTACCGCACTTTTCTAGAAGAAACTAAACAAAATATTAACATCAAATTACATCTTCAATCAATATACCTACATAATAATTGTACAATTAACATATTATTATAATGCGACCTATAAATGGGGTGTTTTCGCCCCGATAGCTTCATTGTGACTAAAGCCTTCATAGTTAGAACCATGGCGTCTCGAATCATCATCTTATTGGCTGCAGTTATTTTGTAAGTGTCTTTCTACATTCCCTTCCCACAATCACACAATCACGGGTTACATCATCAATCAATCTTAAGCCTTACCCTCAGAAAAAATAAATGGAAGTGTTATAGGTACTTACCTACAATAGCCGTAAGGGAGCGTTCAAGTATTATCAAGGATGGATGCTATTTTTTGTCGATGGTATTATGTAACGAATTTGGGGGGGAGGGGGGTCTTGTAAAACGTTACGATGCGTTACAGGGGCGGGAGGGGGTGTTTGAACTACGCGTTACGTAACTTTTTTTTTACCCTTCAGAACGGTCTCGTAAAGAGATGCTCTTGCGCATTTCTTATATAACAAAGGTATTTTAGCGACTTTTCGTTACTTGACGCCGCATAATTGTGACTTTTAGGTAAAAATGGTCACTTGGTGGTTACGTAACGTTTTATTAGGGTTTACAGAAAAACGTTACGGCGTGTTACATGGGGGGGGGGGGGGGGGGGAGGGGGGTGTCCAAAATCTCTAAAAATTGCGTTACGTAATACTTGAACGCTCCCTAACAGACGTCTCGAACTTGGCTTACGAACCGCCGCGCGCGGTCTGATCAACGGGAGAGAAAGAGAAAAAAAATCTTTCTCTCCCGTTGGTCAGTTGATGATGGTGTCAGTTACGGCTCCAATACTTCCAACCCCTTGGTCATCAATTTGATCAATTGTGCAGTTGTGTGCCGCTCAATATTGAAGTGTTTGTAGAACTAGTAAGAATATGTGAGTGTGTGCAATACGTGTTTACCTCGCCCCCTTCAGTTTTTCGCTGACTTTATTCGCTACTTGCTCATGTTCACAAACCCAAGACAAGACAAATCCAAACTATACCTACAGAGCATCCTCTAAGGTTGGCCTCAGTAGATTAAAACTTTTGTAAAAAGTCACTTTTGTTTTACGGCTTTTCTAATTTCGCGGAAAAAAAACCATACAAAAAAAATCATTCACTCCTGACAAAATGTATAAAACAGCTGACTTTTTTCGTTAATTTTGATAAGTCTTAGAACAAATGTTATTTGTTTTCACGTAGGTATTGAAATCGCCCTTAAGATGATGATAACTGATTTACCTTAGTAGGTTGATTTACCTTATGTTCTGTCTGTCTGTCTGTCCGTCCGTCTGAATTTATTAGAACCTTCTAACTTCTATATTAATTACTAGCCGTCCGCCCCGGCTTCGCACGAGTGTAAGCTCGGCCTTCGGCCTCGCTACAAAATATAATATAGCCTATGTCACCCGGGGATAGTGTAGCTTCCCAACAGTGAAAGAATTTTTCAAATCGGTTCAGTAGTTTCGGAGCCTATTCATTACAAACATACAAACATACAAAAATAGGTACAAATCTTTCCTCTTTATAATATTAGTGTAGATGTAGATTAAGATACATGCATGAAACTTTGGGTAATAATAACAGATGTAATATAGATCTCAATGTTAAAAGTATAAACAATATATATTATATTGCATTTTAGGGGTTGCTCTGGTACATGTGAAATGGGGATGAAAATATATATTACTAGCCGTCCGCCCCGGCTTCGCACGAGTGTAAGCTCGGCCTTCGGCCTCGCTACAAAATATAATATAGCCTATGTCACCCGGGGATAGTGTAGCTTCCCAACAGTGAAAGAATTTTTCAAATCGGTTCAGTAGTTTCGGAGCCTATTCATTACAAACATACAAACATACAAAAATAGGTACAAATCTTTCCTCTTTATAATATTAGTGTAGATGTAGATTAAGATACATGCATGAAACTTTGGGTAATAATAACAGATGTAATATAGATCTCAATGTTAAAAGTATAAACAATATATATTATATTGCATTTTAGGGGTTGCTCTGGTACATGTGAAATGGGGATGAAAATATATATTACTAGCCGTCCGCCCCGGCTTCGCACGAGTGTAAGCTCGGCCTTCGGCCTCGCTACAAAATATAATATAGCCTATGTCACCCGGGGATAGTGTAGCTTCCCAACAGTGAAAGAATTTTTCAAATCGGTTCAGTAGTTTCGGAGCCTATTCATTACAAACATACAAAAATAGGTACAAATCTTTCCTCTTTATAATATTAGTGTAGATGTAGATTAAGATACATGCATGAAACTTTGGGTAATAATAACAGATGTAATATAGATCTCAATGTTAAAAGTATAAACAATATATATTATATTGCATTTTAGGGGTTGCTCTGGTACATGTGAAATGGGGATGAAAATATATATTACTAGCCGTCCGCCCCGGCTTCGCACGAGTGTAAGCTCGGCCTTCGGCCTCGCTACAAAATATAATATAGCCTATGTCACCCGGGGATAGTGTAGCTTCCCAACAGTGAAAGAATTTTTCAAATCGGTTCAGTAGTTTCGGAGCCTATTCATTACAAACATACAAAAATAGGTACAAATCTTTCCTCTTTATAATATTAGTGTAGATATCGTGATGATTATGATCGTACTCTCAGAAAAAATAAATGGAAGTGTTATATATACAGTTTCCCCTTTAGCACTTACACCCCCCCCCCCCTCTCGATCGTCCATTTGATCATCTCGTATGCAGTTGTGTGCCGCTCAATATTGAAATGTTTGTAGAACTAGTAAGAATATGTCAGTGTGTGCAATACGTGTTTACCTCGCCCCCTTCAGTTTTTAGCAGACTTTTTTCGGTGCTGGCTCGAGTTTAAGGCAATTCAAGGCATTCAAGGCGGGGCGTGAAATAGTGAAAAATATGATACTTACATTCTAATACTTAAATAACCTAAAATAACTATAATATACTAATATATAAAATATATAATTATGATTAGTTGAATAAATAATAACAACGTTAACAAGGTGGCAACTGCGACTGATAAAATTGCTTAACACGTTCTTAACGGGTATCGTTGAAAAGGTCTTTTAAAATGAAGGTAAAGTTTCACACATAAGTTTTTTAGTAAGTCTATACTTTGCGAAATATGGCTCGACAAAGTGGCAAAAAAAAAGTGGTCCCCCCCTGCATTTTATGACATTAAAACTTGTAACTTACTCGTACAATACAAATAAGTCATATTTAAAACCTTCATTCAAAATTATTTCGAACATGATCATGACTTTTTGAGTAACAGCGATAAAACTGTAATAAACTGCTTTATGGTTGACATTCCGAAAACCCGTACGAAGCTCTTTGATTCCACTTTTATTGTGCGAACTTCTAGTATGTGGAATGCACTGCCTGAATGGGTGTTCCCCGATAGTTACAATCTGGGTGTCTTCAAGTCAAGAGTGAATCGGTTTCTTCTAGGCAAGCGTGATCCACCGTAGGCCGCCTTAACATCAAGCGAGTTGGCGGCCAAGCGCAAGCCTATTCTACAATAATAATAATAAAAAAAAACAAGGCGTTCTAGCTCAAATGTAAAATGGTCTTAACAAATAATGTTTCTCAATCAGTTTTCTTATAAAAAGTATATGCTATGTCGGGATGATACCTACATGTCCGAAAATTGGCTAAGTTCACAGAGCTTCGTTCGTTCGAATTTTTCTATAACTATCAATTTCTGAACTATGATTACAATTATATGGCTTTGGTTACGAAACCCTACCATGTGCGTCGACACGCTCTTGACCAGTTATTATTTAATGTAGTAACCCACTTTGTTCCAGAATGGTCCACAACTGTAAGTCCAACAGAATGGACGACCTTCTACAAGACTACTACAACAGAATGTTGTTCCAAAATTACGGCCGAATTTCCGAGAAGAGAGACTCAGTATCTGGCAACACTACTCCCAGACAGGAACTGTAAGTGATAAACAGACTTCAGTGGGGCTAGTTCGAGAACTTGCGAAAAAGTATTCGTTCCGTAAACGATAGCAAATGTATGAAAAATTCAGTTTCCCTTTACGTCCGATAGAGGCGCTGTTAAATTTTTCATACATTTTGCTATCTTTTACGGAACGAATACATTTTTCGCAAGTGCTCGTACTAGGGCCACAGAATCTTAATTCATCATCATCATCAGCCAAAAGAGGTCCACTGCTGAACATAGGCCTCCCCCTTTAACCTCCACACCGAACGACATCCTGCCATCTGCATCCACTGGATGCCCGCGACTCTCACAATGTCGTCGGCCCATCTAGTGGGAGGCCTACCTACGCTGCGTCTTCCGGTTCGCGGTCTCCACTCAAGAACCTTTCTTCCCCAAATAGATAAGGTCTTCTCAGAATAATTATTCTAAGTAAGGCCTTCTTTTCCGACTTTTAACGTCTTCTGGCTGATGATGATGATTTGTATAAGTGCACCCATTGCTTGTTCGATAGCAGTAGGAGGGCGCTAATTGAAGAAGAGAGGGGAGAGTATATACTAGATCGTTCAGTGGGCGTCAGGACACCCCATCATGACTTACGCCTTCATGGCATTTGCCCACGCCTTCCGCATCGACCTGGACAAGCTCCAGGTCATCCAAAACAGCTTCATGTGCAGGTCAGTCGGTGCTATAGCTGGTACATGCGAAACGCCGATCTGCACTGCGATCTCGAACTCCCGTCTATCCTTCAACATATAAAGCACACTTCCCGCCGCTACTTTGATGCGGCGCCCCACCATCCCAACCCTCTCGTAGTCAAAGCCTCGAATTACTCGACAGACGCGACAGACACTCCACCCCTCCGTAGACGCCTCAGAAACATCTTAGGCGATCCGGACGACTCCATCGCTCACCTGATCCGACTGCTCCTGGCAAAAGGACGTTCTCAGTTATTGGTATAGGCGCCGGTTACCGAAGGCACAAATACACAACGATCCTGCCGGCGGGATCGAAGACAAGTCTGATCCCCACTCCCGGCGACGGCCCAAGCCGAGGCTCGTACCTCCGAGGTGCCCTGGAGCTTGTCGCCCCAAAACCAAAATCATATAGGCCAAATGCCCTCTGCGTTCGCCAATGTAATGTTTTAGTATGTAACTGCGTATAGCAAGTAAGTATTTGCTAGTATGCGTGTGCGCTTCTAACATAGATGTAAGTACTTGATGTAACGTAAGATAGACACGTATATCATTTATTGGATAGGAAACCCACAACATTTCATGGCGACCCTGCCAGAGGCGTCTGCCAAGGGGGCCGGGAGAGACGTATTTTCATATTTCAAGTGAAATCAATTTTTAAACATGTCAACCGGTCAACAGTTGAGAAGGACATTTGAATCAACCAAGACGCCGTTGGAAGCAACGCAGCGGTATCGGATGGGCAAACTGACCGTGAGGGTCTTTGTTACGTTAGCGCTGGCGGGGCTGATTTTCATCAATCTAGTTTACAAGATTTACGATCCAGTCCGGTCATCAGTGGTCGCAAGGCCAACAGCATAACTCACCTTAAAAAAACGTCAGGACAGTCAAAATAGAAGAATTTGTAACCATGAGGCTATATGAACTGCTAGTCTGTGGGATTCGCTGCCGGAATGGGTATTCCCCGATGGTTACAATCTGGGCATCTTCAAATCTCGAGTGAATCGGTTTAATCGGGAAAAGGCTGTAGGAATAGACGAGCTGTGTAGTAAATCACTGAAAATAGGTATACCTATAAATACTTACCATACAGACTGATTTTCATGTGAATTGTTCGTTGCATATTTAAGTTGCATATGTAAACAAGCCTGAATTTCACCTGCCGGCCCAACGGAAGACCAGCGTCGGTTGTTTACGACCGGCATCATGCTGAGTTGGAGCCGGATTGTGACTAAAAAAATATATGATAAAATTAGTTTAATTTTAAATTTTTATCGTTTTAATTTTCTATTGTACATTTATGTCTATGTCTATGTCTATGTCTATGAATTTAATTAATTTCCGCGGTAACATGTACGGTAGTTAGTCTGTTCGACAAAACTTTTACGAAAATCGTCAATTAGCGGTAATTGGCTCATTATTATTGTATTAGCTACTCAGAATACTTTCTGTATTCTGAGATTAGCTATAAATGAGCCAATTGCTGTTAATAAGGGCACTCAAGCGCCTAATTTTCCGACAGTTTTATCCTCGACTTAACTATTTACCCTTTGGAGTCTCGTCTCTTTTACTACTAGCGTTTAATTGAATCCTTTTCAAGTTGTGGTTGGTCAAAGTGTTGCGTATATAGGCGCTGGTTTGTAACGTCGAATGTTTTTTCTTACAGTGATGAACCTTTTCTTACTGAAACAATAGAAGAAGCTATGCAAGCAAAGGCCTCGACTGTTTCTCCGATGCCCAAACGTACGTCGTTTGATGTATCGTACACTGAAGCGCTCAATCTAAAGCAGGTAAACATAAATTTTTCCCGATTATTGGTGGTTTATACAGAGCAGGCGAGCGGCGTGGCGCAGAAACACGCCACGTAATTTTTTTCTCTTCTGTGCGCCAAACAGCGTTGCCAGACGTCCCGATTTTGGCGGGACGTTACGTCCCGATTTTTATATGAAAATTTAATATCTCGCGCGGGACAGGTTTAGTCTTCTCAGGCTTTTCGGGGATAACTTCACCGTGCGTGCAGAGATAGGGTAAATCTAATTTAAAATATCACATTTAATTAAAATACAGTTTCTATGGCTATTTTTGCTATCATTTGTCACGTAGGTAAACATAATTTGAACTCAAATAAAAAGATAAATATTTAAAAACGTCTGATCATATACATTGTTTTACTATGTCCCGCTTTCGTCAATAGAATCCTGCTTTTTTCGCTCAAAAAGTTCCAAAATCCCGAGTTGGCAACGCTTGCGCAAAACCATGCCTAATTACGTCCCCGCGTGCAAGTTCCGCGTCGCGCTGCGCCGGCCGCTCTTCTCGTCTGTAAGTTCGACCACGCTGGCTTATCTAGCAATACTTTAACATTTTTAAAGGAGCACAACATTTAATTATTTAATAATCAAACATAATCCATAAAAAAGTCACTAAATAGTCATTTGTTTGAACTTAATTTTATATGATTTTTTGCTACTACTTTATCATTATTTTTATTTACTATTAAGTATTGAAAAAGGTTTGTTATTGCTGTCAATTATTTGAATTTTTAACCGATTTCCAAAAAGGGTGAGGTTCTCAATCTAACCTCTTTTTTTTAGTTAGGTACCTCAGAACTTTCGACTGGGTGAACCGATTTTGATGATTATTTTTTTATTTGAAAGCCGGTGTTTACCGTGTGGTCCCTTTTCTCTAATTATTTCTAATTTGGTCTAGTTCTGACATTTTTGTAAAGTCGGTTTTTATATTATCTTTCTTTCTTTTTAACTAGACGTCCTCGGGTGTCGATTCTGAATAGGTCTGTGTCATGGCGGGCTAACATGCGCATCGCGACAGGGTTTTGTCGACTCTTTTTGTCGTGCCAAAGCGAGACGGGCTTATATAAAACCGTAGACACCTTGTCACGTTCTCGCTCGACAGGGCGACGACAGGATTATGTCGCGGTGTGCATGTTAGCCATGCTGGTAAGGATAATGGGAGAAACTATAGTGTGCAAAGTTTCAAATCAATCCGTCGTTTTGAAGGGGGTAAAAATCACGTTCATAGATTCCGTTACATAGACACCAAGCTAATAAAAGCGTGTTTAAAAATACACACTAATATTATACTGAATGCCATAAACTTGAGACATTTTCAGTTGACTCTTCTCTCAATTGACTACTCATACACACACATCATCAGCCAATTAACGTCCACTGTTGGACAAGGCCTCCCTCATAGAGAGGGGTGTTGCCATAATCCCCACGCTTGGCAGGCGGCTTGGGGATCGCAGTACGTTCACCGTGTACTAATAAGACGCTGCTGCCCATCCTCCGGTGGTTCTGGTCGCAGTTTTATGACATACCCGGGGTTGACTACTCATATTACATAATAATATACCTATATATATTATACTAGTCGCCCGCCCCGGCTATGATTCCTTTTCTATATTAATATTATACAGAGGAAAGATTTGATTGTTTGTTTGTTTGCATTGAATAGGCTCCGAAACTACTGAACCGATTTGAAAAATTCTTTCACTGTTGGGAAGCTACACTATCCCCGAGTGACATAGGCTATATTATATTTTGTAGCGAGGCCGAAGGCCGAGCTTACACCCGTGCGAAGCCGGGACAGTCGACTAGTTATTTATATTGGTTTAGGTTATTATTATTTGCGCTCGCTATGATCGCGGATTAAAATTTGGATACTTGTTTTTTACAGGCATTATCTGGAGGTAAGAAGAATGGTGCATGGCCTTGCTATTGCAAATATCTCATTTAATAATTATATAATATTATGGATATTCTACATTAGCACGAAATGGCTCGAGAAACCCCGGCGAAAAACGGCTACGATTCTAATTAATTAATTAATATGCATTTATTAGAAATAAGTTTATAAAATAGTATTTATTGAGCATTATTGTTGTGTTTGCCTTTTCTCTCTTTTCCGAGGGAATATTACAGTATTACTGTTTTCGCGAGCTTGTGGCCAAACGAAAAAGAGCTCCTAATTTTTATTATTCAAATCTTTTAATTGTTAGTAAGAATTTAGGGTAAGTATATTATGCTATTATATACTATTTATTTATTAAAATATATGCTGTTTGAAAGTGAAGTTGGTTTTTCTGTAAAAACTGTTTCTTTGACGAATCTGTTTATATAGTGTATAATGTCGAAGAGATTGCAAATTTAACTTAACCTGAAATAAATATGTATTATATCTGAAGAAAGAGTAGTTAAACACTGTTTTAAATTATCACGGTTGTTCACTAAAGTTATATGATTATTTACGGGATATTTACCGTGGTAAGGTTGTGGAAGGAGCTCCCGATATTTCGGCGCAGTTACATGCACCATGTTCACGGGAAGACTGAACCCGTACCCATGGACCGTGAACATGGTGCATGTAACTGCGCTTATTCAAATATTGTTTTTTAATAATTATGATAGATGCTTCAATACTCAAAGCATTTGGGTGGTAAAGTCGTGGTAAAACCATATATTTAGAGAAAATAATAATACCATCCTATTATTCAAATATCGTTTTTTAATCATTATGATAGATGCTTCAATATTCAAAGCATTTGGGTGGTAAAGTCTATGGGTAACACAAATGAAAGAAATTAAATAATTTGCTTGAGTGTTTATTAAAAATACATACCAGCGTTATGTATTTATGTAATTATATACATCCTTAAATAGACAATCAAAATAAATCATTATTAAACAATTTACTATTATATGTGTTATTATGGCAGTGATATTATCATAACCCAACAAATGTACGGGCTGCATTCACTTATAAAATTGTATTTAATATAATTTACATTGCTAAATTTGAAATAATAATTATAAATGTTCCTATAAGCATTCTTTTATGTGTAGTATTTATTATCATCGAATCATTTTATGGTCTTCGAAACTAGGCCAACGATTGCTAAAGAAGTATACACAATACACATAAAATTCATTTCATTGTAGAGATATTTTTGCCGTTTTGAAAAACTGATTTCGTTGGGTATTTACTTAGTGTATTCTTTTGCTCTTTGTTGCTCTGAAACAAGAAATAAAATTAGTAACAGGATTATCCTAGATTAGCGTGCTCTATCGTGGTCTGCTCTGCATCTTTACTTATCATCAGGCATGATTTGGGCAAACGAAAGCCTATCAAGGATGAAAAAGATTTAAGCCAAACTGTATTTAGGTTAAGTTAGGTTATAATAATCCGTTTTACCCTAACTTACATAACGTAGGATAAGTTCAATCACCCATAGACTACTGAAGGCTTAGAGATAATTCTGAGAGAAGGCCCGTGTCCCAGCACTGGGAATATGCTGAAACATGCTGTGGGCTGATATGATGAAATTTATATTTAAATTTAGGATACATTGCATTGTGTATTCCAACCATTTTCTTATTTATATTCACGGGTGATCAAAAGATACCGAAATAATAATTTGAATGGAGTCTCCTATGGTCACCAAGGTGATTATATTAATAGGTGATCAAAGGACACTAAAGAGTCGCGTATGATCACCCAGGTGGTCAAAGTGGAATAGACCAATCCAAATAACAGAAGCCCACTATCAGTGGACTGCTCTACCAGTATTACCAGTATGCTGGCACTGGCAGCGTTAGCACGCTAAATAGCTACTTGATTATATACCGGCTTAGTCGGGTTATTCAGAAATTGTATCATCATCATTACCTCAAGATTCTCAAAACATTACTTTCAACAATCTTTAGTTGTTTCATAAAGGTCATCACCTGAATTTGGGAGAGAAACGTCTCCTTCTGGCGTCGTTGCTTTCTGACACGGAGTTGGTAGGTTCCTGAAATATAACAATAAATACTTAGAATAAGTATAATGATGATAAAAACAGTGATTATAATCGTGATACTGATCAATATCATGGTTAATCATTAACGTCATAATTATTATATTTGGCGGGTGCCATACCTACCTCATAAGACAAGTTAGGAAGTTGACAACTTTGGAAATGGGTAAAATAGGATGTGAACACATAAAATTTGGAAGTGGCGGTTTTGGAAATGGACGAGTAAGGAAATTGTCAACTTTTGAAATGGATAAGTTCGGAAGTGGACAAACTTGACTGGAGGGCCATATACTAGCTCAGCTTTATTAAAAACTCACTACAATAGCCCAGAAATTTTAAATCTTTTACTGAACAATAGTTTCATATTCCATTTTATACACATTTTATAATTGTATTGTTATTTTCAAAAGGGACTCTTGGTATTGGCTTCGGCCCCACCAATGGCCCTATCAAAGGTCCGGGCAAGACCTGTAGTTAATTTAAAAAAAAAAAAAAATTGTAATAACTAACGGATTTTCATAATTATCATAACAATTTTAATGACCACCATGAACATTTTTATAATCACGATCATCGTCAATATATCTTATCATGAACAACATTTTGATCATGATCATTTGATAATGATCATGATTAAAATGTTGTTCATGTTACTACAATGTTACACGTTTAGAATTACCTGGATAACAGCTGCAGATCTCAGAAGCTCATCTCCTTTAGGGGGTCCATACTCCCTGAATCCGGGGGGTCCATACTCGAGAAAACCTTCAGGCACTTGAGCAGACCTGGAAATAATTTAATTAATTTAGGAATATTAGGGCGAGAATCCATTAAACCTGTGTGGAGCTAGCATTACTAATGGAAGCTAGGGCCTAGGTTGCCTTTAGAATTAGCTAGTTAGCTAGCTAGTTATTCTATGTTGAAATCAGCGAATTTAGATAGTTGAAATTGCATTAGTTGTAAAAAAAACCTTTTAAACAAGCTTTTAGCATTGGCAATGACAATGTGAACCGCCATCTTGGGCCGGCGACCATATTGAATTTAGTGTGATGTCACTTTATCATTTCTTACTCTATAAGCTCTTTCATTTGATACCCATATTAACAGGGCTGACAAAAATATACTCGTACACCATCCACCATCTTGTGGCAGCAGCCATGAAAAAATATTTTATAATAATATACGATATCTGGGACAAAATATCTGGGACATTTTTGCACACACGGTCATCTGACCCCAAACTAAGCAAAGCTTGTAATATGGCTGCCAGAGACTGATATACGTACATTTATATTTTTAAATATATACTTAAATAGATATTAACACCCAGACATAGAACAAACAGAAATGTTCATCACACAAATGTTTGGCCTAGATGGGAATCGAACCCACGCCACCAAGCACAGAAGTTAGGTTCACTACCAACTGAGCCACCGGGGCAGTCGATATGTGTAATGTCGATATGTGTATGACCATTGACCGTGTATGAAAGTTTTCAGCAAAATCGGTTTGGAGGAACTGGTTCCAATATAACTTGAAAGATTTGACCTAAACAAAACTAACATACAACCATTGCATGTTAAATATATACGAAATAATTATCAATTTAAAAAACCGACTTCAAAATTAGTAAATACACAATTTTGTTTACTTGGATGACATATTTTTTCAGTTATTTTGATTTTAAAAACCAAACTACTAAACCGATTTTGATTAAATTTATACTTCAGACGTGATCCCAACCACTTATGCTCTACCAAACAAAAAAGGAATCATTAAAATAAATTTATAATTGGTAGAGAAATCTGCGAATATGCATAAAAACAATGGAATAGAAACTACGCTTTTTTGAAACCGATTAAAAAACTTGCAAAAAGAATTTGGCAGATTGTGGTAAGCTCTCAAAAAAAAAAACAAAGAATACTGACTGCTTCTCAAAATACTGACAGTGGTTTTGGATTTCTGCCAATTAAAAAACCCTTAATATATCGAAATACTTCTTACCCAGAATCTTCCTGGTTGATCTTGACTTCAGCGACTGCTTCACTCTGCAGCTAAATAAAAAAAAAACTGCATGAACCATACGTTGCTTACATATAGTGACACTCGCTTAGGTTTCGATGCACTCATTATACAATAGTTCAAAATACGTCGGTTATGAATAAATTTCTTCCATCAGTACGATAAAAGCATTTATCATCATTAATTCAGCACTTTTATGATCACCTTTCAGGTGAGAATCTCCAAAAGTCACCAGAGACACGACTTAGGTAGATTTTAACCCTAAACAGCCGGCCTAGCTGGGGATGAAAACTTAGAAAGTTGCGTTTCATTTCATCTTCATCATCATTTATCAGTCTATCATATTCCCTCTGCAGGGTCACAGGCCATTTGTCAGAGAGAGAGAGAGAGAGAGAGAGGGGATGGCAATCCACCATGCTGGCCCAGTACATGTTGGTAAATGTCATGTCTTTTGAGGTTCTTGGACATACCGGTTATCTCACGATGTTTTCCTTAACCATTTTTGACCGATGGCATCGAAATTGGACATAATTTACTAATAATAATAATAATTGGACATAATTTAAGTCATTGGTGCAGGGCCAAGGATTGAATAAGGTGCCATCAGATTGTAAAGCGCACATGCTACTGCTCAACCAATACAGATCCATGCTAAGACACCGTCGTTTTATTTGTTTTCATTAATTTGAATTTCTTTGAAAAGTTTTGACATTGACATATCAAACTAACCGAACCCAGCCCAGTTACACATAGCTTTGGTGAATCCTAGCCTCTTCATATAATTGTCTTTGCTCATCATCAGAGCTTGTCATTAATTAATATACATATATTTTATACCTGTTCGGACTTGATTTCACTTTCCAAATTGACGAGAGCCTCAACGATGTCCTTTACTTTTTCCTCGACAACTTCTACTTCCTGAACCACGACTTGTTCAAGTTTCTCTACTGTCGCAACTGTGGCTTCGATGTCTTCTGATTTCACTTCAACCTCTTCGGATTTCACTTCAGCATATTCAGATTTGAATTCAACTTCTTCGGATTTGGCTTCAACTTCTTCAGTTTTAACCTCCTCAGCATATAAGGCAGTAGTGACGTCAGTTTGGAGTTCAATGTCAGCGATTCTCTCATACGCTACTGTGACTATTTCTTCAGCGATTTGAGCTTCTGTTGTTTGTTCTTGAACTAGTTCTGATTTTTGTTCAATAATTTCTGCAATTACGGATCCATAATAAATAAAAAAGGTAGGAATGTCTACTAGAAAATCTTGAATCTTGAGTTAATAAGACTATGATGTCTAAGAAGCATATGGCATCTGTACACAGAGTAATAAATACGCTCCACTATACTTGTACATTGTTTTATGCCCTAGGTGGCAAACAAGCAGACGGGCCACCTGATGGTAAGCAGTCACCGTCGCCTATGGATACTTGTAACACCAGAGGCATCAAAATACGTTGCCGATTTTTACTCTAAGCTATTTCTTTATATTGGAATATATAAACTAGCTCTCAAGTAAGGCTACTAGAACACACTAAAGTTGTTTAGCGACATCTCGCGATATATACCACCTGATGAAAAGTAATGCAGTCGAAAAGTTTCGAAAAAGTGAGTCGATTTTTCGGTCGAAGCTTTTTTAAAGACCATGACCTTTAAAAGCACATTAAATTCTTTAAAGCTGTAGAATCTGTGCTTAGTGCTTACCTTCAGAAGCCACGTTCTCCACTACAGCGCTTATAGCTCCCTTATCTTCAACAATCAGGAAGGTCTGGTCAGTGACCACGTCCGGGAGGCTTTGACTGATTACGTTCTCAGAAACATCCTTGGGAGGTCCATACTCTTGGAGTGAGTCAGAGCCTGACGCTTCAGTTTCGAAGACTATGATTTCTTTGAGGGGAGCGTCTGCTGGCTTCTGTACGAAAATGAATGAAGAATTTTTTAATAACGGTCAAAATGTGGAATTTTGTGCTCATAATATATGAATAGCCAGCAATTCGTTTCTTTTCTGTTTTATTTGAGTTTATATAAGGCTGGTTACCTGAACTTCTCCTGGTAGGAAGAAAGCTGGTCCCTGTGGCCTCCACCCGCTGGGCAGGTACGGTCCAGAGCCAAGTGCTGAGACAGACCCGATGGCCAGGAATACTGCTACGAAGACCTGGGAAACGAATAGTACAGAGATTTATAAATATTTAACACCTAGGTCAGAAAGAGCTATCTGAAGAAGGTGAAATTAAATTGCCCTCGCCTTGGGAGGAAGTTTAATTGGTGGTTTTGTTCACTCAATCAATCGGTTACTGTTGAAAAAGTACAAAAGTAGTAGTGTGAGTAGTCACACTAACGTAGTAATAGTGTATAAGCTGAATAGGGCTTATTGTACTCAATTGATTGTCAGGTATTTAAACAACTCTTTCTTTAGAACAAACTCTGAAATTAAAAAAATACAGTTCCCCCAAATATGAGTCGATTGTCGATGGCTATATTTCATAGAACCCTTTTAAGCTTAGCTTACCCTTTCCGAATAGCCCAGTATTAAACATGTACATTTTTGACCACTTATTACTTTATTTTCTTGTATATTTATATTTGCAGTACTTAAACATTTTCATTTTTTAATTGCTACTTGTTTGAATTAAAATATTTTTGGTCGTTGGTGACAGGAAGAAACACTGCACTATTTCCACCACTTTCTAATTAATAAATAGGCACTAAAAATTATTAAATTAATTATTTACCTTCATATTGTATTGAGATCGATGAACTAGATCCGAATGATGATCCTCCAGAGCAAACCTAGTTTATATATTAGTAAATTAGCTTGTAAAATTAGCCAAACAAATAACTTCGAACCTTGATTCGCTTGGCAAATATTTACTAAGGCTCTGATTAGTTTGAATTTCGTAATCGATAGGAGTTCCAAGGCCAAGAGCACGATCTTTTAAAAAGTGGGAAACGGTGAGCAGATCCCTCTGACTGATGGTAAGTAGCCTGTCTGCCAATGAAAATAGTTCCGAACCGCGCTGCCGCCCAAAGTAACAAAACAAATAACAATTTTAAATATCAATATTATTTAAACTAATAATGAGGAAATATTTGTATTATTGTATGTTTGTAACGAATTAAATCAAAAACTTCCGGCTAATCAATTAAAAAAAATATTTCACCATTATAATGCTACTTTATCCCTGAGTATGAGTACCTTAGGCTATATTTATAACTAGATTTTTTAAATTTCCACCCGTGCTTATCCGGGACGTAAATAAAAATATTAAAATTATATATATTTTTTTATATATTTCTCAGCTTTTTTTTCTTTTGATTGCAAAATGAGGCGTTTAAACCATGTTCAGGTTGATGCGAGGGTGGGAGGCGCCAATGTCTGTTTTTGGCCCTGTTCGGAAAAAACATTAGATCCGGGGCTGTATAAAGCCGAGTCCGCTGCGGCATGTTTTCGTGTTAGCTAACACCAAAGTCTCACCCACTTTTCGTGTTAGTAAAATGTTAGTGTGTTAGCGGCTTTACGTTTCCCTTACATGGTAAACAATTTGAAAATAGATGCAACATTAGTTCGGTCGCCCAGCGGATCTAAAGTACTTATTCCACACTGCACAGCAAATCATCAGCCAATGAATGTCCACTGCTGAAAAAAGGCCTCCCTTTTAGAGAGGGGTGATGCCATTATCCCAACGCTTGGCAGGCGTCTTGGGGATTGCAGTACGTCCACCGTGTACTAATAGGCTGCCCAGTGATTCCGGTGATTCTGGTCGCAGACCTACTAGTGTAGTGTAGAGTAGGTAGGTCTACTTGAGTGGCTACTTGGCTTGTCTTTAGACCTTCAACGGTATATGGACTGGACAGTCTAACTGTTTGTGTAATGTTAGTGTTAGCTTGTATTTTGTGTAGTTAATAAAGGCACTTGCCCGATAAAAAAAGCTATTCCATACATTTTGTCAAACCAACATAAACATATGAAAATTAGACTACGATTTCCGGAAATCAATTAGGTATTCATATGAGAGCAAATACTTAAATAAACACACTTCTTAGATATAATTAATCACCTAATTAGCTATCAAGGTCAATTGTGTAAGACAGGATCAAATATTTGACAATTTTCCGCTTTGAGATCGCATGATGGATCTTCAGTATTATAAAAGTATGCTAGAGTATAGGTGTTTGTATGGTTCGATTGATTCAGTGAGATTTATATCGATTGAGGTTTGATTTCTTAAAATATTAAGGCGAGATATTCCCACTATTAAGCAACGCTTATTACTATAGATGACCCTAATCCTTGGTTTATTGTATTAGTCGCATTTAGCGGAGCAAAATCATGGCTCTTACACACAGTCGTGCGTTTCGCTACTTCTATTTTCATATTTTTCGAAAAGTATAGCTGTAATGTAAAATGTACCTCACCGGTTTCCTCAATAATTATGAAATCTATATATCAATATATCGCAGACATAATTTAATAAATAGGTAATTGAATGAATCCAAAAAACAGGAATAAAAGCGCAAATCAGTGCTACTTTGATAAAAAAATTCTATCGAGCGAAATGTGCTTAATCGTGTTTCGGTCTCATGGGTTTCCTAGATAAAACGTTCAATTTTTCTAAAGGGCCTCTTGGTGTTGGCTTCGTCTCCACCAATGCCCACCAAATGTCCGGGCTAGACCCGAGAATGTATTTAAATAAAGAGAAATAATATAATAAAAACTTTTTGAATCTTTATATCTCAAAAACGGTGGCTCGTAGAAAAAAAAAATAGAACATTTTTTGTAGATAATTTTATGGTCTACAAATTTTATCTGCAGTATTTTTATGATAAAACTTACTGTTTTGGTGAAAATCGCGTAATTTTTTTTTTTACCTTTGACCTTGAATTAAAAAAAACCATACAGAGGAAAGACGGAGAACTTTCAAATTTTATTTTTAATCATATTTTAAGCAATCTTACTGATTTTCAGCTTGGTGGGAATTTATGTAACTTTACCCTTATTTTTTGGTCTAATTTGACCGGACTATTAGTTTTTAAAGCAGTGTTGTTCGCCTATAACGTCTCGATTATACATTATATCATCTCACTGGGATAACTGGTCAAAAAAATCAGGTATAAGATTTGTCCCACACGGGCAAGTTAAGTAAAAGGAATAAAAGCTTGTAAAATCAAAATTCAGCTGTCAATGTCGTTTTATTCTATAAAATATTCATAACAATATTATTAGTTATAAAAAGCAAAACAAAAAATACAATTTAGCTATAAAAAATGAGACACAAGTCTAAAATAAAAAAAACGAAAGTCTCTAGTCAGTTATAGCCGTTGGAACGCGCGTTGGGTCGGCCGCCATCTTGCTCGTTACCATGGTTGTTACCATAACCGTTGTTGGCGCGGAAGTTGTTTGCGTTGGCATCGTAACCAGGGCTTGAACGCGCGAGATCTTCAGACTCTTCGTACGAGATTTGGGGTTTGAAGCCTCGCTCGTCAGCTTCATAGCTCACAGTCTGTAACAAAAGGTTTTTATTAGGATGAGAGGGCGGTGAATAGTAGTCAAGAGCGGATCCAGCTTTGGTGCCAGGGGTCACATAGTCGTGGTCAAGTCACATGAAGTTATAATTTAATTTTTATAATCATAGATACAAGTAAAAAGTAGGTATGGGCTGGGTCCAGAGGGGGGGGGGGGGGGTCATGACTCCCATGACCCCCTGGATCCGCCCTTGATAGTGGTGCAGATGTGTCACAAATACAACTTCACAATGCCTTTCGATTTCGACTGCCAAAACTTCAGATCATGAAAACATCTGGATGTCAAAATGTCTGGTTCTTACTTTGGGTTCTTATTTAGTCTGGATTTAAAAAAAACTGACTTTTTTATGACTGTTTTTTTAGACATAGACATTTTTAATGCCATAGGTAGCCAATAAGCAGACGGACCGCCTGATGGTAAGCGATCACCGTTGCCTATGGATACCTGCAACACCAGGGCCATCACAGATACGTTGCCGATTCTTTAAGACTCTATTAACAGCCCTTTAAATTTATACAAAAGTGGTTTAAAGCAGGTGTCAGTAACGTTGTTAATTTGCATTTGGACCTCCTTGGAATATCCTTGGCCATCCACTTGGACATCTGAGTCTTCTGGGGCGGAGGTACATAGATGGTTATCTGACGGTATGTCTTATGTTTTCTTAACTAAATATTTCTAGCAATGTTCACTTATAGATCCATTGCTACATATACTAAAGCTTTCAACGACGTCGTAACCATGAGCAGAAAAATTTGGTTTTATGGAAGAGAAGAGACAGGAAAGAAAAGAGGTTCAGAACTTAGAATATATTCTCAGGTTCAGAAGTTCGGAAATGACGAACACTAAAACTTCATCTTCAACCAACCTGTCTCCTCCCATCAGGCAGCACCACGTGGTACTCTCCCCGTGCTCGTGACTCCACCCTGGTCTCATGGTGACCAAACTCCGTACCCTCCAGCACATCGTTCACATCATATCCGAAATGGTAGCTTGCGTCCTGCCGGAAGCATAAGCAGATATCTTCAACGCTAAAACTGCCTCCAGCCATCCAGGCTTCCATGTTTTAGTTATGGGTGCGCAGTTGATGCAACTATGCAGTGCCGTAACTAGCCTTTTATGCGACCGGTGCGAGCTTCTATAACTGCACCCTTGAAAACAAAACTTGGTCCTGGTGTGGTCATTTCTGCGCCCCTCCAGAGTCTGCGCCCTGTGCCTGGGCACCGCTGGCACAGTCCCTATTTACGGCACTGCAACTATGCGACCATCGAATCGATCAAATTTGACGATAAATTAAAGGTCGATCCTATAGATGTTATGTCAAATATCGAACTCGACCATTGCTGGTGCAAAGTGCAATATCTACTCATATTTATTTTGTGCGCAAGCGTGAAGCGGTTAGTAAAAAGAGAATAAAATTACCAGAACTTACGATGAGGAATTAAGGCTTCGTTAAATAGAAAGCGTAAGCAAAAGCGACTTACATGCTTAATAGAATTTACTGTAGATTGTTTCTGCCAGAAACCGCCGCTTACAGGGCCGTCTTTAACCTATTGGCCCTGGGCACAGTAGGAAAATGGGGCCCCTATGGCCTTGACAGAGCACTATTTTCGGACGAGATTAGACTAGCTTTGCGCATGCAAAAGCTAGAAGGTATTGTAGTCAGTCATTATCCTTTGATTTTTTCGAAATAAATATCTTTTTCGGTAAAAATGTTGGTTATCGTGATCTGGCAGGAACTAGGGGGCCTCATCGATCGCGGGGCCCTGGGCAAGTGCCCAGAGTGCCCATTGGAAAAGAGGGGCCTGGCCGCCTATGGCCCCTGCAACTGTGTTATCGGTGCTTTGCTTAGTTTGGGGTCAGATGACCATGTGTGCTTTTAGAACCACGCGATTTGACCAAGCACCATAATACGCAATCATAGTGTTTTGGTAAATTGCGTGTTTGATGTCATGCGTATCTGGCAGAATACGTTTTATTCACTTTTGCTGTTTTGGCACCTTGAAACCCAGAAGACTGGGCACGGCCTAGCACCCCATGGAACAGGCAGACTTTAAAAGACTTTCTGTCAGGCAGTAAGTTTTTCAAACAAATCATTTTCCATTCACCATCATCATTATTATAGTTTGAAGTTGTTTGCACTAAAAACAGTTGTCCACAATTTTTTATTATCTTGATCCACGACTTACCGCGTTGACGTCTTCCAGTCCATTCCTGGGATAACCAGCAGCATTCTGGTCGTAGCTCTGCTCATCGTTGAACCGAGCCTGGGGCCGTTGACCAGAGAGGTCAGGACCTGCTTGACTGCTTCTGTGGGGTAGACGGACCTAAATCAAAGTCCCGTTGCAAACAGACACAAACCAACCGCACCTACCATGTCATAGTTTGTATGGATATGATTTTTTTCACAAGTTTGCCTCGTTAGTTTTGGTCAAATTGAAAATTGAACTGAAATTTTGCATACACGTTTAATTTGGATAAAAATGCAAGGTTAGCTAAATAACGTCATTATAAATCGAATATGGCGGACTCCCAAAGATGGCTGACCAGTTACTTTTTATGCACCCCTATGATATGGGTATCAAATGAAAGGGTATGCTGAGAAGAATACAAAAAATAAATTGACGTCACTAAATTCAATATGGCGAACAAAATTTTCCTATCTACCATCATGACAAATGGGTATCTATCAATTGAAAGGGTTTTCGGAGAAGAATACGAAAAGATAAAACCTTGTATTCAAAAAGTTTTTTTTTTCATTAAAAGGTAATTTTATATTAGATTCATTAAGATAAGATATTCTGTGAAAATGTCAACTGGCTATCTATATATCTATCTACTGGGTTCGATTCCCATCTAGGACAAACTTTGTGTGATGAACATTTGTGTTTGTTCTATGTCTGGGTGTTAATATCTATTTAAGTATGTATTTAAAAATATATATGTATGTATATCAGTCTCTGGCTGCCATATTACAAGCTTTGCTTAGTTTGGGGTCAGATGACCATGTGTGCAATAATGTCCCAGAAATATTATTATTTATTTATTATTATTATATTACAGTACAAAAGATACAGCTGTTAAAAGGTATATAGGACAGACAAGACAGCATAGGCTTGGTAACAGGGTCTAATACAGACACCTTTTTGACCAACTTAAAAAAAAGAGGGGGTTCTCAATTCGTTTTTTTTTATAATTATATTAAATGTTTGTAACGTCAGAGCATCATTTATAACAGATTTGAAAAATTCTTATTTCCATGATAAATATATTTTTTCTATGAATTACCTGGCAAATCCAGTGGCAGCAGATTGGTCACCGTTGTGGTGGTCATCAGGCTGGTGAGGTTGCTCCAGTGTCCTAGCAGTGACCACCGCTGGCCCCGACGAGTACCCTCGGTTCGGAGGTGGGGGAAGGTAGCTGAAAATATGAAAATATCTTAAACTTTAAAGTTTAACACTCTTTTTAGATTTGTATGTTTGATCGTGAGTCCGTGCGACGTGCGACGAAATCGTATCGCTTGCTCGTACGATCGTTTGAACATTAGTACGCCGCCTTATAGCATGTCAAAGTGTACAAAAAGGTGTACAAGTGTTACTTTGACATTTTGGGCTTTGATAGTCGGAATATGAGTATAGTAAAAATATGAGGTCTAATTAAATAATTAAAAATGGTATTACCTGTGGGAAGGTACTTCCGCTGCCACGAATCCCGCGATAAGCGCTACTGCCAGAATAGCCTGTAAAAAAAAAAAAAAAAATTTAAAAAACACGTTTTTATTTTATTTTTTGTGCACGCAGGTTTTGGCACTAACGTAAGAAACATGTTGCCTTCTTGTAATATTTTCCCATACATGTGTATTTTCGAGTGTTAAGGTGAAAATTACCCGGCCTAGCTACAAGGACAAAAAAACTGTTTGAAATTTGATTTTCCCGCCAAAATGGAACGTTTCACTATAATTTGTAATAATGGTGTATTTATTATTTTTAAACTGTTCGTAAACTTGATCGAGTGTAGGCGAGTGATAAAATGACTTCTATCGTATTTTCTCATGTTGTTTCTAAAGCTCCAAAGAAGCCTCTAGTAAAAACTCAATTAGTTTACTGGGACATGACTTGGACTTGAAATTGACTGTAACTATGACTTGTTTGTCAATATTTATGCAAAAATTAAAAAATACATATTTAAATACTTTATATTGGGTAATGCACTAGACGCGCAATGCCAAAATCCACACAGGCGGAAAGAAAAAAACTGCTTGATAACTAAACAAATGAGCGCAAACTCGACGGGGCTGTCATTTGTCATCAGGAAGTTCCGGTGTATTAAGTCCATGATAAACTTCCGACATCTTGACCCTTGATTATGCTTACCAAGAACACACATTCGATACAAAATCTCCCAACAAAATTGCACAAGAAAAAAGAAAAGTCTTGTATCGTAAGAAACGGAGCACCATATACTACTTTACTCTTCTAAACTACTGTCTATTCGATTTTCTGTAAGGAGGTAAATCCCAAAAAGTTTAGTTACGCGTAAAACAGATTTTTTTAAACGTATTAAAACTTTTTCAAAATGACATTTCTCCTTGAAAGTACCTTCATATTGATCCGAATGTCGAACACTTGAACACTGTGTTGTAATAAGACGAGTGATACTTGTGGACGAGGTACTATGGTTTTTATACCCCGCCGTGGTAGGGGCTGAAAAATGGCCCTCATTAGCACCATAATAGATGAGGTCTCAAGGTGTCATCGGATTAACGCACAGAGGAAACTGTGGAGAAGGTTGTTTGGTTAAACTATGCGTCTTCCCTATCTCTACATAGTATTTTTTTTTATGATACTGAGTGACGGACGAGCGAAGTCGCTCGCCTGATGGCTCTTCACGCTTGCCCATAACAGCTCAACTTCACTCAGAAATTTGAACTTCAACAGTCCAAAACCCTGGATGGCAATGCACTGCGCTCGTCACCCCGAGATATAAGATGTCAAATCTCTGTGTGCCCTGTAATTTCGCTGGAAACATTGCCCTTCAATCCGGAACACAGTAGTGTTTGCACACTACTGCTTGGCGGTTAAATAACTGGCAAAGGTGTGGTACTTCCTCAGGCGTGAGTCTTCTCTATCTCTACATAGTATAAAATAAAGTAGCTTTCCGTGTCTGTCTGTCTGTATATCCGTTAACTCCTCCTAAAACACGCAAAGGATTTTGATGCGGTTTTCACCACCAGTTAGATAATTTTTCATGGAAGGTTTATGTACCTGTATAAATAATTATCAATATAAAAACTGCCTGCATCAAAATTTTAGGACTGGACCAAATTGAAAAGGAACCACACGGGAAGCACCAGCTTTCGAATAAAAAAGAATCATCAAAATTGGTTCACCCAGTCGAAAGTTCGGAAGTAACAAACATTAAAAAAATACAGTAGAATTGAGAACCTCCTCCATTTTGGAAGTCGGTTAAAAACATTAAGTTGACAGTGACTCCATTCGAAAAAAATATTGATCGTAGGTGACTCCATACCATCTCTGTCGGCCAAACCATCAAGGATGCGATCGCGGCTAGACGAGTAGACGCAGATCACGAGCTTCTCACCATTTAGTGCTCGACCTTGCTCTGACACCAGCCCAATATAGGTGACAATAGGAACTCTGTTAATTGATCTTCAATAGTCTTTATGTACTAGCTGCGTCTGGAGGCAAGATTCACTCCGCAAACTCATTTAAATAAGTAGCAACTCTTGCTACTACACAATAAAGTGCAATTCAGGACGTGCGAGCGATAACTACCTACAGCTATATTAACCTAGAAGTTGCCTTTCTGTCTATCGCGTAACTCTTGTCGCGTTATCTCTGTCTATCGCGCGGCAGCGGGCACGGCAAGTCCGACAAGACGACTACTTGTAGCTTCATACCTAAAGTGCGGAGTGCGCCAGGCCTGCTGGAGGTTTTATCCGCGTGGACCACCGACCTATATCTAAGGCGTGGACATTCCCTTAAGAACCATACAATTTTCGGGGCCCCTCCCTCCTCTTAAGTGGGGTAAGTAAGTGGGGTGCGGTAGGTTAGTATTAGGATATGGAAACTGAAGTGGTTTTCGCCAATGTTGTCTATATTACACGGGAATTACTAAGCCGGTTATTCCAACATGACAGCTATAATTTTGCGCGCACTATTCTTGAAACAATATAGTCGGAATAACCGGCATAATCATACGTGAGTATGATTATGCCGGTTATTCCCGTGTAAAATAAAACAAAAAGTATTTGAATATATTTTACTCCAGAAAAAAATGTGGCTCCGGCCCTCCAACTATCTGTGCCAGGCACGGATACAGAGAGGCGACAATGGGTGCAATTTTCCCCACTGACCCCATAAAAAGTTATTACATAAATAGCAATTTATAAATTTTTTGTTTAGAATGAATTTTCTGGAAAAGTTAAATGGGTAAATCACACGAAAATTGCACCCTTAAACGAAATCCTGTATCAGCGCCTGATCTCCGCAAAAAAATTACATCAATCCGTTGCTGTAAGAGGAACCAACCAACACTTTTGCATTTATGATATTAGTAAATATGATTTGCTCCGTCTCATAGTAATCCTTGCATTTCCGGAGGAAAAATACGATAAGTCCTCCTTTGTGCTGCACGCTACCTCCTCGAAATTCATTCAAATTAGTCCATCGGCTAGACATCGGTCAGTGGCGGATTTACCAGCAGGCTGAGTAGGCTGGAGCCTAGGGCGGCAGATTTTAGGGGCGCAAATTTGGTACCACAGTTATTTTTATCTTACTGAAATTAAAAGATTCATATTTATATACCAAAATGTTATTAGGTTCACAAAAAATTCAACATTTAATAATTATGTTTCAATACTTAGATAATTATTTCTAATCTTTATTATGTAAGTAGTCTAGACTATTATACCTAACCAAAACTATTTCTTATACAAAATATATTCTTATGTAAAAATAATATAGGAACTGACACATCGATTCCCTATAGTTTACAATCATAGGTATCTATTAATTACGGCAAAAAGTTAGCATAATTAGGACGATAGTGCTCAAAATCATAAAGTAACGATTTCTTGCACAAAAATATGTAACTAATGTGATTGTGAACTAGGGTATCGAATTGTAGAGGTCGGTAGGGGCGGCAAAATTTGAATAGCCTACTGGCGGCAAATGTGTAAATCCGCCACTGACATCGGTAGGGCGACTTAAAAGAGACCGCAGGAAAACGCTGGATGCAGGTCGCTTCCAACCGGCTCTTTTGGAGATCGATAAGGGAAACCCATGACCAGTAGTGGACGTCCTATGGCTGAAATGATGATGATGATGATGGAGGTCAAATCTTGCAACTGAATGGTAAAACAGATATATAAATTATTGAGCTGAAATTTTGCATACACGCACAGAATACATAAAGTATAAGTACAGAAAGTTCACTCCGCAAAAGCATTTAAATAAGTAGCGACTCTTACTACCACACAATAAAGTCCAATTCAGTAGGCCTAACATGCGCACCACGACAAAATTTTGCCGTCGCGTTATCTCGTCGAAAGTAGCAACAACGCGCCTTGTCCACGAGCGCTAACATGGCGATGCAATCTTTTACATTCGTTCTGTCAAATTACGACAAATGAATACGGTTTCATTATCTGTGGCACTTTTGTCGACTAACGCTAACATGCGCAACCATTTTTTGGCTAATTTTGACATTTGAGCGCTAGTATCTTCTCCAATCTTCTCGTCGAACTTTTTGAGGACGAGAAAAACGCCAAACCTATCATAAGTAAATGGTGAGTGCGACTAAAGTGGATTTCTGTAACGTAACTACAATTTTCGCGAAATGGCAGTGCCATATTACAATTATTACTTAACGATCTATGAAAAGCGCGAACGGCGTAAAATTGAAAGAAAAGGGACGTGTGTGATCCCTTCGATATATCCGAAAAAGAGTTTCAGCGACTTTGGAGAGTCATAAAGCCGATGACTTTCTATAGTAGAAAAGCTAAGACTCGACTTGGAGCCTCAAAATGCGGGCTTACCAGCGCATCTGAAGGTGAGTATTTTTCCTACATAATTCAATTCTATCTTGGTAATTCAAATACCACATGGATGCATCATACAATATATAATATCAGCATACAATAGTATAAGGTTAGGTTCTCTTTCTCTCTGACTTTGACCATAATCTGTTACGTCAATTTAATGCCTAGTTATAAAATATCTTGTTCTAGGTCCTGTGCTCAATTCAATTTCTGGATAATGGTGGGTACCAGCGGCAACTCGGGCAAGACCATACGTTGTGCCAGGGTCAAACAACAGTAGGCAGCTTCCTCGGCCAGTTTACCGATTCCATTTATAGTAGGTAGTTATCTAGTTAGTATTTTGTTCTAAGAGATTATAGTTTATTATTATTAACTAGTTAGTACAAGGAGTTTAATAAAATTTGCAGGCTCTTCAATGAATGGGTACACTTCCCTGGGACAGTGGCTGCCCGAAGAAGTGTGGCTTCAGCCTTGGAGCTAAGTCCAATGTGTCAGATATATTGGGGCTTGTGGACTGCACACATATCAAAATATTCCCGCCGTCTGGGCCCCAAGGGGCTCAATACGAAAACAAAAGGAAGAATGCACATACCATCAACGTTCAGCTGGTAAATAGTACTATATAGGGTTACGTGGAATGTGTGTACTAAGCGAAAAGGGGTCCGTTATACTCTTCGACCAAAATAAAAGAATGGACGGGCCCTAACCATTGAACTTGATCAGTAAAAACGAGTCAAAACCGTCGGATATATACTTCAACACCTAATTATAAAAATGTACAGTATATATGTTACAAAAAATAGATATCGGTTTTATTTGTGTTTTTACACTTCGGTAAAGCATACGAATTCATAATTTTGTCAGATGTTTCGTTATCGCGTAACAATAGACTCGTGTTTCACTTCCTACGGCTAGAGACCGACTGAAACGAAATGAGAGCTGGCGCTCATTTTGTAATCTTCAAAAATGCTCTTCTACTGGGCCCGTCCATTCATTTTATTTTGGTCGAAGGTTATACTCATCATTATTAATAACTTTTACTATGAGACCATTACTGAAAAAAACAGCTGTTCCATGTTTTGTCGAGTGTGAATGATCGTTTTCTATGGAATAGCTGATATTTATTTCGCTTTCAGTGTTGGTCTCATAGTAGACATTGTTCACAATGATGGGTATTAGGGATCCCTTTTGGCTTAGTACAACCTTTCTGTAGTACAACCTAATAGAGTAAAACTGATATCTTAATTTCTTCTTTCTATATGCTTACAATGTCAAAGATTCATACAATAACTATTGTATTGTATTATTTTATAACTATTTTATACTGTTATTGTATAACTATTGTAATATAAAGACTGTATGGAAAAACTTATTGTTAGCATATGTACTTTGTTACGTAGGTACTAAATTTCATATACTTTTTTCATAGGTGGCAGATTTCGAATGCCGGATTTTAAGCATCAACGCCAGATATCCTGGAAGGGTGCATGATGCCTTCATATGGCGTCATTCTATGATTCGTGAAGAGATGAATAGACTTATTGAGAGGAGATTAGGGAACATCTATCTTTTAGGTATGTGAAGATCGTTCAATATGTATTAATTACTTGACTGTTCCGGTGGCTGTTGGTAGTGAATCTACCATCTGCATTTGGGGGTGTGGGTTCGATTCCCACCTAGGCCAAACATACATGTAATGAACATTTGTGTTTGTTCTCTGTCTGAATGTTAATATCTATTTAAGTATGTGTAAAAAAAAAAGAATTTATATCAGAATATGGCAGCCATTGTACAAGCTTTGCTTAGTTTGGGGTCAGATGACCGTGTGTGCAAAATAGTCTTAGATATTTATTATTATTGATGTTACAAGTTTACTGAAAACATTTCTAAGTGACTTGATCATTGAACAGCGCTACACCGACTGGCATTGCCAAGTCAGGAATGGCATTGAGCGCACCAATGGCTACTTAAAGGGAAGCCTGAGATGCCTAAGTATGGACAGATTCCTCCACTATACACCGGAGAAGGCTATGCAGATCATCTACGCCTGCTGCATTATATATAATCTAATGAAACATTTTAAGTAAGCATTCTATAAATCAAAGTATTCATCATTAGCCAGAAGACGTCCACTGCTGAACATAGGCCTCCCCCTTTAACCTCCACACTGAACGACATCCTGCCATCTGCATCCACTGGATGCCCGCGACTCTCACAATGTCGTCGGTCGATCAAAGTATTAATTTAGACAAATACGATTATGTATTTATTAAACACATGATGTGGAAAATTTGGAACTATCGTTGACACCATTTTAGAATACTTATACTGTTCAGTATTCATAATTATTTAAATATTACAGGGTGTTGATGGAGGAAGTCAGGGAAGAGCAGCAGGATGGAGAAGTAGGCGATGCGATCAACCAGACACCTGTGGGTCTTCTTCGTCAAGCCCAAGCCAGAAGAGCAGAACTTCTCCAAAATTTATATTTCTTACAGTAAAATAATATATGTTATGCTAGGAACATCAAGTTGTGTACACAAAATGTATAATATTATAATTTATACTATCTTAGGTTCTGTGCTGTTTTACTAATGTAGTTATAATTATCTAGTACAAGTATGTAAATATGTTATTTTATTTAAAATTTAATAAATAAATGTGATGGTGGTGAAATTTCTTGCTCTTTTTCTCCAGCATCCTAGGGATTTACGAATGTGGCGGTAAATTATCATTAGCATGGAGTACTTTCTCAGGGTCCATGCAGAAATAAAAAAACATGACTTGATTTCTAATGTTTTTATTTGATAATTTAAATACCTATGTTAGTTTGCAAATTAGAAACTTGGAAGATTGTATACCTAATAAATTCAGTTACTCCTGTCTGTCCTCTCAATCTGTCCCTGAATTTAAATCTAGGGACAAAGAAAAGTTTTTTTTTCCTTAAGTCTAAATAAAATATCAAAATCAACAATTGTTAAGTTTTGTACCAACTTGGCAATCACAATCAATCAATACTGCCATTAAGGCAATTAAAACTTAATACTACTTAATCAGTCTTAATACATTGTTAAATGTCCTACATAATTTTTCTTCCTTTTTCTTCAATCAGTCTTGACTTAAATATAAAAAAAAAAGTTTTTATTAATCGTTTAACAGGCAAAATAAACTACTAAAACTACCGCCATTTGGGCAATCACAACACAGCATCATCAAAAAGGTTATTCCGTCTCAGGTCCCGTTATGGTCTGCGCCTGAAGTAAAAAAGGAAATATCAAATTTAGCATGTTATCTTAAATAATATTAATGTGGAAATGTAAAGGTTTGTGTGAAAACGGCAGTCACTCACTGGGAGCATTCGCTTATTTAACGATGTAAGATTGAACTTAAAGTATTCACATTACAATACTGCGCTAGCTCTACTCACTGAGGAGCATTTGATGTTTTAACCTCTTGCACTGTGAACGTTAGAAATTGTAGCTCTGTGTGTGAGGATTCGAAAGTATCATCAAATCTCTTGTTTTAACATTCACTGAGCCTGCGCCTTGAGACAGTCATGTTATATGTGTATATTTATGTTAAAAATTGTATCTCACATGTGCATACTGTAATGCTCAGTTCTCCACACTCACTATTATCGCATTACAAGTTGCGCACTGTAATGCTTGGTTTGCCCCACTCACTGATGTAAAGCACAAATCTGAATTTATACATTACAAGCGAATGCTACCAGAGAGTGACCACTTTAATGTGTACTCATGTGTTTACTCTTCTTAAACACTCAGCAACAGTTCTTAACAGTAATAGATTTAGATGAAATTTATAATGGATATAGGTAACACCATGCACATGACGCTGTTGAACAATGAACATAAATAATAATGCTGTGTTGTACTTACAAAACAGCAGCATCCTAATAGTACACGGTGAACGTACTGCGATCCCCAAGCCGCCTGCCAAGCGTGGGGATTATGGCAACACCTCTCTCTATGAGGGAGGCCTTGTCCAACAGTAGACTTAAATTGGCTGATGATGTGATGTGTACTTACAAAAGGTTAAGGTATTCCTCCATGACGGCGTTACTCCTGCGCGCTTCGGTGAGTGAGTAATTCCTCCTTGAGTACATTGCTCCTGCCCAATTCGGTAATTCTTTTTTCATTTAATTTGTTTCTCCGGGCTGCTTAGGTGATTAATTCCTAAAATTTCATTTTATGTTGTAGTGTTAATAATACAAAAAAGGATTTTGGTACTTGACCGATCTCGGCTATTTAATGTAAACATTTACTCACATTTTTTTGCCTTGGGCTCTGCATTTTATAATTCAATTCAATTAAATACTTTGCTGAATAATTCAAAGATACACTTTCGCCGATTATTATTCTGTGATTAAATAAATATTTTTATTAGCGAAACTGTTGAAATTTGACTGAACTTGTCAACGTCAACGTCAAATTCACTAAAATGTCATTTAATGGCCGCGCCACACTATCAAATTGAATAAAAATGAAGCAATCAAGCCAAATTGAATGAACTAAACTACAGTGGTTTGGCTATACGAGAAGACGACGAGATAATAGTCTCGCGCGTGTGCCATGTTAGCGTTATGGACTAAACTGCCTACAACGACAAATTTTGGCGGTGCGCGCGCGCGCTATCTCACGGTCGGCATGTTAGGCCTACAGGACGTGCGAGCGCCAACTACCTACTGGTATATTAACCTAGAAGTTGTCTCTCTAGTCTCTGTCTATCGAGTAACTCTTGTCGCGTTATCTCTGTCTATCGCGCGGCAGCGGGCACGGCAAGTCCGACAAGTCGACTACTTGTAGCTTCATAAATGAAGTCCGGAGAGCACCAGGCCTGATACACGTTTAGTTTGGATGACAATGCATTTCATGCATTGTTAGATTTGTGAGCTAAGTGACGTCATTCTAAATCCAATATGGCGGACTCCCAAAGATGGCGTACCAGTTATTCTTTGTGCAGCCCATGATATGGGTATAAAATGAATGGGTTTGCTGAACAGAATACGAAAAGTAAAATGACAGAGGTCATAAACGAATAGAAATAGAGTAATAATTTAATTTTGAAAGGTGAAGTTAACATAATAAGTAATTTATAGTTGTATAGAACTCAGCGTTAGTGATAAATATGTAATATCTTTTAAATGAATAATTATCTTGTATGTTTACTCTTTGTTCAATTTACATTTTTGTTTTTATGTCAAAATTATCTGATTATATTTTATATAATTTACAGGTTTACTGGGGCCTTATCCCTAGCTCGAAAAGTTGACCCGCATAGGTGTTATTTGTCTAAACGGTACCACCAACTACGAAAAGCGGTAGTTAGTTGATAGCCGCCAAGCTTTGCTATTTTCGCGCACACACGCATAGTAAAACGGATTTACGACCATTCAAGTTAGACGCGATTAGTTTAAACGATGCAGCTTAAATGAGTTGGTTAATTTTAGGTACCTATCAGGTACCTACTAAAAGTTGGCTCGCAAAAGTGAAGCTAGGGGTAAGGCCCCAGGGTAGAATTGCCTTTCTCTATATCTAATTTTATTAGCAAATTAGGAACTCAGTTTAATAGTGTATTTGAACAGCTTGTGCTATTTTAAATATAATTTATGGATCATTATTAAGATGAGAAATCAAATCAAAATAAAATAGGCTTGCGCTTGGCTGCCAACTCGCCTGATGTTAAGCGATGATGCGGCCTACGATGGATCACGCTTGCCTAGAAGAAGCCGATTCACTTTTGACTTGAAAACACCCAGATTTTAACTATCGGGAAATACCCATTCAGGCAGCGCAATCCACATACTAGCAGTTTGCACAATAAAAGCGGAATCAAAGCGCTTCGTACGGGTTTTTGGAGCGCGTCGGATCTATTGAGATTTAACCTATTGATTATTAAGTTATCGAGATTTAACCCATTCAGATTAATTTTCCAAGGTGTTATTTATTTATAAGGAGTATCTCTGTAATCGATATCATTTATTATTTTTACTTTACTAATGACAATTTTAACAACAATTTAAATAACAAATTAACTAATAACTCAGTATTAAACAATGAATTCTAAATCATTGTGGTATTTCCTAGTAAGGTCCTTCAGCAGAGCTGGTGATATCCTGCGCGTTCTCGTCGTACCCTGCAGCGCGTGCTAATGATGCATCAGCAGGTTCCACGGAGATCTTCGGCTTGAAGCCGCGCTCGTCAGCCTCGTACTCCACCGTCTGGAAACAACACACACGGGTCACATAAAACTCTTCGACGCAGACAAATGACAGCCGACAGCACCTGTATCACTGTAGAGATCTGATAGAAGGATCTATGTGAGCTCCAGGCTGTCACTAAGCAGACTGCATAGGACAGGAATAACTGGGACTCTTTTAACTCCTAAATATGCAATACAACGGAGTGTAGTGCATAGATAGAAAACCTTATGGTTATTACTCTCCAATTCCCCATAATTTATCTTAGCTATTTACCTGCCTCGGTGGCTCAGTTGGTAGTGATCCTACTTTCTGTGCTTGGGGGCGTGGGTTCGATTCCCATCTAGGACAAACATTTGTGTGATGAACATTTGTGTTTGTTCTATGTCTGGGTGTTAATATCTATTTAAGTATGTATTTAAAAATATATATGTATGTATATCAGTCTCTGGCAGCCATATTACAAGCTTTGCTTAGTTTGGGGTCAGATGACCATGTGTGCAATAATGTCCCAGATATTTATTTATTTATTTATTTATTTATTACCTGTTTGGTTCCATCAGGTCGCACCACGAAGTATGACCCTTGAGCTTTGTCTGCTTCCCTCGTCTCCGTGTGTCCAAAATCGCTGCCAGACTCCTGGTCTTCTATCTGGTAACCAAAGTCGTAGCTGGCAGGTTCCTGAGAAGGAATTAAATAAATGTAGATAGTAGAATATGAGAGAGTAACGATGAGAGAAAACGGAGCCTCTCGTCTCCCTAAAGTAAAATAATCATAATAAATCATTAAGCAACTTGTAAAAAGTTTGTTATAAGGCGTAGTAGTACGTCTAAATATCTAAGGTATAAAATTACTGCTTAATTTTGAAGGGCTTTACCTGGTTCTGCAGTTCTTCTAAAGCCCTAGCTCTGGCGTAGTCGTATCCCTGGCCGGAAGATTCTAGCTGTTCCGGGGCTCCGTACTGCTCTGAAGGCGTAGCGCTACGAGACGCAGGCAAGTAGCTCGATGATGGAGAGGAACTGGAATTGTTTTTTAAAGAAGGTCAGAAGGCTCTGTTTTCGAGTCAAGAAGTATAATGTTTTCGAGTTTTTATTTTAATTTCTTGAGCTCTAGAGTTTCTAGGTTTTTTTACATTTAGAACTTTCCTCACCTGGGAGAAGCAAACGATGAAGACACAGCGCTTGTCATCAGATTAGCTCGGCTTGACGGCAATCCATACTCCTGAGACAAAGCTCTTGTACTCGGAGCGCCATAAGTTTCATCAAGACCTCTCTGGTTGGGCGCACCGTATGTTTGGGAGATGGTATCTTCATTCTGAGAGTTTGAATTCCTGGCGGATGAGACACCATGAGAAGTAGAAGAACGGGAAGCTGGAGTACCGTATGTTGATGATGGGGCGGAACGAGTTCCGAAAGTTGATTTGGGAGCTTCATAGTTTTCGGATATGTCGTTGGACCTTGCTGAAGGGGCAGAGTAACCGCGAGCTACGGAGTCAGTTTGGAATTGAAACCGCGAGGCAGGTGAAGAATGGTCGTGAGATGGTGATTTTGAAGGTTGAGCACTGCGGAAGTTAGATGGTGAGTGAGCCTTTTGGTTGTTTCGTGCAGCCACTACAGGGACACCGTACTCTTCCGATGGAGTTGACCTGGCGTCAGGCATGCCGTATTCAGTAGACAGCGTCCTGGCTGATACAACAGAAGGTACTCCATACTCCTGAGACAGTGATCTGGATGCGGGAAGGCCGTACTCCTGAGAGATTCCACTTCGAGTGTTGGGAGCTGACTGCTCTTGGCGATGGCTTCTTGCAGCAGTGTGGTCTGAGTTTCTAGCAGCTGCAGAGCTGAACCTTTGGTTGAAGCTAACGCGGACGGTTGCAGGAGGGAATCGAGACTGAGTTCGTGCGTTTGGGGAGTTTCGTGCGTTCGGTGCGTTGTACTCGTATCCATCGGAGGGAGCGTTGCGAGCAGATTCGAAAGTGTCGGCAGGTGGTCCATATTCTTGGGATAGAGATCTTTGATGGTCTGATTCATGTTGGTGGTGCTCGTCAAGAGAGGATCGAGCGGCAGCGTATCCATCACTAAAGAATACACATTGTTTATTAGTAACAGATAACATATTCTGGTGCTTGATTTATTTTTAGTGTGCAATATATTTAGTAGACATAAATTTGTTTAATTTTGGACTTACCCAACTGGAGGTTCAGCCAATGCCACTGAGGCGATAAACAAAATTGGTATGAACATCTGAAAACAAGAAAAGACTGTAAGAAATTCAAAGAAAACGAAACTTGTGGTTGGTGTAAAACCAATAAGTTGCCACTAGCGACAAAATATGAGCATCCCAATTTTAAGAACTACCTTCATTTGAAGAAAGTTTTCGAGCATCACCAGATGTTTTGTCAGGTAAGTTTTTTGACTGTGATATTTTTTTTATAGTTCTTTCTTCAGACTGTGCTAATTCACGATGAAGCTTCAGGTATCGAATGTTGACATCCTCAAACGTCTTTACTATTTATACAGACACCAAACCATAATACCCCTTTCTGAACCAAATTTTAAAGCATTTAATATAGACTTGCTATTCCAAATGAAGCTCTATGTTATTCAATATAGAGTATACGTGATTTTTGTACGGGTATAACATTAATCAGAGCTTTCATTGTCCAGTAATGTGTGATGCTAATGAGATGAAATTAGATGTAATGCTTTGTTCAGTGTCATCTAGGATTGTTATGCGAGAAACAGGTGCTCTTTCATTGATTCTCAAGGCCGTACTGTGCTCTCATTGTGAGAGTAATGATTTTGATCCAATTAGAAATGGATCTGAATTGCTTAGGAATTGAATTGAGTAATAACTAAGGATGATCATCTATGAATATATACCCAAAAACGGTAAGTACGGCACACATACCTTACTCAGTTTTTATGTACACTATGTAACTTGAGATTTATGTCATCATCTTCATCAGTCAGAAGACGTCCTGCTGAACAGAGGTCTCCCCCTTTAACCTCCACACTGAACAACATCCTGCCATCTGCATCTAGCGGATGCCCGCGACTCTCACGATGTCATTGGTCCATCTAGTGGGAGGCATATACCTACGCTATGTCTTCTGGTTTGCGGTCTCCACTCAAGAACCTTTCTTCCCCATCGGTTATCGGTTCTTCGAGCGATGTGGCCTGCCCATTGCCACTTCAACTTGCAGATTTTTATAGCTATGTCGGTGACTCTGGTTCTTTGGCGAATATCCACGTTCCGGATTCTATCGCGCAAAGAAACTCCGAGCATAGCTCTCTCCATTGCCCGTTGTGTACTGAGGATGCTAACTGATTATTAGTAGCCCTGATAAAAATTACTTTAAGAAAAATATGTATGTGTCTGTTTGCGGGTGTGTTGTACTAACTAAATGTGATCTTTGTTAACATCAAATTAAAATTTGAATTGAATTAACCACCTCTGCAAACAGTTAAAAGTGTTAACGTATGTAATAGGTATCTATGTATTTGTCTGTGAAATCGTAGCTCCCAAAAAGCTAAACCGATTTTGATTAAGTTTTTTGGAACGAAGTTCCCTTTCGCGCGTTGCGAAAGAGGGCTAGACGGAAAAAATTAAGACCAAAAGTTGTAACGACACTTTTTGCTATAGTTGTAAGCCGTGCGGCGTGCGCGTGTTTCTCTGTCTGTCTGTCTCTCTCTGTCTCATAGAAAGGAACTTCGTTCCATCCGGGTATCCCTTGACACCCTCTCAAGTTTTTTTTCTTTGATAGGTGACTTGATCGAGACTATTGGCTATGATTCAAGAAAATCTATTCAGCCGTTTGAAGAGTAACAGCTCTTTTTTCAGGGGTTTAAAAATCAATTATGTAATACATTTTGTATTATCTATCGTATGTCTTGTATTGATTAAGATCGATAAATCAATTTAGACATATTGTCACCTATTGACCAATTTAAATGGCGGTGGAATGGTCATATGCTCCGCTGCAAGAAGGAAAAGTGTAGTAAATTGGTGACAGTATGGTACCCAAGGGATAACACTAGGAGCCGAGGTCGTAAAGCAATATGATGGTTGACCATTTTGGAGGAGAGTAGCGGCAGATAGTAAGCAATGGTGAGAGTTGGAGGAGGCCTTTGCCGTAAGACAAACCGAATTAAGAGATATTTTTCAGCTTTTCCAGCCACTGCCAGCCTTCTTACGTATATTGTCACTCCAACGAGTCTTAGGGCGTCCTATGCGCTACGTTACCACTATAGAAGACTCTTCTTCAACGGTTATTGGTTCTGCGACAGATTGCTAGACCTATACGAAACTTATACGAGACGTTTAACTAGGTACATACATGTTTTTATATTTATCGCAATATAATATATATATAGGTAAAAACAGATACCTTTCGGTCGACGTTTCGTCCATGTTACAATGGCCGTGGTCACGAGCTGACTGAAAACATACATAGGTACATAGGTAAAACACATCCTAACAGTAGCTAGGAAGATAAAATAGCTCTAAAAGTAGACGGGTATTAAAAAAAATACCTTATAGAAAATTTGTAAAGCATTAAATTGCCTCCTAGACGAAATTGTTTACTTTGACGTGATTTTCTAACTAGACGGTAGTTAGGTACGCGTATCGTAGATAGATCGCGATAATAGATAGGTTTGGTCAAATCACGAAGAGGCTGAAAAATATATAATATAATAAATAAGCGCCATATCATGAAATATCCAAGTAATTTTGGCCATACCGTACCATAACGCAGAGTTTTTTTTTTCTTTAATGAGGACGAATAGTGTGATCTAAGCTCAGATGTTCATACGATTTTTTTTTATGGAAAGGATTTGCTAAATTCTAGAAACAAATGTTTGTTATGGTTTATGTTTACTGCTAAACTATACCTAGGCAGTACTCATAAATGCGATGATGCGGTCTACGATGGAGCACGCTTGCCCAGAAGAAACCGCTTCACTCTCGATTTGAAGACCCCCAGATTGTACTTAACTATCGGGGAACACCCATTCAGGCAGCGCATTCCACATACTAGCTGTTGTAATAGTGGAATCAAAGCGTTTCGGAATATCAAACATAAAGCGGTGTCGTAAACTTGCGTGGCGTGTCTGTTCTTCGCCAAAAGGACGCCATTCCAACTGGCTCCTACTTTCCGGGATGTGTCCGTTCCGATATCTGACCAGCTTGAGCTTTTGGGCGTCTCTCTGTCTCCTACCCTCAACTTTGGCTCCTATATTGAAAACAAGGCTCAATTGGCTGCCAAAAAGCTAGGTATCCTATCGAAGGTGCGTCGGTACTTCACGTCGGAACAGTTGCTTACACTGTACCAAACACAAGTTCGGTCGTGCATGGAGTAATGCTCTCACTTTTGGGATGGATCAGCTAAGTACCAGCTCGGGGCGTTGGACTCAATTGAGAAGCGTGCCAAGAGGCTCATCAGCAACGAAGCCCTAGTTCAGACTAAGCTTCTTGAGCTAGTCTTGAGCATCGGCCCAAAGTTGCTAGTCTATCGGTTTTTTATCGGATACATTTTGGAGAGTGTGCATCAGATCTGCATGATTTAATTCCCTCCTGCCCTTTTTACTATCGGACTGCCAGAGCGGGCACATAAAATTGACACCGCCTTATGGTTGACATTCCGAAAACCCGTACGAAGCGCTTTGATTCCACTTATATTGTGCGAACTGCTTGTCTGTGGAAAGGGCTGTCTGAATGGGTGTTCCCCGATAGCTACAATCTGGGTGTCTTCAAGGCGAGAGTGAAGTGGTTTCTTCTAGGCAAGCGTGATCCATCGTAGGCCGCATCATCGCGTAACATCAGGCGAGTTGTCAGCCAAGCGCGAGCCTATTTCCGAATAAAAAACTTATACCCTGGCTATATCATATCCCTATAAATCCCTGTATAATATAAAGTATACTAGGTAACGCGTAAAGGCTGTGTTAAGCCGAAAGGAATTAATACTCCTCATTATGAACAATGCAATCGCGAAAAAAAAACTGCTGTTCCATACATTTTGCTATACAGTGGCAATGATAGTTTTCCAGCAAGTTTTTTTTCGCGATATCGAAGTTTCTCCCTTAGTGAAAGTCGTTCACAGTGATGCGGGTACTATGGACCCCTTTCGGCGTACACTCTTTCCGCGTTACCCAGTATACTTTATATTTTATCCCTAAATACCTTTATATCCCGAAAAAATTATGTTTCCTATGTGTGAGTGAAATCGCGGGATGCAGCTAGTAAAAAATAATAAGTATTTAATATAACATTTTTATTTTCAAAACATCATAATTTTCACATTATTTCAACAAGGAAAAAATATGTTTTCATATTTATCGGAACTTATCGCGCACTATTAAATATAGGTAAAAATAGTGCGCGATAAGTCCCGATAAATATGAAAACATGTGTTCGAATCGCGAAAGTTTAAAAATTACTAAGGAAAAAATAATCTTAAATTTGCTAAATAAAATAAAATTAAAATAACTTCAAAAGAGAAAAAAAACAAAGGAGTACCACAAAATAATTCATAATAATTTTTATAGCCGAATTAAATTAATTATTTTTGTTATTACTTGTACTATATTGGGTGCTACTTTAATTTCATAACACTATAAATAAAATAAAACATTCCATGCCAATTAATTTTATCACAATCAAATCCGAAGTCCAAATCTCAAGTCCGTGACAAGCAGTTCCACTTTAGATCTAGTTTGCTTTACATCCACGATCAGTAAGGTCCTTCAGCAGACCTGGCAAGGTCCTGTGCGTTGTCATCGTATCCACCTGAGCGAGCTGATGCATCAGCAGGCTCCACGGAGATCCTCGGCTTGTAGCCTCCTTCATCAGCCTCGTAATCCACCGTCTGCGAAGGAAGAACAAATTTGAATATTACAATCAGAACAAGTGGGCTCATTGAGCATTTGGATTGTCTTTAGACCTTCAATGGTCTAACTATTCAACTGTATAATTCGTTTAGTTAATAAAGGCACTTGCCACTACATAAAAAATCAAATTATCAATCAATTCAATCAATTATCAATATAAAACCCCCCTTCATAAAATGTCAGAACTGGACCAAATTGAAATGGAACCATACGGGAAGCAAATGCATTCAAATAAAAAAAAAACATCAAAATCGGTTCAACCCAGTCGAAAGTTCTGAGGTAACAAACATAAAAAAAAAATATAAAAATACAGTCGAATTCAAAACCTCCTCTTTTTGGAAGTCGGTTAAAAAGTAATCAAAATCAATCAGTAAGTAATAAAATAATAAAACAAATAAATATCTGGGACATTATTGCACACATGGTCATCTGACCCCAAACTAAGCAAAGCTTGTAATATGGCTGCCAGAGACTGATATATATTTTTAAATAGATATAGTATATTAACACCCAGATATAGAACTAACACAAATGTTCATCACACAAATGTTTGTCCTAGGTGGAAATCGAACCTACGCCCCCAAGCGCAGAAGAAACCAATGTTGGTACACTACCAACTGAGCTAACGGGTATAACCGGACGATTCATCGATTCTCAACAATAATTAAGCGGTTCTGTGTCATTGCAGCCACCGGAAAAACTTTGATTAATTAGACTGACTCCTAATTTATTTTGCCTTTGCTTAGTGAAACTTCCACAATTATTACATACAACCTGTTCGTTTCTTCAAATATTTGTTGGTGATTATATATTTACTAATCAACTGTGCTGTTGATATTTTCCAAAGGACCTAGGGTTATTTATAGACACCTCTAAATAAAATTAACAGCTCAATTGCAAAAAATTTCATCTGTTGATAATTTTATATTTATAACCATCTTTGCATTTAAACTTTGTTTTCATCAATACAAAACAAAGTCACTTCCCTCTGTCTGTCCGTCCATATATATGCTTAGATCTTTAAAACTACGCAACGGATTTTGATGCGGTTTTCACTATCAGTTACATAATTTTTCATGGAAGGTTATATAATAAAACATATACCCGCGCGAAGCCGGGGCGGGTCGCTAGTTAATTATAAACTGAAAAATACCTGTTTGGTTCCATCAGGCAGGACTACGAAGTATGATCCTTCAGCTCGGTTCTCTTCCCTCGTCTCAGAGTGTCCAAAGTCGCTGCCGGATTCCTGGTCTTCTATTTGGTAGCCGAAGTCGTAACTTGCTGGTTCCTGAAGAAAGAGGACACAGTTTTGGTGGATGGCCTTTTTAAAATAATTAATATAGAATTTCTTGCTTAAGGTTAAGCTTGCGTAAATTTGCTAATTGGGCCACATTTTAGGTTATGATGGCCAGAGTTATGGTGAGCCAAGTGGTACCATGTGCGCTTTACAATCTGACTGCACCCGGTTCGATCCTCGGCCCTGTACTATAATGGCTTATTTAGAACTGTGCAGATCCGATGTCATCGCTCATAAACGGTGAAGAAAAACATCGTAAGGAAACCAGTAGGTATGTCCAAGAAACTTAAAAGTTCAAAGACATGATTTTCACCAACATGACGTATGGACCAGCTTGGTAGATCAGGGCATATCCTATTTTGCAAGGCTTGAATCCTACAAGTGGGAACATAGTAGGCTGATAATGAGTTTTTTTGTTACTTCAGCGGTTGTAAATAGATTATAATTATTTTCTATTTTCTGCATTAAAAAAACAAACTATTTTTACAAATAGTTTGTTCTTTAATGACCAAAATGGGATCCTAACGAATGCCTATTTCACTCAAGAGGGCCAAAACAATAATGTTTAAGCTTAAGGGCTGAAACATCGGGAAGAATCAGCAGAAATCCATCAGAACATCAGACCGAAGCCTATCAAACGCAATCTCAATCATATTACGAAATATATAAAAAACTGATAGATGAAGTACCTGGTTAAGTAGCTCATTCAAAGCCCTGGCTCTGGAGTTTTCATAACCCTGGCTTTCCTGTTCTGGCACTCCATATTGCTGAGAGGGCATGGCGTTACGAGTAGCTGGCACGTAGGTAGATGGTTCAGAGGATCTGGACCTGAAGATATCGATAAATTTGAGGAGACCTCAGTGCTTTAGAGTTAAAAGCAGGATAAAACTCTATATTTTGAAACTAAGTGATCTTGTCTTATCTATAAAAGCAAAAAACGGAGTTTATTTTAGGCCATTCTTAAAGTAAATGCGCCGTTGTTAGAAGAATTTTAGAATTCCTTACCTAACAGGAGAATAGGATGATGCTACTGCTTCAGTTTTTTTAGAGGTGCGGGTTGAAGGTACTCCATGTTCCTGACCAAAACTTCTTGCATTCGGAGCACCATAAGTCTCAGATAGTTCCCTCTGGTTAGGTGCACCGTAGGTATCGGAAACTGAGTCATAATCCTGGGTGTTAGAGTTCCTTGTAGATGGAGCGTTATGTGATGTGGACAGAGATCGGGATGGAACACCGTACGTTGAAGATGGAACGTTACGTGACGAGAAATCAGATTTGGATGCATCATAGTCTTGAGATATTTCATTGGACCTCACTGAAGAGTCAGAATAACCACGAGATTGAGAATTTGTCTGAGATCTAGAAGCAGGTGCGCTATAGTCTTGAGATAATGCCTTCGCTGCAGCCCCACGGAAGCTAGATGATAACAAGGGTTTCTGGTTGCTTCGAGCAGCTACAACCGGAGCACCATATTCTTCAGACGGAGAAGATTTGGTATTGGGGGTACCGTATTCAGTAGAAATGCCCCTAGCTGATACAACGGAAGGTACTCCATATTCCTGAGAAGAAGATCTCGCAGCGGGAGGTCCGTACTCTTGAGAGATTCCACTTCGAGTGTTGGGAGTCGAATGCTCTTGGGGATGGTTTCTTGCAGCAGCGTGGTCCGAGTTTCTGGCAGCAGCTGAGCTGAACCTTTGGTTGAAGCTGACACGGACGGTAGCAGGAGGGAATCGAGATTGTCCTCGTGCATTTTGAGAGCTTCTTGCGTTTGGTGCGTTGTACTCGTATCCATCAGAGGGGGCGTTGCGAGAGGATGTCAAGGAAGGAAGCCCGTACTCTTGGGATAAAGATCTTTGGTGATCAGAGGTAAAATGATCATGGTGATCATTGATGAGATGATCATCATGAGATGATCGCGCTCCTGGATAGCCATCACTGTAACAAAAAATATGATGGTTAAAATAGGAAAAAGGTGATTTTGATTTATAAGGAACTGCTTATGAAAGAAGATAATGTATTTCAGGCGTGCGTATGAGTGTTTGTTTGTATGTACATAATGTATATGTTATTTTGATGTGTGAAGTGTCGTTAGATTCTCTCATTTTTATGCACATAGTGAAGAGTGTGTGACTACATTCTGCAGTCGGTTTTATTTTTTTATTTTTTAAATGTTTTAAAGTCAAATGTAAATATAAAAAAGGCAATAAACTTACCCAACCGGCGGTTCAGCATATACAAGCGAAGCCAGGCACAACAGTGGAATGAAAAACTGAAAACAAATTAGATTAGATTATAGGTACTATAAATTATTTTTAGACCAGTCATGGAATTTATTATTTTCACAGGTTCAAATTGAACATTCAGAAATTTCAATATCTCAATTTATGATTTTTTCTTCTTTAAATCATTTCGTCTTGAATCTGTAATTCAATCCAAAAAAGTCCAATAGTGAATGTCATTTATTTCTTATTGCAGACTTATAAATGTTTTTTTTATTTTTTATTTATAAAATAGCCTTGCACTTGGCCGCCAACTCGCCTGATGTTAAGCGATGCTGCGGCCTTCGATGGATCACGCTTGCCTAGAAGAAACCGATTCACTTTTGACTTGAAAACACCCAGATTGTAACTATCGGGGAACACCCATTCAGGCAGCGCATTCCACATACTAGCAGTTCGCACAATAAAAGTGGAATCAAAGCGCTTAGTACGGGTTTTCGGAATGTCAACCATAAAGCGGTGTCGATTTTACGTGCCCGCTCTGGCAGTCCGATAGAAAAAAGGGCAGGAGGGAATTAAATTATGCAGATCTGATGCGCACTCTCCGAAATGTATCTGATAAAAAACCGATAGACTAGCAACTTATATGTTGCCTAATCCTGCATTAATCCGGATTTTAGGAATAAAAAATTCCAACGTAAAGTGCTCTAGTGTCAGCAGATTTTTTTCACACCTACCTTCATTTTGTTTCTAATTCAGTTTCACCGCGACTAGAGACGATAGCTAAAGATCGCTATCGAATGTTGACATCTCCGTCCACCTCAAGTATTTATACAGAACTAATCTTACCAATGCCTTGATTTTGCCAACTAACATCTACACTCACACCGACAGGTTGTCAAACAGTTTCAGACTTACGATCTTCAGCAATAGAATCTTGAGTTAATGTTTCGTGAGTGTTGAGGATTTGGTTGTAAAGTTTCATTGTCCGATTGATAGAGACGTTCTCATTCATTGATAGACCTTACGGGCAGATTGTTACTTTAGAGTTTAGAGCGTGTATATCCCCATAGTGAGGTCAATGGACTTCTAAAAGCCTATACCACGTGGAAAGAGGTTCCAGATCAGATCTCTTTATTTGATAAAGCTGAATATACTGCCTTCTTGTTATGTATTAATTCCTGTTTCTTTTCTATATATTATCGTACTGTAAAATAAGTAAATATATTTATATTTAATGTCCTGATTCTATTTATTTTCATTGTTGCCTATCCTCAAAAGTTCAAAGATTTTATTATGACATTCACCAACATACACTAGGCCAGCATGGTGGATTAAGGCTCATCCTCTCTCTGAGAGAAGGCCTGTGTCTCAGCAGGGGGAACATGATAGATATAATTATGATATTGATGACAAATTGTTTAAGCTGCATTTAAATACAATTTTTATATAAATTTATGTTAACTGTAAACTGAAATATTCATCTGAAAATCGACGCTGATAGTCCTTGACTTTCAGCATTAATGCCAAGAAGGGCCTATTTGACACTGATTGTATGCTTTAGATATAAGATTTTTAATGAAGTGCTGAATAAAATGTATTTTCTTTCTTTCTGGTGGATTTTAACTTCCAAAAAGGAAGAGGTTCTCATTTCGACTGTTTTTTTAAATGTTAAACTCATAACTTTCGACTGGGTGATCCGATTTTGATGATATTTTTTTTATTTGAAAGCTGGTGCTTCCCGTGTTGTTCCATTTCAATCTGGACTGTAGCTTTGCTACGAATAAATATTTCATTTCATTTCACAAATCATTTTGACCAATTAATTGTCACTCTGTTATAAAAAAACTTTTACGACTCACCAGTTCGAAAACTCGTGTGGAAAACTAACAGATTAGAAGACACCAGTTTAGAGTACAAAACTGATTTTTTTCCGTACCATAATGGGAACTGTGGGTTCATTGAAGATTAGGCTTAAACTTTAGCCATATAATGAATTATATTATGCTTTTATTAACGAGCCCAAAACAGTTATCTTTGGAAACAGTACTGTAAGTTATATTGGAGACGAGTAGATGTGAGTGGTGAAATAACCGAGGAGTTTAGCATAAACAAAGGTAGGCCAATGTGTATACTCAGGGCTGTTGATTATGATGATGAAAACTAATTATGTATTTTCGATTAAATATAAAAACTAGTAATAGTTTACATCTTGAGACTCGATCAAATTGGTCAAACAAAACCACTTCCTCCATTCCCGCATAATAACAAAGAAACTATTATAATATAACTTTTAAGCAAGCACATTTTTGAAACTGACATTTCAAGTTTTTGGTAGACACCGTGAAAAATCCAACAGGAAGGTACCTTCTTTATCGATTGTTCACATCGCAAAGAAAGCCCGAGAAGCCTTGAAAGAAGTCCGACTTCTCGACGATGGAAATAAATGATCTGGATCAAATTTCGACACAACGCACTCGCAAAACCCTATCAAATGCACAATACAGTCAGAACATCAAATACGCCTTTACGAAAAGCTATCACTGCTTTATATGAGTTGCAATAAAGTTTAAAACAGCTTGGTAGATTGACAAATGGAAGGCAAACGTCGCGAGTCTGATAAAGGCATTGTTACAAGTTTTGGCCTCTATAAATACTTGATCTGATTTTCGATGTCAACATTCGACAACGTCTTCATTAGGGTAGCAATACGAATAGAGCAGCTTCGAACATTACTTTACTGATATTCAAAATGAATGTAAGAATAATTTGTTTATGATTTATACTATCTATATATTGTATATGATATAACTATAATCTATTTGTTTATGATAATCTCTAACGAAATGTGCAGCGAATGGGTGTTCCCCGATAGTTCAATTTAGGTGTCATCAAATCGCGAGTGAATCAGTTTCTTCTAGGCAAGCGTGCTCCATCATAGACAGGCAAATAGGAAGCCTATTGATATAAAAATATTAATTGAAGTTGCTAGTGAAACGTTCATTTTTACTTGAAAATTAATAAATAAATAAAAATACTTTTCGAACCAAAACTTTATTAAATACGCTGTAATGTAAGAGCCGTAACAGACGTACGGACCACGTACCACGAACCGCCGTCTGACCAACAGGAGGGAAAGACGGCGGCGTTCCGTGGTTCCTCTTTTTTAATTCGACTTCATAGAAAAGGTTTTCAAATCGTTTGTAACACGCTTTTATTAGCTTGGTATGTATCTATGTAACGGAAACTTTGAACGTGATTTTCACCCCTTTCAAAACGTCGAATTGTTTTGAAACTTTGCACACTTATCAAGGACCGATGACAATGCAATAATTTTAATAGTTTGTCCCATTACCTTTACCAGTATCTTCAGGATAAGCGATTATAAAGCGTTTTATTTTTTTTACTGCGAGAATAAATATTTTTAACACTTTTTTATTATGTACTAGCCGTCCGCCCCGGCTTCGCACGAGTGTAAGCTCGGCCTTCGGCCTCGCTACAAAATATAATGTAGCCTATGTCACCCGGGATAGTGTAGCTTCCCAACAGTGAAAGAATTTTTCAAATCGGTTCAGTAGTTTCGGAGCCTATTCATTACAAACATACAAAAATAGGTACAAATCTTTCCTCTTTATAATATTAGTGTAGATGTATATAAATTCAAGTTTCCGTTACAAACTTGATTTTCAACTACTTCAAACGTCGAATGAAATTGAAATTTTGCACTTATCACAAGGACAATGTTTCCAGTGAAATTACCTATCTACCTGGCATAAATATGAAATGACGAGCGCAGTTAAATGCCGCGCAGAGTTTTGAACTCAATTATTTTATATTATGTTTTTATGTATAGTATGAAACTTGTTTGAACTGTTGAACTCTAAATTAGTTAGTCTCGCAAATGACTGCATTTGTATTATAACAAATAAAGAACATGTTTTGTTTTCAGATCCTATTTCTGCCAATTGTTTGTTTGGTATCTTTAACGCTAGCGGAACCACCAGTGAGGTAAGAATAAATGTACTGTATATATCTATAATAATTTTGTTTAAATGTTTGTTACCTCAGAACTTTCAACTGGGTGAACCATTTTTGATGATTCTTTTTTTATTTGAAAGCTGATGCTTTCTGTGTGGTCTCTTTCTCAATTTGGTCCAGTTCTGACATTTTTATGAAATCGGTTTTTTATATTGATAATTATTATTTCTTATCATCAATTTGTTTCAGTGATGGCTACCCAGCAGCTCGTTTATCGGGTCATCATCACGATCACAATGATCACCATGATCACACTTCTGACCGTGAACAATCTCTGTCCCAAGAGTACGGACCACCTTCCTTTGCTACACGCAACGCTATATCCAGTGAATATGATGCACCAAACGCAAGAAACTCCCCAAATAATAGAAGACAGACACACAAGCATGCTCCAACAGTCCACGTTAGCTATAACCAAAGATCCAACTCAGCAGCATCACGAAGCTCAGCTCATGGCCAGAATCCTACCAACAGCGTTGACCAAGATTATGCTGCCTTTAACGCACGAAGGGGAATTTCAGAAAAATACGGCTTACCTGAATCCATGTCACTGTCTCAGGAGTATGGAGTACCTTCTCCAGCACCTGGGGCTCTGTCAGCTGAATACGATATCTCTGCCAGGTCCTCTCCAGCCGGCGAGTATGGAGTCCCAGTAACGCGTTCCAATCAAAAGCACCCAGCTTCCAATTTCCGTAATCAAAACTTCCTATCTCAGGATTCTTTCAACCCAAAGTCCAAGTTTCAGACAGGTTTTCAAACTGATTACACTAACTCTCTGGTAAGATCCAACGATGAAGGTTATGATGCACCTAATTCTTATTCAAAGTCTTCTGATACTCAAAGCCTATCCCAGACTTATGGAACTCCTAAAAGTGGTCCGTCTTCAACGTACGGCGTTCCTTCTCGATCTCTTTCGACTTCCTACGGAGTGCCTTCTACGAGGAGTTCTGATTCTCATTCCCAAGATTACAATTCTATTTCGCATTCATACATTGCGCCTAACGAAAGAGATCTTTCTGAGGCTTATGAAGCTCCGAATTCAAGAAGCTTTTCCCAGGAGCATAGCCTGCCTTCAAGCCGGAGCAATCTGAAAGCTGATGCGGTAGCGTCTTTTACTCCAGTTACCAGGTAAGAATTCTTACAGCTATCAACTTTACGCTTTAATCTTGATCAGAACGCTGCGGTCATTGTTATGCAGTGTCGGCAGCGAATTTATAGTTATTAATTAGCTGAGTGTCGGACGCTGAAATGTATGATTTTTTTAAGTAGTCTGTTGTTTCATCGAAGCCTACGTCAGAACGCAGAGACTGAGACAGAAATTACACCCAGAGGTGAGGAGAAAATCTGAACGCTGAATTGGAAGCGTTCACCACGTCGTTGTGCGTTCTGATCAAAAGACCAAAGCTTTATTGAGTTTTTGACGCTATTCCTCATATCAAGACTACATACTTTAAACACTGTTTTAAACTATCACGGTTGTTCACTAAAGTTAAATGATTATTTACGGGCATCACGAGCATCTGCTGGACGCGGGTCCTAACCACTGGATTGTATTTCATAATCCCGAAATCCTGTCCACCGAGCGTCACTACATACCAAGGCTGGTAAAGGAAACTATTGAAATCTCGAAATGCCAGAATTTCAATCGAGGTGATGGTTTTCAACTCGCTAGTGCGTGGAATCCAGTATTAGGTTGAGTCCGCATTCAAAATGTGTTCAAAATACTATACGCAGTGATACAGTGAGTGTGTTTTGTCGAGACTTAGGTTCGAGTTCGAGTTCCAGTGATAACCGTAGCAAAAGACTAAGAAAGAGGGTAGATCGTTTTGTCTGTACCTAACTTTGAACTTTTTCACCAACCACCCGCATTCTTCAGTCTTCCCGTGAACATGGTGCATGTAACTGCGCCGAAATATCGGGAGCTCCTTCCACAACCTTACCATGGTAAATATCCCGTAAATAATCATTTAACTACATACTTTGTTTCTTGATATCTACTATCTACACATTTTAGACAAAAAAATTAAAATTGAAATGAAAAATTTTGGCCTTTTGATTCTATCAAATTAATAGATTCTGAAAAAAATAAAATTCTGAAATAAACAGTTCTGTATTTTTTATTGAAAACAACGGCTACAAATTTTGGAAAACCCCGACATTTTCCAACTTATTAGCTCCAATTTACAAAAGTATTTTTCGAAAAACTTTTGGAGGGAAGGTTTGAGGGTGGACTTTTTTAAATTACTGCCATAAAAAAAACAATTTTAATGCTATGGTTTACTTATTTATTTTATATTCATCTTGACAATTTTGGCTTCATATTTTTCGTTATAAGTATGCCTGAAAATCCATACGGCTCAGGACAAGATCAAATTCTAGATCAACTTGCTCTATCCTCGACCACACCATCACCGTCACTTAACACCAGGTCGATTGGCGGCAAATGTAGATCTATTCCCAATGAAAATTATTATATCTTTAGTTCTAGATCTTCTCCATCATCAAGCTATCTGCCAGCCGCCCGTGACGCCACACCTTCTCAGGAGTATGGGGTGCCGGAACAAGATAACCAGGGCTACGAAAATTCCAGAGCTTTGGGAGAGCTTCTGAATCAAGTGAGGGAGCATCTTCTTAAAGACTTCACGTTTAAAATTTCAGGGAACTGTTATTTTGTTCATTTAGTATACTTAATGTTAGGGAAGAGGTCAATATTTTTCGAGGTATGTTAGCCTGGTTCAATGTTACTTCTTGTAGCCTAAAGTTAACAGACTCTGTAGTGCGAGGTGTCGTTAGATTCGTCTTTATCTCCGGAGTCTCCAGTATCTTGCTCCTTGATATTGGCACCCTCTGAAAGCAAAGTGTCAACAACACCGCTAGTGTTGTAGGCTTGCAGGTGTCCATAGGCGGTGATTACCGCTTAGCGTCAGATGAACCGCCAACCTATTTACCGCTCATTTAATTTCAAAAAGGATTAGAATTAGTCATGGAGCGAACGGTGCAGTGAAAATAGATATTGATTTCCGGGTTGGCACCCCAGTTTGCCTTTCTTACATCCAGGATTTTTTAGCGTAGATATCATGAAACATGCACAAAGATACGCACAAGTAACACCCAGAGCATAAGTCCATCATTCAAACATCTGCTCGGCCTGGAATTGAAACCGGGACCTCCTGCTCGACTCAGACGTGTTACCAAGCCATACCAGTTATTCGGTCAAGTTTTAACATCACACTGTTTTCAGGAGCCAGCTAATTACGACTTCGCGTACCAGATCGAAGACCAGGAATCTGGCAGTGACTTTGGGCACACAGAGACGAGGCACGAGAACCGTGCTGAGGGATCGTACTTCGTGGTGCTCCCTGATGGTACCAAACAGGTAATACCTACCTGCCTCAGAAGGTGTGGAATGTTTTTACAAGCCTTTATTTAACTTATATTAGACCATTTTTTTATTGTATCATAGAGAATACTTTATTTAAAGGCCCAATTGGACCCATTAACAGCACAGAGCATCCTGGCGCAGGCTGATTAGGAGAGCCGACCCCACCCAACGTGGGAATAGGAAAATACGAAGAGAGAGCGAATACTTTATTTCTAGAAAACTATAACATAAACTAAAAACTCATATAAAATCACTTTATAAAAACAGACTATAAACTAAAGTACATATCTAAATAATTACCTAACTAAATTAAATTGACTATCTGAAACTATAAATAAAAAAATTGCGACTTCATCGCTATATTCGGGTAATGTCACAGGAGTCATAATAGTAGCAAGGTGGCCAACATTACCACGTTGAATGGCCAAACTTATTCTTTGGCCAAGGTAAGCGCCAGCTCTTTGATCACATCTACGAGGCGTCTGGACAGATCTTTAATCAAACTCCGAGTGGCTGTACCCCACTGTCCCAAGGTTTCAACTCCATTATTTGGACATAAATGTATCCCTCGCCAACAGTGCCGTAACTAGCCTTTTATGCGCCCTTCGCGAGCTTCTATAACTGTGTCCTTGAAAACAAAACTTGGTCCTGGTGTGGTCATTTCTGCGCCCCTCCAGAGTCTGCGCCCTGTGCCTGGGCACCGCTGGCACAGCCCTGTTTACGGCAATGCTCGCCAATAGATTCATATTTCCTTTGTGGGAGGTGAGGGTTTCCTTCTGCCGCTGTACCAGCCGCTCTTGATGTGGTCTGGAAGGTGAGACCCCAGCGTGTCAGCGCAAGTTGCATTCCACACTAACGGCCTCCCACGACTGGACTTAGTATTTTTACAGTTTTATTTTTCTTCTCCAGACGGTGGAGTATGTAGCTGACGAGGGTGGCTACAAACCCAGGATCTCCATAGAGCCTGCTGCTGGCGGATACGACGGGAACGCACAGGACCTAGCTAGAAATCAGGGGCCATACTGATTATATTCCTGCTAAAATTGACTTCGCGTTCTCATGGTTTCTAGTTTTGAGCCAAACCCACAGATATATTTCTAAGCATCGATATAAGATAGAAAAATAATTCAACGTCGACGTTTTCTTTATTATCTATTTATATTTCTTGTGATCTCAATTAAAAAAGTGTAGTTAGAAATTTTAATGATCATCAATATCAAATACCGACTTCATCAGAACTGCCGGTCTATTCTGCAAGCTAAGTGAACGCGCAAGTGAAGTGATAAGCTAAGTGAACGTGTATTTTTCTTGTTGATTAATATAGAGAAATGTCGAAATGTCGAGTGATCACCTTTGACTGTAGTCCTTACCCTTATTCGATGATTTGACATTTATCTGCCGAAATAAGCAAGAAAAAATCACATTCACTTAGCTTATCACTTCACTTGCGCGTTCACTTAGCTTGCAGAATAGACATGCTGGGCCAAATTGAAATGGGACCAAACGGGAAGCACCAGCTTTCAAATAAAAAAATAATCATCATAATCGGTTCACCCAGGCGAAAGTTCTGAGGTAACAAACATTTTTAAAAAACAGTCGAATTGATAACCTCCTCCTTTTTGGAAGTCGGTGAAAATGTTCTAAAAGTGTATGAATACACATAATGGTGTTATTAAGAATTAAGATTAAATATTAGTCAATAGTTGTTCAAAGTTAAGTGTACCTAAGTATTATTCTTGCAAATAAATTGAATGTGATATTAACAATTGTATGTGATTTTCTCTGCCTTATTATGAGTTGACAGGACAAATATACCTGCTTGCTTTCAGTTATAGAATAATTAATAATCAGCCTTTTTAATGATCCACGCTGGACTTAGCTGTAATGAAGCAGATGACTCCGACCGCGCCTACCACCAGGCCAGACCTACCAAGCCGGAAGCACGTCTGCTACACCCAGTTACTAGGGAGAAGAGCAATTGAGGACTACCTATCCTAAATATTACTATAAAAAGACACTTCACAGTCCACAAGTTTAATACTTCTAAAGTTCCTAATACACGACCACACTTGGAGAGTTTTAGTTCACTCACATACGTAGTAAGGTATGAAATGTAAAAAGAATAAAGAACACTTCCCACTTTGCGTACAAACAAATTGTGCAGATGCGGGTTGGACGAAGAAAAACCTCTTCAAGATGGACCCCGCAGAGAGTCAATAAGCGTAGAAGAAGACTCGTTCCTGGAGCAAGACTTCTTCAAGTACAAGTGCCGACTTCTTCAAGTCTAAAGAACCTAAGAAGATTTAAGAAGAACTTTTCAAGGTTTTTTTATCAAGTTCCTGCACGATCGCTCCTTTCGCCTCCCATGTAATCCTGGTCCAGGTCCTGGTGTTCCGTGATTCTGGTCTTACGTGTTCTTTTGTTTATTTCTTTCAAATTTTAAAATTATAGAAATATCATCAAGTTGTAGTAGTGGTCTGTAAAAGTTAAAAAAGTTTAAATATAAATTAAAATAAGGTGGCATGAGCAGCGCCCCAATAGTACACGGTGAACGTACTGCGATCCCCAAGCGTGGGGATTATGGCAACACCCCTCTATGAGGGAGGCCTTGTCCAACAGTGGACGTTAATTGGCTGATGATGTGTGTGTGTGTGTGAAGGTGGAATGAGAGATGAGGATGATTGTGAGAAAAGTACAAAGCATACCTCCATAAGGGCGATTGAGCCATGTTTACTACGCTGGCCCAGTTGCGGGTTGATGTATTCAGTATTCACATACGCCATTGAATTCTTCTCCGTATGTATGCAGGTTTCCTTCCCCGAACAGCCAGTGATATGAAAACCCATACACAAACTCCAAAGAGTTCATTGGTACTCGTAGTGGTACGGACTTTGAACCCGCAACCTCACGCTAAAGTTTTTTTTATATTTGAAGTGTTGTTATATGTATACTTTAGGAATTACTTATCATAAGAGGCAGAATTCAAGCCTGCATCATCCAGGTTTTTATCCTGGGCACTCTCGGGGCGTAAATCCGGAGGCGCAGGGTTTAATCCGCTGTCCGTCTGTCTGTCTGTCTGTCTGTCTGTCCGTCCTTCTGTCACCAGGCTGTATCTCATGAACCGTGATAGTTAGGCAGTTGAAATTTTCACAAATGATGTGTTTCTGTTGCCGCTATAACAATAAATACTGATAACAGAATAAAATAAATATTTAAGGGGGCTGATAAGATAATATAAGATAACTCTTTATTAAAAGACCACACAAACAAGGAAAACATACATTACAATGAAAATATTATCTAGGTTTTTTAATAGGCGCCCTTATCGCTTAAAGCGATCTCATCCAGGCAACCATGCATTATGATGAAGATGACCTTCTCACGAGCCACACAAACTTCCATACAAACTTTCATCTCCTATAATTATAACCCTCTCAGGGGATGATACCCAAAAAATATAGATACAAATAAATTTTACTTATAATAATTATCAATATAAAAAACCGACTTCATAAAAATGACAGAACTGGACTAAATTAAATAGGACTACACGGGAAGCACCAGCTTTCAAATAAAACAAGAATCATCAAAATCGGTTCACCCAGTCGAAAGTTCTGAGGTAACAAACATTTAAAAAAATAGTCGAATTGAGAACCTTCTTTTTAGAAGTCGAGCACGAGAGGAAGAACATAATTTTGTCACCGACTCAAAAACTTGACATTATTCATTATTTGTTTTACTTTAGAGTGTGTACTATAATCATGCCAAGTTTGACGCTTGTGGAGCAAATACAAATACGTTTGAAAACTGTTTTTTGGGAACCCCTTTTTAACTTTTTGACTTTATTAAACTTCAATTGGATTTCTATTACGGTTCCAAACAGCCGTTTAAAGATAGGACAGACAGCGTAGGCTTATTAATAGGGTACCGTTTACAGCTAGTCTATACTGCAAGCTAAGTGAACGCGCAAATAAAGTGATAAGCTAAGTGAATGTGATTTTTTTTCTGTCTATTTCTGCAGATAAATGTCAAAATATCGAATTATAAATGTAAGGGACTACACTCAAGTGTGATCACTCGACATTTTGATATTTCTCTATAGTAATCGATAAGAAAAATACACGTTCACTTAGCTTGGGTATCACATCACTTGCGCGTTCACTTAGCTTGCAGAATAGACCGGCAGGACACTCTGGGTACGGGACCCTAAAACATGATTGAGGTTTAGAATAATATTGCAAATTATATAGAGCAATTTTCGTGTTGTTACTTTATAGCATGGCGGAGGGGATCGATAACACTCGAAAAAATTGTATTTCATCGATTACATCCGCTAAAATAAAACATAAAAACCAAATTTCCAAAAAAAAAACATCCAAAGGTTGCCTGGAAAAAAATCGCTCCAATAGATAAGACCGCCTTTTATACTGCCAGTGTTTGCATTAATTTTAAGTTACTTTGTATTTTGTACAATAAAGTAATGTTGTACTGTATCAACATAAAAATTACCGCTTTCAATGTGTTTCTATTTCTAACAAGAAAATCTTAATCATTTATTTTTCCTACTAAGTAAATTTTATGCGCAATAGATAATAAGTCCTGAGGTCTTACGCCTACCTACCTGTTATAAACGAAGGTTTGCGTTCGCGTGATATTGTAAACTGCGCGTATTCGAGCCTACGGTTAGAGTTAGATGTAGGCCCCAGGTCGATGAGCACGGCCACTTGTTTTCACGGACTCTATCGGTGCACTCAATAATAACCAATATAAAAAATCGACTTCATAAAAATTTCAGAACTGGACCAAATTGAAATGGGACCACACGGGAAGCATCAGCTTTCAAATATAATTATAAAGAATCATCAAAATCGGTTTACCCAGTCCAAAATATTTAAAAAAACAATTGAATTAAGAACCTCAGATTTTTGGAAGTCGGTTAAAAAGAGAGCACATGTCGACCTTCTAAAATAGAAAAGCACCTGTGCCATGCCATCACTTCGATAACCAGATAACAGAACAATGGACTGGATAACGATACGTCACTTAAGCATCGCAATCATGACCAAAAGCTCAAAACCTGATACAATTACAAAAGAAGACTGTACACCTCTATTTCTTTTGTCACAAGATAAAAATTGCCTCAGCAATGTTGGAGTTGAAGTGTTTTAAAAAGTTATTTAATTTTGGCTATTGTTCAGAGATGAGCATTGACTATAAAATGTTGACAACTCTTGAGATGTTATCATTCGATAGCTGCATCTTCAGGAAGATAGCGTCTTCTTGAAGAAATAGATTTTTGGGTTTGTTCCTGACGGCATAAAACTATAGATTTTCTATTAAAATCAATCTATCCTATCATGAAATCGTATTCAATTCGTTCGTTCATCCCAATCATATGGTTGGTGACGCTGACATTAGCAGAATCACCCGTGGGGTAAGTTTTTACATCAGAACATAAAATGACTCTAGGGGTTCTTCAAAAGGCAGATTATTAAAATCTTAAAGGGTAGGCAACGTATTTATGATCCCTCTCGTGTTACAAGTACAGGCGGTAACTGCTTACCATCAGGCACCCCATCTTCTTATTAGCCACATAAAGCATAAAACAAATACTGATTTCAAAATTTGCAAACGCTCGATCAAAGTTATTGAAATTGGAAAATCAACAGGCGCTCGGTATTTTTTTGCATTATACAAAAACGACTGAGTAAAACTTGATGTTTTTTTTTGTGATTGTTTAGTTCATAGTTGTTAGAATCAGTTATCGGTGAACATATAAAAATAGGACCAAATCGTGAACCTTACCCTACTGAATTCGGTTAAAACGCATTAAGGATGGGAAAACGGAAGCGGCCATTATTCCTTCGTTAAAACTTAGAACTTACTGAAGACGACATTCAAGATAATATTACAATGTGTATCTTATTTGCTTACAGCGATGGATACCCGTCAGCGCGATCATCACATGATCTACAACATTCATCAGACCACCAGCCCATATCCAAAGAATACGGGCCACCTAGTTCTGGAACCGCTCGTAACGCCCCCTCCGATGGATATGAATACAACGCACCGAACGCACGCAACTCCCCAAAAGCAAGAAATCAATCTCGATTCCCTCCTGCTACCGTTCGCGTCAGCTTCAACCAAAGGTTCAGCTCAGCAGCTGCCAGAAACTCAGACCACGCTGCTGCAAGAAGCCATAACCAAGAGCATTCAGCTTCCAACACTCGAAGTGGAATCTCTCAGGAGTACGGCCCTCCCACATACAGGTCACTGTCTCAGGAGTATGGAGTACCTTCTGTTGTGTCAGCCAGGACTCTGTCTACTGAATACGGCATGCCTGAAGCCAGGTCAACTCCATCGCAAGAGTATGGTGCCCCTGTAGTGGCTGCACGAAGCAACCAAAAATCTCACTCACAATCTAACTTTCGCAGTGCTCAACCTTCAAAATCACCATCTCACGACCATTTTTCACCTGCATCTAGGTCTCAGTTCCAAACTGACTCTGTATCTCACGGTTACTCTGCCCCTTCAGCAAGGTCTAACGATATATCTGAAAGCTACGAAGCTCCCAAATCAACCTTCGGATCCCGTACTGCTCCATCGTCAACACACGGTGCTGCATCATCCCGTTCTTCCACTTCTCACGGCGTCTCATCCGCCAGGAATTCTAACTCTCAGAACGTAGATACCATCTCCCAAACATACGGTGCGCCCAACCAGAGAGATCTTGATGAAACTTATGAAGCTCCGAGTGCAAGAGGTTTGTCCCAGGAGTATGGAGTGCCATCAAGCCGCACCAATCAGATAACCAGTGCTGAGCCATCGACATTTGCTTCTGTCAGGTGAGAACTGTTCTAAAACTAACTAAAATTTTAAACAAATGGCTTGACATATACTTCTTTCATTAAGTATATAAAATTCTAAGTCAGCCTTTTGACCTTCTCTAAAAAACCAGTTCCAGGTCCTCTCCATCATCAAGCTACCTGCCCATGTCTCGTAGCGCGGTCCCTTCAGAGCAGTATGGAGTCCCGGAACAGCAAGACACTGCCGGCCAGGGATATGACAACGCTAGAGCTAGAGCTTTAGAAGAACTTCAAAACCAGGTAAAGCCCACAAAAAGTTGAGACCATAATAAACTTTGATCTTTTGATTTGACCTTGATTTATTTGATTATATCTTTTGATAGTAGTAGATAGACAGGGCATACCTTTACCTCTGCTTACTCTGTCTGTTCTCCTTTGGCTTTATTATCCTACTTTCTACATTTACTTTTTACTTACACAGGAACCTGCCAGCTACGACTTTGGTTACCAGATAGAAGACCAAGCTTCTGGCAGCGACTTCGGTCACACGGAGACGAGGGAGGCGGACAAAGCTCAAGGGTCATACTTTGTGGTGCGACCTGATGGAACCAAACAGGTAAATAGCTAAGATAAATTATGGGGAATTGGAGAGTAATAACCATAAGGTTTTCTATCTATGCACTACACTCCGTTGCATTGCATATTTAGGAGTTAAAAGAGTCCCAGTTATTCCTGTCCTATGCAGTCTGCTAAGTGACAGCCTGGAGCTCACATAGAACCTTCTATCAGATCTCAACAGTGGTACAGGTGCTGTCGGCTGTCATTTGTCTGCGTCGAAGAGTTGTATGTGACCCGTGTGTGTTGTTTCCAGACGGTGGAGTACGAGGCTGACGAGCGCGGCTTCAAGCCGAGGATCTCCGTGGAACCTGCTGATGCATCATCAGCACGCGCTGCAGGGTACGACGAGAACGCGCAGGATATCACCAGCTCTGCTGAAGGACCTTACTAGGAAATACCACAAGGATCTTGAATTCATTGTTAATTAGTTAATGTGTTATTTGAATTGTTACTAAAGTACTCATTTGTTTTGTAAGTAATTAGTATTTAAAAATTAAATTGTTGAACATGAAAAACATTTTTTACGAATGAAGCGGAAAAAACATCCCCATTTCACATGTAGGTACCTACCAGAGCCACCCCGCCAAACGCTAAATATAAATAAAATTAAGATTTTTACACTGCAAAGTTTCACGCACTTATCTAAATATCGATAGGAGTTAGAAGGTCCTAACCTAAGTCCTAATGCTCGTACGCACAAGCCGCCTCACGCACACATTTACACCATGTTGTGCCGATCGGCCACCACATCGCAACAAGACCTCTCACACACACTAAATTACGTCGTCACCTAAGATTACGAAGTATAAGTATGAAATCTTTGGTCGCCACCATTAACTATGCTTCATACGCGATTTTGCGGTGCTGTCTCTTTTTTCCTCTGTGACTTTTGCCATTCAATTTTTCAAGTTTTGGTGGGTCAAAGTTATGCGAAAATTATAGGCTTATATCTTATATTAAACCATTTGGCCCTGAACCAATGACTATTATTTAATTACTTAAATACATTTGTCATCCCTCCATCTCGGAAAGAGTATTTTTGCTCTTCGATACCTGAGTGCAAAAGCCGTTTTTATCCGCTAGAGGATAAAGTAAATTGAATTTAGAACATCGTGTACACTAAGTTTGTGAATTCAAAACATCATTAAACCTATTTACTTCTAACCTCCTTGATGCCGAATTTATCATACAACCTTTTTTAATTTGTCAAAAATTTAGACTTAGAACCTTCTTGGTGTACTCTTTTTTAATTTGCGTGCGCCATTTTCTTTTTGCATTAAGTCATTTCCTCCTTTGATTTCCTCGCCGAGGTGGGATGAAAAGTTACGTGTAGCACTCGAGTGCAAAGATTTCTCACCTCGTGCTATTTTGATTCCCTCGCTAACGCTCAGGATTCAAATTTTTGACTTTTAGAATCCTTCCTGCCATCAAAATTGAGCAAGCAACTTTGCACTCTTGTTATAACAAATAACTAAAAATTATGCAGTTTTGATGTCATCGCTCAAAAACGGTGAAGGAAACATCGTGAGGAAACTGGTTAATGTCCAAGACCTTCAAAAGTTCAAAGACATTCACCAACATGCACTGGGCCAGCATGGTGGATTAAGGACAATCATCTCTCTCTGAGAGAAGGTTGTGTTCTAGCAGTAGGCACATGATAGGCGGATAATGAACGAACATTTTAAACCACATACATGCAAGGTATACACAAGGTCCTGACAGCATGTAAACAAGAACAAAATTAACAATTTTTAATTGTTTACTAACGTTAAGCATGAATCCTTCATTTTGTTGATACAAAGATAATAAAAATCGTTATTGTTCTAATAACACAATTATTACATAGCCCACCGGATTAGCAAGTTGAAGTGGCAGTGGGCAGGGCACGTAGCACGCAGAACAGATGGGGCCGAAAGGTTCTCGAATGGAGACCACGGACCGGTAAGCGCAGCGTAGGACGTCCACCCACAAGATGGACAGACGACCTAAAAGAGACCGCAGGAAAACGCTGGATGCAGGCCGCTTCCAGCCGGTTCTTATGGAAATCGATGGGGGAGGCCTATGTCCAGCAGTGGACGTCCTATGGCTAAAATGATGATGATGATGCTGAAAACTGCCCCGCAACTCGAGTGGGGAGCGTAGGCATGCAGGTCCCCATGCTTCCTACATACAGCGCCCCTTGCAGTATGACAATGCAGGGCAACAGTTATTCCCAATTTTTTGCCGACTTCCAAAAAGGAGGAAGATCTCAATTCGACTGTTTTTTATTTGCTATTTTTTTATGTTTGCTAACTCAAAACTTTCGACTGGGTGAACCGAATTTGATGGTTCTTTTTTTATTTGAAAGCTTCCCGTGTGGTCCTAATTTGGTCCAGTTCTGACATTTTAATGAAGTCGGTTTTTTAAATTGATAATTATTTGAAGTCATTACAAATATAATCGAAAAATCGCAGCTGATTTTGATAAAACCACTAAAACTTTATTTGTAGTTAAGGTGGATGGCCCAACGCTAAATTGATAAGAGATGGCGTGTAAGTCGTCATTTTTAACCGACTCAAAAAAGGAGGACAGTTCTATGTTCCACTGTATTTTTTTAAAATGTAAGTTCACTGATTTCTCCGCCAACTGATAACTGATTTAAAATAAAATATTCGTTAGGGTTCCAATTTGGTCCCATTGTCACCAAGTCAGGATCTGATGATGGGATCCCAGGGAAATCGAGGGTAACCCTCAAATTTTATAGGCACTTACTTATTACGTTTTTCATATATTTATGAAGTCGGTTTTTAATGTGATCCGCTTGTTAGAAATAATTGTTTACGCTATAAATTGCAATCAATTTTAACTAAATCTTAAATTGTGGCCAGAATTACAATAACGCAACGTCTATACTCAAATTAAAAATATTCTTAATTATTAAACAAAGACATGAATCGCGCAACAAAGTAGATGCTAATTGAACCGATTAAAATATCAAAAAACAATTAACTGAAGTAGTTAATTAGGGTTAGGACGCCCAATTAAGTACCGTGAAAAATCCTCTTACACAGAGCCTAGGCACATATCGAGCGCTTGAGATTATCTCGCGGTCCCTGTCTCTCTCATTGGAAACAACACAAGAGTGTGAGTGACTAACATAATGTCGCACGCACAAGAATAGAGCTGCAAGACCTTGAAAATTAATGAAAAAGCACCTGTTCCCATCACGAATATACCTTGACGACACTGAACAATACAAACGGGCCTAATGTCAGATCATTACTTCATGTATCAGCTATTAACTGGACAATGAAAGCTTAAGAATCTAAAATACGTCCAATAGACCCACTCACATCTGTATTTCTAAGTTACTAGAGCTGGTAATGGATTGACAAGTCCTTAATCCAAAAGATTGGATGCCGGTCGAAGGAGAGCTATTGTTGATGTTGCTTGGGCCTGTATAAATAGTTCAAATGTTTTTGGATGTCATCATTCCGTACTAGTATCTCTCGAAGAATCATCAGGTGTCACAGGGAGGCAAGGGTTGAGAATCTCAGAACCCTTAATATTGATCTCAAGCATCTACTATGAAGGTATGAAAATAAGTTTTATCTAAGGGCTAAGTAGACTTAGTTCTAGTAACCTAGCTTCATCTATTCTCTCTACCCAACAAGAATTTTCTGCAGCCAATATTTCTAATTTTCAGATGTTCATACCACTGATGTGTCTGGTGTCCCTAGTGTTAGCTGAACCACCTGTCGGGTAAGACTTTATTTTTTTTAAACGAAATTTATACTCAATCGTGTTTAATCATGATAAGTACAGCTCTAGCGATGCAGTTGTAGAATGCCCTGTTGCAACTGGGTAGTAAATAAAATGTGTATTTGTTATTTTAGCGATGGCTACCCAGCGGCTCGATCATCCCAAGATGACTTCCACCACGATCATCATGCTTCAGACCACCAAAGATCTCTCTCCCAAGAGTACGGAGCACCAGACTTTGCATCTGCCCGCAACGCCGCCTCCAACGGATACGATTACAGCGCACCGAATTTCAGAAGTTCCAATGCTCGAGGACAGTCACAATACCCTCCTGCTACAGTCCGTGTCAGTTTCAACCAAAGGTTCAGCTCAGCTGCTTCGAGAAGCTCACCTCAAGATCACTTCGAACCTGATGCGAGGAGTCTTTCCCAAGACTACGCTGCTCCTAGCACTCGAAGCGGAATTTCTCAGGAATACGGTGCTCCTTCTTCTAGATCATTGTCTCAAGAGTATGGAGTTCCTTCAATAGTAGCCGCCAGGTCTCTTTCTACTGAGTATGGAATCCCAAATGCTAGATCTTCTCCTTCAGAGGAATATGGTGCACCTTCTGTGGTAGCTGCTCGAAGCAATCAGAATTCACTTTCTAACATCCGTAGTTCTCAACCGTCAAAAGACTATTCAAGGCCAGCAGCTAGGTCTCAGTTTTCATCAGATTCACACAGTTTTTCTGCCCCTTCAGGAAGGTCTAGTGGTTTTGAGGCTCCGAGGCCTTTTTCCAAGCCAGCTTTCGCCGCTCGTAGTGCTCCATCATCGAGTTATAGTGCACCCTCTTCTCGATCCCTATCATCATCTTACGGAGCTCCATCTGCAAGAAGCTCTGACTCTTTCTCTGAAGATTACCAGAAAAGTCCTTCTGAATCGTATGGTGCTCCGAATGCAAGAAGCCTGTCCCAAGAATATGGAGCGCCTTCAAGCCGGAGCAGTCTTAACACCAATGCTATTGCTTCATCCTACTCTCCTAGGTAAGTTTTTCCAATCTAGCTTTTATAAGAATGAATTATTTTTTTAAATTTTTAGAGTGAAGGTGGCTGAGAGGAAGCCTGTTTGCTTTACTATCTGGCAGCACCTACTTTGGTCCTCGGCACTACACCAATGACTTATTATTTAGTACTTACATGAATTATGTGTGCAGTTCCAATGCCATCGCTCAAAACGGTGAAGGAAAGCATCATGAGTTAACCAGCTTGTCTTAGAACCTCATAAGTTTAAATTCACCTTCACCAACATGCATTAGCATTAGCTATCATGGTGGATTAGGGCCCACCCTCTTTCTCTCTCTATCTCACTTTCTTTCAAAGAGAAAGCCTGTGTTCCAGTCACAGACCTCGCATTTTTTTGCTACACAAGTCCCAGCAGTAACGATAGGCTGATAATAATGTTTTATTTTCCCTTTAAATAATTTAAAAGATGAGAAAGTAATTTTGGACCTCAAAACACTATCAATACGGACAATAAACTTGCAAACAACTGCTTGACGGTTACCTAGCAAAAATGTGATGTAATTTTCTGCAAAAGACACCGACAATTGTTATGGCATCAGTTCCAGATCCTCTCCATCATCGACCTACCTACCCGCGTCTCGTAGCGCAGCACCTTCAGAGCAATACGGAGTCCCGGAACAGCGAGACAATGCTGGCCAAGGATATGACTACGCTAACAGAGCTAGAGCTTTAGAAGAGCTCCTCAATCAGGTAAATGTAACTTCTATCAATCAGCCTCATCATAGCATAGAGTGATGGTAGCAGACTAGTATATCATGTGCGCTTTACAATCTGACGACACCCGGTTCGTTCCTTGACATCATTGACTTATTTAGTAACTAAATAAATTATGTGCAGTTTCGTTTCGATGCCATCACTCAAAGACAGCGAAGTAAAACATCGTGAGGAAACCGGTATGTCCAAGAACCTCAAAAATTCAAAGACGACATTCACCAACATGCACTGGGCAAACATGGTGGATTAGGATCCACCCTCTCTCACTCTCTTTCCTCTCTGAGAGAAGGCAGTGTCCCAACAGTGAGAACAGGATAGGCTGATAGTGATGACGATGATCAATTTGCCATGACTGAGTTACAAATTATTATCGGCATGGCTTTGGTAGCGCGTCTGCTTTCTGCAGGAGATTACGATTCCGGCCAGACAGGTGAGAATGAGGTCTGGGTTGTGCGTGTTTTTTGTGTGTCATCGTCATCATCAGCCAGAAGACGTTCACTTATGAACATAGGCCTCTCCCTTTAACGTCCACTGAACAACATCCTGCCATCTGCATTCTGCATCCACTGGATGCCCACGTCTCTCACAATGTCGTCGGTCCATCTAGTAGGAGGCCTACCTACGCTGCGTCTTCCGGTTCGTGGTCTCCACTCAAGAACCTTTCTTCCCCATTTTTTGTGTGTTCAATTTCATTCCCATATATGGAGTCCTAGTGGGGTGTAAGTATGTGTTATATATTTGTGATGATACTTGTTTCAGGAACCAGCGAACTACGACTTCGCGTACCAGATAGAAGACTTCGAGTCCGGTAGTGACTTTGGTCACGCAGAGACGAGGCAGGCGGACCGTGCTGAAGGGTCCTACTTTGTGGTGCTGCCTGATGGAACCAAGCAGGTTAGTAGAACACAGTGGCGGGTTTGCAGTCTTGGCCACACTAGGCCCCAGGCCATATAATAAGTAGCAGCTGCCCTTTTCTCAGTCATCAGTAAATTTTATCCTAGGAATCAAGGTTCATCATGTCTTTTTTTCTCAGACGGTGGAGTACGAGGCTGATGAAGGAGGCTACAAGCCGAGGATCTCCGTGGAGCCTGCTGATGCATCAGCTCGCTCAGGTGGATACGATGACAACGCACAGGACCTTGCCAGGTCTGCTGGGGGACCTTACTAAAGAAACCCTTGCTGCAGTTGTCATGAACGTGTTGATGCTTGGCTTCCATACATGTGAGCAGTACGAACTGGGTAAAAGATTTAAAAGGGCCTCAATTACTCATAAATTTTGACCCCCCTATTAATAAACGTAGAGTAGTTTAGCCTTGGAATAGTTACTCCGTCTTTTGACTTTTTCGATGGAGTTTAACATAAAAAAAATGGCGTAACTATTCTAAGACTACCACGTTTATTAATAAGGGGGTGAAAGTATAGGGTATGAAAATACAAACCTGAAATTGTGAAAAAAAACACGATACAGGAACGTACGTCCTTAACTGTGGGAACCAAACAGTTTTAAATACCTACATCAAGCGTCTTTCACCTAGGCGTTTTTCAGAGCAATCCTGTGTAAGTGAAGCATACATTATATAATGGAAATTTAGAACGGAACATTTTGAAAATTCAGAAAATGGGAAATTTCGAATTGAGTATGGAAAATTGGAAAGGGAATATTTGAAATAAACTTAACAGAAAAGTTTTGGGAAACCATTAAAAATACTAAATTTAATTTTAATTTTACGAACGAACAATGCAAGAAAAAGGATTTGAATAGATTATGTTTTAAGTTAGTAAAATAAGAATCGATACCAGCAAACGACATGGAATGGAAAAGGGAAGAATGATTGTAATACATATAAAAATAATTATCAATTCAAAAACTGACTTCACAAAATTAGTTAATTACTCAATAAATTTGAATTTTCCAGTTATTTTGATTTAAAAGCCAAACTATTAAGCCGATTATGATAACATTTCTATGGGACCAGTGGAGTCTGAAAGTATATCCTTTCAATAAAATAAAAAAACCACTACAGGGATATTACTAAAAATACAATTACAGGGAAATTACAGGGCACACAGAGATTGGACATCTTATATCTCGGGGTGACGAGCGCAGTGCATTGCCATCCAGGGTTTTGAATTGTTGAAGTTCAAAAGAAATTCTGAGTGGCGTTGAGCTGTTATGGACAAGCGTGAAGAGCCATCAGGTGAGCGACTTCGCTGGTCTTGTCAGTCAGTATCATAAAAAAAAATGATGGAATTCTTATAGATAACAAACATATAAAAAAATAGTAGTCGTCTTTTTTTGAAGTCGGTTAAGAATGTGGAGAAAAAATTGAGATTATTATGGATAGATGAATTGGTATAGGTAAATATAGGTCGAAAGAATAGAGTTTGATATTTACCTAACTAACCCGGTATTTATAAGTAGCTTAGAACTTCAAACGTCACCCGCGACACATACTTGGAAAATAATGAATGGCGAAATAATACTCTAAGCTCATTGAGTAACAAAATTAATGAATATGTCAACTGATCCCGCGGGATTAGTATGGGGTAGGAAAACGTCAGCCGCAACATATCCGTGGAAAATAATGAATGGCGAAATAATGCTCTATGCTGATTGGAATAATAAAATTAATGAATATGTCACCTGATCTCGCGGGATCAGTCTTGGGTAGGAAAACTTCAGCCGCAACACATCCGTGGAAAATTATTAATGACGAAATAATACTCTACGCTGATTGAGAATAATAAAATTAATGTCAACTGTCCCGCGGGATCTGTATGATGTAGGAAAACATCACCCGCAAAACATCCGTGGAAAATTATGAATGATGAAATAATACTCTAAGCTCATAGAGAATAATAAAATTAATGAATGTGTTAACTGATCCCGCAGGATCAGTATGAGGTAGGAAAACATCACCTGCAACACATCCGTGGAAAATGATGAATGACGTAATAATACTCTAAGCTCATTGAGAATAAGTTAATGAATGTGTCACTGATCCCGTGAGATCAGTATCGGGTAGGAACAGTTGACGTATAGCGGTAGAAAGAGAGAGCGGCGGGTGACCGAAAATTTTGACATTGATAGGTGATTGATGGATTGATGGTTTTTGATGAAACTGGCAACGAATAATGGAAAACCGAGCAATTGACTTGGCGAGTGAAAATGGTCATGAAATGTGTTCTTTAGTAATTTATAATCTTATTGTGATATTAGAAAATGAAGCTCAATAAAAAAGCAATATTATTTACGAAGTTTTATTTTTGAAAATTGACTATGTTCACTGATATCTCCTCAAATTATTGACCGATAAAAAAAATCTTCCAGTTTACTCCCATTATCACCAAGTAAGGATCTCATGATGGGATCCCAGGGAAATCGAGGGCAACCCTTAAATTTTATATCTTATTACGTTTTTCGTATATTTTCTAAGCTGTTCAAGTATTTCTCAAAAGTTATGTGTAGTTTATCATTATGGATGAGCTGATGATGAAGGGTACAACTCTTGGGCAGTAGCACAGACCTAAAAAAATTGCTACACAATGGGCAGTTGGTAAATAAAACCGGCAATGTGCGGACTCGCGCACGAAGGGTTCCGTACCATTATCTATAAAAACGACCAAAAAACACGTTTTTTGTATGGGAGCCCCCCCCCCCCCTTAATATTAATTGTATTTTAATTTAATAACATTTTTAAACTGAATATTTAACTAATTAAATAAATTGTGAATATTTCAAGCGTCTACCTGTTGCCGTTACGAATATCGAGCAAAAACGAGCAAAAAAACGTTGTATGGTAGCCCCCTTAAATATTGTTTTTTTAGTATTTGTTGTTATAGTGGCAATGGAAATACATCATCTGTAAAAATTTCAACTGTCTAACTATCACGGTTCATGAGATACAGCCTGGTGACAGATGGACGGACAGCGGAGCCTTAGTAATAGGCTAATAGGGTCCCGTTTTACCCTTTGGGTACGGAACCCTAAAAACTGTAGTTCCACGTTCAAATAACCATTGTCACAGTGTAGGTATATAAGTAACACAACTCATTATACGATCACGCCGCGCTAATCAGTCCAATCAATTAAGACCAAGGATGTTTCATCATGTTACAAGCAAACAATTGGAAATAATCGAACGTTTGCACCATTTTGATTGCCTCTTGACGCGTTCCCAATTCACGCCAACAGCGCCAATTACGTCATCGTCAGCGTCATCTTAGTGATTTGATAGTAATAGGGTTCCGTACCCAAGGGGTAAAACGGGACCCTATTACCAAGGCTCCGCTGTCCGTCCGTCTGTCCGTCTGTCACCAGGCTGTATTTCATGAACCGTGATAGTTAGACAGTTAAAATTTTCACAGATGATGTACCTATTTCTGTTGCCGCTATATTTTATTTTTATGACGTGACGAGCGAAGTCGCTCGTCTGATGGCTCTTCACGCTTGCCCAAAACAGCTCAACGCCACTCAGAATTTGGAACGTCAACAGTTCAAAACCCTGAATGGCAATGCACTGCGCTCGTCACCCCGAGATATAACATGTAAAATCTCTGTGTGCCCTGTAATTTTGCTGGAAAGATTGCCCTTCAATCCGGAACACAGTAGTGTATAACAACAAATACTAAAAAACAGAATAAAATTAATATTTAAGAGGGCTCCGATACAACAAACGTGATTTTTTTTTGCTTGTTTTTGCTTGATATTGAATTGATTTGATAACGGCAACAGGTAGACACTTGAAATATTCACAGAATATTTATTTATATGTTAACTTTAAAAATAAATAATTAAATTAAAGTAAAATATTTAAGGGGGGCTCCCATACAACAAACGTGATTTTTTGCCATTTTATTTAATAATGGTACGAAGCCCTTCGTGCGCGAGTCTGACTCGCACTTAGCCAGTTTTATTCTTATCTGTGGTGAAAACGAATAAAAAATAAAACCGGCCAAATGCACCACCACATAAATCGTTAACTACCAAAGTTCCTACAACAAAATTGTGCAAAAAGACAACTTCGCGCACATGCGGTCACCCATCCAAGTACCGACCGCGCCCGACGTTGCTTAACTTCGGTGATCGCACGAGAACCGGTGGTGAACAGAAATTTGTCACCGACTCGCACTTGGTCAGTATTTATTATTTGTTGTTTTACTTTAGAGTGTGTACTATAATCATGCCAAGTTTGACGGTTGTAGGTAAGTACGTATAGCAAATACAAAAATAGGCACGCTAAAAAAAAAGATTACCTATCGTTGGCACCAAAGAGAATGTAACGCTACGCTAAGATGGTTGGCACTGTTGACTTCTTCTGGTTTTTCTGAGACTGACATGGATTCGGAACGCGGCTATCGTGTACCTTTTGATACACGTCATGTCTAGCTACCGCTATTTGACCGCTTTGATTAAACCGCACTAATGCCGGCTACTACGCCTTGTTGAGACCAAAATCGTTTTTGCCCATTTTTATTTTGGTATTTCAGTTTTTGACTTGTCCGTCTCAAGCTTTGGATATTCTTGTAGAGCCACGTAGTTATTATCTTCTCATTTGTAGATGGGTATGAGCAGACCTAGATCTAAGTGTTGGAGAAATCTGCCCCGGGCGGCAATTTAAGGGGCACACCATTATCACCATTATGTCTATACGGTGGCCAAGAAATTTATATACTACGTAGTATATAAATTCCTTTATGGTGACCCATATAAATATACCCTCTACTAACTGTACTCAGGGCCGTGTTTAAACTACCCTGAGGCCCTGGGCACATTAGGAAAAACCTGGCTACTCTTGTTCTTACTAATATTTATTATAACATGTATCCCGTGGCTTGGGGTGAGAAGTTTTGTGTAGGGAGGTTTTTTCATTCGAAAGCAGTTTTCATGAATGTTGTTTTTAGCCGAGTTGGATCAAAATCTGTAAGTGAACTCTTTTCCAAATCAGTCGTAGATAAATTGATCCTGAATAACCAACTACTAAGTTGGTAAGAACCTTATACTACGCATTCATCATGTGTATAGTACCTATTTACAAATTAAGATAATAATGAACTAGTGTTTATTTTAAATCAAACGATATCAATGATCATGACCTACATGAAGATAAATAATCGTTCTATTTTGTAAACACCATTCTTCAAAGTAGACGCATACAAATAAATAGTGAAATATGATTAAATACTACTTTATACTAATTATTTTAATCGTTTGTGATGCCAAAATTCGAATAGAAATCAAAACATCGAAATTTTTGAACAGGACGATTATAAAACATGATGGAAGTGACATAAAACAAGTGACTGTTAACGAAATTCAACTCTTTAATATAACAAATGACAATCTTAAACGAGGAGTTGGAATCGAAATGGGTAAAGTTCCCGACGAAATATTCCTAAAAGATCCCACGGTTTACGGCGAAGTTTACAAGAAATACAAATGGCCGGACATAAAAAGAAAATTGAGTGTCAGGAACATAACGATCGTCGAATTCATCAAAGAAGACGTTATTTTAATGAGAAACGATCATATCAATAACTGTACAGCCATTGTTAAGTCTAAAATAGATCTAGAAGAACCTATAACGAATACAGTAACTGCTATTTGGGACAGAGAAGGATTACCTGAAGATGAAATAAAATATAATGTTGAAATTGAATTAGATTATGGAAAAATTGTACACGAAGCGGTTTGGAGAGACAATAATACATCAACTTTTGATATGGCTATTAGAGAAACACGAGGCGCTATAGAAATTCAATCCGGACAGAGTATAGTAACTAAATTATTAGCAGAAAAAGTGTTATTGCTTATCAAAATAGAAATGGATGCGCATTTAGTAGGGAATATTGTGGCGAACTATGCCCACACGTATGGAAAATATCATCTGTGGTCTCCAACTGTTGGCAAAATAATGAGAGCTGCTAAATTAAAGAATGAAATAACAACGAAACTGCTTCTAGAAGTAAGATATTACACAAATGCAAGGCTAAATGTGGTAGATACAGATACAGGTGCAGAAATTGTTAATAAAGAAAACAAAGTCCAAAGAAAATGGAAACGAAAATTTAATTTTAGTTAAATAAATGCATACCTACTATAATCAATGTGTTTATTATTTTTTCAGGGATATCTTTGGCCCTAGTACGAGCACTTGCGAAAAAGTATTCGTTCCGTGAACGATAGCAAAATGCATGAAAAATTGAACAGCGCTTCTATCGGACGTAAAGGGAAACTGAATTTTTCATACATTTGCTATCGTTTACGGAACGAATACTTTTTTGCAAGTTCTTGTACTAGCCCCACTTATGTCAAAACCATACCTAAACTATGTATTATGTTTAATACGGTAATACCTACTAGGAGTACAAGGTAAGGCAATAACTAAATCTAAAAGTATGTACTTATCTTAATTTATTTGCTAAGGTCTTTTCCCGCTTGCTTTGTTAGTTCAATCCTCAGTAGTCTGCAAAAAGACGTGGCAAAACGGTGAATTAAAAATAGTAATCAAGTGGATCACATTAAAAACCGGCTTCAAAAATATATGAAAAACGTAGTAAGTGCTTATAAAATTTGAGGGTTGCCCTCGATTTCCCTAGGATCCCATTATCAGCTGCCTTATTATGGATCTTTGATCGGGATCGCGAGTGTCAGAATTTTGACACTTGAACGGGGTTATGACGCAAAAAAATTTGATAACTCGCGATCCCGATCAAAGATTCATAATAGCCCTGCCTGAGGTAGATCGGCGCTGGTAACCTGCTTCCTACGTGAATACGCCCTTAAGACAGTTAAGACGAGGCGGTATGGCTTTAGCCTGCTCTGTAATGGGCGAAAAATACAAAAAGTGTATTGTCAAATTTGATAATGACAACCTTGAAAAAAAACAAATAAATAACTGTCGAGGGTTGCCAGCATAGCTCTATTTAGGCTAGATTTAACATTTTTTCTTTTTTTACAGCCCCATATAATATGATTTAGCCCCTCCTTATCATTCATAATGATTTAACCTTGTATTATCTTTCGTCAAAACCCTAAACAACATGGAAACAAACCGTTTCATACTCTATTTAATTTAATTCTTTGAGTTACTTTATGTTTATAAGTAACTCAAAGAATACAGTTTTGTATTAGATAAGAATGTTGTTAGCTAATAACTTGTTAATAATTTTGATTTAGTAAAAACAATACTGAAAGATCTAAAATTCTGTATTTTATCCGAAATCTACACAGTGTAGTGTAAGTAGACAATATATTTTATAAAATCTAGTAGTTTTGTTAATATATAGCAATCTAGGCCTATTTTTGAATATTTGGACAAACCTAGCCTTATTGTTTAAGTCGATTTAGCCCTATATCGATAGCATGATTTCGAGTTTATCGAGATGACATTTTGGCAACACTGCAAATGTCGTCAAAAGTTCGAAGGTTCGGTTGATCTCACGCGTAATTTTAATATATTTTTAATAAATCGATTAATCCTGATTGTGTGTGAAAAATACGTAGATTTGTGAAGAATTGGCATGTTAGTTTAGCTAGAATCCAAATATTGCCCCACTCATATAATAATAGTGCCACAAAAATCTAACTTCACTGTATTTTCATGCATTGTATTTTTTATTTTCGCAATAACATTTCCTCATTAAAAATTAATAGCATTTGTATGTTTATGTCATATTTTATTTAACTGTTTGCTGTAATTTGTGGCCCCCATAGAAATAATCATGGTCTTTGAGATGATAGGAATCTATATATCTGTGCCACTGTACGCAGTTGGGTAAGTCATTTTATTTATTTAATATCGATTTATTGGCACGATGCCGGCTGATTAAATAGCTAGCGTCAAGGATGCTACAGTTTACATGTAAATATAGTATCTAACAGTCATCCTACCATAGCAACAGTAGTTTGAGGCCCCATTTTTTAGAACTTTCACTGCCCTCGTTTTTCAGTTCCAGTATAATAAAAACTTACCTACTTGCAAATTCAAAATATTTATTTTGCAGAAACATAGGTACATTGTGTTGGTATATAAATAATATATAATTAATCCCAGCATAAAAAAAAAACTGAGTCACCTCAAATGACCGTTGACCCTGTGTTTATTGTCTGCGTTTTGTGTAACTGTTGAGTCTTCTAAATTAGAATATAAATCAATTGACTGTAAATTATAATCTAAAGACTGAAAAATTATAATCTCTCTTTGTCAATTAATGAAATAGTTGTTTATTCCAGGACTCTGCTTCTCGGAGCGACGATCACGGCGAGTCTGTTCATGATCCACGTGGCTGTGGTGCCTCTCATCTTCAAATACTCCAAGACATTCAGACGGAGTCTAGTCTTCGCTAACTTTGGTAATATTCCATACTTGCTGCGCCCCGCGGTTTCACCCGCGTGGTAATGATGGTGATGATGAAAAGTACCCTATAAGTTAATCCAGGACATAAGCAATGTATATTCCAAATTTCATACAAATCCATCCAGCCGTTTCTGCATAATTGAGTAACAAACATCCATCAACAAACATCATGTGAAAGTTTCCGACAAACTTTCACATATATGATATTAGTGTGATTATTTAGTGTCTGCTGGTACCCATACACTTTTTTTAATTTATTTAATGATAGGCTTGCGTTTGACCGCCATCTTGCACAATGTTAAGCGATGATGCAGTCTAAGATGGAGCATGCTTTCCATAAGAATAAGAAACAGTCTGAGAATAAGATCAGTCAGAGCTGAGTCTCACTCTCTCGGCTAATGAGCGAGCAAGACAAAATTCAAAGTAAGATTATTTTAAGAATCTTTTTGAGGTCGTGGTAGCCCACCTGAAGTCTTGTCTTGTCTCAAAAGCTGTTTCTCTAATACCTATATTGATAGGTAAATGCTTCGATCAAAAAAATACAAAATGCCACAATGACACGCTAATCGCGGCAATACTCAATCTGGCTGGACTCAATACGCAGCCAGATTGAATCCACAGTCACGCGATAGTTGCACAAGCAGTAACACACCGTAAGAGCCGTAACAGACACGTCAACTTGGCTGATGTACCACCGTCTGACCAACGGGAGAGAAAAAGAAAATTGACTTTTTCTCTCGGGAGAAAAGTTACCACTTGCAATTCAGACATAATGGCCGTCTCGCTTGCTCAATGACGGTTCACGGGTTTTGATGACGTTGTGCAAATCGAACAGACATTAGAGAATTGAGCCGTAAATGTATAAATATATGGCTGGTTTTTTGTAAAATAGTTTTGTTTCGATATAACAGCTATGTTGTATGTTTATATATGAAATTGCAAATGTTTATTGACTATCATTTTCTACGCGTTGTGATTTCTATGTATAATTTTTCGAAGGGTAAATGGGTTAATTCTTATTAATCATTGATAAAAACCCTGATATTCAAATACCTTTATCAGTCATGCACTCAATGTACTTAAATTATAACAAAATTAGACCGGGTTATTTGGAAGACAAATATACAAACACATATTATGTTTATTATCATGGAAACGGACGTGGTTTGCTCACATTTTACTTATATGATACCCAAAGCGAGAAAGAGCCGCGCGGGCGCATTCTATAATTCTCGCAGTTTAAAAAACTAAAAAACACGCCACAAAATCGCAAATCCTGAAGATCCTGGCAAAGATAATGGGACAAACTATTTAAAATATTGCATTGTCATCGCTCCTTGATATGTGTGCAAAATTTCAATTTAATTCGACGTTTTGAAGTAATTAAAAATCATGTTCAAAGATTTTATTATTTATTATTATTATTTATTAAACCCGAATGCGGTTGAAACTATAGTGGGAGTAATTGGCTTAATCATTTATGAGTAATTCTCTTTTTTTCTCTCGTAATTTTTTTTATTTTCCTGTGCAATAGGGTAGATGACTCATGTTTATATCGTTGCAACAAATAGGTTTGATGAAGTTTTTAAGTAAATATAATATGTTTATTAAAAAAAAAAATTAAATCGGTTATTAATGTTCTGATATATAAGCGTTTAAAGTTTTTGGTAGAGAAAACTCTCCCTTTCCACAAAACAAAAAAATTACGGCACGCCTCTGTGCGTCATACTTGTCAGAATAGAATTTATATAGCGTACAGAGAAGTGACGTCATAATGTGCTGTTTCGCGCTCTCTGTCTAGCATGATATTAAAATGCTTATAAGTAGCTTATTTTTGATGAGATTTTCATTTTGTTTTCATTAATCATATTTACGGGCTACACTTTAATAGGACAATTTAAAAAAAACAGTCTGAAAGCTACCAAACTTCACAGGATCACTCGCAGACCTAATCTGAAGATTGCCTGAAAATTTCATCAAAATCGGTCCCGCCGTTTCGAAGTATATTATAGTACATACATACACACATCGTCTTTCATATATGTACATAGATCTGTTTCGTTTTACAGTACAATGGCCACTACACATAGATTTCGAGAAGCCTTCAAAAAGCGGCATAGATGGCGCTCGCAACTTCGATCTAGAGTACCACTCTGAGGTTGATAACTGTCACATAAAACTAGGTAAGACACATCACATTAATACATTCTTCGCACTCACACACCCTTATTAAGACGGTTTCACAACTCAGATACTAAAATAAGTTTCTTCAAAAAAAAAAATGTCTAACCGGTACTTTAACTGAAATGTTGATGTTTGTTAAAGCTAAAGTAAGATGGTGCAACCTACCCTTACTGTTGTATTCTGTGGAAATAGTGCCGAATAAATGAATGGTTTCCGCCCCGACAGCTGATATGATCTTGATTATTTCTAAGGTTGCCTAGAAGAGATAGCTTATAGCGATAAGGCCGCCTATTGTTTCACTAGTTTTAAGTTGTTTTTTAAATAATTATGTACCTACTAGCTGCGCCGCGCGGTTTCACACACGTGGTGATGAAAATTAGTGATGGTGATGATGATGAAAAGTAGCCTATGTGTTAATCCAGTATCTACAAAGGACCAGCCATTTCTACGTGAAGGAGTAACAAACATACTCACTCACACACTTACAAACTTTCACATTTATAATACCAGCCACCCGCCCCGGCTTCACACGGGTGTTAGCTCGGCCTTCAGCCTTGCTAGAATTTCATCCAAATCGGTCCAGCCGTTTTTAAAGTAGCCTATGAGCGTTCCAGACTATAATATATATCTGTGTCAAATTTCATCCAGATCCGTTCAGCCGTTCTGGCGTGATTGAGTAACAAATATCCATCCATCCATCCAAACTTTCACATTTATAATACTAGCTGCGCCCCGTGGTTTCACCCGTATGGTGATGAAAATCGGTGATGATGACGATAATGAAAAGTAGCTTATCTGTTAATCCAGGACATAAGCAATGTATATTCCAAATTTCATCCAAATCCATCCAACCTTTCACATATATGATATTAGTGTGATTATATTGGGATGAGTGTGATATAATTTTTGGCGTGAACAACTGAACAATGAAGAGTTATCTATCTATCTATGATGATGATCACTCAGCACCATTGTTGTGACTCCTTGCAGGCGTATGGCACATTCTACCCAAGTCTGTCTACGAGAGACTGAAAGGCAGTTTCGATGGCACAGCAAAGAAGGAAGAACTGAACCGGCTGATGGAAGAGGAACTGGCCAATTCGAAGACACCAGTAGTCCTATATTTACATGGTAATTTTTTACAAGCTTTCATTTAACACACTGTTCCTACTTAACCGACGAAAAAAGAGGACGGTTCTATGTTCCACTGTTTTTTTTAATGTATGTTCATCGATTTCTCGGTCAACTTGTGACCGATTAAAAAAAAAATTATTTGGTAGGGTGTACTTCCAATTTGGTCCCATTGTTACGCAAGTCAGGATCTGATGATGGGATCCCAGGGAAATCGAGTGCAATCCTCAAATTTTATAGTCACTTATTAGGTTTTTCATAAATTTTCTAATTAGCTGTCCAAGTATTTGCGTCTGAGAATCATCTCATATGGATGAGCTGATGATGAAGGGTGCAACTCCTCAATGGTTAGGAGTTGAAAGAAAATTCTTTCAAAACTAAATGTACATCTATTTAAGTATGTATTTAAAAATATATATGTACGTATATCAGTCTCTGGCAGCCATATTACAAGCTTTGCTTAGTTTGGGGTCAGATGACCGTGTGTGCAAAAATGTCCCAGATATTTATTTATTTTTATTCATTTATATAGACCGATAGTTGTATTCTTTCATAATATTAGAACCGACTTCAAAAAGGCGAAGGTTGGTATAGGTAGGTCGAGATACAATACCTAAATATATAAAGTCACAAACGTGCCAAAAAATGTCCTAAACAAAACTCGGCGCAGACTTTTTGGTTAGTTGTAAGGCAACCACGACCCGACTACAACGCCGCGCGATGTCAGTGCTACGATGAAATACTCGTAGCAGACAAGCGACGTTGAACACTATGCAAGCGACATAACGTCTAAATTGTAGTAAATGTGGCATTGTGAACTATATAATTGATGTCTAGGTATGTACAACGACGCTCGGACGATTATTGACTGTTTTCTCTTAGAGATTGTGACTCTATAGGTTTTGTATATCTATGTTGTCATGTTTATATTCCATCACCAAAGGATAAACCATAAAGAAAACTTCGTGAGGAAGCCATAATGTTCTTTACGATGTTTTCTGCTCCGTTTTACATTGACTAGGGTTGAGCAATGATCTCAAAGTAGGTCTTGGCCTCCAACTGACTGCCCCGGTGGCTCAGTTGGTAGTGAACCTACTTTCTGTGCTTGGGGGCGTGGGTTCGATCCCCAACTAGGACAAACATTTGTGTGATGAACATTTGTGTTTGTTCTATGTCTGGGTGTTAATATCTATTTATGTATTTAAAAATATATATGTATGTATAGCAGTCTCTGGCTGTCATATTACAAGCTTTGCTTAGTTTGGGGTCAGATGACCGTGTGTGCAATAATGTCCCAAATATTTATTTATTTTTATTTAACTATAAAAGGTGCCAATCACCAGACCAGCGGTACTTGACACGCCCTACTGGGCGACATCCTGGGGCCTTACGCCTACCTATTATAAACGATTCGGTTTAGGTGATTGCGAAAAGTTGCGCGACCGCAAACCATGTCTCGGTGCGTTTAGGTTCGCGTTCGCGTGATTTTGCAAGCTGCGCGTTTTCGAGCCCGCGGTTAGAGTTAGGCGTAAGGCCCCTGTTGTCGCGTGACCCACCTGTATAATACTTCTTGTTGCGGTGTCACCCGGGTGTAGATTCCTACATTTTTCTGACATAGAAAGTATCTTATGTCGTTATATATCTGTAATACTATATTTAGTGAAATAAATGAATATGAATTCACAAAAATTTTCTGCAATGTATGTACTATAAAACTTTAACTTCAAAAAAGAGGAGATTCTATGTTCCACTCTCTTTTTGAAGTCAAAACTTCTTAAGGCGCGTTATGCACTTTTTGTGTGAACAAAAATTATGGAACTAGCGTCATCGCTGTACCGTGTATTTTAAAACAACGCCATCTTTTGTAGAATAGGTGAATTACTAGTTAAGTTTTCACTTCTGACGTGCAGTCCTACGACTGTTTTTTTTTTAATGTATATTCACCGATTTTTCCGCCAATTAGGAATTGATTTTGATGATTCCTTTTTTGTTTGGTAGGCCTTACTTCAGAGCTGGCCAAATAGAGGTGGATAAATTTCACCAAAATCGGTTTAGCAGTTTGGGTTTTAAATCAAAATAACTGTAAAAAAATATGTCATCCAAGTAAACGAAATTACGTATTTTAAACTAATTTTGAAGTCGGTTTTTTTAATTGTATTTTTTTTTATTGTTTTGTGTAGTATTGCAGTAAATTTTTTTTTTTCATTCTCTGCCCTTCCAATTATCGCTATGTAAAAAAATGTGTCCATCAATTATTTTGTTGTAGCGTGAAAGTAGAAAAAAAGTTATTTATGTGATAATTATTATTTTCAGGTAATTCAAATTCACGAGCCACATATCATAGAATAATGTTGTACAAATTCTTCCAAAAGATGGAGTTCCATACGATAGCCTTCGATTACAGAGGTAATTTAATTTATATTTTATAGTCTTTGAGACAGGATTATATGCATATTGAAATGCATTTGCATGTTGCATTATGCGTTTGCATGTCGCATGTTGCATATACATTTGTATATTTTTCGAAATTTGGAATGCATATGCAACACGCAAATGCATACGTTAAGTCAATATGAAAGCAATCTAGCATTACCTCTTTATAAGGTTACGTCAACTTTAAAGCAATCTAGCATTACATCTTTCCAAAGGTACATCAATTTGAAAGCAATCTGGCTTAACCTCTTTACAAGGTTACGTCAACTTAAAAGCAATCTAGCATTACATCTTTACAAGGTTACGTCAACTTGAAAGCAATCTGTCGTTACCTCTTTACAAGGTTACGTCAACTTGAAATAAATCTACCATTACCTCTTTACAATGTTACGTCAATTTGAAAGCAATCTAGCATTACCCCTTTACAAAAAAAAGTCAACTATAAAGCAATCTACCATTGCCTCTTTGCAAGGTTATGTCAATAAATCTAGCATTACCAAATTACAAAGTTACGTCAACTTTAAAGCAATATACCGTTACCTCTTTACAAGGTTACATCAATAAATCTAGCATTACCCCGTTACAAGGTAACGTCAACTTGAAATAAATCTAGCATTACCTCTTTACAAGGTTACGTCAACTTGAAATAAATCTACCATTACATCTTTACAAGGTTACGTCAACTTGAAAGAAATCTAGCTTTACCTGTTTACAAGGTTATGTCAACTTGAAAACTATCAAGCGTTACCTCTTTGCAAGGTTACGTCAGCTTGAAATAAATCTAGCATTACCTCTTTACAAAATTACGTCAACTATAAAGCAATCTACCATTGCCTCTTTACAAGGTTACGTCAAATTAAATTAAATCTAACATTACCTCTTTGCAAGGTCACGTCTTCTTGAAAGCACCTTGGCTTAGTATGTTGTGTTCATATTGCAGGGTATGGTGACTCGACGAATGTGTGCCCGACCGAGGCAGGCGTAGTCGAAGACTCGCTCGTAGTCTACCAGTGGCTGCAGAAAGCCACTCAACGGCTCGACCAACCAGCACCGCCCATCTTCATCTGGGGACATTCCCTAGGTAAATATAACATTTTATTTAACACACATAATCCTTGTGGAAACACATTCATAATTGTTTCTTACATCATCATAATTTCAGCCGTAGGACGTCAACTGCTGGACATAGGCCTCCCCATCGATCTCCAAATGGGCCGGTTGGAAGCGGCCTGCATCCAGCGTTTTTCTGCGGTCTCTTTTAGATCGTCTGTCCATCTTGTGGGTAGCTGCCCTTACCGGTCCGTGCATCGGCTATCTGTTCTTATTTCTATAGGCGGAAACTTGTAATTGGCCCAGTCTCCTACTAGATTTTTAGGGTTCCGTACCCACAGGGTAAAAACGGGACCCTATTACTGAGCCTACGCTGTCTGTCTGTCAGTCTGTCCTGCTTTAAACTGCTGTATCTTTGGAACAGTAATAGATAGTATTAATTTTCACAGAATATGTAATGTTACGGCGGATTAACTAAGAAATAATAATAAAGTCAAAACAAAAGGGATGGACGTTTGTTAGTCAGTCACGCAGAAACGGCTGGATGGATTTGGATGAAATTTGGAATATACATTGCTTATGTCCTGGATTAACACATACGCTACTTTTCATCGTCATCATCATCACTACGGTGAAACCGCGGGGCGCAGTTAGTATATGATATTAGTGTAATGCAAAAATGGTTTCAGGAACGGGTATATCTTCAGCGCTGGTGGGGCTCATGTGCGAAGCCCTACCGCTTCCCCGGGGACTCGTACTCGAAGCACCCTTCTCCAACCTAGCGGACGAAGTGAGGCATCATCCGCTCTCTAAGGTACATTCACTCAGGGTTTCTCAAAGCGATATGCGTGCCCCTGCCCCGGTGGCTCAGTTGGTAGTGAACCTGCCTTCTGTGCTAGGAGGCGTGGGTTCGATTCCCACCAAGGGCAAACATTTTTTTGTGTGATGAACATTTGTGTTTGTTCTATGTCTGGGTGTTAATATCCATTTGAGTATGTTTTTAAAAATATATATGTATGTATATCAGTCTCTTTGTAAATCTGGCAGCAATACATACTAACATTGAGAGAGATAAGAATTGAGAACCGCCTTCTTTTTTGAAGTCGGTTTTGAGTTCTTTTTTGAACAAGAGACACGTTTTTTTTTATCGCGTATAAGTCTGCGTTTGACCATCAACTCGCCTGTTGGTAAGCGACTGTCGAAGATGAAGCACGCAGACTTAGAAGATACCTGTTCACTCTTGCCTTGAAAACTCCAGATTATAGATTAGATATATGTATATGTATTTTATTTATAATGTTTATGGTATGTATGTAGCATTAGCATTAAACACTGTTTTAAACTATCACGGTTGTTCACTAAAGTTATATGATTATTTACGGGATATTTACCGTGGTAAGGTTGTGGAAGGACGGTAAATATCCCGTAAATAATCATATAACTTTAGCATTAGCATTGTGTATTTATTGTATACATTATAAATAAATAAAATGTTGGGAAATCTATATTTATCTATATTTTATGTGCACAACCGACCGTGTTATTTTTTTGTTAGTCCTGTCCATCCTAAGGTTGCCTGGAAGATATGGCTTTAGGCGATAAGGCCGCCCATTATACTGCATTTTTTATAATATAATAATAATCATTTATTTCTAGTAACATAGACTCATACAAATCATCAAATAATAATAGAAAAGAATAATAGTAGCTAGTCACATTTATGTTAGTTAAAATTTCATTTGTAATTTTCGGTGTTTAATAAAGAGATATTTATTGCATTATATCTCTCAGGAAACAAGGAAAAAAAATCGTATAGAAAAAACTCTTTCTCTCCCGCAGTTAGTAACATGGCTACCCTACTACGACTCCACCTTCATAGCTCCGTTCAGAACGCACCCTGAACACCTGTTCCAGTCCGACAAGCACTTGACCAAAAATAAGAAACTGCCCGTTTTGATACTACACGGCAAAGATGATGTCGTAGTGCCGTTCCTAGTTGGACTCAAGGTAATTGCCAGTTATTCAACCGCCAAGCAGTAGTGTGCAAACACTACTGTATTTTTACTACTGTACGGTAAGCGCAGCGTAGGATGTCCACCCACAAGATGGACAGACGACCTAAAAGAGACCACAGCAAAACGCTGGATGCAGGCCGCTTACAACCGGCCCTTTTGGAGATCGATAGGGGAGGCCTATGTCCAGCAGTGGACGTCCTATGGCTGAAATGATGATGATGAACCTGCTTCAAGACATCTGCTTAGCACATAACCGATGACACAAAAATCGACACCGCCTTATGGTTGATATTCCGAATCCCATACGAAGCGCTTTGAAAGTTCCACTTTTATTGTGCGAACTGCTAGTCTGTGGAATACGCTATCAGAATGGGTGTTCCCCGATAGTTACAATCTGGGTGCCTTCAAATCACGAATGAATTGGTTTCTTCTAGGCAAGCGTGCTCCATTGTAGACCGCATCATCGCTTAACATCAGGCGAGTAGGCGGTCAAACCTATTCCTAAATATAAAATAAATACAATCATTAGACATAGACATAATTTATTTGTGGCAAAAAAAAGCAATGTACAATAGAAAATTAAAACGATAAAAATTTAAAATTAAACATTACACATACACACACATCATCAGCCAATTAACGTCCACTGTTGGACAAGGCCTCCCTCATAGAGAGGGGTGTTGCCATAATCCCCACGCTTGGCAGGCGGCTTGGGGATCGCAGTACGTTCACCGTGAACTATTAGGACGCTGCTGCCCATCCTCCGGTGGTTCTGGCAATCATTAAATAAATAAAATAAAAACAGATATTTTTTTTGCCTTCGTCTTATCTCCACAGTTGTACCGAGCAATAGTGCACTCTCGCTCAGAAGGGGATGCCCCGTGCAAACTGCACGTCTACGAGAAATCAGAAAACTTGGGACACAAGTACATCTGCCTCGCTAAGGACTTGCCTCAAGTTGTCGGGTGAGTTGCTGAATTTAAGTGTACCAACCCTCAGACAGAAAAAGCCGGCAAACTGAAGTGGGACTGGGCCGGCCACGGAAGTAGAATGTCGGATGAGCTGTGGGCTAGAACCACTAGAGAATGGCTGCCGCATGCCAAGGCCCAGAAAAAGATGGCGGGACGAGCTTGACTCCCACGCAACAGACTGGTTCACCATAGCACAGAACAGAGAGGAGTGGAAGAAAGGAAAGGAGGCCTTTGCCTTGTAATGGGATGACCACGGCTGAAATAAAATAAATAAAAACCCTCAGAAAAAACTTTCGACTGGGTGAACCGATTTTGATAACTCATTTTTTATTTAAAAGCTGGTGCTTCCCGTGTGGTCCCATTTCAATTTGGTCCAGTTCTGACATTTTATGAAGTCGGTTTTTAGGGTTCCGTACCCAAAGGGTAAAACGGGACCCTATTACTAAGGCTCCGCTGTCCGTCTGTCACCAGGGTGTATCTCATGAACCGTGATAGACAGTTGACATTTTCACAGATGATGTATTTCTGTTGCCGCTAAAACAAATACTAAAAAACAGAATAAAATAAATATTTAAGGGGGCTCCCATACAACAAATGTGTTTTTTTTTGCCCGTTTTTGCTCTATATTGATAACGGCAACAGGTAGACACTTGGAATATACACAGAATATTTAGTTATATGTTATATTCACTTTAAAAATAATTAAATTAAAATAAAACTAATATTTAAGGGCCCCCTTAAAACATACATGTTTTTTTGCCGTTTTTATAGATAATGGTATGGAACCCTTCGTGCGGGAGTCCGACTCGCACTTGACCGGTTTTTAATATTGATATAATTATTATATATATAGAAAATATATTGTTTTTTTTGTTTCAGTGAATTCGTCTCCAGCCTTCATTGAAGATATTCAAGATTTTTATACTCATTATAATACAAGGTCTGGCATTCCGTTAGTGACACATGGCTACGTCACTGTATAATTGCCATGCTATCTTTATGCCAAATTTCATCTAAATCCGTCCAGCCGTTTCAGCGTGAAGAAGTAACAAACATACACACACTCTCACACACACGCACACACACACACACTCAATCAAACACTTTCGCATTTATAATATTAGTGTGATGCTATTGGTAACACAGCGCCGATGACGTAGGCTTGTGTCATCCACGCGACCTTTGTCTCTCGGAATGCCATAGGTATATTATTATACAATGCTTATATACCCAAGTCTTAGTCAATTATAAATATGTGCCTAAATAGGACGCTTAGCTTTTACAATACATTTCGGCCTCACTTAAAAACGTTACTTAAGTTGGAACGTTTCACGTATGGCGGGAAATTCAAATTTCAAACAGTTTTTTTGTTGTAGCTAGGCCGAGTAATTATTGTAAACGATCATGATGTTTGCGAAAATTGATTATTATTCTTTACCAACTCGCGTAAAGTTATTTATCTCCAATGCACATTATTACATACATTTGTCTATAAACAAATGTTTGCTGTTTCAAATGGTTTATTGACAAATGTAAGTAATATGGTGAGTTACTGATTAATAACTGTACATGATAATGTAAAGAACGACCAACAATTTTCGCAAACACTGTGTCATTTCACTATAATTACCCGGCCTAGCTACAAGGACAAAAAAAGTGTTTGAAATTTGATTTTCCCCCCAAAGTGAAACGTATCACCTTAAGTTATTCAATGTTCAAATTGTAGTCTTTTTATTTAGTCAATATCTCTCAAGCGAGAACTTAAATGACCGTTTAGCTTAAGTAACGTTTTAAAGTGGGGTAGTTTATTATTATAATTAGTGTATGTGGTGAAACGTTTGGCAGTACTGAGCGAGAAATACAGGGTTATTCAGAAAGGGTGTTCTAGGCCGAAAGGGGTTATTGTACTGATTATTGTCAACTTTTACTATGGAGCCAGCAATGAAATCGCTTAAACTAACAGTTTTCTACGGATGGCTGTCAGTTTTGTTCAGAAAGTATGTCCGGTGGCTCCTTCATTCGATTCTTGATACGCTAGATTGCTGTAAGTTTTGCTCATATAGTATGTCCGATAATACAGTCATTCGATTTTTAGATAAGTTAGATGGCTGTCAGTTTTGTTCAGAACGTATGTCCGGTGGCTCCTTCATTCCATTCTTAGATAAGTTAGATTGCAGTCAGTTTTGCTCAGAAAATATGTCCGGTAATACAGGCATTCGATTCTTAGATAAGTTAGATGGCTGTCAGTTTTGTTCAGGAGGTATGTCCGGTGGCTCCTTCCTTCCATTCTTAGATAAGTTAGATTCCTGACAGTTTTACTCAGAAAGTATGTCCTGTAATTCGATTCTTAGATAAGTTAGATGGCTGTCAGTTTTGTTCTGAACGTATGTCCGGTGGCCCCTTCATTCCATTCTTAGATAAGTTAGATTGCTGTCAGTTTTGCTCAGAAAGTATGTCCGGTAATACAGCCATTCGATTCTTAGATAAGTTAGATGGCTGTCAGTTTTGCTCAGAAAGTATGTCCGGTGGCTCCTTCATTCCATTCTTAGATAAGTTAGATGGCTGTCTGTTTTACTCAGAAAGTATGTCCGGTAATTCGATACTTAGATTAGTTAAAAGGCTGTCAGTTTTGTTGAGAAAGTATGTCCAGTGGCTCCTTCATTCGATTCTTGATAAGCTAGATTACTGTCAGATATCTGGTAATACACCCATTCGATTCTTAGATAAGTCGGACATATGCGGTAATTCGATTCTTAGATAAGTTAGATGGCTGTCAGTTTTGTTGAGAAAGTATGTCAGCTGGCTACCGGACCGGGTGCTGGGTATTTGATTCTTAGATAAGTTAATCCTATAGATAAGATAGGCGACGATTGACAAAGAAAGACCAAAGAGGACCACGTGGAGTCAATTTGTGACGTACATTTTGAGTTTTATTCCTTATACAGGGTTATTGTTACTTATATAACAACCTCTCGCAGGCTTGAAGTGTGGAAGTTTAGGGGTAGCAGGGCCGGATTATCCATAAGGTGAACTAGGCAACTGCCTATGGGCCCCGCACCGACTAGAGGCCCACGGAGGCCTAGTCGATGAGGGCCACGCACCAAGAAAAAAAACGTTTCATTTGTGACATTGCCCATTATTTACATCCGGTATAGCGGGGGTGCAATCAAACGTCCTTTCCACTATAAAAAAACACAGTTTAATGAACTCAACAACTGAAGAATGAAAAACTATCTGAATAAGGACTGTAATAAACAAAATGTAAAACAAAAGAGTGAAACGCGGCGGGTCTGTCGTCGACGCACGAGCAGCGTGCGGTCGCGGGCTTGTACTAATTGTCACTAACTGCGCATGGGCGCTGCGCCCGCAGACGGCTCGAGCGACGGCGGCACGGTGTCGCCGGAGGCGGGGAGCGGGGGGTGGCAACCAGCCCCGCGTGTTCTGCTATAAACTCCCCCTCCAAGCCATGAAGCCGCCCCGGCCGTGGCTTGGCTGGTCGTCCTCTCCTCCTGGGATGCTTTATGGGAGAATCCCCACCTATGTATGGGGTTAGGGCACTGACGTGGTACTTGCCGCGAACAACCCCCGCGGAATCGGCGACCTCGTAGGTCGTGGGGGTGATGACCTTGGTTACGCGGTAGGGACCTTCTCGCCGTGGCGCAAACTTTTTGGTGAAACCCTTGGCAGCATTACTCGCTAAGTGGGCCTCCACGAGGACCAGATCCCCTTCCCTGAGTGGGGACACGTCTCGGCGATGCTTATCTCCGACGCCCTTCCGAAGATCTTGTTGTTGCTCTACTCTCCTCTTCACATCAACCAGTATACGTCCGAATTCTTTTAAGTAAGGTGTAATCTGAGGCACGAAGTTCTCCTTGGATACTATTGTCCTTAGATCAGTATGTACGTCCAACGGAGATCTCATCTCCCGAGCAAACGTCAGGAACGCAGCAGAATGGCCAGTTCCCACGTTGTAGGCACTGTTGAGTGCAAATCGCACCGATGGCAAAACGTCTGGCCAGCGACGATGCTCTGGTCCAACCAAGATGGCGAGGCGTTGTTTTAGGTCACGGTTCTTGCGCTCGGCCGGATTGGCCTCAGGATGATAAACGGGTATTAATGACTGCTGGACCCCTAGGACAAACATGGCCTTCTGCATTACCGCCGAAACAAACTGACTTCCGTTGTCGGATATCACTCGGCGAGGTAGTCCGTATCGGAGAAAGACCTCTTCTATGAGGGTTTTGGCGCAGATCTCCGCACCAGCATCGCGCAGCGCGAACAACTCCACCCAACGGCTTGCCGTGTCTTCTACGAGAAGAATCCACTTCTCTCCTTTAGGGCCTTCCGGAAGAGGACCGAACAAGTCCATCGCCAGGACCTCAAATCGCTGGTGAGGCACCGGCGTCTGAAGTAACCCTGCAGGTTTCAAATTCGTAGGTTTGTACCTTTGACATTCATCGCATGTCTTTAAATAGCGAGCTACGTACGATCTCATGTTCTTAAAATAATACCTTTCTTTGATTTTCTTCAAGGTCCGCTCGAGACCCAGGTGTCCAGCTGTTGGAGCGTCGTGGAATTCCTTCATCAACTCTTCGCGAAGGGACTCTGGTACGGCGAGTTGAGGCTCTTCGGTCTCACCATCAGGGTCACAACGATACAGGACACCTTGCGACAGATAGTACCCTCTGTCTGTCCAACGGGTGGCGGCCTCTGGTTCATTGGTATCTTCAAAATCCTTTATTATATGGCTTATTCCAGGATCAGCCAGCTGTGCGTCCCGAATCTCTGCCGGCCCTCGTCGAGGCAAATCGACAACAACGGGGCAGATATCACAGGGCTCAGCTGTCATCTCCTCCACGTTGTCGATGACGGGGCGGCTAAGCGTATCCGCGACGACATTGACACGACCTGGTGTATATCCAATATCCAGGTCAAAAGATTGGATCTTCATTGCCCATCTCGCCAAGCGACCACTGGGCGTCTTTAAAGAAAGTAGCCACTTCAACGGCTGGTGGTCGGTTGCAATGTGTACACGTGACCCTTCAACGTAACCTCGGAACTTCTCCAATGCCCATACCACCGCTAGAGCTTCCCGCTCCGTGGTATGGTAATTCCGCTCAGCAGGAGTCAATAACCTACTGGCGTATTCGATGGGTTGCTCTTCCGTAGGACTTGGGCCTTGCATTAACACCGCGCCCAAAGCAAATGAACTTGCATCGGTTCTTAATATGAATACTTCGTCAAAGTTCGGCTGACGTAGAACCGGACTCGTAGATAGTCGTATCTTTAATTCTTCAAAAGCTTCTTTCTCTTCCTTCCCCCACTGCCAACGTCGATTTTTCTTTGTCAAGTCCGTCAAAGGACGGCCGACGGCTGAAAATTGGGGAATAAATTTCCTGAACCACGAGCATGTTTGTAGGAACGTCTTTAATTCTTTCAAATTCGTCGGAGGGTTCATGTTCACGACGGCCTCCACCTTTGAGGGATCAGGCTCAATTCCTTGAGTCGTGACAACATGTCCAAGGTACGTGACCTTTTCCCTAGCAAAAACACACTTTTCTCTATTCGCACGCAGCTTGAACAGGCGTAGGCGATCGAGGACCTGCTTCAGATCTTCCAAATGTCGATCCAGGTGTTCAGAAATAACAAGTATATCGTCAAGGTAAGCCAGGACGCACACGTCCTTTAAACCTGACCTCATCCTATCCATCAGTCGCTGAAATGTCGCTGGAGCATTTTTCAATCCAAACGGCATTCGTCGAAATTGAAAATTTCCGAACGGCGATGTGAACGCGGTCTTGTGACGGTCCTCAGGTGCCACTTCTGTATTCCAATAGCCATTTTTTAAGTCGATTGTTGACATTACGCAATTAGCCTTAGTGCTCTTCAGCAGCTCGTCGATCACCGGAATAGGGTAATGATCAGTTCGGGTCACCTGATTCAACTTCCGGTAATCCACGCAAAAACGTACTTCACCGTTCTTCTTTGGTACCAAAACCACTGGTGCAGCCCACTCAGACTCGGCCTCCTCGATGATGCCTTCTTCCAGCATCTTGTCCAATTTTTTTCGAATAATTTCCTTTTTGGCGGGTGAAACGCGGTACGGCGGTCCCGCTATGGGTGCAGCATTTCCGGTATCAATGTGGTGGACTGCAAACGGGGTTGGTTCTCCCCCTGGTGCGAAGACATCCTCGTGCATTTCCAGGAGCTGGGAGAGTCGGCCACGCTCCTCCGGACTCAGGTGAGAACCCTCATCCACGCGAAGGCCCACAGACGCGCAGCCTACCTTGGCCTGAAGGGCCGATTGCTCATAATGTATAGGCTGAGGGGTCCGATTGCTCCTCATGAACCATGTCCCTACGTCAAAGTTAAGTACCACGCCAGCCTCCTGTATAAAATTCATCCCTAGCAGGCTTTCGGTAGCCTCTGGCAACATGATGAAACTAACGCTGAGTGCCACTCCCCGCACAGTAACATCGACGTGCGCTATCTCACAATATTGCGCACGGACTCGTCCATCCGCATATTTAAGTTCGGTAAATACATTATCAAACTTATGATTATTCTTAACTAAATGTTCTTTTAGACTAACACTGCCTATAGAGTGCTTAGCACCGGTGTCTATCAATAGACGACCGTGTTCACCGTAAATGGACACATCAATCACTGGTCTCACACGCGGATCTAACGAAACGGAACTCGCGGACACTGACTGGAACGCGGACGCAACCGTTTTATTTGCTTTACACCATGAACAATTAGCGCGTATGACGCCGGGTGTACCACACCCGAAACAGGTGAGTGTCGGTTTTACTGCTGCCTCGTCGTCCTTCGTAGACGGCTTTTTAACCTTAAGTCTCAGGCATGCCTCCTTTAGATGACCAAATTTTTTACAATATGCGCATTGAGGACGCTTTCTAGTATGTTCGCTCGTTCGGTTGTTTGCTGAAGTTGTACCCGATACTGTCAAAGAGCTGCCGCGACCCTCTCTCAAAATGTCTTCTACCCTACGGGCACATGTAAGAAGTTCCACAAAAGAGGTGAATTTAGTGCGCGGCACTCGTTCTCGTATGTCCAGGTGCAGTAGTCCATACACCATGTCCAGCTGTACGCTTTCCGATAGCGACGCGGGTGGCAGCTGGGCAACTAACGCTCGGAGATTGCAGACAAATATATCAGTAGACTCTTTTTCACGTTGTTCTCTTTCAAATATCTTCCTATAAATCTGATGAGGTGGAAGTCGCGGTCCAAAAGTACTTTTAAGTGACGCGATCGCTTCTGGCCAGGTGCCGGTTGTCGCCTTTACCCCCTGCCACCAAGTCGCAGCCAGTCCCGTAAGGAGCATGGATAACCCCTTTAAAGCGATATCATCTTCCACGCCGGTACATAATTTATAGGTCTCAATCGCATCTATAAAAGCTAGAACATCTGCAGACTCAGCTCCGTCGAAACGCGACGTGCATTTTGCAAAACTCGCAGAAAGGTGAGAATGTGGCGTACTCACCGACGGCTCTTTACTTAGCCTGTTCAATAGTAGTAGAAGTTGTTCGTTCGTCATCACCACAGCCGACGCAGCAGCAGGCGCGCCCGCAACAGGCGGCACATCCGCCATGGTCGTAGCCGCGGCAGCGGCGACTGCTCCGTGATCTTCGTGCAGCACAGTCCCAGGACTGTGCGATGCAGGTGGTGTCGGCGGCGCGCTCGAAAACGCCTCCTCAAAGAGACTGTGGCGCTGACCAGCCCCAGTGCTGTCCAGCGAGAGCGGCGGCGGCGGCAGCCGCGCATCCCCAACACGAGTCTCGCTCGCGGCACGCGCCCTCGTATGCACCATCTCGGGATACACGCACGAACGTATCGATCACGCACGATAACTAACTTCGATTACAATAAGTAGGTACGATCCTACCGAATAAATTCACCGTACAACACAGTACATAGGTAAGGTACGTAACTTGTCACGAAATGAACGAGAATGTTCAATATAATTATGTTCGCGAACCAATAACACAAAGGTCTAACGCGAAATGAACACTGTCCAAAGTACGAAAACGATAGGCCAACTTGCCTACGCACGTTCGTTCGACGAAAGTTAGCACTTAGAACACACCACCCTTTTGACTGAGAGTCCGCGAGAGCGAGACAAGAAAAATGCTTCGTTCCGCGGAATACGAGGCTGATGACGAAGTCCTACACAGTGCGAAAACAATAGGCCGCTCTGCCTACGCACTAAAAGTTCCAAATCACTCACAGCCAGTTCACTACCCAATGTCTAAGGTAAACACTATCCCGCGTGGAAACTAGGTTCAGACATAGCATAGATGCACTAACGTCCGACACAAAACCCAGTCACTGCATCACACTGTATCGGCCCGGTCTACGGTTCGCGTAATACCTACGCGTTCAAAACCGAATAACGACAACCGTCCGATGACACAGATTACGCAGCAGTCCACACGATTCCGAGAATGTAGCATTGGCGTGTTACTGCGCACGCGCGATACGAAACACGGCCCGTGGCGGTTGCAAACACTCCCGAAAGTTCCGGAAAAATGTACAGTACATTGACACCTATAGATGTACAGGTGACTCGCGATCGTAGACGATTAACAACGACACTCGCGACGCGTTTTATAAAAGAATTATTATTGTTCTTTGCCCTAACGTTCGGCGCCAATTTTTTATAGCGGGGGTGCAATCAAACGTCCTTTCCACTATAAAAAAACACAGTTTAATGAACTCAACAACTGAAGAATGAAAAACTATCTGAATAAGGACTGTAATAAACAAAATGTAAAACAAAAGAGTGAAACGCGGCGGGTCTGTCGTCGACGCACGAGCAGCGTGCGGTCGCGGGCTTGTACTAATTGTCACTAACTGCGCATGGGCGCTGCGCCCGCAGACGGCTCGAGCGACGGCGGCACGGTGTCGCCGGAGGCGGGGAGCGGGGGGTGGCAACCAGCCCCGCGTGTTCTGCTATACCGGTAATGTTGCCATAGAAAAAAATATTTTACTTACTGTAAAAAGCTCACTCTAACTGTATTTGGTTGAATGTGGAAGTATTCTATCGAAACTTATCGAAAAGGGGCCCCGAGAATTGCATTGCCTAGGGGCCCTGATAGGGTTAATCCGGCCCTCAGGAAGACGCTTACGTATTTTCAGCAGTGGATGTCTTCTGGCAGATCATGTTTTTTTTTATTTTAATTAAAATCGGGGCATAGTATTAGTTGTTGAAATTTTCGAACGACTTTCCGTGTGACACAGTTTAACAATAAATACCTTATATCTTAATAGTTATTAACTGTGTTGTAGGGAAAGGGGGGTGGGGGTTAGGCGAGAGTTTGTCCGTTAATTATCAACAACCCTGTATATTTAATTTGTAGGCATTGTCATAATAATAATTTATTAAATAGCAATAAAATGGGACTGGTTTTAAATGTTATCTGTTTTATAATTTATTTTAATAGTACAATTTTAGTGAAAATTATATTATAATGTTGTGTATGGTATTTTTAAATTTATTTACTTGAATTGTTTAAGTTGAAGGGTTAATACATTTGCTTTTTTTGAATAATCTTATTTTTTTAAATCTATATCATCATCATCATCACTATATATATAAAATTTCCATGTCACAATGTTAGTTACCGTACTCCTCCGAAACGGCTTTACCGATTTTTACCAAATTTTATACGCGTATTCAGTAGGTCTGAGAATCGGCTACTATCTATTTTCCATAGCCCTTCACCGATTTTCATCACCACGCGGGTGAAACCGCGGGGCGTAGCTAGTATATATATAAAAATCAATTGCTGTTCGTGTTCTATGTTCCACAGTTTATTTATAAGTATGTTCACCGATAGGATACCACTGTTACTGACCTACTGTTGACCGATTTATTTAATTTTTCTTTTGTTCGGTACTTCTAATTTGGTCCCATTGTCACTAAGTCAGGTTTTTTTTTTATGATATTGGGTGACGAGACGAGCGAAGTCGCTCGCCTGATGGCTCTTCACGCTTGCCCATAACGGCTCAACGCCACTCAGAATTTTGAACTTCAAAAGTTCAAAACCCTGGATGGCAATGCACTGCGCTCGTCACCCCGTGCATGTGCCCTGTAATTTCACTGGAAACATTGCCCTTCAATCCGGAACACAGTAGTGTCTGCATACTACTGCTTGGCGGTTTAATAACTGGCAAAGGTGTGGTACTTCCCCAGGCGGACCCCTGCAAAAGAGTCCTACCACTACAATTATGGGTTCTCAGGGAAATCAAGGGCTACCCTCAAATGTTACAGGCACTTATTACATTTTTCATATATTTCTGAAGTCTGTTTCTAATGTTATCCAATGTTTTGTTTATCTACCCGCCAACATTAACATATTTTCGGTACCTTATCATTTATTCCAAGTAATTACTGAAAAAGACATGATACCCAATTATCCAATAAAATTACGGAGCCGTCAATAAATTGTGATTTTTATCATACACGTTATAAGGTCGCTAAAACCGAAAATACTGGAAGAGTTAACATTGTGCTTGGAAAAGTCAGTGAAGAATTAAAATGAGGTTACTCAAATTGGTTTTATTTTTTATTTGCATCAACATTTCATTGGTAAGCACCTTGGTGTCTATAACAGTAATGAATTGTGATCACTTTCGATAGGTTTTCGGACGTATTTTTCAGTTTCAGTCCAATAGAGGCGCTATTAAATTTTTCATACATTTTGCTATCGTTTACGTAACGATAAAATTTTCGCAAGTGCTCGTACTAAGGCCACTTGAACTCAATATTAAAAGAAAGCTACAGTTATATGATTATTTACGGGATATTTACCGTGGTAAGGTTGTGGAAGGAGCTCCCGATATTTCGGCGCAGTTACATGCACCATGTTCACGGGAAGACAAAAATATCGGTAAATATCCCGTAAATCATATAACTTTAGCGACCAACCGTGATAGTTTGAAACAGTGTTCTATAATAGTCTGTTGTACCATTGAATAAAAAAATATTTATTGTTAATTATTAATTCGTTCAAAACCTCTCGCAGGCATCTTCTGTAAATACCACACGTAATAAAACCGGCAAAGTGTAAGTTTGGCTCACGCACTGAGGGTTGCGGACCACCACAAAATATTCAATTATCAATTTAAAAAAACCCGTCTTAAAAATTTGTTAAATATGCAATTTAGATTTGGTGAAAGAAATTGTGAGGTAGTCCACGTAAGCGCATTACGTTGCTTAATTTGGTAATGAACAGAAATGTGTCACCGACTCGCATTTAACCATTATTTATTATTTGTTGTGATACTTTAGAGTGTGTACTATAATCATGCCAAGTTTGACGCTTGTACGTATTACCGTTTTTACACTAGAGCAAATACAAAAATACGTAAAAAATCACGTTAGTTGTATGGGAGATCCCTTAAATATTAATTTTATTCTGTTTTGTAGTATTTGTTGTTATAGCGGCAACAGAAATACATCATCTGTAAAAATTTCAACTGTCTTCCTATCACGGTTCATGAGATACAGCCTTGACAGACGGACTGCGAAGTCTTAGTAATAGGGTCCCGTTTTACCCTTGAGTACGGAACCCTAATAACATTTTATATTGGTTCCAGCAACAGGAAAATGATGCGGCGTCTGCGAGCACAGGTAATAATGCGAAAACTCAAAAATCATAAGTTACGTACGAGTATATATAATTCAGATAGATTTCAGCGAAATCTATCCAATTTAAATCTGTGATTTTTCGCTCAAAATTTTCGCTATATACTTATTAGGTACAGTGCGTCATAAAAGCGTAGAAAATAATGAGGACGCCACTATTGCAATAATACATAAACGCCACTCTAAAACATTTTGTGTGGTACGTACCTATATTGAACACAAGGGTCTTACGCCCAACTCTAAACGCGGGCCCGAATAGGTGCAGTTTGCAAAATCACGCGAACGCGAACCTCAACGCGCCGAGATACGGTTTACTGTCGCGTGAATTTGCAAACTGCACTAATCCAACTATTTTTTTTATTTGATCTGAATAACCAATTGACAACCATCACGCATACGCTTCAAGAGGCGATAACAGTCAGTCTGCGCAAGCGCCTGACTCCGGCGTATGGAGTACCTTTCTGGCCGCCGCCGACGAGATCCACATCTGCGCCTGCGACTGCAGTCACAGACGGTATGTTCAGACTGCTGGGGCTTTACTGTTAACTGTTTTAAGCGATTCTGTTTAAGTGATACGAAAAGTTGCGCGACCGCAAACCGTATCTCAGTGCGTTTAGGTTCACGTTCAAGTTATATTCCACACTGCGCTGTTTCAGCGATGTCTCCTGCGTCCAAAATGTAACAAAACATGTTAGCTAACATCGAACTTCGAAGTCCGATCATGATCCCGGCTTTACGATGACGTTAACCGTATTTACTATTAAATGAGGAGATCCGTAGACGAACGAAAGTTACCGTCATAGCCCACCGGACTATATAGCAAGGTGTAATGGCAGTGGGCAAGGCACATAGCACGCAGAACAGATGGCCGATGGGGCCGAAAGGTTCTCGAGTGGAGACCACGGACCGTTAAGCGCAGCGTAGGACGTCCACCCACAAGATGGACAGACGACCTAGAAGAGACCGCAGGAAAACGCTGGATGCAGGCTGCTTCCAACCGGTCCTTTTGGAAATCGATGGGAGAGGAATATGTCCAGCAGTGCAGTGGACGTCCTATGGCTGAAATGATGCTGATAATGATGAACCCTATTTACAAGTTTTTACTGACCGGGTGAAGAAAGGTATGTTTGTATATAAATTCGGTCGACGATAACTTGCTAACCGTTGATCTGATCTTCTGGAATTATTGTAGGTGAGTATTTTAGTTCAATGCAACTTTTTAGGTCGAATATGGGCAAAATCGGTCGAAGGGTCGCGACTCGCGAGGTCAGAGCTCGGAGCGAACCACGCTAGATATAATTAGCCCAGTCTATTTAATTTTTAGTGGTAGGACTCATCGGCCAGCAGTTAATATCTAGAAATGTTAACTGCTGGCTTTTTGGAAAAACTCTGAGTCGCACAGCGGGCAATGGAGAGATCTATGCTCGGTATTAGTTGCCTTGCGCAATAGAATCCGGAATGAAGATATTCGCCGAAGAACCAGAGTCATCGACATAGTTATTAAAATTTACAAGTTGAAGTGGCAATAGGCAGGCCACATCGGTCGAAAAACCGATAACCGATGGGGAAAATAGGTTCTTGGAAGACGAAGCGTAGGCCTCCAACTAGATGAACCGACGACAGTATAAGAGTCGCGGGCATCCAGTGGATGCAGATGGCGGGCTGTCGTATGGTTCGGTGTAGAAATCTAAGGAGGAGGCCTATGTTCAGCAATGATCGTCTTCTGGCTGATGATGAAGATTAGTTGAAATATTTGCGTCCTCTGTCAAATCTCAATGTTAATCTGGCACGAACAGTAAACTCCATTTGGTTAATTTTTTCTCAAACTGTGTATACTTGTTGCAGATGAAGAACACTGGGTCTGCGGTTGCGAAGGGATGATGGGTGGGCATGACCACCATTCTACCAAATCAACCACAACACACAAAAGTACTACACCTTCAACTACCACAACACACAAAAGTACTACACCTTCAACTACCACAACACAGATAAGTACTACACATTCAACTACCACAACACACAAAAGTACTACACCTTCAACTACCACAACACACAAAAGTACTACACCTTCAACTACCACAACACACAAAAGTACTACACCTTCAACTACCACAACACACAAAAGTACTACACATTCAACTACCACAACACACAAAAGTTCTACACCTTCAACTACCACAACACACAAAAGTACTACACCTTCAACTACCACAACACACAGAAGTACTACACCTTCAACCACCACAACACACAAAAGAACTACACCTTCAACTACCACAACCCACAAAAGTACTACACATTCAACTACCACAACACACAAAAGTACTACAAGAAAACCTATTCACGCAACATATACAGCCAAAAACAAAGGTAGGTAACACTAAAAAAATTAAAAGCACAAGATTTCACAAATGCACTAATTTATTTTTCAAAGGACGTTTACGGTGATAAGGATAGAAATAGAAATGGTTCTGGTATCACTATAGCGGGAGTCAAGAAGCAAAAAGAAAGTACAAATAATGATTCTAGCACAGTAGATATTGGTGATGGGTTGGTGATTGATTTGGGTAGCACTGATTGTTTCAAAGCTGTGAAAAATGCGTCAACAGAAGTCGATGAAGATGGGTCAATTTTAAAAGAAAAGAGACAAGTTACTTTTATTCCTATTACATCTGATATTAGTAACACTACTACTCTGAATAGTACTGTCATACCAGGATTTGATGAGTCAAACACTCATGTTATAACGTTAGATCAATGAGCGTTAGTAAACTTGTTGGATGTCAGCGTTATATGGATTAAGTACTTCTTTTTAAGTGTTTTTTATTAACTAAACAAAGTGACACTAGGAAAACAGTTCGACTGCCCATACAAAGAAAGTCTAAAGACAATCCAAATGCTCAAGCCGACCATCTATTTTATTATAAGGTTTTCCCCAGCTCTACAAACAATACCCCGTAGGAATCCAGAAAAAAACAAGCGACTGGTGGGCTGAAAAAGCCTTCAAAGTAGCTAAATCTGAAAAAATAAGGGCCACAAATTTCTTGCCAATATCAGTTGACAAGAACTTTTGACGTGATAACGTGTTATAAATAGATGAACGTCGGCTGCACGCACGAAACAGCATGACTCATTGGCACCGAGTCGAGCATGCAAGCGAGAGCGCAGAACAAGCGATAGAGAGGCACGATCGGCCTAAGCGTTCGGCTTGTGACGCATACGTTGTCACGTAAAATTATCGTCCGTAAACCGACTTTACAGACAACCATTTTTTTTAAAGTACCTACTTCTTTGTGCATACCAACTATACCAAGTTTGGAGTTATGCAGACTATTCTTTCTATCTTTTGTGCACTCAAAAATAAATAAATGGCAGAGTTAACTTACAGTTTACCCTTTAGCATTTACACCCCCCTTGCATGGTCGTCCATTCGTTCACGTTTTAAGCACATCGTTTGCATTTGTGTGCCGCTCAATATTGAAGTGTGTGTTTGTTTAACTAGTAAGAATATGTCAGTGTGTGCAATATGTGTTTTTATGATACTGAGTGACGAGACGAGCGAAGTCGCTCGCTCGTCACTCATGCCGATGAGCTGATGGCTCTTCACGCTTGCCTATAACAGCTCAACGCCATTCAGAATTTTGAACTTCAACAGTTCAAAACCCTGGATGGCAATGCATGCGCTCGTCACCCCGAGATATAAGAAAAATCTCTGTGTGCCCTGTACTTTCGCTGAAAACACTGCCCTTCAATCCGGAACACAGTAGTGTTTGCACACTACTGCTTAGCGGTTGAATAACTGGCAAAGGTATGGTACTTCCCCAGGAGGACCCCTGCAAAAGAGTCCTACCACTACGAACCTCGCCCCCTTCTGTTTTTGGCAGCCTTTTCGGTAATACCTCGAGTTTGAGGCAGAACCAAAATTGTGCTTAAGTATATCTTTTTGTACTATTTCGTCACAAAAATCTTTATATCTCTGGTAAACTATTTTCTTATTTGTGTTATCTGGATTCTTTTTTCGCTCTTAATATTAATTTGAATACATCTCAGAACACTCTGTGTTGTCCGTGGCCTACATACCTATTCTGTATTTTTTGGCGATATTACAGGTTTTGTTTGTATGGAAACTTCATAAAAGCTTGGTTTGATAAAGATATTTTTCAATAAAAAAACTATTTTTTTTGGCTCTACTCAACACAATATTTAGCCAGTGTTAATTTTATACTATTTCGAGTTAAATGTATCTAAAGTAAAAACAAGTCTCAGTCACAAGTCAATTTCAGTTACAGTCTAGTCCGAGTCATGCTCCAGTGAAGTGGATGCTTTAATTTGGAAGTTATCTTCTTCTAAATACTTTAAAAAAAAATTTATTTTTTTCAGATCTCTATACGGACGTAAAAAATATCATTGGAAACAAAGTGGACATGGTCAAAGATACGATAGAATACAAGAATGGTAAAACGGGAGCCGTACCTTCACCAGTTTTAATCGATTCTTAGGATTCGGTTTGCGTTCGCGCAACTTTTCGCTTTACAATATTAAGAGTCGCCTTGCAATCTTTATGTTCAATTATCTCCATAACGTTGACATTTTTTCTGTCATTTTTTTAACCAACTATCAAAAAAGAGGAGGTTCTCAATTCGACTGTTTTTTTCAAGTTTATTACCTCAGAACTTTCGACTGGGTGAACCGGTGTTTTTTTTATTTATTTGAAAGCTGGTGCTTCCCGTGTGGTCCCATTTCAATTTAGTCCAGTTCTGACATTTTTATGAAGTCGGTTTTTTTATATTGATAAATAATTATTGTTAATCTATATGTTCCTAATTCAAATATAAGTACAAGGATCAAAGTGCGACGCGATTTTATAAAAAAATCACATCAGTCTTAGGACTGCATGTTAGAAGTTAAAACTTAAGTAGTAATACACTTATTCTACAAGAGATGGCGCTGTTTTAAAATACACGGTACAGCGTGTACTATGATTTTTGTTCACAAAAAAGTGCTCAAAACGCCTAAAGAAGTTTTCACTTAAAAAAAAACTGCTCTCATTCTTTCCTTCCCTATTTTTGTATCCAATGACCAGAATGGGTACGAAATGGCGACACCGCTTCATTGTTAATATTACGACCAGTACGAAGCGTTTTGATTCTACCTCTGTTAGGCCTGGCGCACTCCGCACTTTAGGTATGAAGCTACAAGTAGTCGACTGGTCGGACTTGCCGTGCCCGCTGCCTCGCGATAGACAGAGATAACGCAACAAGAGTTATGCGATAGACAGAGAGTTGCCTCTCGGTTTTATAGCTAACTTCTAGGTTAATATAGCTGTAGGTAGTTAGCGCTCGCACGTCCTGAATTGCACTTTATTGTGTAGTAGCAAGAGTCGCTACTTATTTAAATTTTATTGCGGAGTGAATCTTATGTACTTGTACTTATATGTACTATTCTGTGCCTCTGTGCGAACTGCTAGTCTGTGGAATGCGCTGCCTGAATGGGTGTTCTCATAGTTACAATCTACGTAGATGTCAAGATGTGTAAATCAAGAGTGTATCGGTTTCTTCTAGGCAAGCGTGCTCCATCGTAGACCGCATCATCGCTTAACATGAGGCGAGTTGGCGGTCAAACGCATATTTATGAATAATAAATTTAAAAAAACAGCGCCTCTGTCGGACGTGAAAGGAAACTGAATTTTTTATACGTTTTGCTATCGTTTACGTAACGATAACTTTTTCGCAAGTGCTCGTACTAAGGCCACTGGACGTGTTTCGAAAATCTACGGACCACAATTGATAGAAATATTATACCTACTAATTTTTATTTTTACAGAACTTAAAAGTGACTTCAAAGAAAGCATTGCCGATAAAAAAGGTAACCACCAAAAGAATTTTTTGCTTATAGGTATAGGATTATGGATATTCCCTGATAGTTACAATCTGGGTGTCTTCAACTCACGAGTGAATCTGTTTATTCTAGGCAAGTGTCTCCATCGTAGACCGCATCATCGCTAACATCAGGCGAGTTGGCGGTCAAACGCAAGCCTAGTAATAAATTAAAAAAACAAACATATATTTGATCTTCTTTTTAACCGACTTCCAAAAAGGAGGAGGTTATCAATTCTACTGTTTTTTTATTTATGTTTGTTACCTCAGAACTTTCGACTGAGTGAAACGATTTTGATGATTCTTTTTTACCTGAAAGCTGGTGCTTCCCGGGTGGCCCAATTTATGTTTAGTCCAGTTCTGAAATTTTTATGAAGTCCGTTTATTTATATTGATAATAATTTAATATTTTTTTTTAATATTAAAACATTTTTTCTGTGTATCATGTAATGTGACATTACTTTAAGGTCTTAATATTATTTTTATTACAATGTATACAGTTTACAAACAGGAGAGTTACCATAATCTCAAAAACTTTCTAATAATAACCTTACATAGAATTTTGTCTCGCTCTCTCATTAGCCGAGAGGCTAATCAGAGAGCAAGACCAAAAGTCTATGTAAGGTTATTAAAATAATGTTTTTAAGATTATATTTGCCAAAAGAGGTTCATTGTATACATCATGAAGCAACAATTTTACAAAATAGTACCATTGAGATACAATACCATAGAGTCACAATCGTGCCAAAAAAATGTCCGTACCAAAACTCGGCGGACGCTGCGCATTGCGCAGACTTTTTGGTTAGTTGTAAGGTAATCGCGGTCAGACTACAATGCCGCGCGATGCCCTATCGGACAAGCGACGTTGAACACTATGCAAGCGACATAACGTCTAAATTGAAGTAAATGTGGCATTGTGAACTATATAATTGATGTCTAGCTATGTACAACGACGCTCGGACGTTTTTTGGCTGTAGAGATTGTGATTCTATAAGTATTGTATCTCGAATGGGACCGAATCTAAATTTGCGTTGTGGAAATTTGCACTTCAGGCTGGTCCCATAGTAACAGTTTCTTTAAAACGTTGAGTACTAATAGCTTTTATATAGCCTTTTGGATTAGCATACCCTTTTTTAATAAGTTCTTAATAAAATGTGTGTCTTAATAAAACATATTTCTTTTTTAGAAGCTATCGTGCATGTTAAAGAAAAAATAGTAGATAAAGTAGAGGACAAAAAAAGTGAGTACCTAAAAAAAATTATCAAAAAAAAGGTTTTATGTTCCATTTTTGACAACTAAAGATTATAATATTGGTGACGTTGCTTACTTTCAAAAAAAACTTGGTAACGTTAAAAACTTACGTAAAATATAATACATATTGGTAACGTTACAAACTTACGAATAATATAATCTTGGTAACGTTACAAAATTACAAAAAAATTGTTTGTATGTAAAGTCTGTTAACGGACGATAATTTTACGTGACAACGTATGCGTCACAAGCCGAACGCTTAGGCCGATCGTGCCTCTCTATCGCTTGTTCTGCGCTCTCGCTTGCATGCTCGACTCGGTGACAATGAGTCATGCTTTTTCGTGCGTGCAGCCGACGTTCATCGATTTATAAGACGTTATCACGTCAAAAATTTCTTGGTATCGTTACAAACTACAAATAATATAAACTTGGTAACGGTAAAAACTTACATAAAATTTAATATTGGTAACGTTACAATCTAACAAAAAGTATAATCTTGGTAACGTTACAATCTTACAAAGAATATAATCTTGGTAACGTTACAAACTTAGATAAAATATAATATTGGTAAAGTTACAAACTTAGATAAAATATAATATTGGTAAAGTTACAAACTTACATAAAATATAATATTGGTAACGTTACAAACTTACATAAAATATAATATTGGTAAAGTTACAAACTTAGATAAAATATAATATTGGTAAAGTTACAAACTTACATAAAAAATAATATTGGTAAAATTACAAACTTACATAAAATATAATATTGGTAACGTTACATACTTACATAAAATATAATATTGGTAAAGTTAGAAACTTACATAAAATATAATATTGGTAACGTTACAAACTTAGATAAAATATAATATTGGTAAAGTTACAAACTTACATAAAAAATAATATTGGTAAAATTACAAACTTACATAAAATATAATATTGGTAACGTTACATACTTACATAAAATATAATATTGGTAAAGTTACAAACTTACATAAAATATAATATTGGTAACGTTACAAACTTAGATAAAATATAATATTGGTAAAGTTACAAACTTAGATAAAATATAATATTGGTAAAGTTACAAACTTAGATAAAATATAATATTGGTAAAGTTACAAACTTACATAAAATATAATATTGGTAACGTTACAAACTTAGATAAAATATAATATTGGTAAAGTTACAAACTTAGATAAATAATATTGGTAAAGTTACAAACTTACATAAAAAATAATATTGGTAAAATTACAAACTTACATAAAATATAATATTGGTAACGTTACAAACTTAGATAAAATATAATATTGGTAAAGTTACAAACTTACATAAAAAATAATATTGGTAAAATTACAAACTTACATAAAATATAATATTGGTAACGTTACATACTTACATAAAATATAATATTGGTAACGTTACATACTTACATAAAATATAATCTTGGTAACGTTACATACTTACATAAAATATAATCTTGGTAACGTTACAAACTTATATAAAATATAATCTTGGTAACGTTACAAACTTCAAATAATATAATCTTGGTAACGTTACAAACTACAAATAATATAATCTTGGTAACGTTACAAACTTCAAATAATATAATCTTGGTAACGTTACAAACTACAAATAATATAATCTTGGTAACGTTATAAACTACAAATAATATAATCTTGGTAACGTTACAAACTACAAATAATATAATCTTGGTAATTACTCACGTAAGATTAGGCCATGTACATACATGCCAGAAAATACATCTTTCACCAGGTTTCACCGCGTTATACCACGCCCACATTCAAGCACGTCCTCGAACACTTGATATATAATAATCCACCTCGAAAATACAAAAGTTTAGAAAATTAGTAGGTACAACGAGAAGAAAAGTTTTTTTTCATAGTTGCGCCAAAATAAATAAATAAAACAGTGGCCTTAGTACGAGCACTTACGAAAAAAATTTCGTTACGTTGTAGCAAAATGTATGAAAAATTGAACAGCGCCTCTATCGGACGTGAAAGGAAACTGAATTTTTCGTACATTTTGCTATCGTTCACGTAACGATAACTTTTTCGTAAGTGCTCGTACTAAGGCTTACAGTAATACATTGACCCATTCAAAAACATTCCTGTTAGTAAATTTTATTAATGTTAATTTTTTATTCTTTCAGAACTTCTCGGTTGGTTTCTGTAACTGGACGAGCAAAGAACATGTAACTAAGTTATAAAATAACTGATAATTTTTATGTATTTTTATAAACATTTATTTGTATTACAGTTTACTTCTAAACAAGTCTTTAAATACCTACCTACTTAAAACAACTTCAATCCTTACGAAATCAGGACTCCGATTCCATAACTAAAACACGCACGTAACACGGCGTGTTAACTTACCTAACATCTAAAAATTTGACCTCTATTCCTTACGAAATAAAGGCCAACTTTGTGAGGTTAACTTAACGCGCCGTGTTACGAGCCTATTTGTAGTTATGGAATCATGGCCCAGCTGTTACATTTATAAAAGGTTACTAATAGCGGATCAGTGTTCCGTGGGCAGGTAACCAGCCCAATGGGTTAATGACATCACACCCATCGCAGGCCATACGTGGATGTGATTGGCCGAAGACAGGGATCAATGGCGCAAGGGAGAGGAGGCCTAAAACCACCAGTGAGTTGATACAGGCTGACGATGATGATATAAAAGATCAGTTACACTCAAAGTTTCGCCAAAGAACCAGAGTCACCCACATAGCTATTCAAATTTGCAAGTTGAAGTGGCAATGGGCAGGCCACATCGCTCGAAGTACCACAGAAATAAAAATTGTTGAACTTAAAACGGCTGTCAAGGCATTATTGTAAGAAATTATAGCCAGTTGCATCTGAGTTGCAACCATATAAACGAAACGTCAGTCATTCCAAATCAGTTAGCAACTGTGACGCGGAATTCGACGCGTTGACATAAATAAGAATGTTCAATCAAGGATCTGTCACAATACCTGACGACAGATTTTCCTTCTCATTTCCATTCTATTTTACTTCTCTTTTCAGTGCGAAGAACCGGTAACCGTCTTGTTTATAAACAAGTCATAGACGGTAGTACAAGTTCCTTGCAGCTGCCAATTCGGCAGAGCAGCACAAGCGGCGCAAATATGCTAACCTCGGCAGTGGTTACATATTTGAGACGTTTGGTGTCGAGACATTGGGCCCTTGGGGACCGGGAGCTCACCTCATTTTCAAAAATCTTTCAGAGCGTCTGATTAACGCGACGCGTGACCAAAATGCTGGCGTGTATCTGGCTCAACGTATAAGCATTGCCATTCAGCGTGGTAATGCCGCCAGCATGCTGGGTACGCTGCCAACTGATAGTGGGTTTGAGCATTTGGATTGTCTTCAGATCTTCAACGGTCTATGGACAGTCTAACTGTTTATTTAGTGTTAGTTTTAGCTAGTATTTTGTTAATTTAATAAAGGCACTTGCCAGAAAAAAAGTGTATATCATCCTTTTGAGTTCTGCCAGTTCCTTGGTCAAATCCAAACAAAGTATTTTGCCATTATGGTAGGTACAATGACGTAGGTATACAGAACTATGCTGTCACATGGACGTTTTAATTGTCAAGTGTTGTTTAGTGTTGTCAATTATTTGTCAATAACATAAATAATTTGAAAATAATCATAAACAATGCTGAAATAATAAAATCACTGAATAAACATAAAAAAATAATCTCCATTTCATTATGATTGATGCGTTTTCCTGATTACAGGTTTTTGATATAATAAACAAGCTGTCGTCATTATGGTTGTCGGGTAAGTACCTACCTAACTTTAAAACCCTATGTTTAGGGTTCTGTACCTTAAGAATGGCAACGAGACCATTCTATTACTAAACCTACGCTGTCTATCTGTCCTACTTTATAACGGCTGTATCTATTGAGCCGTAATATATAGCCATTTGACATTTTCTCTTAATATGTATCATCATTATCATCATCAGCCAGAAGACGTCCACTGCTGAACATAGGCCTCCCCCTTTAACCTCCACACTGAACGACATCCTGCCATCTGCATCCACTGGATGCCCGCGACTCTCACAATGTCGTCGGTGCATCTAGTGGAAGGCCTGCCTACGCTGCGTCTTCCGGTTCGCGGTCTCCACTCGAGAACCTTTCTTCCCCATCGGTTAACAGTTCTTCGAGCGATGTGGCCTGCCCATTACCACTTCAACTTGCAGATTTTAATAGCTATGTCGGTGACTCTGGTTCTTAATATGTATTGGTAATGTTTGTAATTTTGCCCTTGGACCATACATCTAAACACCGTTCTGCCACGCTGCTCCTATGATCCTACCCACAGACTAGGTATAGCTACTACGATCCTACCCTACAAAGTAAATTAAAAACTCTGCATTGAACAGACACCGGAGGTTGTAATCGTAGCAGCTGTAACACAGTGGGGTTAGTACGAGAACTTGCGAAAAAGTTATCGTTACGTAAACGATAGCAAATGTACGAAAAATTCAGTTTCCGTCAATTCTTTTACGTCCGATAGAGGCGCTGTTCAATTTTTCATACATTTAGCTATCGTTTACGTAACGAATACTTATTCGCAAGTGCTCATACTAGGGTCACAGGTCTTCCTAGAACAGCTGCTAACGATAACACCTATAGACACCTATTATTGATAAAGTGTTAATTTTAGATATTTGTTTGTTTTAATTATATTACTATAAATATGTGGTAATTAAATCAATAAATAAAATAAAAATATTGTTACGGCGGATAACTAAGAAATAATATCAAAACAATGATCATATATCTATCAAAAAGTATAATGAACATATAAGACACGTAGGTAGGTACATTTAACGTACTTTTGTCTTTGCTTCACAGTGTTTTCCGTTCGTTTCCTCCATTTCACGTAGAAAACGGTAATACGTACAAGCGTCAAACTTGGCAGGATTGATTATAGTACACTCTTAATTAAAATAAGAAATAAACACCGGCCAAGTGCGAGGCGGGCGCGCGCTAATTATCCCGAACTGAAGAAAGAAAACATTATCTTATGGGTGCGGAACGTTCAGTGCGAGAGTCTTGATTCGCATTTGGCTGGTGTTTTTATTGTTATCACCATTGACATAAATAGTAAGGACGCGGCGAAATAACTTTTCCAATATTATCAACCTATGTACCTAGGTATTACTTAGGTAATAGGTAGGGACCTAGGTAGGTATTCTGAGCATCGGTCTGAAATCAGTTCTTCATCATCATTATCAGCCTATTATATTCCCACTGCAGGGACACAGGCAAGGGCGTCGCCAAGTAGGGGCAGGGAAGGGCAGCTGCTCCCCACTAGAGATTAAAAATTAAATTAAATTAAAAATGTAGCCAACTGCAAAGAAACCATAGTCCTAAGGCCGTGCAGTTGTCTTGCTTTGCCGATAAATGCAAAGACTCGCGCTACAAACTGTACAGCTTCATGCTCTTGACTATACCTACAATTCCCCCCCCCCCCCCCCCCCTAGGCCAAAGCTGGCGATGCCCATGGACACAGGCCTCTCAGAGAGAGAGAGAGAGTGAATGGGCTCTAATACACCATGCTGGTCCAATGCATGTTTGGTGAATGTCATGACTGAAGTTCTTGGACATAATGGTATCTGAACGTAGTTTTCCTGTACCGTTTGGAAATCATTTGCTCCCTTAGTTTCGTAAAGTATATTCAATTTATCATTCACACATTTGCCCGATCGAGAATTGTACCCGGGATCACCTGGTCAGGAGGCTGACGTGCCATCAAGCTACAAATCATCAGGCACTAACTTCCAGGGTACTCCTAGCAACGGGAGCGTCTCTTACAGCCAGCATCCTGGTGGTCCAGATGGCGGTCTTACCACTCGTCTTCAAGTACAGCAAGACGGTGCAAAGGAAGGTGGTCTTTTCTAACTTCAGTGAGTAAAAGCGACATTGCTAGATGCCATCACCTATCAGAGGATGTCTATCATGAAGGTTATTCGAATTATTGAACACATCATCAGCCAATTAACGTCCACTGTTGGACAAGGCCTCCCTCTTAGAGAGGGGTGTTGCCATAATCCCCACGCTAGGCAGGCGGCTTGGAGATCGCAGTACGTTCACCGTGTACTATTAGGACGCTGCTGCCCATCCTCCGGTGTTTCTGGCCGCAGTTTTAGGACATACCCGGGTTGGTAGGAATGTCATTGGTAGGAATTATTGAATAGCAACTTAAAATAGGGGTCCTGTGCTCAGATTGAATCACGTCCTGAGATTTCGATCCACGATTTATAAGTACATTCGTTTCCGGGGGTTTTCGCTTTAGGAGTTTTTTTATTATTGGAAAGAATCCTTGTAAATAATTGTAATCTTAGATCTTCTGAAGTATGTCCCTACACGAAGTCATCCGTACCGCTATATTTCCGCTTTTATGTTATTTCAAGTCACAGGGCTCAAGTACCTACACAGGACTTTCATACTGTCCAATCCCCATTTCTACTCTAATTCGCCCTATTACCAAAGTAATTTCTTAGCAGACATCTAGATCCCAATAGGAACCTGCCAAATTGCCTAAAAAACTTTAAATTAAGTGATGTAGGCTTTACAAGGCTACTTCGAAGACAGTCGCTGTCACCAAATCCACTGTCACGATAGCGCTGGCGTGAACCCCGTGTAAACAATTTTGGTACATAGGGTGTCGCCATTTGGCGTGGCGCCGATCAGCCCTAGCCTAGGAGAGAGGGGGGGGGGGAATTGTGGGCAAATGCCCTAACTCATCCAAGATTTAGCTGTTTCGCACCTCCCTCCCCGAAAAATTTGTACTTCCGTCCTACCTGTAACCTGTAACCACCGCTGCCCTACCTTAAATTCAACTCCAGCTACGGCCCTACGATCAGCTGAAATCTAATGATGTTTCGGTAGATGAGATCTAGAGTGGAGACCGCATATCGACTAACGTAGAGTAGGACGCGGCCAGGTGGATCGAAAACCTGTGGAAGGCGGCTAGAGGCAAGAAAATGCGGATAGCAGAAATTCGTGTCATGTGCCGTTCTTTACGAGAGGCCTACGTCCAGGCAGTAGAGGCAGTGGACGAATAATAAATAAGCTCATGGTGGAAAGGCTTCGCTCCAAATGGAGTAAAGCTCCGGGTTCACATGGACATTCTCTGGCAGCGTGATGCCAAATGGCACGAGGCTGTGAATTATGATGGAAACGGAAGGCCATGAATTGTCATCGCACCAACATTTGCACCGAAGATTTGAGAATTGCGAAAAGTTTTGACTGGCCAGCTTTATTCGCCAGTCTGCCCGCTAAAAGCCTAAAACTGTTAACGCGGAGTCATTACCACGTTCTAGTGTAGCCCACTGTGGCTGTAGTATAAATAAGCCTTGAGATTTAGTGGTATTTCAATTTTGCAGTCAACTACCCCCGTAACCTGGACTACGACAGTCCTTCCAGCTCCAACATCATTGGCGGGCGGAACTTCTCCATAGAGTTCCATTCTAAAGAGGACAACTGTCCTATCAAACTTGGTAACTATTCCGTTCAGTTCCATATATATTTCAAATAGATCAGTGGCGGGTTTACACATTTGCCGCCAGGAACCTATTCAAATTTTGCCGCCCCTACTGACCTCTACAATTCGATACCCTAGTTTACAATCATATTAAGTTTAGGGTTAAGTCTGTTTAGGGCATATTGTCAGTGCTTCTACACAAGCAACCTATGGATTCATTATACCCAAAGATCCATCAGCGCTCTACGTGTGCAGTAACTTAGGATGCTGCTAGGACTGCCTCGATTCTGTAGCGCTTCCGGTATGTTTGCTGAGGCTCGAATCCATGGGTTCAACGCATTCATAAGAAAAAGGATTTTTTCGCTACTGAGTAGAGTCAGGGGCAGTCCTAATAGGATCCTGAGCACGATTGCTGATAAATATGATAGTCATATAATACCATATCGGATAAAAACTATTATTTGATTAGATTTTTGTTAATTGTATATGTAGGGAGCTAAATGTCATTTCTTGTCTCTAGTTGTAATTTTATTTTAGAGTTAGCCTATTAGTGTTCCTATAATGTGTATGTGTTTAGTTTTACTGATATGGATCTTGGATCTGAATAAACATATGTTAAAAAAAAAAAAATTAATTAAAAAAAAACAGTAAAATTGTCTCTTTATGATTTGTGCTTATTGTCCTAATTATACCACTTTCCCCCCGTAATTAGTATAATTGTAAACCAGGGGATCAATGTGTCAGAAGACGTAAGTGTACGTCTTCTGGCTTTCAGCAGTGGCTGAAAATAGGTCTCCCTTAGAAATCCTGAAGGGTAGATAGTGAAAACTTTTCAATGTAATTGGCCATGTATCTCTCGAGTTTGCGTTTATTTTGTTTGTTAAACGAATTCCAATGTTACACTTGGTGACGAGGGTCTGATGATGGAGACGGAAGATGAATAGGGGAATTCAGTAATACATCCCAATTTATTTGGCGTGTACTTATCTCTAGATGACTAACATATTCGAGGCTATCATTGTTGATATTTGTAGTGGTAGGACTCCTTTGCAGAGTCCGCCTGGGGAAGTACCACACCTTTGCCAATTATTTAACCGCCACGCAGTAGTGTGCAAACACTGCTGTGTTCCGGATTGAAGGGAAATGTTTCCAGCGAAATTACAGGGCACACAGAGATTTGACATCTTATATCTCGGGGTGACGAGCGCAGTGCATTGCCATCCAGGGTTTTGAACTGTTGAAGTTCAAAATTCTGAGTGGCGTTGAGCTGTTATGGGCAAGCGTGAAGAGCCATCAGGCGAGCGTAATATAAAAAAAATCTCTGTTTCGTAAAAAAAAAAAAAATTACTCATTATTATAAAAAAACTTTAATATCTCGAAAACAAAATCAGCTGTTTATTCAGCATTCATTTATTTGAGTGTGAATGACATTTTTCTATGGAATAACCGATTTTTTGTTCTCGATAAAAGATTTGGTCCCAAAGTAATAGTTGTTTTTATTGATAAGTACGGTGATAGCTTCGAATATGTCCGTCGTTTATTTATATAGATACATCCGTAATCCCTAGTCATGCACTGCGCTCGTCACCCCGAGATATAAGATGTCAAATCTCTGTGTGCCCTCTAATTTCGCTGGAAAAGTAGTCATTATTATTAGTAAGAAAGTACTTACCACAGGTGTATGGCATTTGTTACCGTGCTGCTCGATCCGTCGCGTGTCGAAGGACAACGAACCCATAGCCTCTGGCACCTGGCAGAACTTAAAAACAACACAGAACAACGTCGTGCTCTACTGCCATGGTGAGCGCCTGTATTATGTTTCATAGCAACTTGCTTATGTGAGAAAAGCGCTGTTTTTGTGTCTCTAGATCAGTGTTTTACAAACTTTTTCACGACGCGTCCCCCTTAGTATAAAAAAAAAATATTGGGACCCCCTACCTTCCACAGCTTAAAATCTGTATTTTATTATATTACAAATATCAAATACGTACAACCTATTTTAATTTTTATAATTACTCATTAATCAATTTTTCTTAGTAACAATATTTTTTTACATTGTTGTTTTTACCTAGGCTTCGCGACCCCCGCGACCCCCTTATAGAGGCATGGCGACCCCCCAGGAGGTCGCGACCCACAATTTGAAAAATACTGCTCTAGATGAAATGAGTTTCAAAAAGTTGTAAATACCATACAATTCTTTAATATATCGTATTTTATTAGTAAAAAAAATTTATATACTGGGGTATCTCTAGAAGATCACAGCAATGTCGGTGACTCTGGTTCTTTGGCGCATATCTACGTTCCGGATTCTATCGCGCAAAGAAACTCCGAGCATAGCTCTCTCCATTGCCAGTTTTGCGACTCTTACTTTTTCCAAAAAGCCAACAGTTAAGGACCACGTCTCAGTACAATATATCATCACTGGCAACATATACTGGTCATAGACCCTTGTCTTTAGGCACTGTGGTATCTTGGACGAGAAGATGTCATGCATAACTTTAATTTCAGGTAATTCAAACCATCGAGCCTCGCCTCATAGATTGGCGATGTACAAAGTTTTTCAGGAGCTCAATTTCCATGTGATTACTTTCGATTATAGAGGTAAGAACAATAATGTTTTACCAACAGAGACATCATACTCATTAAAACAGCACTAGAAACACGGTTGATATTTTACAACAGCTACCAACATAGAACCCATAGAGCTTTAAAGTCTTACAGGAACAGCCGTCCTAGTATTAGTATATACTTCATACTATATTCATACGTTTAGGAAGTGATATCCTAGTATTAGTATATCACTTTCTAAACACACAACTGGCATATTTCATTATTTTTAACCGACTTCAAAAAAGGCGGAGGTTCTATGTTCCACTGTTTATAGTAGTCACATGCAACGTCTACATTTTCCACCATTCATCACAGCTAAACTAGTGGTGGGTGTGTCTAGGTAGGTGGTGGGGTGTGTCGGTGGATTCGGAAGCTCGAAGTGGCTCATTATAAAAAACGAGTGATGAAATTTCCGCTAGGGTACGGTGACTCGACGTCCAAGAGGCCGACGGAGCGCGGCGTGGTGGAAGACCTAGTCCACGTGTACTCCTGGCTGATGCAGACCTTAGACTCAGAGAACAGGCCCATGGTTCTACTCTGGGGACACTCGCTTGGTAAGTAAATATAACGAACTATATTAGTACACTGTGACAAAGGCAGGAGTGTCGGTCTTATAATATTATCCTCAAAGTCGATTCCAATATCACTTTATTACTGAAATAAGAGTATGAGTCTGCTCAGCGGTGTAGATAATACTTGATAATATAATATACATACATACAAATAATACTATCTATTTAAATACAACACAAACTTTATAAATAATTCATACATATTACATACGTACCAAATAAAAAGAAAGATAGTAAATTGCAGTCAAGATTCATCGCCAATCTGATAGAAGCAGGCAGCACATCCCACAGTAGGACAGCTTAGCTGAAAAAAAGCTCAGTGAAAAAATACTGTACGAAAGGTCAGTTAGAGTACAAGTAATGAAGCTTGAAGATCGCAAGGAAAATACAATGGGGTGGAGGGATTAAACAGGATTTTATATGTATAGTAAGGAGAGGATGTGAGAATTACGGCGAAGATGGATAGGTGGTTGTAGTGGATGGTTTGTAGTGGTAGGACTCTTTTGCAGGGGTCCGCCTGGGCAAGTACCACACCTTTGCCAGTTATTCAAACGCCAAGCAGTAGTGTGCAAACACTACTGGGTTCCAGTTTGAAGGGCAATGTTTCCAGCAAAATTACAGAGCACACAAAGATTTGACATCTTATATCTCGGGGTAACGAGCGCAGTGCATTGTCATCCAGGGTTTTGAACTGTTGAAGTTCAAAATTCTGAGTGGCGTTGAGCTGTTATGGGCAAGCGTGAAGAGCCATCAGGCGAACGACTTCGCTCGCCTCCTCACCCAGTATCATAAAAAAAAGATAACCATATGAGCTGATGGCGGATATCAGAAATGTGGTCATATTTGCGTAATGAACAGAATGCAAATATTTTTAACGCTCATGTTTGCTGAGCACCCATAAGACCATAGACAACAAAACGAACGGGGCATAGAGAACAAAACGAACCCAGTGGCTTGCCACATACGTGGACTTTCGTCCGTCTTTACCCTCACCCGTCCGTGGTAAAGGGATGTGTATGCTCCCAACTCCGCAAAATCATTATACTTACGTGCTTCATTGCTCATTCTAACATTTTTACATAACTTCTTTTCGTCATATCAGTATCTCTTCGCTTGCTTTTTTTCTTCGTCGAGACGATGACACAAAATTTCATAAGGTCCTCTCTCAGTATTTGGCCACAACAACCCTGCAGGGGGAAGCCTTGTAATGTACAATGGTTGGGGCAGAAGAGTAGGTGCACAGATGCTCCATAATCGCGAGCGTTGAACAGAAAGTGAACTTGGCGTTGGCCTGACGTGTGTTGCGGCGACTATAGCGCAAGAGGGCACCTCCGAATTACTTATAATCCCACTTCACCAGGTACAGCCGTTGCAGCGAACATGGTCGCCTACCTCCCGCGACTGTGCAATGAGTACAACCTGGCCAAGTTACCACAACCCAACGCGTTGGTGATGGAAGCGCCGTTCAACAACTTAGGAGATGAGATTGAGTGCCATCCGTTTTCTAAGGTATACCTTCTACCTTTCTTACCGTCTCTGACCGAAGAAGTTATGGGTTGACGTCGTAAGAGATGACGTTAGAGTTAACAAACTTACCAAGGAAGATGCTAACGATGGTGCCAAGTGGAAAAGTCACAGTATACGTAGCTGTCAGCTCGATCCAAGATACAGGCTGGGCAGAAAGAGATACCTTCTACCTTTCTTCTGTATTCTTTATGAGTAAGTTGCCAGTCCTAGTGTCTTTGTACATGGTAGTAAATCTATACAGAAGCTAGTGAAAGAGTGGGTTTGTTATCCAGCGCTGATTTAGAGGCAGCATTATGCTGTGTTGGAGCCGATTTGTGACTTTCTCCCATGGTCTTTTATTGATTTTTAAAACTTGGTTAGTCTCAAATAAACTTTTTTTCTTTCATTCGCACTGAATTTTGACGTATACTGTGTCATGCATACGTTGCAAGTAACCTTCTGAACTTGGAATGCGCTGCGAGCGCAAAATGCATGAGTCAAATTCAACGTGCATTCTTCTCTAGTTGCGCGACTAAGACGCGCAGTGTGCAAGAAGCTTTACGCTTAATCGTCCGACTGTTCTCTATTGCACCGAAATAAAATATACAAATCTCTACTATGCTTAAAATTATCTATATAATTTAAGGAGATAGCTTATAAGCATAGGCTAATTATTATCCAAAAAAGTGAATAGACCCTGTAGGTTAGCGTATAAAGCAGCAAAGCGCAGTTAATAATTTTAACTATCAGAATTTATTAGTTTCGTATTCCGTCTCCAGTGTGTCTCCTGGCTGCCGTACTACAAGGACACCTTCGTGAAGCCTTTCACCGTATCATCAGAGTACGCCTTCAACACCGACCAGTATCTGACCAAGGTGCCGAACCTGCCAATATTGATGCTGCACTGCAGGGGCGACAAGATAGTGCCCTATGACCTCGCTGTTAAGGTATTTTGATAGGTTGAATTTTGGTGAAATGTTTTGGTAAAGTTTGAGAGAATACGATGGAATCTGTTGATGTAGTTCTACCAAATGATACTTTGGTATGATACCTTCAACTATGATAATTATATTGGCTAATTTGGATAAAAGAATTACATATATTGTGTTAGCAGAATTTGGATAACAGAATTATGTTGGCAGAATTTGATGATGATAGAATTGTGTTAGCAGAATTTGATGAATGATAGAGTTGTGTTGGTAAAATATGAATGATACAATTGAGTTGGTAGAATTTGGATCATACAATAGTGTTAACAGAATTTGTGTGATAGAATTGTGTTGACATTTATATTGAATGATAGAATAGATCTGGTAGAATTTGGATGATAGAATAGTGCTGGTAAAATGCAGACGATTGACTTGGTCTGGAAGTGCTGTATTTTTCGTAGAATGTAAGTTTTCTCGAGTTTCAGCTCCACGACGCAGTGTTTTCGTCCCGAGGGCCCGCAGGGGCTCCGCTGGTGTTCCACTCCTTCGAGAAGGGGCTCGGGCTGGGGCACAACAACATCTGCGAAGCCGAGGGCCTCAGGACCGTTATCGTGTAAATATTAAGAGAAACTGAGCAGCGCTCGGAGTTTCACCCGTTATCCTAGTGAAACAGTATTTTTTTCTGGATAAGTAGCTTGTTTTAATTCGACGCTTAAGCCACCTCCTAACCCATTAAAAAATCAGAGACAATAGATTTTTTAGCTAATTCGCGGAGCACGACTGTGTGCTCCGCGAATTTGCCGGTGAAGAAAGAGAGAGAGAGAAAAAAGTTTATTTGTAACCAAAAAGCTACGTAAAAAAATATTAATATAAGACAATTAGGTAAAATAAAGTCACAAATCGGACCCAACTCAGCATAATACCGGCTAATAACCAGCGCTGTGTGAATGTTAATATAGATATCAATGTGTATTCTTCATCATCAGCCAGAAGACGTCCACTGCTGAACATAGGCCTCCCCCTTTAACCTCCATACTGAACGACATCCTGCCATCTGCATCCACTGGTTGCCCGCGACTCTCACAATGTCGTCGGTCCATCTAGTGGGAGGCCTACCTACGTTGCGTCTTCCAGTTCGTGGTCTCCACTCAAGAACCTTTCTTCCCCATCGGTTATCAGTTCTTCGAGCGATGTGGCCATTCATTGCCACTTCAACTTGCAGATTTTAATAGCTATGTCGGTGACCCTGGTTCTTTGGCGAATATCCACGTTTCGGATTCTATCGCGCAAAGAAACTCCGAGCATAGCTCTCTCCATTGCCCGTTGTGTGACTCTGAGTTTCTCCAAAAGGCCAACAGTTAAGGACCACGTCTCAGTACCATATGTCATCACTGGCAACACACATTGGTTAAAGACCCTTGTCTTTAGGCACTGTGGTATCTGTAGATATCAATGTGTAGGTATTCTTAATTAAATTAAATAAAAACTTAAAATTATAATCACATAATGATGATAATAAAACGATGGTCAGAAATTGATGATCGTAAAGTGATGGGTTGCTGTGTGTTTTGCGATATAAGGAGACTGAATTAAAATAATGTGTTTGTCTCTTACAGGAATTTTATGAACCTGATAAAGGGACTTTCAGCAAAAGAAGGAATAAAACATGTATAAAAATGAACACAGTAACAACAATATTATTCTGTTAGTTGTCTATGAGTTGTAAAAAGATATGATTCATAATAAATCTAAGTACATTTATTAACGACAATTTTTTTGACCATTTTTATCCAATAACAAGCAGTGCCGTAACTAGCCTTTTATGCGCCCTTTGCGAGCTTCTATAACTGCATCCTTGAAAACAAAACTTGGTCCTGGTGTGGTCAATTCTGCGACCCTCCAGAGTCTTTTTTTTATGGTACTGGTTGACTAGACGAGTGAAGTCGCTTGCCCATAACAGCTCAACGCCACTCAGAATTTTGAACTTCAACAGTTCAAAACCCTGGATGGCAATGCACTGCGCTCGTCACCCCGAGATATAAGATGTCAAATCTCTGTGTGCCCTGTAATTTTGCTGGAAACATTGCCCTTCAATTCGGAACACAGTCGTGTTTGCACACTCCTGCTTGGCGGTTGAATAACTGGCAAAGGTGTGGTACTTCCCCAGGCGGACCCCTGCAAAAGAGTCCTACCACTAGCAAAAGTCTAGTCTAGTCTGTGCCCCGTGCCTGGGCACCGCTGGCACAGCCCTATTTACGGCACTGATAACAAGTTATCTACGTGGTGTAATTATATATAGACGACGTAAATTTTGTTGAATGTATGTAATTTTTCTATGGAACGGGTGTTTTTTTCTGCGATATCAGGTTTGGTTTTTAGGTTGGGTTCTTTAAAATGTTTATTTGATTAGGGACCATCCATAAATTACGTCACACGAATTTTAGGAATTTTTAACCCCTCCCCCGTCCTTGTCACAGATTATCACATTTTCAGACCCCCGATGTGACGTCACACATTTTTCAAATTTATGCATGTAATTAAAATAGTCAAAAGAAAACAGTTACTTTTATTTTATTTTATTTTAGAGTCTCGCTTGCATTACAACGCCGCTCTAGAAGTGAACTGTTGTTGCGTGAGAGATAATCTCATAGCAAGAGTGCTAAATTATTAATAAATATAGATAAAGTTTGTAAATTTTAAAGTTTTTTATTCACTAATAAATTTCGCGTGATGGTTTTTGAATATTAACAAGTGACGTCACAACGCTTTTGACCCCCCAATTGTCACACTATGTCTCATATTTTGTGTAACGTAATTTATGGATGACCCCTTAGTAAATGTAGAACCTCTATAAGTCGAACATCAAGGGAGATGCCAAAAAATTCGAGTTGTAGAGTTTTCGACTTATAGAGGATTTCGACTTAGGCGGATTTTAATTCGACATAAAGAGGTTGAGATTAATTCTTATATTTTTTTTATTAAACACATATTTTTATTTATTTTATATCAACATCCTTCCAAAACATAATACTTAAGGTAAAAAAATATGGCATTAAAAAAATTGTGGTACCTAATTATATTCATTGTATACTCCTAAATTGCTTTCTAAGAAACAATGGTGTACATTCACTGTCGGCGAATTCTTAAAGGTCTTAAAAGTCTCAAATAATTCAGTTGTACCTAAAGGTTGTAAAATAAAACATTGCTATGTTTGGGATACAGAAGTGAAATTTAATTTTTCGAGTTATGGAGGGAAAATATGCATTAAAATGGCGTGGAGGGACTCACTGATTATTTCGACTAATAGAGATTTCGAGATATGGAGGTTTTGGTGTTTGAAGGGAAGGGAACAAAACATTTTTTCGAGATTGGGAGGTTTTCAACTTATCGAGGTTCGATTTAACGAGGTTCTACTGTAATATTTTTGAATACGTCCGTCATCTAAAGATACACGCCGTAGGTATACCTACACAGGTACTTAGTAAGGTATTTTCTATACACAATCACTGTGTTAAGGTACTAACCAAAAAAAACTTAATAATTATCAATATAAAAAACCAACTACATAAAAAATTTAGAACTGGACCAAATTGAAATGGGACCACTTGGGAAACACCAGCTTTCAAATAAAAAAAGAATCATCCAAATCGGTTTACCCAGGCGAAAGTTATGAGGTAACAAACATAAAAAAAACAGTCAAATTGATAACCTCCTCCTTTTTGGAAGTCGGTTAAAAATAACCAAATTCAAAATCAGCACTTACTGCCCCATCAAGCCAAGCGGAATCACAGCACGCCCTCGACGATTCGAACGCAATCTGACCACATGTGAGCTTCGGAACGCAACCCAAGAATTCATTACCGGCGACCCCGCGGTGAAAATTGGCGCGAAACTGTTTTTCGTGTGATAGTGATGGGGTTGTTGGTGTGATATTTTTGTCGATAAATAATAATATATTCAGCATAGTCTCGGCATAATGGTATCATTACGTTTTCTGTTGAGAATGCATATTTGAGTGTAAAAAGCAATAAATATTGTTAAAATATTAAAAGCGAAGTAAGCCATTACTAGACACCTTGTCTTTATGTTTATATATATTGCACGGATGCCTAATTGGTCATCGCTCGCTTGAAAGAAGATACGATAACGTCGCGTGAATGTTAATTTGGACACTCTAAACAAGTAAAACTTTAATATCGTATAACAGAGATCGATACATTACATATGACATAAATGTAAATCAAAGTTGATTATGATGATGAAAAGATAAGTATGTTTGACCACAAGTTCGTAAGAACTATGTGAAACTCATTTTAATCATTCTATGGCTCTATATTATAATGATATATGGAAGATCGTTAAATAAATATATCGATATCGACATTTTACCTACAACCTTAACTGACACTTAAAAATAGTGAGGGTGAAATTTAATATTCATCGTGCTTGTTTTGCCATTTCGCAGTTGCGGCCTCTTGTCTGCAACTTCAGAGCTATTGTTTGCAAATGTTACGTGTTTGTTCGACATTTGTAATTGGTAGTTAGCCATGCCATGATACAACAGGGGTTAAAATAATAACTTAAAAAATGAGTTGGTGGTTGCAACAGACAAAATATGAATTATTCATATTATGAACTTTATCTGAAACTAATTTTGGTGAATTCTAAATTGTTGTAATTTTTTGTTTACGACCATGGATACAAAGTCCTACAGTCGTAATATTACACAAGTTTACATAGTCTTAAATAAAGTCAAACAAGTCATAGTCACAGTCGGAGTCAAGCAAAGTAAGTCACGGTCAAGTCAAACTCATGCCCTGTAAAGTGGTTGAGGCTTTACATTAGGCTTCTATGGAGTTTTAGAAACAACATGAAAAGACATGTTTCACCACGTTATATCACTTCACTCGAGCGCGTTCACGAGCCCTTAATAAATAATAATCCACCATAAAATACACATTTACACTCGAAAATACACAAGTTTAGGAAATTAATACAACGAGCGGACATGTTTTTAGGGTTCCGTACCCAAAGGGTAAAACGGGACCCTATTACTAAGACTCCGCTGTCCGTCCGACTGCCTGTCTCTCTGTCTGTTCGTCTGTCACCAGGTTGTATCTCATGAACCGTGATAGACTGTTGTAGTTTTCACATTTGATGTATTTATGTTGCCTTTATAACAACAAATACTAAAAAATATAATAAAATTAATATTTAAGGGGGCTCCCATACAACAAAAGTGTTTATTTATACATAGAAGCATGCTTCGTAACGATGGTCCGTAGCCATGTTTGATCAAAATCTGTTTAGCGGTTTCAAAGTTATGAGCTCTTTTCGGAATTGGTCGTATTTTTTTGACCGAGCGAATTGGCGTCTAGTCTAATGGAACAAGTAGTAATACATAGTATTGTGTTTCTATGTACCTATATTTGTTTGCGACAATTTTGCAGGCAAGTAGTTCATTACAAATAAAAAAAAAACAGTAGAATCGGTTCAGGCATTGTGAAGACATGATATAAGGGTCACGAGGTGTTTGGGCCAAACTATTTTCATGGTTATAGTGGAAAAAAAGCTAACGGGCTGACTGATGGTAAACGATCACCGTTGCCTATGGCTATGGATACCTGCAACACCAGGGGCATCACAGATACGTTGCCAATTCTTACAGATTATTAACATCTCTTTTGAAGAACCCCATATTATTATTATATCACTTTATTTCAAACAATTATCGGGTCTAGCCCGGACATTTGGTGGGCATTGGTGGAGCCGAAGCCAACACCAAGAGGCCCTGTTGAATATAAAATAAATGCAACTAAGAAATATGTATAAAAAGGAATATGAAACTATTGTACAGTATAGGATTTTAAAATTCTGGGCTATTGAGGTGAACAACTTGTGGATGGAATAACAGATCTATAGAATGAGAAACGGCACCTGCCTTATCCTGTCTCATCTCGCAATATATTTAGGCACGTGATGACTTGCCACCCACTGAATGGGCCCCCCATAAAGGCTGCCGTATCTTGGCACCGGAGGGGCGACATTGGCGTGGGTGGCTTAGGGTGTAGAGAGGTGTGCTGCACGTTCACTAAGAGCTAGTCGCGGCCTTCCACCCTGGAGCTTAGGTTCTTAGCTCTTGCGGTTTCCACCCCCAGACGGCCGGTTAAGGCAAGCCAGGGGCCAGGGGCCAGGGGTCTCATTTAGCCCCATGGAATTGGGGTACGCGGTGTATTAAATTGTTATTAGTTACTTGGAAACGAAGTTACTTGCTCATTCCACATATTGCAGGTGTAAGGCAAAAAAAATCGCGTAAAACGCGCAGTGTGCGATTTCCGCTGATCTATAATATGTGGATCTCGAATAAGAATATGTGGATGAACTTTCATGCGGATTCAACTACTAGATTATACCTACATTTCTTCTAATAATATTAGACACCTACATCAAGGACAACGAATGAAAGCCTCCAAGTCTGCACGAGTGCGACTTCACACAGGTGTTCAAATGGTAGAACTAAATATTTCATAGGAGGATGTCAGTTTTGCTAAGAATACACGATTGTGGTTCCCTCACTCGAGTTTACAGATAAGTTGTTGTATAAAAGGAGCCCCGTCGCCCGTTGTATGGTTTCGAAGTGCTGGGACGGAAACCTGTCCATCTATTCGGCACTATTCTCACAGAATACAACACGATTACGATTACGACGAATACAAGTATTTATCATCATAATAAGCCTATTTTTGCCCAATAGTGGGCAAATTTGATACCTCGGCTCATGGACGTAGCCATCAGGATAAAATTTAGGGTTTTTTTTTCTAGAGTAAATATCGAAAATGTCATTACTCAAACAATGATCATAATCACCTAAATCCTAACATTGAATTGAAATGTATGAGTCTATTATACTTGGAAATAAATTATTATTATATCATATTATTAAAACTTTCTTTTAAAACTAGCCCACGAGGGTACTCGCTAAATCTTGTTAGAATTTCAGTTAGAATTTTTCGCTTCTAGCATCCTTTTTCTACGCATACTCGTCATACACAAGTCTTCCGGCTTTCTGTGGTTGTTGATCGTAACCAAGTATGGTGTAATTATTGTTATCATTGAAGTCTGTTGTTTGGAAATTCTCTAATAGTAGGCTTCCACAGCACATTCATGTTTTAGGCTCTAGAATACAAATAATATGAACGGAAGAAAGGAAAACCATCCTATGATTATGAAGTGCTGATTATGTATATGTAGAAAACTCGGTCACATTTATTTTATTTTGCAGTTCCTCGACTCTGGGATCCTTGCTTTTTGTCATCTTATACAATTTATTTTGTCAACTATTGCATAACATAACATAATCGGTTACCTTGAGGCCATGCCAGGGCCAGCCAGGCCAGCAAGCGCCCCGATCTTGCCCCAACGTGCCCATAATTATACGGTCATGTTGGCTGCCCTAGGCTTATGGAACATTGAGTAAAGCACGATCCATTTGGTCCAGTTCTGACATTTTTATGAAGTCGGTTTTTAAAATTGATAATTATTTTTAAAATTGTCTAGGTAATTTCATTTGTCTGTGATATCCAGTAATAATGGGAAAGTGGCTGCCGCCGGTCATTTTAAATCTGGCGTCCATTACAGCAATTAAACGTGCCTGAGGACATCCCTGGACTAAGAGACAGTATCACAGCTCGATCTTAGACATAACCTCAGATCATTGGACATTATGGATCAGGGACATTTTATAAAGTTGTCAGGAAATTGTCAGGTTTTTTTTGGCATGGCAATTAGAGTGGACAGCCTAACTAACGATCGTTCATTTAAATGTAAAGATTGTAAAATTATTTAAGGGTTTTTATCCCGCTTAAAAATCCTACCAACTATTATACCAAGTATAGGTAGACTTACATTTGTATTGTGATTTTTGAAGTGAAAACTTCTTTAGGCGCGTTAGCACTTTTTGTGTGAACAAAATCATGGAACTCACGTCAAAGTAACGCTGTACTGTGTTTTTTAAAACAGCGCCATCTCTTGTTGAATAGGTGAATTACTACTTAAGTTTTCACTTCTGACGTGCAGTCCTATGACTGATTTATCATTAAAAAAAACACATATAACACATTAAATATTTCTGATGTGTTTTTTTTTCAAATGTAGTGTAGTGGTGAGAGGCGCTAGTGTCAAGTTTATGTCCCTGCTCGGAAAAATCGTAGATTCGGGGCTGGCTAAATGCACGTAACTATACTTACGCGTAGGGCTCGTTCTTCGGCTTTGCTTTAATTTCTAGTGCTCATCTGCGTTATAATCTAACGTATTATCTCTTATGTTAAAGACTTCGAATGTTTGTTTTTCGAATACTATTTGTCTATTCAGGCCCAAGTTGGTGTTGCAACGGGGCTTTTACATTATTTTTGTTTGTATTAGTGAAAACATAAGTATTTTTGGCTTATGTGTAACTGTTTATCTCATATCTACTGTGTTAATTAGCAGCTGTTTGTTTTCCATGTTAAATAAAATAATACAAGGTACACTTTCATTCCTTACTCTCTCTCTCTTTTACTCGCGTTTTGGCGATATTATTTGTGTGAACTTTCAATACTGCAGGCGAGTACATAGCAGCAGGGGTTAATTAAATGGAAGGTAAGGATTCGCAGGGTTTTAATTGTGATGAAACATTCCCGCTTTCGTTTTATTTACTATGATTGGCAAAGCTTTAAGAAGAGAGTTGGAAATTAAAAAAAATGTTAAAAAATATTATATTAAAAAATCTCTTGCGTGTTACAAATGTCTCCATTTGAACTCCATTTTAAAGATTCTTACATAACGATTTTTGTCGTCATTTATGATTAGTACTGTTCAAGAATGGAACTCCCTGCCATCCCTCTTGTTTTCTATGAAGTCGGTTTTTTTATATTAATAATTATAGTTATGTAGGAACTAATACGAAAAAAAATAACTTATTCTGATATGAGGTACACATACAGCTTCATCAACATCCAGAAGACGTCCCCTGCTGAACATAGTCCTCCCCCTTTAACCTCCACACTGAACGACATCCTGCCATCTGCATCCACTGGACGCCCGCGACTCTCACGATGTCGTCGGTCCATCTAGTGTAAGCATATAGTGCGTACAGCTTATAGATACCCTTTAAAATAACCTTAAAATGAAATGTCTTTATACGCATACATTTCTGTATATGCGTATGCGTAGACATTTCAAATGTGAGCGTAGACATTTCAAATGTCGACATACGGCACACGCCTGTGTCGCGAGCTCTAAAGTAAGTAGTAAATAGATGTAGGTACACATTAACCATCATTGCTATTAAATTTGAGGAGCACTCTACTATAATCTGGATATCCCTATCCCTTCCCTCGTTCATAAATCATAAATACACCATTATTTATTACCGATCCAATTCCACCCACCTACGTACCTTCATTGTTTATTTCTCTGCACCTACAGAAAACAGAAATATTCGTTGTCTCGAATACTGTAAAAAATACATCTCTTGGACCCGGTCGCCTTTAAATAAAACAAAAGAGACTACAAAGACATGTCGGTAAAACAATTGACTTTATATCGATAAAAAATGCCCCATCACTAAAAGTCAGCTTTTTAAAATTGACCCGTTTTGAATTTCGAATAAGAATGAATTTCGTTTCTTCTTAAGGTGCTGTAAGACGGTTTGGAGCGCGAGAAACGAAAGTGGTTACATATTTATAAAATGGAATCGATTTTTAAATGAGCCAATGAACGGTCTCGTTTTCAGAGGCGGGAAATCGTAAGCTCCACCCAACGTTGAATGTCAGATGAATGTCTCGCGTTCTTTTTTGCTCATTCGCTTTGTAGCCGTCGGCGTGAGCGGTCGGTCGTTTGAAACTCAGCTATTTGTATGTTTATTTTCATTTTATGGGGTTCACTTCAGAATAGGCATTCACAAGCAGCATTCTCCTAAATTTACTAGACATTTTTATAGTCTTGACATTCCAAGCGTCTCTCTAGGTGACGTTATTTAAGAAAATAATATGACGTCTTTTTTATGACAGATAGCAGACAGTTGTTCATTGAAATAACTTTAAAAATTTATAATTATTAATAAAAGTGAGTAAAAGATAATAATTATATTTTATTTATACTTTTCAAGCCTTCTTTATTTTCAGCTGATTGTAAAACACTTATTGTGGATGAATTATATATTTAATTGATAGGTTATTAGTTATATGCGTTTACCAGTCTATATTTATTTGCCAATCAAAAATTGAGTATTTATTGCATTAGTGAACTATAGTGACTTTTTAATCTTTTAGAACCTGTAAACAGATGGTTGTGAACAGCTAGGTACGTACTTGTATTTTAATTGGATAAATGATGTTGTTTTTATAAACATAACCTAAAAAACATTAAACAATGACGTAACTAAGTGACGTTTCTAAAATATATATTTGGAGTATCCGATATATCGATATTTTTTAAACTTGTTTCGCACATCCCTAACTTTAAGCTTGGAACATAAAGACTGAAATCGAAGTTGACGATATTTTCTAGTCAAGGTGTATTAAAATAATAACTATTCTGCGTAACATGATGGACATTGTCTGAAATTAATGATAATAATTATTTATTTATTGACACAAAAACATAAATAGTAATTGTTTTTATTTTATTTTTTATTAACACAACGTAGTTAGTGTATGGAACAGCTGATTTCTATTTAAAACTAACATCGTCTAGAGATGCACCCCTTATATAAATACAGGGTTGTTGGTAATAAATAAATAAATATCTGTGACATTATTGCACACATGGTCATCTGACCCCAAACTAAGCAAAGCTTGTAATATGGCTGCCAGAGACTGATATACATACATATATATTTTTTAATACATACTTAAATAGATATTAACACCCAGACATAGAACAAACACAAATATTCATCACACAAATGTTTGTCCTAGATGGGAATCGAACCCACGCCCCCAAGCACAGAAGTTAGGTTCACTACCGACTGAGCCACCGGGGCAGATGTCCACTATATACTAAACCTATGCCTCCCCCTTTAACCTCCACACTGAACGACATCCTGCCATCTGCATCGACTGGATGCCCGCGACTCTCACAATGTCGTCGGTCCATCTAGTGGGAGGACTACCTACGCTGCGTCTTCCGGTTCGTGCGGTCTCCACCTGAACCTTTCTTCCCCATCGGTTATCGGTTCTTCGAGTGATGTGATCCATTACCACCGTCGATACCGTGGGTAATTTAATTAATTTTTGTTTTGTTTTAATTGATTTCGACTTACCATAAAACACAAATTCATTTGTCAATCTAATTAGTAAGAAAAAAACTTGTGAGAAACTTAGGCATAAAGTTGAATTTGCATAAATAATAAAAATTATGCCAATTAAGTGCGTATCCATCAATAACAATCAAGTTATTTATCTATAAGGACGCTCACAACGGATACGTTTAATAAATAAAATTATAAGAAACTAGCTTTTCCCAGCGAATTCGCCCGTGTATTAAACAATAATAGCATTAGTTGGGGCCAAGTTGGGCCTAGTTTGGGGCCCACAGCTAAAAGTTGAAATACTTAGTTTAATTCAATTTTATTAATTTGTAATAATTTGGATATTATTATTAGATAAATAAATTATTTGATTTGATTTGATTATGTCACTTATAGGGTAAATGTAAGTTTTAGTTTATAGTTTGTAGTTTTTACGGTTTCGAAATCGGAACCTAAAGGTTAAAACGGGACCCTATTACTAAGACTCCGCTGTCCGTCTGTTTGTCTGTCCATCTGTCACCAGGCTGTATCTTATGAACGGCGATAGTTAGACAGTTGAAATGTTCACAGATGATGTATTTCTGTTGCCGCTATAATAAAGAATACTACAAATAAAATAAATATTTTAGGGGGCTCCCATACAACAAACGTGATTTTTTTGCTCGTTTTTGCTCAATATTTATAACGGCAATAGACGCTTTAAATATTCATAGAATATGAAGTTATATATTGGCTTTAAAAATAAATATTTAATAAAAATTAAAAATTAAATTTAAGGGGGGTCCCATAGATAGATAGATAGATAGAAAACTCTTTATTGTTCACACTAAAAATTATAAACGTACATAAAAAAAAACAACTTAAAAAAACTAGTGAAACAATTGGCGGCCTTATCGCTATAAACGATCTCTTCCAGGCAACCTTAACCCATACAACAAACGTGATTTTTGCAGTTTTTATAGATAATGGTACGGAACCCTTCGTGCACGAGTCCGACTCACACTTGATCGGTTTTTTATTAGTAGAAAATTCGCAGAATCTGTTTAGTATTTACTGGGTTAGGTGGAAAGGGTGCAAGCCGAAGGGTGTCCATAGTACCCATCTTTATGAACACCTTTTTTATGGGACCAACCCTGAATTTGCGAAAAAAATATCAGCTAAGTATTCCATAAAAAACATTCATTCACACTCGACAAAATGTATGGAACAGCAGATATAATTGGATTTTCGTGTTTTTTTTTGTTACTGAGTGACGAGATGTGCGAAGTCGCTCGCCTGATGGCTCTTCACGCTTGCCCATAACAGCTCAACGCCACTCAGAATTTGAACTTCAACAGTTCAAAACCCTGGATGGCAATGCACTGCGCTCGTCACCCCGAGATATAAGATGTCAAATCTCTGTATGTCGCGTATTTGGGTTTTAGTGTAATACCTAAGTAGTACCTAACTAGTGCATATTCCAAAACCAAAAAGGTTTAACTGATCAAGTTAAACCTTAAACCACGTCGCCCGCAGGAATGTTTATGGTCGTTTACTTTTTTTTTTACTTTTTAATATATTCAAATCGAATCACCCAAATTAAGTAGCCATAAACGGAATCAGCTTCCAAATTTGAATATTTCATTCGTGCCAGTGCGAGCGCGCGCTTGATTTGTTTGTAAGATGAGTTTGCGTGTGCGTGCGGCTTAGTTGTGTGCGTGAGATAGTGATGTACCATATCGACAACCTCTCTTTTCTCTAGTGTAGGTATTTGCGAAGATATATTTTGAACTATAATTAATTAGCAGTTTTTTTTGGCGAAAATCGAAATTTTGTGTTTATCTACATTTCTAAGAGTAAAAGATTTCAACGCGCGCGTTTTAATAATAATTCCGTAATAACTAAATAATAATTAAGTCAAATATATATTTTTGTGTTTGATAATGTTTTTTCTCAATTTTTTTATGTATAAATGTTATTTTTTTATTTATTCTAAATGTGTACATTTTTCTGATATAAATAAACATTTAGCTGTCATTTTCATAAAATAAGATTAATCAAAAGAATCTCGCAGTATTAATAAATAACATCTATATTTACACTTACATAATTATTACACCAATATTCAATGTAAGTATTGACCCAAAACCGTATCATAAAATTTTATCGATATCGAGTTATTATAATAAATAGTCCCATCCCTACTTCTTTTGTCGCAGCGCGCCGCGCGTTGATAAGAAAACATTTTAAATTAGTGGAAGAAGAGAAAAAATATTATAAATTTTTATTTTTTATTTGTATTTTATCACGAACACAAAACGGGTAGCCGCTACCAACCGAACCGATATAAATTATATCATTTTTCATTACGACAACCCTAACGGACGTAAAAAATGACGTCCCATTCAGTTCTAAGTTTGAAAGTTTTGCCGCGTTTTTTATTCGTTTCCGGACGACGGGATTCCTTATTTGAACTTTGATTTTCGATTACTTTTGAACGGGCAAAGCTCAATGCCGGTTTTGTACTCGACTTTATATTTCTTTTTCTTAACAGCCAGTATTGAACAATATTTTTCAATAAAACAGCAAAAGTTTGGAAGTAGGATGTGACCTTTTGACTTTTTTTCTCGATTGTAGAATGACACTGACCGTCGCGTCGTTTGTAATAATTTTGGAATTTATAATTGTGACGTTGAAAAACTAACTATAAACTTTTTTCGAATTCATTGATGATTTCAAATGGGCTTGGGGAACCCAGTTTGAGACTTTTGGGGTGAAGTAAAATGTTTAAAAGGCTTCACGGATTTGACGCGAGCTTTATTAGACATAAGATTTCGTTGTTATTTTTTTTTATGATACTGGGTGACGAGGCGAGCAAAGTCGCTCGCCTGATGGCTCTTCACGCTTGCCCATAACAGCTCAACGCCACTCAGAATTTTGAACTTCAACAGTTCAGAACCCTGGGCAATGCACTGCGCTCGTCACCCCGAGATATAAGATGACAAATCTCTGTGTGCCCTGTAATTTCGCTGGAAACATTGCCCTTCAATCCGGAACACAGGATCCGGTCCGGTCCGGTCTTTTCTCTAATAGAACAGCTGATCTGTTCTAAAGGTTTCCGGGTTTGTTCTTCTGTAAAAGTTTTTAATAATGAGGGCCTCTATCGGCTAAGGACACCTTTTCCGAACATCCCTGTACATTACCAGGTAGCAAAGCGATGCACCTACGCGGTATAAGTACTTACAAACCACTGTACCAACAGTAGTAGGTGTATACTATATACAGTACTGACTTAGCCAAGACCACCGACACTCAACGGTGACACCGGAAGCGGGACATATGTGGATGTGGTACCTTTATTTGAAGTGGAAACTTCTTTAGGCGCGTTAAGCATTTATTGGGTGAACAAAAATTATAGAACTCGCGTCATCGGAACACTGTACCGTGTATTTTAAAACAGCGCCATCTCTTGTAGAATAGGTGAATTACTACTTAAGTTTTCACTTTTGACGTGCAGTCCTAGGACTGATGTTTTTTTTAATTGTAAAATAGGCTTGCGCTTGGCCGCCAACTCGCCTGATGTTAAGCGATGATGCGGCCTATGATGGATCACTCTTACCTAGAAGCAACCGATTTTTTTGTTTTCGAGGGGGAAATCTTCTAAAGATTCCCAGCTGCATTGAGGTTATGTTGGATTGTACCACTAAAACCCCCCCGGTGACTAGCCTTAGTGCTTGACAAGAGGGCTCCGGAATCTCCAGAGGAACGCACCGGAGCCCTCAGCACTGTGCTATGACTCCTCCCGAGACAACGTTGGTCACACAACATTGTCGTTCTCTACAAACTTATTTAACTTAAGTTGAAAACATTTTTAAAATCAATTAAACATTAATAATTATCAATTTAAAAAAACTGGACCAAATTGAACTACACGGGAATCACCAGCTATTAAATAAAAAAATAATCATCAAAATCGGTTCACACAGTCGAAAGTTCTGAGGTAATAAACATAAAAAAATGTACAGTCCAATTTAGAACCTCCTCCTTTTTGGAAGTCGGTTAAAAATAAAAGAAAAAAATATCTTCATGGATTTTTTTTGGTATCTGAATCAAGACTTTATTTTGATTGCCTTCAAAGAAATATATTCTTGGGTAGACCACCTCCGATCCTTCCCAGCTCCTGGCTCCATTAAGGGGCATAAAATCCTCGGCGACTCTCCGTGCACCGCCATAAGGATAAATAGCCACAAATATCATAAATTTATGCTCGCGCCGCGCATTGAAAATGTAAAAAATATCATATTTAACATATATCTCACTTTTGTTGCGCGCCGACGATATGTGGGAGAGAGAAACATGTGGATACGAAGGTCACCCGGCAGAGTCCGTGGTAACTGCTACACTGATCCTTGCTTGACTCATCATCATCAGCCAGAAGACGTCTATTGCTGAACATAGGCCTCCCCTTTTAACCTCCACCTGAACGACAGCCTGCCATCTGCACCCAATGGATGCCCGCGATAGTGGGCTACCTACGCTGCGTCTTCCGGTTCGTGGTCAAGAACCTCTTTTCCCCGAAGCTATGTAGGTGACTCTGGTTCTTCAGTGAATATCCTCCTAATACTCCGAGCATAGATCTCTCCTTCGGCCAGTGTGTGATTCTGACTTTTTCCGAGAGGCCAGCAAAACCACCACCGAACCACCACGAACCACGGTCCGGTTAAGAACCACGTCTCAGTACCATGTCATCACTGGCAGTACACTCTGGTTAAGCAGTAGTAGTTCATTTAAATAGTAAATCTTCCAGAGTGGAACAATACTTCAAATATAAATGTGTGTGACCTTTATTTAGAAAAAAAAAACTGTATAAAAGATGAACGACATTTTAAATAGTAATTACCGGTAAATGTTTATTTTATTCAGAATCTTGAGCGTGTGTACAATATTTCAATGTGCAAAGAGGATTTGATTACGTTTTCCCACAAAAAAAGCGAATGTACAGAGGTTATGTTACAATTATACCCAATCATACCTAAGGAATTGGATGGGACACAATGTCACGTAATGTGCGCACGGTGATTGCACAAAATAGCGTCTTTCATAGGGATGTTTATTGATTTTGGCAGCTAATGTACCGCTTAGTAGGTATACAATTATGGAATAGCGACGTGCCGCAAAGAGATACCATATTATGTTATTTTGTAAAGCGTTCACTATTTGGACCGTCTTTGAAATTTCTAGACGAAAATAATTAAAGTTTGCAGGCTAGGCATATCCGTCTGGAAATGTATTTATTTTCGAAAATTAGCTTCCTGTCTTTGTCTCAATAATCTGGTTATATCCACACTATGATTTCCTTCATTAGCCGGACAAAACCAATGACATTTACCACCACTACCATTCATAACTAAACGTAACAACCACCAAATCTTAAACTCCGTTATAAACCTTCCGGTTTCAAACACAAAACTCAAAATACACAAGCAAAATTGTTGTAAAAAAGCCGTTGTGCTGGGTGTGAAACTTATGACATTTGGATATGTTACCGAGTTCGATTTCAAATTTGAATTTTTGAACATCGAACTGTCCACCGTCGCGCCGTGAATGGTCCATTACGGACGGTCTGATAACCGGGTGTTAGTAGTTACAGTTACCAAGAGTTACCATAACCTTAAGAGTCGTATTACAAAATACATGGTTCAATTTCGATATCTGCTGCCTTACGCCCTACTCTAAACGCGGACCCGAATAGGTCCATCATCATCATCATCAGCCAGAAGACGTCCACTGCTGAATGAACATAGGCCTCCCTCTTTAACCTCCACACTGAACGACATCCTGCCATCTGCATCCACTGGATGCCCGCGACTCTCACAATGTCGTCGGTCCATCTAGTGGGAGGCCTACCTACGCTGCGTTTTCCGGTTCCGGTTCGTAAGGTACAGTTTGCAAAATCACGTGAACGCGAACCTTAACACGCCGAGATACGTTTTGCGGTCGCATACTTGACTGCCCCGGTGGCTCATTTGGTAGTGAACCTACCTTCTGCGCTTGGGGGCGTGGGTTCGATTCCCACCTAGGGCAAACATTTGTTTGTTCTATGGCTGGGTGTTAATATCTATTCAGGTATGTATTTAAAAATATATTATTTACGTATATCAGTCTCTGGCAGCCATATTACAGGTTTTGCTTAGTTTGGGGTCAGATGACCATGTGTATAAAAAAACCTGCACCTATTCTGGCCCGCGTTTAGAGTTGGGCGTAAGGTTCCTGGATTTTCGGGCATAAAACGTAAAAATAAAGCCGTAACTTTCAAGACGAATAGGTATAAATAAAACAAGAAAACCATAACATTCAAATTGTTTGTTTTATGTCGGTAATTTAACAAAACCCGCTCCGAAAGTTTTACGATAGACTTACTTTTGTAAATTGAAGGTAGTTATGTTATGGGAGTAGAGTTCAAGTTTTTCCAGAAGCCGTAATTTTCAATATAAAATCAAAATACAGATCTATTTATTACAGAAATTAAATTTTCTATAGATTAGTCTATTTAATAGAATCAGAACGCTAAAAAACAAGTTTTTTTTAAAGGTTTTTTGGAAGTGAAAACTTCTTTAGGAGCGTTAAGCACTTTATGGGTGAAAAAAAAATCGTCACCGAACGCTGTACCGTGTATTTTAAAACAGCGCCATCTCTTGTATAACAGGTGAATCACTACTGAAGTTTTCACTTCTGACGTGCAGTCCTATGAGTGATGTTTTTTTTTTCCAATAAATGTTAGTTGACTCTTAATCAGATCTACGCTGTTTTTTAACTACATACTTTATTTTTATCGTCACTATCCTATGCACGGCTTCCTAAGAAGCATTTTTCTTTAAACACAAAAGGTTTTTTTCAAACATAATTGATTGGTACTTGGTAGGTACGTGTTGTATTAAAGAACATTCGTATCGAAGGAAATTAAACTTTCAGGTCAATGCGATAAAGTCATTGAAAATCTATTTTTGTCTCCTTGAATATCTTGTACCTACGTACGCATATATTTATATCTGCAAAGAGGATTGAGGTTTTAAGCGGTGAAGATTGCATGGATATATTATGTACTAGCTGCGCCCCGCGGTTTCACCCGCGTGGTGATGAAAATCGGTAATAATGATGATGATGAAAAGTAGCCTGTGTTAATCCAGGACATAAGCAAATTATATTCCAAATTTCATCCAAATCCATCCAGCCGTTTCTGCGTGATTGAGTAACAAACATCCATCCATCCATACATACTTTCACCGGATTCTGTATATGATACTAGCTTTGCCCGCGGTTTTACCTGCGTGGTAATGAAAATCGGTGATGATGATGATAATGAAAAGCAGCCTATGTATTAATCCAGGACATAAGCAATATATATTCCAAATTACATCCAAATTCGCCAAGCCGTTTCTGCGTGATTGAGTAACAAACATCCATCCATCCATCCATTCAAACTTTCACATATAATGATATTAGTGTGATTTGCCGACAGTGTCTATGTGTATTAAACACTTACAATTGTTAATATTAAATATGGGTACAGATACAGACACTCAAACTACAAACAGCAGACATGAGTAATTTAAAAGTTTGAAACTTGAAACGCTTTTTTAAGCATTTGAATGTCTTCAGACCTTCAACGGTCTATGGGCCGACTTTCTGTAGTGGTAGGACTCTTTTGCAGGGGTCCGCCTGGGGAAGTACCACACCTTTGCCAGTTATTCAACCGCCAAGCAGTAGTTTGCAAACATTACTGTGTTCCGGATTGAAGAGCAATGTTTCCAGCGAAATTACAGGGCACACAGAGATTTGACATCTTATATCTCGGGGTGACGAGCGCAGTGCATTGCCATCCAGGGTTTTGAACTGTTGAAGTTCAACATTCTGAGTGGCGTTGAGCTGTTATGGGCAAGCGTGAAGAGCCATCAGGCGAGCGACTACGCTCGTCGCGTCACTCAGTATCATAAAAAAAACTGTTTTTGTAGTGTTAGCTTGTATTTTGTTTTTGCCAGTAAAAATCAATATAAACTTTGAAAGTTTCTTCGACTTTTACATCCCAATATTAGACTCTTTCATAATAACCCAAATAAATCTAAAAATAAAACAGAATCGGGTTTATTTTTTTATAACCTATGAATATAAACTTTTTTATTTATTTTCTTTTAATCCCATAACGATATTGTGGGCCCAGAACCAGTAGCTTGATTTTATAGCCACAATCAATTAGGCTGCTCGAATTTACGTAGAATGAAACGGGTTTTACCCGACTGACCCTGTAGGAGGGTAATGTTCCTATGTTTATTTGTTTTTATGAATCGAATCCACAGAAAAAGAAAAATAGAACGGATGTCACGGCATTTTTGTAAGAAATTTAATGTGGCCACTTGCACCCATATAAACCCATAGCAACTGTGTTAGCAACTGTGACGCGGAGTTCGACGCGTTGACATAAATAAGAATGTTCAATCACATATCTGTCACAATACCTGGCAACAGAGTTTCCTTCTCATTTCCGTTCTATTTAATTATCTTTTCTGTGATCGAATCGAATAAAAAAAAACTAAGTATACTTATACATTGACATAATATTAAAAAATAGACTTTTTTCCTTTTTTAAATTTACATTATTAATAATCTGACATTAGATAATATTTGACATACCTACTTATAGTTTTTTTTTTGTAATGTTTTGCAATAAAATTATTCTACAAGCAGAGTACTTATTTAATATCACAATTTATTGTTTACACCCATTTTTTTATAGCAATTAATAATTGAATTATGAATACTGCGTTACGCGGAAAGGGTGACCTAAGCTAAAAGGAATCCCCATTAAAAAACAATTACTATGGAATCAACCTTGAAATCGCGAAAAAAATATTAACCGTTCCATACACAATAAAAATAATCAATATAAACCGACTTCATAAAAAGACAGAATTGCACCATATTGAAATGGGACCACACGGGTAGTCCAGCATTCAAATAAAAAAAGAATCATCAAAATCAGTTTACCCATTCGAAAGTTCTGAGGTAACAAACATAAAAAATAAACATTCGAATTGAGAACCTCCTCCTGTTTGGAAGTCGGTTAAAAATACATAACACTACCAACACTACTACGAAATATACAGTAGTTAATGAGATAATGCGGTATGAAAGAGCTCTGCATCTACTACGAGTAGGTATAGAACTATAGATAGGTACGCAGCGCGCCGCTGTTACTTTTCTGTTACTATTTATGCAATGCATTCGGCATTTTTTTGGTTTTTAAATGCCAATATACTTACTTATTTGTATAATTTTCTTATTAAATAATAAATAAATGAAAAAAAAAAAAACTTGTTACTTATCTTTCTTTTTTGTTCCTATTTAGTAAAATGTCAAGTCTGTCACACGCTGTCCCCGGTTAGAAAGTGTCTTATGCTCAAAATGTGGTCATCATCATCAGCCATAAGACGTCCTCTGCTGAACATAGGGCTCCTCCTTTAACCTCCACACTGAACGACATCCTGCCATCTGCATCCACTGGATGCCCGCGACTCTCACAATGTCGTCAGTCCATCTAGTGGGAGGCCTACCTACACTGCGTCTTCCGGTTCGCGGTCTCCACTCAAGAACCTTACTTCCCCATCGGTTATCAGTTCTTCGAGCGATGTGGCCTGCCCATTGCCACTTCAACTTGCAAATTCTCATTTATTATGAGAAGATTTTATTATGTATGAAAATATGATGTACTAGTGTGCACTTACACTACACTTTACAACAACTTTGGCATCAGCTGGTGTGTTATAAAATATCTCTAGTTTTTTACTTGTTAAGTACACGTTTTCCATACAATTATTTTTAGTCAGAGTCGCATAACGCTTACTTCAGCGTTGTGCGTTCCTATCGAACTCAGATAACCAAAGCTTTATAAAGAAAGGATTACGTTAAGCTACCAATTTTGAGAAATTATCATTAACTGAAATAATATTCTTTTGTGTGGTTACAATCCTATTGTCTGCCATCTAAACAATAAAAGGTGTAACTGAGAAATTGACTATTTTAAGAAGTGAATTATCAATCTTTTTGTGTTTTTGTTATACTTAAGTATTATTTTACGCACCTTAGTGACAAAGCTGTGTGAAATAAAAAAGGTTTCTTTAAGTACCTACTTTTTCCTAACCGACTTCAAAATAGGAGGAAGGTTGTAAAGTATTAGGTTGTAAAATGGAATTGTAATTAATTCAGGTTATTATTAAAATGAGACCACAGGGAAACGCTGGATACAGGCCGCTTCTTATATAATTCGATGGGGGAGGTTAAGCAGTGGACGTCCTATGGCTGGAATGATGATGATGATTACGATTAAAAAGTATAAATATTAAATTAATTACACTAGCAACTTTTGCCATTGAATAGGCGCAAAGAAATAAAGTCCATAAACACACAATTTAAAAAAAAAATACCTCCTTGTTCACATTTACATAGTATTTTCTGTAATATAAAATAATTTGTTAATTATTTTTTTATGATACCGGGTGACGAGACGAGCGAAGTCGCTCGCCTGATGGCTCTTCATGATTGCCCATAACAGCTCAACGCCACTCACAATTTTGAACTTCAACAGTTTAAAAGCCTGGATGGCAATCAAATGCACTGCGCTCGTCACCCCAAGATATAAGATGTCAAATCTGTGTGCCCTGTAATTTCGCTGGAAACATTGCCCTTCAATCCGGAACACAGTGGTGTTTGCACACTACTGCTAGGCGGTTGAATAACTGGCAAAGGTGTGGTACTTCCCCAGGCGGACAAAAAAAGAGTCCTATCACTACAAAACAAAAAAACTATTTATAATTTTAATGACAAAAACGAGCTCGTGCTTGGCGCCAATACGAAACAAACCATTCTAAAACAAAAGAGGCTGATATAACACTAACAGTAGCTCGGACCACCTACCTGCCTTTGTTACACCCACCTCGTAAAACTACTAATTTCGTCACCAAAAATAGATAATAAACATTTTTTCTCCACTTTTTACCTGAAAATTGTGGAGTAAGGGTGGGGGACGAGGGACGCGCGGGGCGGCTCTGCGCGGCAGTCTCGATTCGACCTCGCGCCCGCTCGTTGCGCGCCGCCTAATCCCACAACAGACTATACCGTGTTTACGGCGAGTGTTCCAATTACAATAGGCCTAATCCTACAACGAAATAAAAAAATAAAACTTTGACGTTTCAAATTTAAAATCAAAATTTGTGTTCAATACGTGCTTCTAGATTACGAAACACTTTTTATTTTCATTAATTTACGGACTTTGAACGTGTAATTAGGAAACAGGGAGTCGCTGTATCGTGTTTTTTTAAATCGATAAGATAGCAAACGTTTCAGTCGTGTCGTGATCGTGTCTAGTGATTAATCGAAGCGGATTAGTAAAGATTTTTTAATTAATAAAGTGCCACGGTCGAGTTTTACAATTTGTGCACCAGAGGAAAGTTTGGATTGTGACGTTTTGGGGTAAGTCAATATTTTATCGATTTTAGGATTGTAACCTTTGTTTATAAAACCTTCAATCAAGTTTTGAACTAAATATTAATCTTTCCAGAGTTTCTTTTATTAGTAATTGGTTGTAACTTAAGCAACATTGGTTGTTGGAGTAGTTTGGAAAGTTTTTTATCTACCCTCTACCTACATCATTTTGAAAATAAACTGAGTAGCCTAGTTACTTTTTTGTATTTTTATGGTATGTTTGACAATTATATTCAGTTTTCTATGCCTTTTTAGTTCAGAAAGTTACTTAAAAGCTTAATAACATATTCTTTTAATTACGAGTCATCCGTCATATCACTAAACACTTTAAAATAATAATCAAGAACCATTTAAACACATTTAGTTTTATAAAAATCTAGACAAGGCTAGATAATATGTTGATTTTTACAAGTGATTATCAAAACTATTATCTAGAATTATTCTTAGAACCAATATCTATTTAGGCCTACGATATTTTATAGGTATTTTCATCCGATAAGAGGTCTGCATTGCTCAAGTCGATTATCGAGGTTTTAGATTGAATTTATCATTTAATAATCTATCGATTAAAATAGTTAAGTTGTTACTTCTACTACTTTTCAATTTTTTTTCAACCAATCTGAAATTAATTTATGTAAATGATCATGAAATTTGATTGAGAACAATTTTTTTTTCTACTCGCATTGTATTACTATGCCAACGTACGAAATTTACAGTAAAATGTTTTCATTATTACAAATAAACGACAAGACAGCAACCATTTTATTTATTTACAAATTCACGATGTAAAAATACCGTAACAAAAATTTAAAGTAGGTATCTATGTGCCTAAAACATACCATAAAAAAGACGTTTAATTTTCAAGATAAAGGTTTTATGTATCTATCAAGAATACTTCAATCTTTGTTTTTACAAATTGGATCTTATTTAATTCTTATTACAAGAAAAGTATTAATTGATATTTATAATCCTAATTTTTTTTTTAAATATAGGTTAGTTTATTGTTGATCCATGATATACTACATTAATTTTATTAACTAATCGTAATTATTTAATTTAAGCAATTAAAAACACACCTTTGCTCCAGATACGTTAAGTGAGAGGCAGGTTGTTTAATTAAATTTGACATGCCATAATGTTATTTTAATATTACATTTTGTATGTTATTGATTTCATTTTGTTTGATTTTATCTACTATACTATTAAATTAATCTAAATAAACAATTAATAAAGATAAACTTACCAACCCTGGTCCCAAGTCCGATGACAACATTTCGCCAACATCCCTCATTCAATAATAATTCGGGCCCACGTGTGCTTAGGGGTTGATACACCCAATGTAGGGGTGTAAAATATCTATCATAGAAATGAATTTAATCTTTTATCCCCTTCAGTTGGTCTTTTGTCCAAATTTGATGGTTTGACTGACGTGGATTTTTGTTTGATAGTAGATAGTTTTAGATTATTATGTATTTTTTTTATTCTTATGTATTGAAATAAATAATTTTAATTTCTTATAACTTAAAATTATTATCCGGAGTGCCAAATCATACAATGCTGTGTTATACTGTCGGGTCACTTGGAAACCCGTTCCTATTCCTATAACAGTCATTCATCATCAGCATCACCAACCACTGTTACTTTGTACTCATTCCAAGTTTTTAGCTCTGACAGCTATAGTAGAAACCTGAATGAAAAACGTTAAATCTGATAACTATTGCTAGCTTTCAATTGTGATGCAAGATTGTAGCTGGTACTGGAAATACTGCAGCAAAATATTCATTTAATAGGCAATCGGGCAGGTATTTGATTTGTTAAAAATGACGATATCAAATAAATATAATACAGTTACTGAAGAAACTATTTATATTGAGTAATATCTAAAGTTCTAAGATATATAAGCGTATAAACTTATTTTTGGATTAGAAAGGGATACTCTGTCCCTTCCTCGCAAGATGATTCTAACTCGGACAGAGATTAACACGGAATTTTTATGGGATACTTACATGTAACGACATTTGTAAGTAGATAGATATAGTGCGCTTTCTGTCTAATAAGACATTACATTGCTTATTCCTTAATTTGGACATGTTTCAATTTTGTTTTCGGTGTTTAGCTCTATTTATAGTAATTTTTTTAATACAATACAAAAAACCAGTCTGGTTGACTATTATAGGTGAGCTGTAGTTAAAAATTAGATTTGAATTTGTGTTTTAGGCCCATTATAACAGATAACGCAAAAAATAATAGAGGATAGAGTGTGATTAAGCATTATATAAGTAGAAATAAATATTGATCACATTCGGAGGTTTTTTAAACTCAATTTATCTTATAATTTAAATACCTACCTAGTTTATCATAATAAAGATAAACGCAAGCCTGCTCTGACGCAGCTAGAGAGCTGCTTGGATATGCTAGCCATATTAAGTGATAGCCATTTTTTATTTGACCGTCTATTATATAATGGTTGGTTTATTTCCATAGTTGAATATAATTATGATGAAACTGTCATTATAATTTTTATGTAAGTCCCTAATAATAAAATTGAATAAAAACATAAATAACCTACTGCAGCTAAATAATTATTTATAGGATGTTTCCCGCAAATAGTCATACTTAATATAAATAAATATCTGGGACATTATTGCACACATGGTCATCTGACCTCAAACTAAACAAAGCTTGTAATATGGCTGCCAGAGACTGATATATATACATATTTTTAAATACATACTTAAATAGATATTAACACCCAGACATAGAACAAACACAAATGTTCATCACACAAATGTTTGTCCTAGATGGGAATCGAACCCACGCCCCCAAGCACAGAAGTTAGGTTCACTACCAACTGAGCCACCGGGGCAATAAAATGTACTTTGGTATATTATGTTTGTAATATAACTATTCTGAAATTGTCATCGATTTTGTTTATACCACTGCACTAAATTAAACTGACAGGAATAAATTAAATGCATCTCTTTTAATAAATAAAAAAAGAAAGAAAAAGAAGGCATCTTCATCTGTTTTTAGTTTAGTTTAGAAAAGGTTTGACGTCAATATTTCTTTTTCTTGTTCTAAGAATACACGTGATTCACCTACCTGTCTTATTTGTCTAAATCCTTCCAATGATTATCGGATTATTGTCCTCAAGCTTTATAATAATAGGATAGTAAGAAATTGTGAGAAAAAGGGTAATTAGCAAAGATTTAAGTTTTGAAATTATCAAACAGATAATTTATCTGTTAATTAGCAATTTATTTTAAGATTTAATTCAGTTGTTATAACAGGTAGTGTCAATAGGGAAACATTATTTATTATTATTTATAACATAACATTTTTTTTATTATTTATTTATTATTATTAAAAAATGCTTAGGTTTTTTATAGTTACTTTCATCAAATCAAGTGGGTACTAAATTTTTCTTACTTATTAAATAAACTATAGGTATAAAGTACACAAACTCAGATCTTGTATTAATAAAATATATAACCAGTATAAATTGAAAACTTTCTACAGTATACGGTTGTAACATAGTTATTAAAATAGGTTAATTAGTTAAGTTTACGTAGCTTATTATTTCCCTGCTTTGGTTGCCTGGAAGATATCGCTTTTAGCGATTAGGCTGCCACTTGTAGCACTAGTTCGTAAGTGTTTTTTATCTGTTTGTAATTTTATTTCTGGTGTACACAGTAAAGAATTTCTAACAATACAATAGCTCTTTATTAAAAACCACAAAAACAAGGATAACATTATAAATTACAGTAATTATCTAGGCTTTTAACAGGCGGCCTTATCGCTTAAAGCGATCTCTTCCAGGCAACCGTGCACGGAAAGGAATTACATTAACAAAAATAGCTAACTATATTTACGTACTTTACGTTATTCAAGTTGGTTAGCTTTTCATGTTAAAAAACGTCAAAACTATCGAAATAGTTTGCTAAAAATAAGGAGTGGAATCGTATAATGATAATTTCCAAGATATCGATATTTTTTCCTGCACTGCCAGTAAATTTATAGCTGCAATAGGTACTCCAAAAGCTCTCCTCCTAACTTCGGTATTTTGATTCAATAATGTTGTTACTTTGCAAAGGCATTCCTTCTTGTTTTTGCAACTTATTTGCATTGCATCTTAGCAGTAAATGTATAATTATAATTCTGTTAATACCTACTCTGTGAATAGTGCTGTGGTCTGTATTACGAAACATAGAATAGTACATTGTATTTCCAAATATCGTACGATATTATTCAAATACTTTACAATCTCTTTTTTATTATACACAATTTAAAAAAACAGAAAATTAACAATAACTTAAAATAACTAAATAAAAACTTAAACGAAGTATTTATTATTGGTCTGTATTATTGTTATTGGACCCGGGTATGTCCTACAACTGCGACCAGAACCACCGGAGGATGGGCAGCAGCATCCTATTAGTACACTGTGAACGTACTGCGATCCCCAAACCGCCTGCCAAGCGTGGGAATTATGGCAACACCCCTCTGAGAGGGAGGCCTTTGTCCAGCAGTGGACATTGATGGCTGATAATGATGAATGATTGTTAAGTTTATTTAATATCCACCTTATTGTTATTAGATTTTTTAATATGGCTGTTTCTTGTTCGTTATTAAATAAAAAAAATAAAAAAGCACATCTGAAAATTACACCTTGAAATATATCAAACTGAATTCGCCAAAACTGGCAAAATATCAAATAATTTCGCCAATATAGGGTACATTTGCTATTCACCTCGCTTTCTGTATACATAAAATATCTGAAGGGTATCTCACCCCTGGGGGCGTGGTGGGGCGGGACACGCCTCGCGCAATTTATGGACTTTCGGAGTTACCCTCTTTTGCGTGTCGGCCGACGATAGTCGAGTCGAGGTGAAAAATGATTTCGTAGATTGGTTAAGTTATAGGTAGGTATATATTTTTTATGTACCTAGTTAATAAAAGAAATTTGAAACATTCAAACGGTTGTACAAATTTCTTGATACATATAGCTAAGAACACCCTAGATAAATTTTCTTTTCAGCGAAAAAAGACTTAAAATCAGTTCAACCATTTGGAAACTACGATACCATAGACTGACACCTAGCTAGAGCCGCTCAACATGCGCAGGTTTGTTCTCTCTGTATTTTCTAGGAGTGTTCTGAAGAACTGTTTGATCTGATGCCGGCATCTCGGCTCTATCATCGCACCAGCTGACACCGCGTAAGTGCATCCACATATCATAGATCAGTGGAAATCGCATACTATGTACACACGATCTTTCTTGCCTCACACATGCAAAATGTTGAATGAGCTACCTTCCACGGTGTTTCCGAGAAGCTACAACATAGGGTTCTTCAAAAGTCGAGTTAATAGAGTCTTAAAGGGTCGGCAAAGTATTTGTGGTATTCCTGGTGTTGCAGGTATCCATAGGAGACGGTGACTGCTTACCATCAGGTAGCCCGTCTGCTTGTTTGCCACCTATGGCATAAAAAAGTAACATCACCATGGCACGGTGCAGTGGTAATTTTTGGCATGGCAGCGTCACACTGTTTTACGACGCCGCGACGTCGTGTGAAACGCAAAAATTGCTTCAAAATATGTCATAAATATGTATCATACTTTCATGATTCATCTGCTGGAATCCAGGCCTTCTCTCAGAGAGAGAGGATGGGCCCTAATCTACCATGCTGGCCCAGTGCATGTGGGTCGGCAACGTATTTGTGGTGCCCCTGGTGTTACAGGCATCCATAGGCGACGGTGACTGCTTACCATCAGGCGGCCCGTCTGCTTGTTTGCCACCTATGGCAAAATTACAGACAGTAAACGTAAAACACGTCTCATTTTGCATAATGAAATTGATCGTAAATACCGCTAAGGTTTGTACAGAACTTTTTTGCAACATAGCGAGGATATTCACAGAAACACCACAATAATAATGAACGAACATCAGTAAAACAGGGTAACACAGAACGGCGGTGACCGAAAGGATGTCACTTATCATTATGAACAACTTTTACTTACTATGGAACCAACCCTGACATCGAGGAAAAAAAATATCTTTCACACTGGACAAAATGTATTGAATAGATGATATTTTTTTTCGCAATTTTAGGGTTAATTCAACAGTTAAAATAGTTCGTAATGATCAGTATAATTTCCCATACAAAAGTTTTACATAAATATCAATAAATCTTGATTGAATCAGGCGTTACTTTACGGAAGACCATCTTCAAAACTGTACTTCTGTTGTTTAACAGTGAAAGAATTTTCAAAATCGGTTCAGTAGTGTTTGAGTTATTTCGTTACAAACATCCAAAAATACAAATCTTTCCTCTTTACAATATTAGTATGATTAAGTAATAGGCTTGCGTTTGACCGCCAATTCACCTGATGTTAAGCGATGATGCGGTCTACGATGGAGCACACTTGCCTATAGAAGAAACGTATGATTTGAAGACACCTAGATTGTATTAACTATCGGGGAACACCCATTCAGGCAGCGCATTCCACAGACTAACAGTTCGCACAATAAAAGTGGAATCAAAACGCTTCGTACGGGTTTTTGGAATATCAACCATAAAGCGGTGTCCAATTTTTTTTCCTTCCTTAATTAAAATTATTAATTATTTAAGTGTAAATGTACTTGACTGACGTAGAAGCAGAATTACACTAGAGATTCATCAGAAAAACAGTTTTTATCAATAATTCTTATAAATAATAACTAAATTTTATATTCAACAGGGCCTGTTTACGTCGCTCCCCGATACCTCTCAAAATGTCCGGGCAAGGCCCAAAAATAAGACTAAGCATAACAACCTCCTTTCCGATTACCAACACCGTTCCGTGTAGCCTTGTATAAACCACGCCATGCAGCGCCATATCGATTGTAAAACTAAATGATGTTAGAAACTAGTATCGGGAATTAATTAAAATTTAACGGAGCTATTTGGATAATTAAACTGGCAGGTATTAGATATTAATTAGATAGGTATTAATTAGATATTCGTGTGAGAGGGTTGGGGTCTCACATTAATAACAACTCATCATCATTTCAGCCATAGGACGTCCACTGCTGGACATAGGCTTCCCCCATCGATCTAAAAAAGGTTCAGTTGGAAGCAGCCTGCATCCAGCGTTTTCCTGCGGTCTGTTTTAGATCGTCTGGCCATCTTGTGGGTGGACGTCCTACGCTGCGCTTACCGGTCCGTGGTCTCCATTCGAGAACCTTTCAGCCACATCGGCCATCTGTTCTGCGTGCTATGTGCCCTGCGCACTGACACTTCAACTTGCTAATTTCTTTAGGTACCCATATTTAAAAAACGTAGGTAAACAAGCACGGATCTCTAAAATCCAAAACTGTCTAATTAGGGCCATCACAAGGGTTTCCACCCTCCGATTCTGCACCAAACGTCAAACAAACAGACAAACAGATTTAATTGGCCATTTACATCGCTTTGCATCTAATCCAAGATTAATAGAGGGTGCAATAACGATCATTATATTCATTATTAAACAAAATAATTGGAATTAGTGTAGTTTGAAAAACTTGCCCTTTTGCCTCGTTAAAACAAACTAAATAATAAAGTTATCAATTTAAAAAACCTAGAGTTATATGATTATTTACGTGATATTTACCGTGGTAAGGTTGTGGAAGGAGCTCCCAATATTTCGGTGCAGTTACATGCACCATGTTCACGGGAAGACACACGGTTCACGGTTTGCATGTGGTCCCGAAATATCGGGAGCTCCTTCCACAACCTTACCACGGTAAATATCCCGTAAATAATTATATAACTGTAGTGAACAACCGTGATAGTCTAAAACAGTGTTTAAAAAAACCTACTTCACAAAATTGGTACAATATGCAATTTCGGTTCCTTGGATGACATAATAATTTCATCAAAGTAACAAAATTTTCAGTGATTTTGAATTAAAAGCCCGCAACTGAACCAATTTTGATAAAATTTATATGGGACCAAACTGAAAGTATATCTTATCAATTAAAAAAAATATTTTTTCTAATCGGGTCGTAAATGAAGGAGTTCTGAGGTAACAAAAAACACACACAACCTAATTGAGAACTTCCTCCTTTTTTGAAGTTGGTCAATAAAACACGGTTTTAAACTATCACGGTTGTTCAATATATTATGATAATTAACGCGGTATATACCGTGATAATCGGTTTCTAGGCAAGCGTGCTCCATCGTAGACCGCATCATCGCAACATCAGGCGAGTTGGCGGTCAAATGCAAGCATATTCCTAGAAGAAGAAAACAATGCAATAAGGTTGTGGATCATCTGTAGAGTCAAGTATAATTCATAATTCAAAATTCATTTATTCCTTGCGAGAGTAGGTCGAACAATTACATTGTGATGTTATAATTAAATTAAGCACACTACCTCAGTTATATAACATGCAAGTAGGTATAGATACCTTAAGATTACTTAGATTAAAAGAGTTAACAATTTTTATTATATTGTCTAATATTACAGGAGGAAAATAAATGTCACAATCACAATTCCATACATGTCAATAAATAATTATGTTAATAGTCAGTTTTTTATTATTATTTAGGGTCTTTATCTTTCAAGAATTCGTCAATGGTATAGTAGGCCCTTTCTAACAAGAATTTACTTAGTGCTACTTTGAAAAGGTTAATGTCATCCTCAACCCTAATAATTCTTGGAATTTTATTATAAATTATTGGCAGCATTCCAAAGACACTTGTGCTTAGAAGATGTGTTTTACATTTTAAAGTAGTTAGTTTTCCTGAGTGTATTTTCTGAAGACGTGCAGTATGAAATTCTTTAGTCTTAAATAGATAGAAATGGGTTTTAGCAAATACCGCTACCTCGTATATATACATGCATGGCATAGTCAGGATTTTCAGCTGTTGAAAATGTTCTTGACACGAGTCTATTTGTTTTAATCCTAAGATTGCCCGTACGCACCTTTTCTGGGCTATAAAAGCTTTCCCCTTATTGGTTGAATTGCCCCAAAACATAATACCGTAGCGCAAAATTGAGGCAGCATGTGCATGATAAACCGTCAGTAAAGTATGCCTGTCAACAACTCTACTCAGTTTTGAAAGAGCGTATGATGTTCTATAGAGTCTTTTACACACGTCGTCAATGTGAGTTTTCCATTTCAATTTATTGTCAATAGTGATACCTAAGAACCTAGTGGAGTCGTTTTCCTTAATATTAATATTATTCAAGTACTTGACGTCTAGTTTATCAGATTCAGTATGTTGTTGTTTAAAATTCATTACAATTGTCTTATCCATATTAATTTTTAAATTATTTATTTTTAACCATTCAATTAGAGATGTCAACGTTAAATTAATGTCATTATTACTACTTTTGTCACCTATAAATAGGACTGTGCTGTCGTCAGCAAATAAGGTCATAGGGTTTGATGTTACCCTAGGAAAGTCATTTATGTAGCTCAAAAACTGTAAAGGTCCTATTACGCTCCCCTGGGGTACTCCGTAAAGAACATTTCGCTCATTTGAATCGGAATGCTCAACTGTTTTAGTTTTTGCACAGAAAGAGCAAGTTTTTTTTGCTACACTTTGAATTTATGCAGTTTAATATAGTTTTTTTTATCGACTTCCAAAAAGGAAGAGGTTTTCAATTAGAATGTTTTTTTTAATGTTTGTTACCTCAGAACTTTCGACTGGGTGAACTGATATTGATGATTCTTATTTTATTTGAAAGCTGGTGCTTTCCGTGTGGTCCCATTTCAATTTGGCCCGGTTCTGACGTTTTTATGAAGTCGGTTTTTTTTATATTGATAACTAGCCGTCCGCCCCGGCTTTGCACGGGTGTAAGCTCGGCCTTCGGCCTCGCTACAAAATATAATATAGCCTATGTCACCCGGGGATAGTGTAGCTTCCCAACAGTGAAAGAATTTTTCAAATCGGTTCAGTAGTTTCGGAGCCTATTCATTACAAACATACAAAAATAGGTACAAATCTTTCCTCTTTATAATATTAGTGTAGATTATTGGAAATGGTAGATGCACAAGGATTTCGTATAAGAGTTTTTGAAAATTAAATCATCAACCTAAATGGTTGCCTGGAAGAGATCGCTTATAGCGATAAGGCCGCCACTTGTGGCACTAGCTCGTAAGTTTTTTCTATCTGTTTGTAATTTTTATTTCTGATGTACACAATAACGAGTTTCTATCTATCTATCGAAATTTACACTCAAACATAAAATTAATAACATAATTGAAGTAAAAACATATATAACTTAATACCTATAACCTTAAACAAATTAAATTTAAACTGAAATAAACGATTTTATACCAGCGAAATAATTTTAATTATTATAATTCCGTATTATAATACGGAATACTGACGGCTGTGGAGGGGAGATAAGGTCACAAGCGTGTAAGGGCCAATGCACACGACACGGCGATATACATGCAAGCGTCATGCGAGCGTCATGCAAGCATCATGCAAGCATGAGAGCTTGGCGCTTGTACTCGTAGCAAATAAAAATTATGAATAACTTTTCACATTTTATAGCCTAGATGTCGCCCGTGACTTTTTAATCGACTTCAAAAAAAGCAGGACGTTTCTATGCTCCACTGTAGGTATATTTATTTTATAATTATATATTATGTTCACCGATTTCTCCGCCAACTGTTGACCGATAAAAAAAAAACATTTGTTCAGTAGGGTTATACTTCCAATTTGGTCACATTGTCACGTCAAGTCAGGATCTGATGATGGGATCCCATCATCCATCCTTCAAATTTTATAGACACTTATTACGTTTTTCATATATTTTAAGATATAAATATTTTTAAGTCGGTTTTTTATGGGATCCACTTTTTACACTTACAAATTGTTTAAAACTATCTGTAGCGCTGTAACTAGTTTTCTCAAATCATATTTATTAAATTATTTATACGATACTAGCTGACCCGGCAAACGTTGTTTTGCCTTATAAATTAATAAAAAAATAAAAACAAAAAATTTCGTCAAAAAAAATAAAATAAGGGTGAATAACCCTTATCACTTAGGGGTATGGAAAATAGATAGTAGCCGATTCTCAGACCTACTGAATACGCATATAAAATTTGGTAAAAATCGGTAAAGCCGTTTCGGAGGAGTACGGTAACTAACATTGTGACATGGAAATTTTATATATATATATGTATAGTGATGATGATGATGATGATGATGATGAAGATATAAGTACATATTTTTCTCGACTTAAAGGCTCTGATGGTCTGATTACGTTTAGATTGATTTGAAACTTTGCACACTTATCAAGGACCGATGAGAATGCAGTAATTTGCATAGTTTGTCCCATTATCGTTACCAGGATCTTCAGGATTAGCGATTTTAAAGCATTTTTTTTATTTTAAACTACGAGAATTATTATCGTGGCTTGCTGAATTATTATTATTGTTTGCTGAGTTGGGTCCGATTTGTGACTTTAATTTACCTTTGCCCTATATGAATATTTTTAAACCTAGCTTTTTGGCCACAAATAAACTTTTTTCTTTCACAAAAAAATAATAATTATATACTTGTAGTCCGTAAATTTTAGCAAATATTTGTAGCCTACCTTAATTTGCTAAGATATTTTAATAATTAAGAATCCGTGTCATTCTCATAAACTCATTTAACATAAATTATCATCTATTCATAAGGCTAACTGTTAATTTAATAACCATAGGTCTAATCTAGAGCAGATAAACACGAATGATTTTTATAACGCCACTTTTATGACAAATAAATTTATGTCAACATAAACTAATTCTAGTTTTAATTAGATTAACAGTACTTACTTTTGTAATAATAGAGTTTTTGTTGAGATGTATTGTGGTTAGACATTTTATTAGCTTATTTTTTGGGATTTTATTAGTTTTTTACTATATTTACGGTATGGACGTGAAACTAGATAGGTTTTTTAATACTGTTTTAAACTATCACGGTTGTTCACTAGCAATTACATGCACCATGTTCACGGGAAGACTTCCCGTGAACATGGTGCATGTAACTGCGCCGAAATATCGGGAGCTCCTTCCACAACCTTACCACAGTAAATATCTCGTAAATAATCATATAACTTTAGGTTTTTTAAAACGAACTTGAAAAATAATCAGCAGCTACCTAAAAATAAAAACAATTTCGTAATTAAGAAAATATTTAAAAATCATCAATCGAGATACTAATCGATATCCTGACATGTCGATATAGATAAGATCACAACATTGGAATAAACACTTTTATCAACGTTTTATAATTATCAACAAAAATTATCTGTGAGTTTCAGTGGATTTAGATAATGAAATCAGAGTGATACCTTTTTTGTTAAAAGAATTATAATATAACAAGCGTAATTCTGCAATATTGTCAGATTATGTGTAATTTTGTGGTATTTAGATTATTAACTGGTATTGTCTAAATGCGAGTTCCTTTAAATCTTTTTAATCTGTGTAATTCACGATTGTGTTGTAAAGAGAGAATGGAGTAGGTTATTCACTACATGAATGAATAATATCTCTCTGCAAAATAGATTAGAGATTACAGAGACTTATAATAAGCGCCCTTTTATTTTAATTCTATAAAGTCATTAAATACTTTTCACACCACCTGTCATGATATTAGTAAGTTATTATTACCCTACGGTCTAGGGGAAAAAACCTTTTTATTATCACACTTTATTTCGTAAAATTCTCGGGTCTAGCACGGACATTTGGTAGGCATTGGTGGGGCTGAAACCAACACCAAGAGGCCCTGTTGACTATAAAATACAATAACTATGGAATATGTATAAAAATGAATATGAACTATTGTACAGTATAGGATATTAAAAAACTGGGCTATTGAGGTGAACAATTTGTGTATGGAATAAGAGATCTATTGGATGAGAAACGGCACCTGCCTTATCCTGTCTCATCTCAAAATTAGTTAGGCAGATGCCTTGCCACCCACTAAATGGGCCCCCCATAATGGCTGCCGTATCTTGGCACCGGAAGGGCAACATTGGCGTGGGTGGCTTAGGGTGTAGAGAGGTGTGCTGCACTTTCACTAAGAGCTACTCATGGCGTTATGCCCTTTAATATTTCCACCCTGGAGCTTAGATTCTTAGCTCTTGCGGTTTCCACCCCCGGACGGCCGGTTAAGGCAAGCCAGGGGTCAGGGGTCTCATTTAGCCCCATGGAATCGGGGTACGCGGTGTCGCCACTCACCGACGGCTCGCCATAAAGCCGCCTCTGCTTTATTATTATTATTTAATATTAAGAAGATGGAATGTTATTTAAGTTACTGAAATATTGTGGTAATTACGATACCATGACCTTTGGCGCCACCCATTGAATGGAGTACGTTCGTGCAGCCGAGTAATCCAGCTTTAATGTTAAACTAAGCGTTATTTGATTGGATTTGATTAAAACATAGTTAACATTAAGTAATGGAATTAAACATTAAAGTAGTCTAGGTAAACTTTACTTAATTAATCGTAAAACTTTTCAAATGCAACAGAATTGAGACGGCATACAAACTTTAACATTATAAATAAATATCTGGGACATTATTGCATACATGGTTATCTGACCCCAAACTAAGCAAAGCTTGTAATATGGCTGCCAGAGACTGATATACGTACATATTTTTTTTTTATACATACTTAGATATTAACACACAGACATAGAACAAAATTGGGGCTAAAGTGTCTTTATTAACCAGACACAACTATAATATTTAACACTATAAAAACAGTCTGACTGCTCATAGACCGTTGAAGGTCTATAGTCAATCCAAGTCCAAGCCGTGGGCAACGTACCCGGCATGCTGGCGGCAGTACCACGGTGAACGGGAATGCTTATGCGTAATAAATGACTAAGTGCCATAATCACCTATGGCCTTACTTAAAAAGTTACTCAATTTAATCTATGCTTAAAATTTCTGTCTCGTTTTCGTGTGTCCGTTGCCGTCAGCGAGAAGATGAAAGAGCAATTTTAACCATGGATTTATTCGAGTAAGGTTTTTAAGTAAGCCTATCTTGTCTAACTCTGGCAGGAACTTAGTAAGGAATTCTTTTTAAAATGATACCATGGGCCCGTGGGGAACGGGAGCAATTATTTTTTTAAGATTTCATATCAAGTCTGGTCGATGCAACTCGTGACCAAAATGCCGGCTTCTACTTTGCTCAAAGAGTGAGCATTGCCATACAACGTGGTAATGGGGCCAGAATTTCGGGAACAATTCCCACGTAGCGGTTTAATAGATTAGTTTAGTAGTAAGGTCCTACTTTGTAATTTTTTTTTATATTGCCAGAGGGAATGTTATTTAAGTTACTGAAATAAACAATATTTTATTTTTTATAATACTGGGTGACGAGACGAGCGAAGTCGCTCGCCTGATCTCTCTTCACGCTTGCCCATAACAGCTCAACGCCACTCAGAATTTTGAACTTCAACAGTTCAAAACCCTGGATGGCAATGCACTGCGCTCGTCATCCCGAGATAGAAGATGTCAAATCTCTGTGTGCCCTGTAATTTCGCTGGAAACATTGCCCTTCAATCCGGAACAAAGTAGTGTTTGCACACTACTGCTTGGCGGTTGAATAACTGGCAAAGATGTGGTACTTCCCCAGGCGGACCCCTGCAAAAGAGTCCTACCACTACAAAAACAAGTCTTCACGGTTTCCTGATAAAACATTCAATTTTGATATGACACCATTTTTATGACCAATTTTATGGTAACCATGGAAATAGACAAGCTAAAAATAAAATTACCAAATTTGCTAACAGTAGGAAAAGAGGGCCTTAAGGTCGCGCTCAACGCTAATAACAAAATCGTAATAGGTACTACCTACCCAGTAGTACATTTAATTAAGTCAACACGTCCTTGTTTTCCTTAATCATGCTAACTTTACGCAGGTGGAAGCATTATCAGATACCTACATAGATAAAAAAAATTGTGTGAAAAATTATAATTGGTTTTTCTACTTTTTAATGATAAGTCGATAATTGTGTCTGCTCATATTTCTTTTTTAAGTAGATAGATAGAAACTCTTTATTGTGTACACCAGAAATAAAAATTACATACAGATAGAAAACACTTACGAGCTAGTGCCACAAGTGGCGGCCTATAGTGGAGGTAGTATTTATTTGGATATATCTTGTAGATATAGGCCACTGTAGTTTTTTAAGAATCTCGGAAAAATTAACGGTTCCAGAGATGATGTTTACGCGAGTGAAACCGCGGCGCCAACAGTCGGTAACAGTACATTGTTATCCTAGGGGTGAAAGTAACTTATTTAGTACCGAGACGGGGTTTGGCTAATAGTTCTAGGTACTAAATAAGTCTTTAACCCCGAGGTTAACACTGTGCTTTTCATTACGAATACAAGTAAACTAAAAATAAAAACATGAACTAAGAAAATATGTGGCAAATGCACGAGAAGTGCGGGCCCATAATCCTCTGAGGGGAAAAAAAAGTTGGAACCTGGTTCAATACAAATGTGAAAATAGAACTATGTAGTTTTTTTTACATAATTTGAGTGTCTGTCAGTTGTCAACTGTCACTGTCAGTTGAAAGTGATTCTCCCTAGGGCTGAAATGTATTACTTTCAACCCGCTCCTCAGGCAACTTCAGGCCTACTTTCCGAGTATGAGTAATGAAAAAATTATTATCGATGTACAATTGAGATCGAATTTGACTTACCGCATTCAATTCATAGAATCTACAAATCTACCAATTTACACGAGTTTGATACTATTGTATACAAATATACTAAATGCCTCTTCAGACTACGTTATAAATACTTATGATTGGGTTGCTCGGAAAGGGTATTACTTCTTATAAGCTAAGATGATTATTGCTTTAATCACCACGAACAACATGGAGGTAGGCACTCATTTACTAGAAATGGGCTATCGGAAAGGTATTCGCTTCGTTAAAAATAACAAGTTTTTTTTTATATAGAACTAGCCGTCCGCCCCGGCTTCGCACGAGTGTAAGCTCGGCCTTCGGCCTCGCTAAAAATTTAATATAGCCTATGTCACCCGGGGATAGTGTAGCTTCCTTCCCTACAGTGAAAGAATTTTTCAAATCGGTTCAGTAGTTTCGGAGCCTATTCATTACAAACATACAAACATACAAAAATAGGTACAAATCTTTCCTCTTTATAATATTAGTGTAGATAGATCTACGTTTGACCACCAACTCGCCTGATGGTAAGCGACGGTGTGGCCGAGGATGGAACACGTTGATCTAGAAGAAATCTATTCACTCTAGCCTTGAAGATGACCAAGTTTAGTAAAAAATATAATTACATGTATCCTGTTTTTTTTTATCGGCTAATAAAGTTCTAAGATATAAGGGTTTAAAGTTTTTCGTCTGATTAGGAAGGGATGCTCTGTCCCTTTCCAGCAAATATCAGTATGGAGTTTGTATGGCACACTCACATGTGGTCAAACGCTAGCTCATATCATTACAAAATAATACTCGCAGTTAAAAAACTAAAAAACGTGCTTTAAAATCGCTAATCCTGAAGATCCTGGTAAGGATAATGGGACAAACTATTTAAATTATTGCATTGCCATCTGTCCTCGATAAGTGTGCAAAATTTCAATTTAATTCGATGTTTTGTAGTGGTTGAAAATAAAGATTCCGTTACATACATACCAAGCTAATAAAAGCGTGTTAAAAGTGGATTCCCTGTGTCGATGATGCTATGGAATACGCACAAAGATAAAGACAATTTATAACGTGTAACCTCCCTGATGCGGCGGGTGCGCAGCAGCGGCAAGAGCTACTTTAGTGCTGTAGCAGGTAGGAACGATGGACCATTTCTTGGCCACTTACTTAGGATGTGCTGCCATGGTGTCATTGTGAGAAATAGTTTAGGAATTTGTGTGTTAGTATTAGTATTTGTGCGTGTAATTTTAATTTTGTATGTGTTTGTTTAGTGTCATTTAATTTGTTTTGATTTAATGTATTTTATGGATAATTATATTAATAATCTAGCAGTGCTAGATTAAAATGGGATTGGGCGGGACATGTGGCGCGTATGAACTCCGACCGATGGGCCAGGATCGTCACACAGTGGGTGCCTGATGGACGACGCAGTCAAGGAAGGCCTAGGAAATGCTGGCGTGACGATCTTGACTCATTCCGGAGAGGTTGGCAAGAGGTGGCGCAGGACCGAGATTTATGGAAGGAAATGGGGGAGACCTTTGCTCAACAGTGGGACAGTATAGGTTTAAAAAAATAAATATTTATTATTATTATAACGTAGTATGAAAGCTCCTTCAGTAAGCATGGCGTACAAACATACATACGTAATTGGACGGCTACCATGACTCAGCGGTTACCTTTGTTGGTCCGCTACTGGGTTACGTGGGTTCGATGTTGTGTAACGAAGGTAGTTATGGCCGCTATTGACTGGTGTATTGTGTTGTAAGCATCATTACTTGCAAGGTTTTGGTAGTAGGTACTTAGAAGGTTGTCCTGTATAGATAGCCCCGTTGTTCCAGTTGGTTGAGAACCTGCCTTCTGCGCTTAGGGGCGTGGGTTCGATTGGAACCTAGGACAAACATTCATGTGATGAACATTTGTGTTAGTTCTATATATGGGTGTTAATATATATTTAAGTATGTATAAAAAAATGTATTATCAGTCTCTGGCAGCCATGTTACAAGCTTTGCTTAGTTTGAAGTCAGATGATCGTGTGTGCAAAAATGTCCCGAATATCCCGAATATTTATGAAATAGTTCAAGTTATCCAAGTAGGTGGTACCTAAAATATCTATTGACTAAAAACTCTAACTACATATGATACCTACATCTTTTAGCCTACTTTGAAGTCAATATTTTGACACAACAAAAGTGAAATTTAATAATACTAAAAATAAAATAGCAAAAAAAAAAAAAAAAATCTGTGAATTTGTATGAGGCTTTATAATCGTAATTTGGCTATTATCTGTTATTTTTTATTTGTTGTAATTTAACTTAATATATCTTTATGTAAATACTACTTATCAACTATTTTACCTACTGTTCAAATTCTATCTATCTATCCAGGCCTAAGTTGGTGTGCAACGGGGCATTTACACTATTTTAGTTTGTATTAGTGAAAACTTCTTTTTGGCTTTTGTGTAAGAATACATCTTTTATCTACCGTGTTTGTAAGCAGCTGTTTGCATAATTTAAATAAGGAATGCATTTCCAGTCCCTCTGTTATAGTAGATATCTATATAATGAGGTGAAACGTATATTTTCATGTTGTTTCCAAAACTCCATATAAACCTCTGGTAAAGTCTTCATTACTTTACTCACTGGGGCATACTATAACTATAAAACATTTATAAAACGTAATAAGAGGCGGGATAGCTTTAGCCTGTGGGTGAAATAACAAGGAAAAAAAGTTATTTTTTTTCTAATTTTTGCATCCAGACATCTTATCTATTTAGCCGATAGTTTCAAGTTTTAGAAGATATTATGGTAGGTATCTTCTTAATCAAATTATGTTCAATATATTTTTTAATAGGCTTGCCTTTGACCGATAAATCGTCTGATATTATATTATATGACGACAAATAAACTCATAACTTAAGTTTGATAATTCTTAAAAAATACACAGAACAAATTTAATTTATAAGGATTCATAGGTACTTGTATGTAGTTAGCTTTATCTAAATCGATTCTTTCTCTTTTTCTCATCAATTATTAAACTTTTATCCTTCTTTTTATCATACAAATGAAGCCCTATCACCCAGCCTATAACATTTTAAAAACATCCCACCCGCCATTTTGACAGGCATAGACAATGAGTTTTTTTCCACTGGCAGATGTTTCTACATTGCCAAACTATGTGGCGCATGCACAATAAAAATAATAATTAGTTATACGCCCTTCTATCACCCCCTGTGGCGAACATAGGCCGCCTCTTTTGTTAAAAAAAAAAGTTTTTATCCGTCACCCGTTCTGTTTGGGGGTAATAATGATAATTATAGTGGTTTTACCGGTTTTTGCGTGCTACCGTGGCGCAAAGATAAAAGATGCGTTTTGGGAGTTTTTGTAGTTTATTACGCCATCTGTCAGCGCCATTTTGACAGCGAAATATTTAGAATTTATTATAAGTGTGTTGAGACGTGCCTTCTAGAAAAACTCAAGCGGGAAATGGAGGGAGAGAGCTATGCTCGGAGTTTCTTTGCGCTATAGAATCCAAAACGTAGATATTCGCCGAAACACCACTGTGGCCGAATACGAATATTCGCGTAAAATACGTACTATCGAATTTCATACAAACATAGCTATTATAATTTGCAAGTTGAAGGGGCAATGGGCAGGCCATAATGCTTGTAGAACCGATAACCGATGGGAAGAAAGGTGGAAAGCCTCCCCCCACTAGATGGACCGACGACATCGTGAGAGTCGCGGGCATCCAGTGGATGCAGATGGCAGGATGTCGTTCAGTGTGGATGTTAAAAGGAGACGCCTATGTTCAGGGGGTTTGGTACGAATATTCGCTACGCAAAATACGTAACGAATTTCGTACAAATTTTTAATTTCGAATTTGAAATTGGTGTAGAATTCGATGCGTATTTGGCGTACCGAAAATTCGTACTTCACCCACAGCAGTGGACTTTTGGTTGATGATGGTGATAAGTGTATTGCAAATAATTCTTTGTGCGATTCGTCGTTATTCTAATCGCCTTATCTTAGTCCACCGCTAGATATAGGCATCTTCCAACCAGGGCCGGATTAACCCTATCCGGGCCCCTAGGAAATGCAATTCTCGGGCCCCTTTTCGACAAGTTTCGATAGAATACTTCTACATTCAACCAAATACGGTTAGAGTGAGCTTTTTACAGTAAGCATAATATTTTTTCTGTGGTAACATTACAGGATGTAAATGATGGGCAATGTCACGAATGAAGCGTTTTTTTCTTGGTGCGTGGCTCGCATCGACTTGGCCTCCGTGGGCCCCTAGTCGGTGCGGGGCCCCTAGTCAGTTGCCTAGTCCGCCTTATGGATAATCCGGCCCTGCTTCCAACCCAAGGCCCACGCAGCTCTGCTTTTCGCTTCCGCCATTGCCTTACGTCGTCCTACGCTATGGGTGGTACCTATACGTTTGCTAATTCATGGTCTCCGCTCTTGAACACGTCTACCCCAACGGTTATCAGTTTTGCAACAGATATGACCGGCCCAATGCCATTTGAGCTTGCTGATACGCTGAGCTATATCGGTGACTTTGGTTCTCTGGTGAATAACTCCGTTCCGGATACGATCCCTCAGAGAAACACCAAGCATAGCTCTCTCCATAGCTCGCTGAGCGACCTTGAACTTTTGGACGGCTCCAACTGTAAGTGTCCACGTTTCAGCAAAGTAAGTCATGACAGGTAGGACACACTGGGTAACTTTTATCTTAAGACTGTGGTATAAGTGACGAAAAGACTCGTCGTAAGTAGTTTATATATATTTATTTATTTGCCATTATACACGATACATGAGGTCCTTAAAACTACATGACGGTACAAAGACCCTGTTAGGGCGCAGCAATTAAATTACTTAATTCTAGCACAAATATCACATATCTTAAATATAATATAATAAATATACTGTAAAAAAATTATATAATCTTAATATTTAAGTAGGTATCTAATGCTAAATGTCTTCTACCACTTATCGTCCATGTAGTCTTGTATATTGTAGTAGGCCTTTTCAATAAGTTTTGACTTGACTGTATTCTTAAACGAGCAATCTTTAGTAATATTTTTTATGGTATCTGGTAACTTATTGTAGATTTTAACACATCGTACATACATAACACATTCAAAACTACTTTTATATATTTCTAAATTACCCAGTGCTATAAAAACATGCACAGGGAAAGCTAATTTGGTTTCACGGCGTTTGTTTTTATCGAAATTAAATAGGTTAAAGTTTTTTCTAACAAATATGACCACTTCGTGTATATAAAGAGAAGGTAGAGTAAGAACTTCGTTCAAAAGAGTTGTTCCATAGGCGTGGCTTGAAAAACAACCTTATCGTTGTTTACCCGACTGCCTCTGAAAGAGGGGAACGTTTTTCGGGAATGTTTATAACTTACAATCATTACAATGTTATGTAAGTTAAGTCTGCTCCTATGAGAACTCGTAGCCATTAATGACCAGTGCCGTAAATAGGGACTGTGCCAGCGGTGCCCAGGCACAGGGCGCAGACTCTGGAGGGGCGCAGAAATGACCACACCAGGACCAAGTTTTGTTTTCAAGGGCGCAGTTATAGAAGCTCGCACCGGGCGCATAAAAGGCTAGTTACGGCACTATTAATGACTAGACAGATTGAAATGCGATGTATCATTAGATTCGTATCATTCCGGTATAATATATACTGCGTAGTAAAATTAAGAGAAACGAACAAACAAACAATTTATTTAGTTTTAAAATATACGCGTTGAGTAGAAAGTCCCTTTATTTCGTTTTTATTTTTATTTTTTGAATGTCTTGATCTACCTATATAGTTTTATTATATATATAAACGTTCAGTGAAAAACTATCTAATTGATGGTGAAAACCGGATAAAAATCCGTTACGTGGTTTAACAGTTAGCGGACAATATACAGACGCGGAAAGCGACTGTATTTTATAGGTAGGTACTACGTAGACATGGAGATGCTTTGAAAGGGTCATGCTCCGTCAAACACCACGTAAATTGCCTTTAAACACCTTCGTCTACGATAAACACTGAATAATAACGCAGACACTCATAATTATACCAATCATCAATATATTTTATATATCAATATACATTACTACCAGCTTCGTAATGCCTGCTTGGCTCCACGTCAAGCGCGACGTTTACCATAAAAAAATATAGTCTATGCTCGAATAAAGCCCGCCCACACACAATTTAAATTCAGAACTAGGTTTTTTATTAGCGACACAATGGCGCCACCTATTTGTTACAATCACGTACGGAGCATTGAAATCGGCGCGAAACTCCACGGTTGAAACTTTTGTGCGTTCCATTTTCAAACGTCACGTAGAGGAAACATTAATTAAATTGCGCGTAATATGGTGACAGCATTGTTTAATGTTGCCAGGTTATAAATTAAGCCTGGATGACTTGGAAATTAGGAATAAAATCACGTAAAAATTGCTATAGTGTTGATATTATCTTACTAAGAATTATCAAATTTGGCTTCAAATCAAATCAATCAAATATCTTTATTTACCTAAAAATGCATTATAAATGTACAGTTTTCCAGTAGTCCCCGCACTAGGGCTAGCCTGTGTCGCTAATTCTGTTTATTTCGTATCTACTTATAAAAAATCTATAAGTAAGTATGTAACTATTATCAACTTAAAATTCTGCATTAAGTATAATTTATAGATAATTATAAGATTATATTTATAAATGTAAGTATCTACTTAGCGTGTTTATGAAAAAGCCAATTTTCTACTCGCAAAATAAATAAATTTGAATTCTTTAAAAGAGGTTATTTTTAGGGTTCCGTACCCAAAGGGTAAAATGTCGCTGTCCGTCTGTCACCAGGCTGTATCTCATGAACCGTGACAGTTAGACAGTTGAAATTTTCACAGATGATGTATTTCTGTTACCGCTATAACAACAAATACTAAAAAATAGAATAAAAATACTTAAGGGGGCTACCATACAACAAACGTGATTTTTTTTTGATCGTTTTTGCTCGATACTGATAACGGCAACAGGTGGACGCTTGATATATTCACAGAATATTTAGTTATATATTGACTTTAAAAATAAATAATTAAATTAATATAAAATAAAATAACATTTACCCTTTAAATGTAAATTTTATTTTATTAAGGGGGCTCCCATACAAAAAACGTGTTTTTTGCCGTTATTATAGATAATGGTAGGTACTGGTAATGAAATGGTGGTGGAACTCTTCGTACGCGAGTCCGACGGTTTTATTTATAAGTATATTATATAATTCGACTTTTTTCCATATTTTTTTTTTTAAATTGGTTTTGTGGATTTAGCATTCTCTTGGAATAGTACACACTAAATCTTTTCAACTTTAAACTATTAATTATTAAAGTTAACAATAATCTAACATTTTTATTATAATAGACGCTGAAGGTGGAATAAAAAGTTGCGACACTACCAACTTAACAAGCAGAAAACACGCAATCAGGGCTACCAACATAACAATCCCACAATTTAAACTACATTCCGTCCTGAAATAGCTGCAATAAGCCAAAAACATTTCAAAGGCATATAAATCACTTGTTTTATTTACAGTCTAGGTTTCAGAGCTACTAAAGTAGTGTTATCTCGTTTACTCGTTTGAAACTGCACCGGAGGCTTCACGCGGGAGAGGTAGACGGAAGTTAAGACCACGCCTATAACACCCTCGGTTGTTGCCGTCTCGTTCGTTCGTTGTTTCGTCCCGCTCGGTCGATATCGATTTTCTTCAGTTTTGTTTACTCGTCGGAATTCTGCTTTTCGTATGAAGATCGTAATAATGCATGTTGACTTTGCAGATGTAGATTGTAGGTGCACGCTATAGTATATTTTCGTGTTTGAAAATGGAAGGGGTCTGGATGTAGGCGAAGTCGCATTATTATTTATCTGTGGCGTGGTTTTTAACAGACTTCCAAAAAGGAAGAGGTTATCAATTCAATTGTTTTTTTTAAATGTTTGATACCTTAGAACTTTCGACTGGGTGAACAGATTTTGATGATTCTTTTTTTATTTGAAAGCTGGTGCTTCCCGTGTGGTTTCATTTTAATGTGGTCCAGTTCTGACATTTTCATGAAGTCAGTTTTTTATATTGATAATTATAAAGACTGGATTTCTAATTTTTTTATGTAAGTAGGTATGTGATGGGTAAATATTTTTTAAGTCACAAATTTTTTTTTCATGCTACTTAGATACGTGTTATTTAAATATGTTTTACATATTTATATTATTATTATATTTTAGAGGCCTGATTTGCTATTAATAATTTATATCTTCTTCTATCACACTAATATCATATAGGTACTTATGTGAAAGTTTGGATGGATGGATGGATGGATGGATGGATGGATGGATGGATGTTTAACAAACATCACGTATCACGTACTCAATCACGTAGAAACGGCTGGATGGATTTGGATGATATTTGGAATATGCATTGCTTATGACCTGGATTAACACATAGGTTACTTTTCATCATCATCACCGATTTTCATCCACGTGGGTGAAACAGCGGGGCGCAGCTAGTAATGTATAAAAATCTCGTGTCACGGTGTTTGTGGTCGCACTACCCCGAAACGGCTCGACCGATTTTTATGATTTTTTATGTGTATAATTGGTAGGTACTTATGAGAATAGGTCGTTAAAGTATTTTTCATCATCACGTGGGTGAAACCGCGGGGCGCAGCTCGTAAAGATATAAATTAGTTTAAGTCACAATATTTTTTATGCATATAACTATGGTAATCCATGAAAAAAGAAAATTTAAACACTAATACGCATCGTTACGTCATTTTTTCTGTGGTGCAGACAGCGAACCGCGTGATTCACCCGCGTGGTGATGAAAATTGGGAATGATGATGATAATGAAAAGTAGCTTATGTGCTAATCCAGGACATAAGCAATGTATATTCCAAATTTCATCCAAATCCATCCAGCCGTTTCTGCGTGATTGAGTAACAAACATCCATCCATACATCCATCCAAACTTTTACATATGTAATTATATAACATTAGTGTGATAGTAGGATTAGTGGGATAATGGGATAAGTGGGATAATGGGATTCAGTGCATTCACGGACCACTGATAACTTCAATGCGTAATTCCGGTTGTTAGTAAATATTACCTAAAGAATTTTATTTATTTTAAGTACTTAGGCAAATTTAAAGAACTAATATCTATACTAATATTATAAAAAGGAAAGATTTGTATTTTTGGATGTTTGTAACGAAATACCTCAAAGACTACTGAACCGATTTAAAAAAATTCTTTCACTGTTGGGAAGCTACACTATCCCCGGGTGACATAGGCTATATTATATATTTTGTAGCGAGGCCGAAGGCCGAGCTTACACCCGTGCGAAGCCGGGCGGGCGGCTAGTATATAATATATTTAGTGCATTTTTACTTAACATTTTGCAATTTACGACCGCTTTATAATAATCTACCTCATTTTTTATCAAAAGAGATTATTTACATTCAATACCTACCAAGCTTGATATACCATTCACTACAGCGCCGGCCTGTATAAGCCGAGATGCCCATCTAAGCAACATTGTATGGCGTGGTATGTGATCTGACAAGTTATGGCTTGTAACTTAACACACGTCTTAAGAGAGGTCTGCAGTTCTGTCGCTCAGACACTCACATGATTGAAGATCAAATTAATTAAATAAATAAATATATGGGACAATTATTATTAAAAAAAAAAAACATCCCCCTATTTCCGGAAAAAGTATTTTTGCTCTACGATATTTGAGTGCAAAAGCTGTTTTTATCCGCTAGAGGATAAAGTAAATTGAATTTAGAACACCACGTGCACTAAGTTTGTGAATTCAAAACATCATTGAACCTATTTACTTCCACCTCCTTGATGCCGAATTTATCATACAACCTTTTTTTAATTTGTTAAAAACTCAGACTCAGAACCTTCTTGGTGTACTTTTTTTTGAATTTGCTTTTCGCGCGCCATTTTCTTTTCACGTCATATTGTTAAAACTTTAGGTCATTTCCTCGCTGAAGTGGGACGAAAAGTTACGTGTTGCACTCGAGTGCAAAGATTTTTCACCTCGTGTTCTTTGATTCCCTCGCTAATGCTCAGGATTCTAATTTTTGAATCACTCGCTACGGTCATGATTCAATTTTTGAATCCTTCGCTTGCTCGGTCATCAAAATTGAGCATGCGGTTAAAAAGCAACTTTGCACTCTTGAATAACAAATAACTATTTTCAATTAGGTAGAGAATTCGGTAAAGTATTGTAGATAATAGGTTCCATAAATATTACCCCTTATACTCGTTGGCCTTTTACTCACATATCTCACATTAAGATATATTTTGAGCTCTCACGCATAGAACCCAACCAAACCCCACATTAATCTCAATATCATCACGAAAAGTGATACAATCTCCTGCAATCCACACGGCTTCACATTCAAACACCCTATCAAAATCTATCAATACAATTCATATTTTCAATTTATTATTACAATTCCACCAACATATCTGTAGACTTGGGTAGAGGCACCACTGTCGCATTTTCTGAACAATGTTAAAAGACTCTTGTCGAAAATCTTTAGGTCCTTCGGTTAGCCACTACTAATAGTTAAGTTGGTCCCCATATTTTTGGCAATGGCGGCGCGTGGCGCGGCATTGTGGGGTAAATTAATGTTGCCAATTGAGAGTTCTAATTTGAACATTCTTGGTGTTTCCGGTGGCAGGGGTTGGATTTGTTATGTTGGTAGATGGAATTAATTACTTAGTGGAATGAATGGTATATTCAATGCATTTGCGTTGCACTGTGAACCTTGAAAAGTAACTTGTCAATTTTTCTTCTGGCTTTTGGCTACGCGCGTTCGGTTTGCCATAATTTTGACTTATTTATATTTAGCGATTTAAGGGTAACTCAACAATAAATTGATAAGTTTAGCATGGGTTTTGGTTTGAGACTTCTAACAATACAATTCAATATCACTTTATTATACACCATATTTAAAAAAACAAAGTACCTAACCTAACTTAAAACTAACTTGCGTGTCTATCCGATTTTAATCTGCAGACATACTTAATTCAATTTGATGGAAACATTTTGATGATGGATGGATGATTCTGAAGTGATGGAGAATAATAAAAAGAGTTAAGAAAGAGAGCAAAGTTATTTTTTTTATATTTGAAGATTTGTTACATACTTTTCCCCCTAGAGGCACAAATAAAATGTGACTCTTAATTTAATTACATTGTAGCCTAATGTTAGGCTAGTAAGTAATTAGTTATAATTTAAACTTCTATATAATTAGGATTAATTATATTTTCGGAGAGTGTGCATCGGATCTGCATGATCTGATTCCTTCCTGCCCATTTTTCTGTCGGACTGCCAGAGCGGGTACGAAAATTTGAGACCGCTTTATGATTGATATTCCGAAAACCCGTACGAAGAGCTTTGATTCCACTTTTATTGTGCGAACTGCTAGTCTATGGAATGCGCTGCCTGAATGTGTGTTCCCCGTTAGTTACAATCTGGGTGCCTTCAAATCTCGAGTGAATCGGTTTCTTCTAGACAAGCGTGCTCCGTCATAGATCGCATCATGCGAGTTGGCGGTCAAACGCATCTGTCAGGGTTAAATTTAAAAAATATGTATGATTCTAATTAAAAAACCAACTTATCGCAAATCTTATTTCAAAATAGAACAGGTGTTTTGATTTAAAGTGATTTACTTTAAATCAAAACCATCTGCAAAGCACAAATGATCTATTAACTCTGAAGTAATAACATCTCACGCCCCCTGACCGCATCTGTAACAATGTATTTGCCAACATGTACCATTAGAAGCCCCTGGAACTTCCCCCTTGGGACCGCCCCTGTCTACAGTACAAGGAGTAAAGAGCAATGTGGCAAAAATTAATAACGCAATGTGACTGTATTTTTTTTATGTTTGTTTCCTCAGAACTTTCGACGGGTTCAATTTTGATGATTCTTTTTTAATTTGAAAGCTGGTGCTTCCCGAGTGGTCCCATTGTATTTGGTTCAGTTCTGACAGTTTTGTGAAGTCGGTTTTTTATATTGATAATTACTAATCTTGTATTATCCCACCCTTAATTAGGTATACACATTAAAATTTGACACATGTTTAGAATCTTCATCTATTCTGCCCTCATAAGCCCAAGAGCGGTAACTCAAAAAAATGAGACTGTTTTTTCGCGCATCTGATAGCTTAAAAAATTTCGCACCAGATGGAGTAAGCAAAATAACCGCGTATTTTAAAACTCATGTTTAAAAACTATTAATTCTACACGAAATGATGGTATCTCATAATAACACAAAACAATAATATTGGAGTTTTAACATATATTTAGGAAATAATATTGGTCCTCACATATAACTGAAAATAAATTAATTTATATGTCATTATGGTAACGAAAAATCAGTATTCACAAAAACTCGATTTTCTCGTAATACAGCTAGGTAGAGATACCGCTCTTTTGCCTACGACGGCAGTATCATAATAATATATTCAAAATACGTATCGAACTACATACGTAAAAATTACAATTACTAAATTTAAAATTTGTAAATTCGATATTCGTAAAAGTTTTTTTAAATATAAATTGATATAAGACTTTTTCTCGTACAACTTAATCAAAGAGGGACTCAAAACTCCCGAGAGATTCGCAAAATGCACAAAACAATTAGGCGCGCTGTGGCCGAATGTCGAGAAAATCAGTTGGAGGGTCGAGTCCCGACGGGGAGTAACCGGATACCCTCATTACTGCGCAATGGTTGTATAAATGATTGTTTGGATTAACGGATAAGAAGCACAGCGTGTGCCGAAACGAACTAAAATAAAGACTATCAACCTTTTTATACAACGGGCAAGTGCTTTTTTAACCGACTGCCAAAAAGAAGGAGGTTATCTATTCGACTGTATTTTTTTTATGTTTGTTAACTCAGAACTTTCGACTGGGTGAACCGATTTTGATGATTCTTTTTTTATTTGAAAGCTGATACTTCCCGTGTGGCCCCATTTCAATTTCCCAAATTTTTTTTTGGTTGGTTTATTATTTGTCTGTGGCGTGGGTTAACAGAGTCCAACCTCAGAGGGATTTTTAACCGACTGCCAAAAAGGAGGAGGTTATCAATTCGACGGTTTTTTTAAATGTTTGTTACTTTAGAGCTTTCGACTAGTGAACCGATTTTGATGACTCTTTTTTTTTATTTGAAAGCTGGTGCTTCCCGTGTGGTCCCGTTTCAATTTGGTCCAGTTCTGACATTTTTATGAAGTCAGTTTTTTATTAGGGTTCCGTAGCCCGACAAGGAACCCTTATAAATTCGTTCTGTCCGTCCGTCTGTCTGTCTGTCTGTTCGTCCGAATTTTTTAAAACCTTCTAACTTCTATAATTATAAAGATAATAGAATGAAATTTTGCATAATAACAGTAATAATATAGATCTCAATTTTAAAAGTATAAAAATATATTATATTGCATTAGGGGTGGCACTCGTACATGTGAAAAAGGGGTGAATTTTTTTTTTACTCTACTTACTCGTGTGTGGTATCGTTGAAAAGATCTTTTAATATGAAGGTAAAGTTTGATACATTACTTTTTAATAAACTCTATACTTTGCAAAATATGGCCCGCCAAAGTGGCAAAAAGTTGGTCCCCCCCTGCCTTATATTTTAGTAATACTATAAGACATAGAAGCTTGAGTCTTACAATACAGATAGGTCATATTTAAAACCATAATTCAAAATTATTTCGAACGTTATCTGATGATGACTTTTTGAGTAACAGCGATACGACTGTAATAAATTCAAAGCGTTCTAGCTGAAAGGTCATTGACCTTTTTGTGAAATGGTCTTAACAACTAATGTTTTACAATCAGTTTTCTCTATGTTTAAACCATAAAAAGTATATGCTATGTCGGTATGGTACATCTCTGAAATCTGGCTAAGTCCACAAAGCTTCGTTCGTTCAAATTTTTCTATAACTATCAATTTCTGAACTATGACTACAATTATATGGCTTTAGTTACGGAACCCTACCATATGCGTGTCTCGACACGCTCTTGACCAATTATATTAATAATTATTTTAATTATTGATAGGCTTGCGTTTAAACGCCAAATTGCCTGATGTTAAGCGATGATGCGGTCTACGATGGAGCACGCTTGCCTAGAAGAAACCGATTCACTCGTGATTTAAAGGCACCTAGATTGTAACTATCGGGGAACACCCATTCAGGCAGCGCATTCCTTATACTAGCAGTTCGCACAATAAAAGAGGAATCAAAGCGCTTCGTACAGGTTTTCGGAATATCAACCATAAAGCGGTGTCGATTTTTCGTGCCCGCTCTGCCAGGCCGATAGATAAATGGGCAGGAGGGAATTAGATCATGCAGATCCGATGCTCCGAAATGTATCGGATAAAAAACTGATAGACTAGTAACCTTGCGCCGATGCTCAAGACTAAGGAGCTTAGTCTGAACCGGGTCAGTCTTATTGGTGATGGTGATAGTGCAAACGCTTGCATATGGCATCAGCTGGTAACCTTATATGTGGTGACAGTGCATATTACATCTGGTAACCCCAACAGTGCAAGGGCTAAATATAATATTTCACCTACGATTGTAACGAAATACAGTTTTAAATAAGGGTTTTCTACATATTTATTCGGTATCTATAGAATATTATGACAAAAACTCTAATTTCGGGCGTGATAATTGCCCACTGGGGCTGCTTTAGTCCTTTTGTGACAAATTTCTCGCTTCCACGCACGCTATTAACTATTTCTATGGTTTTTTTTATTTCTGAGTAACAATTCGTTGACAATACGGGCCCTGTTGGTCGGTCGGCAGTTTTTGTGTGGTTTTTGGTGAATGGAGAGTTTCAAGGTGGTTCGCAGTCTAGACTGTTGTGTGATCAGACGCTGGAAAATAATTCATCCTCCCTGTAGATTCAAGAGCCTTACAAGCGGTCTATATTCTGATGCATACAAGATTGCCTGTCCCCTTAAAACTTACCTATGTCTAAACGAAAAAGAGTAATCCACCGAACACCTAGAGCCGCTCAACATGCGGAGAGAGGTTGGTTTTCTCTGTATCTTTTATCGCATTTACAATGGGAAGTGTTCTGAAGAACTATTCGATTTAATACTGGCGTCGCGGTTTTATCATCGCACTGGCCGCCACCGTTTGAAAGCACATCCACATATCATAGATCAGTGGAAATCGCATAACGTGCGATTCACACGATCTTTCTTGCTTCACACCTGCAAAATGCGGAAGGAGCTTCCTTCCGCGGTGTTTCCGAAAAGCTACAACATCAAAAAGCGAATTAATAGAGTCTTAAAGGGTCGGCAACGTATTTGTGATGCCTCTGGTGTTACAAATATCCATAGGCCACGGTGACTGCTAACCATCAGGCGGCCCGTCTGCTTGTTTGCCACCTATGGCACAAAAAAAAGTAACATCACCATGGCACGGTGCCTTACCGTGGCAGTTTTTGGCATGGCAGCGTCACACTGTTTTACGACGCCGCGACGTCGTGCGAAACGCGAAAATTGCTTCAAGATATTATGTTATTCTAAAGATCATCATCATATCATACTTTCATGTTTCGTCCGCTGGAATCCAGGCCTTCTCTCAGAGAGAGAGAGGATGGGCCCTAATCTACCATGCTGGCCCAGTGCATGTTGGTGAAAGTACTATGCATATGAACTATTGAGGTTTTTGGACAATACCGATTTCCTCACGATGCTTTCCTTTATCGTTTTTGATCGATGGCGTCTAAACAGCACATACTTTATTTACGTACTAAAAACTTCTTGGTGCAGCTGAGCATCGAATCGGGTGCCATCAGATTGTAAAGCGTACATGCTACCAGCCATCATAGCTCAAGAACTCTAGATAATCAATCAGTTTTATAAAACTCTCACTCAATACTTTCTCCAAAAATTTTCAAAAGTGGAATTACATAGCCGTGACTGTTGAGCATGGCTAGCATGCTAGTTTTATGCTCATCGAGATACAATACCAACAGAGTCACAACCTCTAAGTGAAAACAATCAAAAAACGTCCGAGCGTCGCGGTACATACCTTCTAGACATCAATTATTTAGTTCGTTTCGTTTTATGCCGGTGGAAGTACCGTCCTTTAGCGATCGACAAATTTGACAGTTAAATCGATAAATTCAATAAAATTGCATTCGATCCGAACTTGCCATGATCGATTTTATGTCAAAGTAGAAATACTTAACGGTTTGAAATCACTATGATTAACAAAAATATTTTCGTAAGCCATCAAAGTCACAACAATCTGATAACGGTGGCATTCTAATATTTACATTCGTCCCTTATTCACAAAAAATATAATTTGTTATTGGACACGTATGTTTAGGAGCCGCGAGCTTAACATGACTATTGTCCACCATGACAGTTTGCTCGTCGGCATTCTATTTCTGAATGAATAGTTGAAATTGGAACGTCTCTATTTCGTATTTTGAATCGGTATGCCATTGTTGGTGTCAAAAAGGTTTGATAACGTTGAGGGTAGGTAAGTATGTTTAACTTTATTTTATCGACGGATTTTTTTAGAATTAAACGTAGTAGGTAATATAACACAATTTTATTATATTACAGTAGATTTTTTTATCACTCTTGTTAAAACAAACCAAATGAGCCCAAGAACTAGAGGAGTTTTGTAATGGTAGGACTCTTTTGCAGGGGTCCGCCTGGGGAAGTACCACACCTTTGCCAGTTATTCAACCGCCAAGCAGAAAGCAAACACTACTGTGTTCCGGATTGAAGGGCAATGTTTCCAGCGAAATTACAGGGCACACAGAGATTTGACATCGTATATTTTTTTTATTGTAAAATAGGCTTGCGCTTGGCCGCCATCTCGCCTGATGTTAAGCAATGATGTGGCCTACGATGGATCACGCTTGCCTAGAAGAAACCGATTCACTTTTGACTTGAAAACACTCATATACCTATATATCTCGGGGTGACGACCGCAGTGCATTGCCATCCAAGGTTTTGAACTGTTGAAGTTCAAAATTATGAGTGGCGTTGAGCTGTTATGGGCAAGCGTGAAGAGCCATCAGGCGAGCGACTTCGCTCGTCTCGTCACCCAGTATCAGAAAAAAAGTTTACTGAAAATTTTAAAAACACTTTCGCTGACTAGTTAAAACAAACCGTATAAGCCCAATAACTCATTTCGTATTTTATAGTTAACACAAAAATAGGTGCAATTTTTACGTCGGGTCACCGATCTGTCACGCTGCCACTGTTGCCAACTGCGCAAACACAACGAATCATTACCAAAGGGCGCGAAATGTTTGTTTTTCTTACAATATGGCGGTCTGTTTGCTAAGCGATATTATTTATGGGTTGCATTGTGACAAATAGGTTTTTAGCGTTATTGACACCGTAGGGAGGGTGTTAACGTGGTGCTCTTTTTACCAAACTGCCTTTATTATAATTGTTTAGGTGAAGACAGTTAAGATTGAAAAAATGTAAGTGATAGATAGAAATGGAATCACAGACTATATAAAATAGTTTTTGGTCTGTGGATAGAATTAATGTGACTATGCATATAGCTCGGTATGTGAGTATAATCATTCAAAACTCGTATAAGTATTTATTTGCGCTGATAGCTGCAATCTAAAATATTTTTACCTATAGGTTGTGTCCGCCACCATATTGACTAGACGAATGCAAGGCACAGTATCATACGCGTTACAGCCGTCTCTCAGTCACGAACTCTGAGTGCCCGGCAACACATCGCAGCTAATTGTTTTAGCAACAATAATTGTAATGTAAAGCCTTGCTGTGTCTTTATCAACTGCACAAACTACACACGTTCTGTGTAGACACACGAAAAATGTATAATTTCACGCGTAATTACTGTAATTTTTATTAAAACAGTAAAATAATATAAATTGTTTTATCTTAGGCGGCTCTTGTCACTACGAATGTATGAGCGAGATGTGTAGATCGTCTTGTGTGAGAGAATGATAGAGATCGCATCATAATCGACGATCAAAGCCGAATTAAGCCGATCACCACGGCGGCGGCGAGCCGGTTGCCATTTTTAGTTAGTTTTTAAAGCAGTGTTGTTCGCTTATAACGTCTCTTTTATATTACATCTCACTGGCTGCAATGACATTGTAAATAAACCGGCCAAGTGCGAGTCGGGCTCGCGCACTGAGCGCAGTGAATAAAACCCTTAATATATTTCACAGTTGCATATTTTCGACAAAGAATTATTATTTCAGTAGGTAGGTAAACATTTATGAAACCCTTTTTTAATCTCTAAGCTTTTAAATTATTTTAACATCACAAGTGTAAAATTAATTAAGCAAAATAATGTACTATTTTTTTTTATCATTTGCCAAAATCTGTACTAAAAATGCAGGTGTTTCCCGTTAAAATGACGCAGAGTGTGACCACAGCTTATAAAACTGCTATCGACTCATTTTTAACCGACTTCAAAAAAGGCGGAGGTTCTACGTGCCACGGTTTTTTTCTATATAAGTATTTTTTTATGTACGTTCACCGATTTCTCCGCCAATTACGAATTGATTTTGATGATTGTATTTTGTTTGGTAAACCATACTTCAGAGGTGGTTCCATATAAATTTCATCGAAATTGGTTTAGTAGTTCGATTTTTAAATCAAAATAACTGAAAAAAAATGTCAACCAAGTAAAACACTGTTTTAAACTATCACGGTTGTACACTAAAGATATATGATTATTTACGGGATATTTACCGTGGTAAGGTTGTGGAAGGAGCTCCTGATATTTCGGCGCAGTAACATGCACCATGTTCACGGGAAGACATGAACATGGTGCATCTTCCCGTGAACATGGTGCATGTAACTGCGTCGAAATATCGGGAGCTCCTTCCACAACCTTACCACGGTAAATATCCCGTAAATAATCATATACATAACTTTAGTCAACTAAGTAAACGAAATTGCGTATTTACTCATTTTGAAGTCGGTTTTTAATGTGATTCACTTGTTATTAATTAACCGACGAAGATCTAAAGAGAAGGTTCTAAAGTCGAATAGTATATTTTTTATGTATGACCACTTATTGACCACTACAAATACAAATACAAATCTTTATTCATAACTCCATAGTTATAAGTCAAATTTCTGCAGTACACTGTTCTACAAAATTGTATATACAATTATATCTTACTTATATCTTATTATGTATTATTATGTTACATTAAATTAAATTATAGTTTATCAATAAAACAAAACAGTCTGAATAAGATGTATTTTTATTGGGTTGAACCTTGAAGTCGATTCAAATTTAAACAGGACTATAATAATAAAGTCAAATTGTAAAACTAATGTTCCTATGCATAGTACAACAAACGTATTTTTAACCAATTTCCAAAAAAGAGGAGATTATCAAACGACTGTATTTTTTTTAATAATTTTTTTTTGTTATGTTTGTTACCTCAGAACTATCGACTGGGTGAACCCATTTTGATGATTTTTTTTATTTGAAAGCTGGTGCTTCCCTTGTGGTCCCATTTTAATTTGGTCTAGTTCTGTCATTTTTATGAAGTCTGGTTTTTTTTACTACTTTTTGTATTTCGTGTACGAAACCCTCAGTGCGCGAGCCCGACTTGCACTTGGCCGGTTTATTGTACCTCTTTAGTGTTAAAGTTAAAAGTTTGTCTACCTAACAGCACTCCACAGACGTTCTCAGCCACTTTCATTGTTATTGTAAGATATGACGCACCGCACCCCACAATAATTCTACTCAAATATTATAAAAGTTGTACATATTTTTGAGACAAAAATCTCAGTCCTAACCAAGCCTGTGTTCTCCATGCGTAACAATAACCCGAGTTTTTCAACCAAATCACCGAAAACCCACTGACGCGAAAACCAAAAAGCACCGACGATTAGCAAAAAATACCCGATACTGAGTGCTTTTCGTTACACAATCGAACACCTTTCGAGGATTTTACCGCCAAAACGCAGAATATAAATCAGGCGGAAATCCTTCACTCCTTTCATTCTCCATTCTTACCAGTCAACAAAAATAAACGCTAATGTTACCAGCGTAAAGTTCGATCTGTTATGTTGGTAGTTATAACATTTTTCATAGACTTAGGAAAACCGTTTAGCAAAAATAAGCGCTAATTTTATCGAAGCAAAGGTGATTTTGTAATGTTGGAAGTACTTGTGTTTTTTTAATCAAAATGGATAGATTAAGGATAATCTTTTGTTGACAATCTGAGGTGCCCAAAGGAAAGTAAAAATGGGGATTCCGAGAACAAGATAAGATATTTGCGGTTGCCGAAAGTGACATTGTCTTTTTTTTACAAAGTACATTGTACTGATGTAAAAATTGAAATTAAGTTGTTGAAAGGAAGCGTGTAACAGGCATATTTCTGTCATCACAACAGCTAAATATAAAAATGGTAAACTAGCTGTAGCCCCCGTAGTTTTAGGCATAGTCTCAGTATTTATTTCGAGGTAATACAATATTTTTTATGTGTCAAAACCCACAAATTCCCTACATTTGGTATAATCTAATACCTTTTTGAAAACGTTGTTGGACTATAGTGGATAAATTTGATGTAGAAAAGTTGACTGCAGGAGGTTTTTTTGGTACATTCACCATCAATATCGTCATAAACTATTTCGTCGTGACGTCGTGACATCTTTTCCAGTCATCATCATCATCAGCCAGACGACGTCCACTGCTGAACATAGGCCTCCCCCTTTAACCTCCACACTGAACGACATCCTGCCATTTGCATCCACTGGATGCTCGCGATTCTCAAAATGTCGTCGGTCCATCAAGTGAGAGGCCTATACCTACGCTGCGTTTTCCAATTCGCGGTCTCCACTCAAGAACCTTTCTTCCCCATCGGTCATCAGTTCTTCGAGCGATGTGGCCTGCCCATTGTCTCTTCAACATGCAAATTTTAATAGCAATGTCGGTGACTCTGGTTCTATGGCGAATATCTCCATTCAGGATTTTATCGCGCAAAGAAACTCCGAGCATAGCTCTCTTAATTTCTCGTTGTGTGACTCTGGGTTTTTCTAATTTCCAGTCATGGGCCAGTCTTATTCACAGCTTTCCCACTGGTCTGTACGGTGTTCGTTTTTCGTTCCGCAGCCACCATTGCATGACTGTTTTGCTCCACCATCCCTCCCCTTCTGACCAAATGTCCCATCCATCTCCACTAGGGTCTCGTGATTCGTTTAACCATGTCTTCGATTTGTTCGTTGTCGAATTTCCACGTTTGGTATGCGGTCCAGGAGTAAGAATTAACATTTGTAATTTTGGTAGGATTGATTTAGATAATTTTTATCTACTGGCAATAATTGTGGCTCAACTTTAATCGCTCAATCATCGTAAACCGTGTAAAATGCCTTACAGCCGCTGTAATCCAATTAATATCAGTACGAAATTATCTTTTAACTCCCATTTCGTACCTTGTTATTACAATATTTATTTTTTAACCTACAACAGATTTACAGTTAATACCAACAAGTCCTATTAAAAACCAATATTACACCATATATCTTGATAAAACTTTCGCTAAAATCAATCTATATATTGTTTTTTTTTTATGATACTGGGTAAATTGTAGTGCTAGGACTCTTGCAGGGGTCCGCCTGGGGAAGTACCACACCTTTGCCAGTTATTCAACCGCCAAGAAGTAGTGTGAAAACACTACTGTGTTCCGGATTGAAGGGCAATGTTTCCAGGGAAATTACAGGGCACAGAGAGATTTGACATCTTATATCTCGGGGTGACGAGCGCAGTGCATTGCGATCCAGGGTTTTGAACTGTTGAAGTTCAAAATTGTGAGTGGCTTTGAGCTGTTATGGGCAAGCGTGGATAGGCATCAGGCGAGCGACTTCGCCCGTCTCGTCACCCAGTATATTATTTTTTTTAAATAAGTTAATTATTTAATTGAATTTTTCCCACCAATAAATCTGTCCGCATTGACTTATTTAGAATAATTTCCATCAGTACGAAGAATCATAAAAACGTGTACCAAGGTAAGGTTTTTGTGTTCCAAATGTCATCACTTTGATACAGCTCGTCAAGTTTTTTCTTCACAAAAACCCAAAGATCATAGCCCCCTCAATTTGGCAGAGGTGCCCCAGGTAACAACAAAAAAAATATACGTGACAAAATGTCTGTAAACATGTACCTACCTACCTTTGCCAACATCATAAAAAAAGTCATTGAATTTTGCAATTCGAATCCTCGAAACATCCGTATCGAAAGAACGTTCTTTCATTTCAAATTTCGAAGGCGTTCCACGTGTTTGACTTTGTTACATTTTTTTTTTAAATTGCAGTGTTGCAATAGCGCAGAAAATTCGTCTTTCATCAGGGTAATTGTAAAATAGTTAGCAATTGAAATAAAAAATATGTGATCGTCGTTGCTTATGATTCGAATTGACGTACGTTAAATTGTACGATGAGAAGTTATTAAATGTTGTATGAGCGTAGATAATTGGTATATTTAAGGCCACTTACGAAGGCGGAGTGTAGGTTGTTGACTTTAAAAACCAGATTCATGATTGTGAAACGTTTTTTAAATATTTCTAGCCTGTCCGAGTAGGTATGACTAATATTATGTTATATCAGAATGCGTACAGTTTGCACTTATAATTATTAAATAATTAATTCCCACATAACGTGTTTAATAAAATTGGTAATATTATTGACGTGAGTGAACACGTCTTTAAATTTGCTTGCATAGTGGGAGGCAATTCAAAAAGCTGATGATAATAAAATTGGGGGATACAATTTGATGCTGCAGCTGCATATCTATCATCATCATCATCAGCCATAAGACGTCCACTGCTGAACATAGGCCTCCCCCTTTAACCTCCACACTGAACGACAACCTGCCATCTGCATCCACTGGATGCCCGCGACTCTCACAATGTCGTCGGTCCATCTAGTGGGAGGCCTACCTACGCTGCGTCTTCCGGTTCGTGGTCTCCACTCAAGAACCTTTCTTCCCCATCAGGTATCGTTCTTCGAGCGATGTGGCCTGCCCATTGCCACTTCAACTTGCAAATTTTAATAGCTATGTCGGTGACTCTGGTTCTTTGTCGAATATCCACGTTTCGGATTTTATCGCGCAAAGAAACTCCGAGCATAGCTCATATCTATCATCTAAATCCAAAATTTAATTACACTAATCGATAGCTAATCGATCAAAGAATTCGTAAAGATGAGGTATACTAGCTGATACCCGCGACTTTGTACGCGTAGCGCAAAGTAAAACGTACGGCCGTGCTTACCTACACAGCAACACCCATTTTTTAATGAATTTAGATGATTTTGAAGTTTTTTTAACCGACCGATGAGGTTATCAATTCGACAGTTTTTTTTATGTTTGTTACCTCAGAACTTTCAACTGGGTGAACAGATTTTGATGATTATTTTTTATTTGAAAGTTTCCGGTGTTTCCCGTGTGGTCCCATTACATTTTAGTCCAGTTCTGACGTTTTTATGAAGTCGGTTTTTTTAATTGATAATTATTAATTCCAGACTAACAACCAAAATGGCGGCAACACTTCGCTTCACCCAGTAACGCAACGGCGGCGCCATGTGGAGCGCACGCCGGCTGCACCGGTGACTACTCGCGACGGATAAGAGATGGCGTTGTTAACCAATTCGTCCTCAACCGGGCCTCCCACGGGTCCTGCCGCACCCCAGGTACCTACCAAACGTCAGATTTTTTTTTTCTCGCCCAGACACTACAAGGCGGTCATCATCATCAGGTAGAAGACGTTGACTGTTGAACCTAGGCCTCCCCCTTTAACCTCCACACTGCCGTCTGCATCCACTGGATGCCCACGACTCTCACAATGTCGTCGGTCCATTATCCTTGTCCCGCAGTGTGTGTTAGTATTGCATTTTGTATGGTATGGCACGCGTGCGCCTTGACGTTATAATTTGCTATAGTGTGCTCTCTGTCTAGCATGAAATTAAAACATATACAATTTATTTATTTTTTACCAAATTTTTATTTTGCTTTGTTTTGGGCTCTATATTATGATCAGCTTTTTTACGCGGTAATCAATTAGTACACATACCTATTGTAAAGATATTTCCTAATGTCATGACTTCCTAAAGAAATTAGGATTTTGATATGAACTTTTCAATTTTATCTCTATGTAGATTTAAATTGTAGATCCTTTCATCGTAAGCCATGTCAGAGGTCACCTAGAAGCCTTAAAAACTCTGACAGTAAGGCTTTAAGAATTTATATATATTATATAGAATAGCTTTAAGTTTGACCGCTAATTCGCCTGGCACATAGCACGCAGAACAGATGGCCGATGGGGCCTAAAGGTTCTCGAATAGAGACCACGTACTGGTAAGCGCAGCGTAGGACGTCCACTCACAAGATGGACAGACGACCTAAAAGAGACCGCAGGAAAACGCTGGATGCAGGCCGCTTCCAGCCGGCCCTTTTGGAATTCTATGGGGGAGGCCTATATCCAGCAGCCGACGTCCTATGACTGAAATGATGATGATGATGACTAATTTGCCTGATGGAAAGCGACGGTGGGTGGAGGATGGTGGACGGTCGAAGGTGGAGGATGGTGGACGGTCGAAGATGGAACACGTTGACCTAGAAGAAATCTGTTCACGAACCTTGAAGATGCTTAGATTGTAGTTCTCTGGAAACAAGGAGTTCCATTCTTGGGCAGGATTAGCATTATGCCCGATTTACATTACTCCAGTAGCAGTCTAGTCCAGCGGTGGAATGCCACTGGAATAATGTGAACTGGTACTGGAATGCACTGGAATGTACCCGTTCCAGTTCGCCCATTCCAGGGCTACTGGAATAATTTGAACGGCCAATCCAGTGCCAATTATTTAAGTATTAGTAAAAATTAAGTTTAATTAAAACCAAACTCTTCAGTTCGTCTCTCTGTAGAGAGAACATTAGTTTAGTTTACTTTTTAGTTCTTCTTGCACTATATCAGTTACTTCTTCTAACAGTAATAATTAAACAGTTTTAAATTATTTTCAAAACTCCTTTATTGAAGGCATTGTCAGTAGTGTTACCGATCCAACAGCTTTTGAATGACCGGAATAATGTGGACGGTATGATCCAGTCCAGCACTGGACTGGAATGCTGGACTGGAATAATGTGAACCGGGCATTAGTTTCTTTCTCAGCCTACCAGGAGCCTCAGCCTACTTGCCTACTTACTTTATCTCTTCCCCAGGCTCACCACTCCACGACGCCGCTCCATCACTACTTCCACTACCTCAAGCAGCCGTCTCCGCTCGCACAGAACCCGTATGCTCATCATTCGAGCGCGCACCACATGGGGATGGGGCCCGGCCCTCTTGGTGGGCTGGGCCCTTTCGGGCTCACGCATCACGGTCTAGAAGCAGTGGGGTTTCCCCAAGGTGAGTCTTTTATAATTATACCCGGGGATGTCCTAAATGAGAAGATCGGTAGACCAGTGTTTGTCAATGTGTGTCTAGTCTCTATAAGGTGGTCGCGAAAGGTCGCGAAGCCTAAGTAAAATAAAAAAATATATTTAAGGGAATTTTAATTAAAGATTATTCGTTACAATCAACAAGAATCAATCAACAATCACAAAAATGTGACGATGTTGAACGTCTATTGATGTTTGTAATATAATAAAATACAGATTATAAAAAGTGAAGGTTTGCGCGAATTTATTTTTTCATAATATTATGGAACCTTTCGTGCGCAAGTCCGAGTCGCACTTGGCCGGTTTTATTCAACACACATAATCCTTGTGGAAACACATTCATAATTGTTTCTTACATCATCATAATTTCAGCCGTAGGACGTCCACTGCTGGACATGGCCCATCGATTTTCAAAAGAGCTGGGCAAAGAGCCCAAAATATCAATTTTGAGAAGTTATATTTGATTTAGATGAAAAATTTCTATTGTCGAATTTGTCACATACCTTCGTCGGTGCAATATAGGATTTATAATTATTATGTTTCTAACATTGCTAAGAAATCTTTATCAAAAATGAGTAACACTTGACTAATTATCACTACTCAACAAATATCAAACTTTTTTTTATCTGAGTTCCTACTATGTGATTATAATTCCTTGTTATTGACCTTAATACAAATAGATTAAATACCTTACCTTAATATGTAAATAGAATTTTTATATAACATCTATTTTTTTTATTGCAGAATAGGCTTGAGCTTGGCCGCTAACTCGCCTGATGTTAAGCGATGATGCGGCCTACGGCCTATTTATTTTATCTGAGTTCCTACTATTTGATTATAATTCCTTGTTATTGACCTTAATACAAATATGTAAATAGGATTTTTATACAACATCTCATTTTTTTATTTTCAAAATACCCGCAATATAAAAATCTAACTTAAGTCAAAACTTAAAATTCATATTTCTCAGTTTCTAGAGGAAAAAAAAAATGCCTACATATATTTATTATTAGTCAACCTCGATATGAAACAATATGAACCAAATCAGATATTTTTTTAGTGTTGAGTAGTATTACCTACAGGGTTTTTTTTCATTCAGGCATTCACGCGCGATAAATGGATGGAACAGCTGATTTTTTTTGCGATTTCTAAGTTGGTACAACAAGAAAATTTGTTCATAATGATGGATACTATGGAACCCTTTGTTTATACGAATACAAATATTTCTTGATAACACCTATGTTATACATGCCAGGAAAGGAATAAAATTCTGTCTTATAATAGTAAAATTGTATAAATATAAATAATTAAAATAATTTCAAATAGATTAATAAATAACATAATAATATGGCAATTCAAAGTAGTGAGCTTTAAAGTTATATGATTATTTACGGGATATTTACCGTGGTAAGGTTGTGGAAGGAGCTCCCGATATTTCGGTGCATGTAACTGCGCCGAAATATCGGGAGCTCCTTCCACAACCTTACCACGGTAAATATCCCGTAAATAATCATATAACTTTAGTGAACAACCGTGATAGTTTAAAATAGTGAGCTTTGTCATAAAATAGCTGACCATGTAAATAGATAACTCTTTATTGTTCACACCAAAAATTACATACATACATACATGTTGTTTTTATGGTACATAGTACATAGTACCATAAAAACAACTTAAGAACAAACTAGACAAAAAAAATGATTTGATTTGAAAAGTGAAACAATTGGTGGTCTTTTCGCTATAATCGATCTCTTCCAGGCAACCTTGGCATGTAGCCAGGAATTGAGTAAGTACCCTCTTCACGGAACTCTGTTTTTTACTCGCTAGGTACCGCTCGTATCACCGTGCAACTCTAAGACACATCCCATTAAAAGCACGCCATTACAAATTAACCAACGGCAAGCTACCAACATGACGAGCACAACTCGTAACAACAAAGCGAAAGGCATTGCATAATTTACCTACCAAGAAGACATCCTTCGAAATCAAAACAGGCCCCTGCCTCCCTAGTAAGCGGCTTACAACCCCTCTCTACCCCCTCCCTAGGGTTCAATGTTGCCATGCTACCCGAAAATGTGGAGGAAGCGGAAGTCGCTCCTTGTTAGTTTGATTTAATTAGTAAATTCGGTTTTTGATGTTGGTAGCCGTGCGGTTGTTTATTTTTTTAATCAAGTGGTATTACGCTTTTAGGTCTATGTACTTTGGTACTGTGAAATGGCAAAGTATCTAATTAAAAAATATTAATTTTGTACAAAATGTATATTTTTACAGTTATTTTCATTAATTTGATCATGAAAGATGCTTTCACTGTGTAATCAACGTGTAATCGTAGAAGAGGTCCATTAATTAAATGAATAAGACATAACTAAAGATCACAACTTGCAACAAATAAAAAAAAATTAAACAAAAAAGAAAATGGAATGCAAAGATTCTGCAAAAATTCAAAATTAAACTTGCTATAAATAAAATACTATCAAACAAAAAAGGAAATAGAATACAAAATTCTGCAAAAAAAAAAACTTGCAACAAATAAAGAAATATTAAACAAAAAAATTACTATTGAGTATTAAGGTGAAACGTTTCACGTATGGCGGGAAATTCAAATTTCAAACAGTTTTTTTGTTCTTGTAGCTAGGCCGGGTAATTATTGTAAACGATCATGATGTTCGCGAAAATTGATTATTATTCATTACAAACTCACGTAAAGCTATTTATCTTTAATGCACATTATTACATACATTTGTCAATAAACAAATTTTTGCTGTTTCAAACAGTTTATTGCCAAATGTAAGTAATATGGTGAGTAACTGATTAATAGCTTCACATGATAATATAAAGAACAACCAACAATTTCTGCAAACACTGTGTCATTTCACAATAATTACCCGGCCTAGCTATAAGGACAAAAAAAATGATTGAAATTTGAATTTCCCGCCAAACATGAAACGTATCACCTTAAACAAAAAAGGAAATGGAATACAAAGATTCTGCAAAAAAAAATAAGTTGCAACAAATTAAATACTATCATACAAAAAAGAAACTCGAATGCAAAGATTCTACTTTTCAAAAATGGAATACTCCGAGCCGTTCTCTATTCAAAAGGGAGTCGAAGAGGTAGGATTAGCTTCCCCTCGGTTCTAACGATTGCGTTCGAAACCTCAGTGCGTTTATTGTGAAGATTTGCCAGAGAATAAGTAATAGTTACTACGTCTATGCTTGAAGGGCATTCAAAAGATGCGTTCTGAAGTAAGGAGCATTTTGTTTGAGTTACCACTGTTTGCGTTCTGCACAAAATGAAGATAAAATGTTGTAATCTTTTCTAGGACTGCTTTTTTTTTTAATAGACCCTCTTTCAGCCCGCACTTGTCGTGATGTTAAGCGACATTGGAAGTTACAAACTTCATGGTTGTATTCATCCTACTCTTCCAGCCATCTTCATACAGTTATCAATGGACAACATTTATTCAAATATGTATACATATATTTTTCTGTAATTTATTGAAAAAAAAGCAAACCAAATTTTAATCTGTGAAAGTATTGTTCTGTTAAGGTGATACGTTTCATGTTTGGCGGTTAATTCAAATTTCAAACAGTTTTTTGTCCTTGTAGCTAGGCCGCGTAATTAATGTGAAATGGCATAGTGTTCGCAAAAATTGTTGGTCGTTCTTTACATTATCATGTACAACTATTAATCAGTTACTCACCATATTACTTACATATGTCAATAAACCGTTTGAAACAGCAAAAATTTATTTATTGACAAATGTATGTAATAATGTGTATTAGAGATAAATGGCTTTACGTGAGTTTGTAAAGAATAATAATCAATTTTCGCAAACATCATGATCGTTTACAATATTTACCCGGCCTAGCTACAAGAACAAAAAATTGTTTGAAATTTGAATTTCCCGCCAAACGTGAAACGTTCCACCTTAAATATGTATTTTTTCACAACTATTCAAGATAAACTGGCTAATGACCATGTAGGTCAGTATACAAATTTTGGTGTACATACCTTTACATATTTTTTTTTGTATGCGTTCACCAAGAAAATCGATTGACCGTTACTTTTTATAAGATTTAATTGACTAACAATCACGATTACTGAGTAATAACAAAAAAATACTAAATTTATAAACGAAATTACGATTGTGACCTATTAGATTTAAATCTTAATACATATTTTATACTCGAATAAAATAAATCCGATGCCAAGTTCATTTTTTAATCCGTGCTGTTGTCTCATTCACTCGCGTTCGAAATAAATAGATTTGTCTCATCGATGTGAGCGCGGCGTAACGATGGCAGCTGGGCGTTCTTTTTTAAATGTTATTTTTAATGGCATCCCTTAAAATTTATGGCCAGTTGCTTTTTTAATCTTTAGGCGGGAATTGTAATTAATTTCTTTTTAATCATTTTATTGGCGTCCATTGTAGGGATGTCAGATTGGCAGGAATCGGAAGTGAATACGTTATTAGAGATTAAACTGGGTTGCACGGGGCCGTAGTACTAAGCCAAAAGATATAATATTATTTTTTATACTTTTGACGGTCATCTTGCGTGATGTTTAGCGATGATGCGGTCGTATATAGAAGAAACCGATTTACTCGTGACTTGTCGACACCAATATTATATAATTATCGGGTTGCACCAGCCACCAGCCTAGCGGTTCGTACAATAAAAATTGAACCTTTCATTGAACAAGGTTTACCTACTAAGAGACTAATTTTGAAATCGCGAAAAATGTCAACTGATATATACATTTGTTTGCATGACATTTTTCTATGACGTTTCATCTCTTTTTATTTCAGATTTTTTTATTAGTCCCATAACAAAATTTATTGATAATTATGAGTAGGTACTACGACCTTGTTTTGGCTAAGTATCGCCGTTCGGTATAACCCTGTATTTATTGTTATGTAGGTATGTATTCATATTTAACCTGCTAAATAAAATACATAACGTTAATTTCCTCTCAATTAAACAATTACATTGACGCAGAAAAACAGCGATAAAAAAATCAAAACTTTTTCGAATTACAAAACATTTCATGAGAATTAGAAGGCAGCTCTCGTCTCGACCACAGATTAAAATAATATGTGTTGCCAGTACCCGACCCCAAAACACCACGCTATCTGCCGACATTTCTGAGGCTTCTCGAATCTGTCATCGGTTGACACAATGACCTGAATATCGATTATTACCTACTTGATACTTTATTGCTGCCAAAGGAACGGGTTCGGTCGAAAAATACTTAATTTTAAAAGGAAGATCTAGCTTTATTTGTATATGATTTTAAGCACCTATCGATTGACGATACGGTCGCTGATATAGTAAGTCGCTCCGCTTCTTGGACAACGTCTTAGTAGGTGGTTTTCTAACAGCTCTAGGAACATAGTTCTGCAATCGTCAATAGATGGTGCTGACGTGACATGGTTTCAATTTTAATTCGATTTTGTACAATGAAACCTTCGAAAAAATACAAAGATGCCACAATGACGCGCTAATCGCGGCAATATTTAATCTGTCTGGAATCAATACGCAGCCAGAATGGATCCACAGTCACGCGATAGTTGCACAAGCCGTAACACACCGTAATAGCCGACAACATGACTGACGAACCACCGTCTTACCAACGGGAGAGAAAGAGTAAATTGTCTCTTTCTCTCGGGAGAGCAGTTCGAACTTGCGTTTCAGACATAATCGCCATCTCACTTGCCCAACGACGGTTCACGAGTTGTGACGATGTTGTGCAAATCGAACAGATATTATAAAACTGAGCCGTAAATGTATAAATATACGGTTCTTTGGTTTTAGAAAATAGTTTTTTTTTCGATATAAATTGTATACAGATAATTATGTTTATATATGAAACTGCGGACGTTTTTTGAGTATAATTTTCTACGTGTTCACAACACTTCTATGCATAATTTTTCGAAGAATGAAACCTACAATACAAGGAAGAGGAGATATTTTATAACACGGCTTGGCAAGGCATACCTACTAGGCGTACCTACTAATTTGTGTTGTGTTGTAGAAAAACAAGTACTTTGTTAGCAAACAATAACCACCAAAAAAAAAACAAGCATGACAGACAGTGTCAGACTGACAGATAGATATTATCTGTCCTTGAGAATAAGCAATTATTTTTGTTCACCCAAAATACTGCTTAACCAGCCTAAAGAAGTTTTCACTTCAAAAATATATTCATTAGGTAAATAGAAATAGTTTTAGTCCAAAGAATACTAAATCAATGCCCACTACTCAGTTGACAAGGAAGGTAACGGATATCTATTGATTTTAGAATCCTGTCTAGTGTTGACTGTCACTCAAAGTTGCGTCACGATTTTAATTAAATGTTGCCAGTTGTAGTAGCACCATAGACCTAAAATTTTGACATCCTAAATCTATGGGTAGCACCTTTAATATTTTTTTTAAATACCCCGAATATTTTAGAATAGTTTCATAAATACCTCTTAAACATCCGCTCAGGTTTAAACATAAATTAGCAATCCAAAATCGAGACTAGAAATGCATAGTAGTGGTCCTCTCATACAGTGCCAATTTTTTTTTTAAATAAATTATCCAAAGACTCAAAGAGCTTGCGCTTGACCGCCAACTCGCCTGATGCTAAGCGATGATGCGGCCTACGATGGTGATCCATCGTAGGCCGCATCATCAAGCGGGAAGCGTGATCGCTTTCCTAGAAGAAAACGATTCACTTTTGACTTGAAACCACCAGATTGTAACTATCGGGGAACACCCATTCAGGCAGCGCATTCCACATACGGAGTGGAACGGTTTTCGGAATGTCAACCATAAAGAGGTGTCGATTTTTCGTGCCCGCTCTGGCAGTCCGATAGAAAAGGGCAGGAGGGAATTAAATCATGCAGATCTGATGTACACTCTCCAAAATGTATCTGATATATTTTTGAAGTCGGTTTTAATGTTGTCGGTGTTGTTTTAATGTAACCAACTTGTTATCATATTAAACAAAATTTGTTTTACTCGCACATTTGACCGTGCAATATCTTCATCATTGTCCAAACGTATTTCTCAATAATAAAATGAATAAAAAACTCCATAAAGTCAATTCTAAGGCCAGTTGCATCAAAAATATACAAAATGCACCACATTGACTCCCGTGAAATCGACCCAGTTTCACGGACATGAATTAATGCGTCCTACATATTTGCAGAGTCGAAGGAGGCGCTACTAGCGTATTTTCTAAACAAAATTCAAAGCCTTCGGTGATACATTTCAATTCCTTCATTTGATCACCTTTACAAATAAGCTGGTCGCAATGTCTGTTTTATCCAATACTCTTAGGAATTGTATAGAGTAGTTACAACCTAGTAAATACAAAATTAATTTATTTGACTCAATAGATAATATGCACAAAGTAAATTTGAACTCATTGGCTCCGAGCTAGTTTTCACTGTTTCAGAGCCAATGGCCACTGCCATATCTATAACACAGTAAACATTATGCCAAAAAAAAACAAAAACAAAAAAAAGGAATATTTAAAAAACGAACATCTAAAATAAAAGGAACAAATTTTGAAAATCTTTAAAAACTATGTATATAATTCTAAATACTAGGAATCTAAATAAATATATAAATGAAGTGTAATATATATTGTAAAGAAAGAGTATGTACTAAAATTAGTATATTATGAGCTGTGGCCCTAGTACGAGCACTTGCGAAAAAGTATTCGTTCCGTAAACGATAGCAAAATGTATGAAAAATTTAACAGCGCCTCTATCGGACGTAAAGGGAAACTGAATTTTTCATACATTTGCTATCGTTTACGGAACGAATACTTTTTCGCAAGTTCTCTTTGTAACCCCACTGGAAACCCGCTTTGATATCCCAGATTTCAGTCTGGCTTCGAAACGATGATGCCCAGGTGTTTCGTGTGTTTGAGACAAAAGTTGCGTACACCATTTTCTAACATATACATAGATTATACGATTTGATTCAAGCAATTTCGTATGGACTGAGTAGAGTTAGTGTCTGAGTTTCAAATCAGACTCAATTAATTGCGCTTTAGAAAACCTAAGGCGCCTAGAGCTGCTTTACTTTGGTTCCCAAATGTAATTACATACGTAATGAATGTTAAATATTATATTATACGGTTTAACCTCTCAAAACCTCTACAAAATTAAAGGTAAAATTAGTAAAAAAAGGTAACATTATTAATACGACGAGACAGAAACATTAATAGAAATAATGCTCGCAGTGTAAAAAACTTACTTGAAGATCTTGGTACGGATAATGGGACAAACTATTTAAATTATTTATAATTTAAATAATTACTATTAATATTTGTTTATCTTTTTCATAATAATTTTGGAACACCTTTAACGTTCTATTGACAATTCAACGGTATTTATGTAATGAACTAAGTATATAGTTTGGGTAGGTTTTTAGTTTTGATTAGCTTGTACATTATTTTATTAATAAAAGCATTAGCTAGATTTAAAAAAGTTAATTTATAAATGCATATTTATAAAATTATGTAGGTGCCTAGTTTAATGTCTTTTAAATCCTTCTCTAGCGACATAAATATATTATATTACAAGAAACTGTCACACTAAAATGATAGCATACATCCTCTTTCAACTCTCGTTACTTCCAGATCATAATAAATATGATTAAATTTATCATTTATGAATTCCGTCTTGTGAAGCGGCTACCGGCGGCGTCTTTGAGTCGCCATCTTAGCGGCCATCTTGTTTTTTTTTTACTAATGCATGCGTCATGTCGGCGGTCCGAGTTATCAGTACGTCATTTTAAATAGCGTAAAGTTTCGCTAAATGATAAGAAATGAGTGGTGATAAAGAAATGCTGAAGCTTTTATTGCGTTGTATCGTTCGCGTAGATCTGAATAAAAAAGTTGATGTTTTTTTTGTTTGTGCTAGCAGTGCCCTGCGATTTTACCCACTATCCTACATAAACCATTTTTTATTTTATTTAAAGAACCCAAGTGGTAAACAAGGTTATAAACTACCTCTATAAATACATGTGTACAGAGAAAAACAAATAAAAAAAAATGAAAATTAAAAATTTAAAAAAGTTTATTTACAGCAGGTCTGGCGCACTCCGCACTTTAGGTATAAAGCTACAAATAGTCGTCTTGTCGGACTTGCCGTGCCCGCTGCCGCGCGATAGACAGAGATAACGCGTTACGCGATAGACAGAGAGGCAACTTCTAGGTTAATATAGCTGTAGGTAGTTAGCGCTCGTACGTCCTGAATTGCACTTTATTGTGTAGTAGCAAGAGTCGCTACTTATTTAAATGATTTTGCGGATTAAATCTTCTGTATTTGTACTTATATGTGTTTACAATAACAAAAAATATATACAGGAAAAAACTAATCACAATAAAAATTGTCTATTAAACCGCCAATATCACAGCTGTGCTTGAACCGAACAGTCTTGTGCGTGGTGATGGAAGGAGACCTAACGGTATGACACTTGTTCCCTGGAAGTTGGGACGGGCCCTTGTATGGGACGCGACTTGTGTCGATACTTTGGCGCCGTCACATCTTCCTGAGACACAGGGTACAAGCAGGACAAGCGGCGCAAATATGCTAACCTCGGTAGTAGTTACATATTTGCGCCGTTTGGGGTCGAGACATTGGGCCCTTGGGGACCGGGAGCTCGCCTCATTTTCAAAAATCTTTCGAAGCGCCTGGTTAGTACGACGCGTGACCTAAAATGCTGGCGTGTTTCTGGCTCAACAATAAGCATTGCCATTCAGCGTGGTAACTGCCAGCATGCTGGGTACGCTGCCAACCGTCTACGGGCAGTCTAACTGTTTTTTAGTGTTAATTAGCTTGTATTTTGTTTACTTACATACATAAACGATATTTATGATGCCACTGGTGTTACGAGTATCCATAGGTGACTGTGAATGCTTACCATCAGGCGGCCCGCCTGCTTGTTTGCCACCTATGGCATTAAAAAATCATACATACAATTTAAAATATTACCATCCATCTGGGTTAGTAAATTTTCAACAGTACAGCAGATTGCATTCCGTTTGCAAGTTTTTATATGGCCCCAAAAATCTTTAAAAAAACAATTAACGCGTGATTATCAAATTTCCAAATATACTATACATATATAATTACATACATACACCCTAAAACATTACCCTCCTAATGGGTTAGTCAAATATTTTCAACAGTAAAGCAGCTCGTTGAAGTTTTTTCTATGGCCTCAAAAATCCTTGAAAAAGAGTTCAACGCGTGACCATAGAATTTCCACATAGCGTGTTACGACTTTTTGTGCTAAAATAGTCTTTTGACTTAGTAGCGTGTTACAACTTTTTATGTCGGAATAGGCGTTTGACCATAGTTCACATGATGTTAAGTCACGGTGTAATTGATGTTAGTTTACGTATTACATAATGTCATCGTTCAATTTCAGGTGTAATCGAGTTTTATGCCGGAAAATCAGTGCCGGATTTATATTTTTTACGAGTGTAGGCCACTTTATTTCCGCCGCCCCATGTACCTTTCTAAAATAATAATTTTTGAGCTTCCTCTAAAATCTGCCGCCCCTAGGACGCTGCCGCCCCTAAGCCGCGGCCTTTATGGCCTATTGACAAATCCAGGACTGCCGAAAATACAGATATATTTTCGGGCATAAAACTCGCTTACACCTCTCATACCTCCTCATGACCGTGACGTTCAAGGTATGCTATTCCGAGACACAAAGGTCACGAGGATGACACAAACCTACGTTATCGACGCTGTGTTACCAGTAGCATATGAAATCATCTTCCCAATCTCCGTGTGGTCCCATTTTGGTCCAGTTCTGACATTTTTATGAAGTCGGTTTATTTTATTGATAATCTCTTTTATTGAAAAGATTATAAATATTTTTTTGCTTCTTTGTGTTGCAATAAACTGGCAACGGGACAGTGACGTAGGCTTGTGTCACTGCCGGAATAGCAGACCTTGTTTTATTCGATCATGAGGTTATCTACCAGGAGCACATGAGACAGCGTATTAAGCTATAGCACATAAATTACAAACGGTGGACAATCCAACTTTTTTTGTATTATAGGCCAAGTAGGTTAAGTTTTTAGTTTTAGTTAGCTTGTGTTTTGTTTTAGTTAAATGTACTTGCCAGTAAACAAAAATGAAAAAATAATACAGGCGTACACTTAGTAAACAAATCCGCCCCAATCTTTGCCAAAATAACAAACACTGTTATAGTGTAAACTATTTTAAAGCGTGCGAAATTTAACACTTGCCTTAAAATGGGGAGCGAACCCTTTCTTCGGCGGGGGCAGAATCGAATAGGCGTACAAATTAGAATGCTTTCTGTAGTTGCTAGTGGTACTTTTTCGTAACGTACTCCTTGGGGAAATCCACCTCATTGTCAGTTTTTATTTCTTCTTTCCTCTCAGTAGGATTTTGGCGTCGCCTGTCTTTGGCGTCGTATCTACATAAATAATAATTATCAATTAAAAAATAACTAATTCTAAATTAGTAAAAATACGCAATTTTAGTTACTTGTATGACATATATTTTCCAGTTGTTCTGATTTAAAAACCATACTACTAAACCGATTTTGATTAGATTTAGAATGTAAATACTTAATCTTTATTTTTTTATGTAGTAAATATAGCTGTTTTTTATTGAAAATGACGACTGCAAATTTTGGAAAAACTCGACATATTATTATCATCAACTTATTATCTCCAATTTGCAAAAGTAGTTTTTCATAAAACTCCAGAAAGGAAAGTTTTAGGGTCATCATCATCATCATCAGCCAGAAGACGTCCACTGCTGAACATAGGCCTCCCCCTTTAACCTCCACACTGAACGACAGCCTGCCATCTGCATCCACTGGATGCCCGCGACTCTCACAATGTCGTCGGTCCATCTAGTGGGAGGCCTACCTAGTTAGGAGGTTAGGCCTAGTTTTAGGGTGGATTTCGTTAAATTACTGACATAAAATGAACAATGTTAATGTTATGGTTAACTTGTATTAAATTCGTCTTGACAATTACAGCTTTATATTATTCATTTTAAGGCCGAAAAACCAAATACCTAAAATGCATTTGTAATACGCCTCTCCGCCCCGGCTTCGCACGAGTGTAAGCTCGGCCTTCGGCCTCGCTACAAAATATAATATAGCCTATGTCACCTGGGGATAGTGTAGCTTCCCAACAGTGAAATAAGTTTTTAAATCGGTTCAATGATTTTTGAGTTATTTCGTTACAAACATCCACATTTACAAATCTTTCCTCTTTGTAATATTAGTATAGATATAGATCAGATAGATATTATTATTTGGAAATACACAGATGTGAGAGAGTACCTAATACCGGTAACCAGGGCCTTAATCTATCTGTACAAACCTTTTATTTGCCTTTGGTAATTGAAATTCCAAAGTTATTTTTCAATTTGTAGTCACGTGCACGCGTGTCCTCCAAACTTTCGCACTTGCTCTGTTTATTTATGCAATAGAGTTATAGTAGGATCTTTAAAAAAAGTCAGTCATAGGACTGCACTGTGGCTAGTATAAAATAAAGTCGCTTTCCGCGTCTGTCTGTCGCACCACAAACCACGCAACGGATTTTGATACGGTTTTCACCATCAGCTACAATTTTTTACGGAAGTTTTATATTGTATAGTATATTTTTTATATATAGGTAGGTAGGTATAGATTAATTATTTTAAGTTTTAGTTTATATTTAAGTTTATGTTAATTTTCTGTTTTTTAAGTTGTGCATAATAAATATATTCTTTTCTGAATAAAACTTTACACCCGTGCTGAGCCGGGGCGGGTCGCTAGTTTTGTATATAGATAGATTGTAATAATTGTATTAGTGTACGAGTTAAAGTAAAGGAGCAAATCTGTCGTTTTTATGGTTATTTATATATTATTGGCCGTCCGCCCCGGCTTCGTACGGGTCGGCCTTCGGCCTCGCTACAAAATATAATATAGCCTATGTCACCCGGGGATAGTGTAGCTTCCCAACAGTGAAAGAATTTTTCAAATCGGTTCAGTAGTTTCGGAGCCTATTCAATGCAAACAAACAAACAATCAAATCTTTCCTTTTTTATATATTAGTATAGATTATTTTGTGAATCTATACTTATAATAAACCTGTAACAGGTCCAATTTTGTACATTGAAAATATTTTGAATAAGATTTTTGGACGGCACTCTATAATCGATACTGAAGCCAAAACTATTTTTTTTTTTCATTTTTGTCTGTCTGTCTGTTTTATGTCCGTGCATCATGCCTAAATATGGAAAGGTGGTGTGGCGGGTGCGAACGCACCAGGGCTAAATCAGGCTTTTTAACCGACTTCCAAAAAGGAGGAGGTTATAAATTCGACTGTTTTTTTTATGTTTGTTACCTCAGAACTTTTGACTGAGTGTACTGATTTTGATGATTCTTTTTTTATTTGAAAGCTGGTGCTTCCCATTTCAGTTTGGTCCAGTTCCGATGAAAGCGGTTTTTTTTATATTGATAATAATTATTTGTATGAAAGGTTACTTGATAGATATTCTTAGCTATGATAAAAAAACTTTACAACCGTTTGAAAATGAGTGCAGTGGCGTAGCTATCGGAGGGCTAGGCGGTGCCGTGAACCGGGGCCCTCAAGCTCTGGGGCCCTCGGACCCTGACAAGCAAACCTCAAACTAACCTTGCAAAAAAATCCTTCATACACATTCATGTTATACCTAAGTAGCTGCACAATAAAGATGATAAAGTAGCTTTTTACGAGTACCTTTAAAGTATTTCTATTTATACATGATAAAATCTAACCTAGTTTAGATAGGGCTCCATTTTTTGCACTGGGGCCTTTGGTTACCTAGCTTCGTCATCGAATGAGTATTCTTGTTTTTTTACTATTGAATTATTGGTACTTCCATCAAGTTTCACCTGATATTTCAATTATCATCGGTGGCTAGAGCAACACTTCACAGCACGCACTCAGGCTCACTGCGAAGTGAAGCCACGTGCCGACGGTATCCTTGAAGTGGGTACTCTGGTGGGCACCTAGCTTTATATCGAAATTATTCAATAACAATTTCGATATAAAGCTAGCGCGCAGCAACAAGCGCAGGGTAGGACCATATGTGTAATAAATACTACATTACACATATTTTTTTATTTTATTTTTAATACTTTATTGCACACTTACAAACTAAGTACAATGCACAAATGGAGGACTTAATGCTAAACATTTTCTACCAGTCATCTACCGGGTTGAACAAATGTTCAACCAATGTTCAATGGTATGTAGGCGTGCATGAAAAAAATACTTATAATTTAAGAAAAAAAACTGGTCAACTAAAGAAAATAAAATAAAGAACAAAACTTTTACAAGAAATAGATACTTAACCAGATACATCAAAAATAAATCCAACTTAAATAAAACCTATATCTATACACAATTATATAAATATATTATTTTACTACATAATTATTATACAAACTTAAATTATACCAATATCAATACATAACTACATAAGTATATGATTTTACTACATACTATTAAACAAATTATAATACTAATATTATACATATAGGAATTATAAATACATATAAGAGAGTGGACATATGGTAGGACGTCCACCAGCAAGATGGACAGACGACCTAAAAGAGATCGCAGGAAAACGCTGGATGCAGGCTTCTTCCAACCGGACCTTTTGGAGATCGATAGGGGACGCCTATGTTCAGCAGTGGACGTCCTATGGCTGAAATGATAATGATAATGAAGATGTTCGCACCTACCTAGCTACCGTACCATATCTTCCTTGCTTGTTTGATCTGAGTTACTCCAGATCATCCCAACTGCACTCCATGTCCCTCCAGAAGGCGCGGCACTCTGTAAAGAACACAAACAATCAGTAAAACATTGTCTGTTGACGTTGCAATTAGAGGGACGGACCATGGGAGGGCCTGAGAGTGCCCGAGGTGTATAGAACTTAATGGAAACAATATATATTTGTTCAGTACCCACAACTTGAATCAGTTCTAAGCCAAAATATGCTGCAAATTTTTTCTTTTATGGTTTGACTCCAGATAATTGTCTTTATAGTTTTAAGTTTTAGAAAATATCGTCAAGCCCAAGTAAGTCAGTCAAGCCAAGATTGGCGGAGATTTGGAAACAATACAAAAATACATGTTTTAATCTACAAGTATACTAATATTATAAAGAGGAAGGATTTGTATTTTTGGATGTTTGTAACAAAATAACTCAAAAACTACTGAACCGATTTAAACCATTATTTCACTGTTGGGAAGCTACACTATCCCCGGGTGACATAGGCTATATTATATTTTGTAGCGAGGCCGAAGGCCGAGCTTACACCCGTGCGAAGCCGAGGCGGGCGGCTAGTGAATTATATTATTATATTTCATACTAGCTGCGCCCCCTGGTTTCACACGCGTGCTGATGATGATGAAAAGTGCTTTACGACCTTATTTATTGTCATACCTACCAAATATACATTAACACCATCGAAGGCACCTTCTTGCGGCGGCGTCGTGTGTCGGGTCGCTCTCTTCCCTCAAATATGGTTGAGGAGGGCGATGGCTGGCACATGAGTCATACTCGTGATCGGGTGCTGCTTGCGGGTCGCTGGTCTGCTCGCGGTATACACATAAACTAGTAATAACATGACTAAATTGTTTTAACCTTAGATTAAGAATAACTAACTTCCTCTCCCTGTATTGTGTAATGTAAATTCGTTAAAGTTAACAAAATAGTAGTAAATTATAACAAAAGTCACGGACCCCGGTGTCTGTGGAGTGATATTTTAATTATAAAAAAAAAAAAAAAAAAAAATACATTAAAAAATCATTAAAATCGGTCAAGCCGTTTCGGAGGAGAGGGACCACAGACACCGTGACATTAAATGTTTATCTATGTATAAAAAGAAGAAGTATGCATCAAAAGAAGTAAATATACATATTTACTATTCCAACTGAAGGATCTGTATGAATAGGTACATGTCAAGAAATATATATTTAAAAAAGTTAGAAACTAACTTAATTTCAGTATGACTAAGAATAAGTAAAAGGGTTGTATCTAAACTCAACAATCATTGTTTACCTTAGACCGTGCAAAAGTATAAAGTCATCAGTTATCGCTTGACCGCCGAAGCGAGCGCACGTGTCAGTCACGTGGCTCCCACTATCTATTTGCACAGCAATTCACACTTAGTGGGTGGGTAATTGTTACTGTCAATATTTACGTTTTTACGCCTTGGGTGAGGAATAGGAGGGCGATTCAAAATAGATTTTTGTTTTTACGCCACGAAAAGAGTTTTGAGAGTGAAAATCTTTCTTGTTCATTTTAATGTGTCTACATAGGAGACTTTTCTCCCCGGAATTTTGGAAAACCTGCGGTTGCAGATAGTACTTATTATATTGTGGTAATAATTATTAAACTGATAATAAAATTAAGTGGTGGTTAGTATAAATTAATGTGTGCTTATCTATGAAAGTGCCGCTATTTAATACGAAGCGAAAATGGCGTAAAAACAAATAAATAACTAATAAAAAAAAAAAAACAACAACATTTTATTTTAATCTAGCTGCCTCGCGGTTTCACTCGCGTTATATACCTCCTTGAAGCAACCTCTTTGGTAGCGACTGCAACCTCCTTTGACTGAGATAAAAAAAAACTATGATCATCATCATTCATCAGCCATAGGACGTCCACTGCTGGACATAAGCCTCGTCTTTGCGATTTCCAAAAGGGTCGGTTGGAAGCGGCCTGCATTCAGCGTTTTCCTGCGGTCTCTTTTAGGTCGTCTGTCCATCTTGTGAGTGGGCGTCCTACGCTGCGCTTATCGGTCCGTGGTTTCCATTCGAGAACCTTTCGCCCCATCGGCCATCTGTTCTACGTGCTATGTGCCCTGCCAACTGCCACTTCGCCCTGCCCACTGCCACTTGAACTTGCTAATCCAGTGTGCTAAGTCAGTAACTTTCGTTTGTCTACGGATATCATTTCTGATTTGATCTGGAAACCCCGAGCATAGCCCTCTTCATAGCTCGTTGTGCGACTTTGAGCTTGCTAATGACGCCCATAGTGAGAGACCACATTTCAGTGGCGTATGTCATCAATCTATTATATTACATGAGATTAATTACATATCTACTATATAATTTAATACATTAATAAACAAAGTAATGGTAAATAACTTATTACATTAATTTAGCACCCATATACGTACCGCCCCTGAAATTAGGGTTGCCTCGCATAAATCATGTTAACACATAAATTGCGTTCGTCACAGCCCTGGGGTGTGAAACACGACAAGTTGTGACAGATTACTGCCGAAACCGTCACTTACTCCACTTACAACCCTATTTGTTGTGCTTTAAGGTTCAAATGAATAAAAATGAGAACAGTATGTGCTGAATTATATCATTGCAATGATAATGTTGCCAGCCCTAAGTGCTAGGGGTGTGCTAACCGAACTGAAAATCTAATAAATTATTGTGACGATGCCGTGGGGTAACATTGTATTATGGGGTGTTGCAGATTTTAGCACGACTGTAAGTAATTGATTATGTATTAGACTACGAATAAAATGTCCTTATTCGTAGGTATGTATATTCAATCCAGCGTATTTTATCATTATTTATAATAATAATGATAATGGAGGCTCATTATTTAACTTCTTAGTCTTGAGCATCGGCACAAAGTTGCCAGTCTATCGGTTACAATTGGGGGGTATGCATCGGACCTGTATGATCTAATTCTAAACATTTTCTATCGGACTGAATTTATTTGTTGTCAGTTATCTCTTTGAATTAGTACGCTACCCAATCTAAGCCTATAATCTCGAAGTCTCAAATCTAACTAAAATCACCCCTTCAACCTTCCAAATCTAAAACAACAATCCGGTTTAAAATCCGAACGCGCCCATTAACGGTCCCTTTGGAGCTGTCAAGTTGACAGTTGACGCTCTCGCCATTTTCACAATTACACGTCCATATTTATAAAAAAGAAGCGTACGTGTCTGCCATAGAGTTTATTTTTTTCTTTTCTGAGTGGCTAGATGCAACCCCTAAAAATATTTTACACGTTATTAAGAGAATGTGGCGAGGGTCGCTACGGGGTCAAATGCCGTGAAAAACGGGAAAATAATATATTTGGGCCGGGATAACGTTGTCTGAGGTTTGAAGATAGATACTTTACCTATAGGGTGACTATTTTTTTTTCCTTTTTTACTACATTCTTTTACAAAATCTATCTAAGGCGATAAACAAGCTTAAAGTTATATGATTATTTACGGGATATTTACCGTGGTAAGGTTGTGGAAGGAGCTCCCGATATTTCGGCGCAGTAACATGCACCATGTTCACGGGAAAATATCGGGAGCTCCTTCACAACCTTACAACGGTAAATATCCCGTAAATAATCATATAACTTTAGTGAACAACCGTGATAATTTAAGACAGTGATAAAACTTGATTTGTTTGTTTGACATTAACAAGCTTGTTCAAGATCAACCTACAGTAGGTATATTAAAAATGGGTACCTATTTCCCAGACAGATTGAGGTAGGCATATTATATTAAAAAGGTAATAGAAATATTTGTTATTATCTTTTGGAACTTTTATATTATTTTAGTTTCTCTCTTTTATGTTATTCACATTAGAAACCTCTAAAATTATCAGTGTTTCTCTACTATATTATGTTTGTATTATACATATAAACCTTCTTCTTGAATCATAATATATATTGCAGGACCAATCTGAAAGTATGTCCTTTCAATTAAAAAAATATTTTTCTAAATCGGTTTATGAGTGACGGAGTTCTCAGGTGACAAATAAAAAAAACTTATTGGGAACCCCCTCTTTTTTAAAATCGGTTAAAAAGGCGTACAAACACTTCTTTGAATAAAAACAATGAAACTGGCAATAAAACAATTTTGAGACTTGATTTGTTTGTTTGACATTAACCATAGACAATAATGTGCCCATTATATAAAAATGAAGTTTCACAAAATATATTAAAATTGTTACCAGGTTTTTTATTTAAGTAAATTGCATATATCAAATAATTCAAAGACAACCCATAAAAACTAGGGCAAGCTTTTAATTTACGTCGCTATTTTTAAGCTTAGACATGTTTCTACGTGGTCAGACACCGTTTTAACTCTCTAGCTAGATTATTTCACGAATAATTTATGGGTAAAGTTGCATGATTATTCAGTGCTAATTAAGCGCAATAATGAAGACGCTTTAAAATATGTGTTAATTTGATCATTAAACTTAATTTAATACATTATGAATTTTATGAGACGGCGAGTTAGAATTATAATTAATATTTTAGAAGCTACTTTTGAGATTTATGTAATTATGCTTTTTAGCTTAAAAACCTATTTTAGGTGGTAACTTGGCGATTAATTTCATTAGATTTTAGACTACCAGAACTTGAAAAGTGCCTATACTTTTTTTTTAAGTGTATTTTTGGTTTTAAACTACAAACAGTTAATGTAGTGAGCAATATATAATTAACTGTTATATTTTTTGAAAGGTAGGTAGGTACTTATAAAAAAAGATTGCATAATAAGTTTTTGTCTAGCAAAAATGTCTCATAATATAACGTGCAAACAAAATACGTTCAACTTACAAAAGTAACTTCTACACAAAAATAACGTTTTTTATAGAGTCTGGCCAATCAAATAGAAACCGCTCCCGAACACGGTTTCAAATTTCGAACACTATCATTCCATCTAACCACCTTTCAAAATCAACGATAGCGTGTAACGAGATCCAAACACGAATTTACCATTAGCGACCATAGACAAACCATAAACAAGATGCAGTAGCTCTATCGGAAATCAAAGATAAAAATCGTTCGTTGCCATTAAAAAAAGCCCGCTTGACTATGTCACGAGGATTAGCCCGCTCCATTGTCGACAATGACAATTGAAATATGTGAAATACATCCATCCCCGTCCAACCCACGTCTCTCTAGTTAAAAAGAAAGAGACGGATGTCATTCTATTTTCACTTTTCCAAATGTGACAGTTTCTATGAAATGTTTGTTTTGAATAGGTACAATAGGGGCCAGTTTGAAATGGATTTTGTATTATTTTTAGTTTTTTAATCCGTATAGAGATCGTGTATCGATGCATTTGTTATTTTACGTTTGTAATGTCGCGTTCTCGTTTCGGAGAACATGTTACACAAACTTTTTGTGTACATCGTACCGAGACGATGTATTTTGTAAAATATATTGTAGGCTCCTACAACCTACAAATTGACGCTCGTGAAAATAAAATAGACTAATGTCAAACTTGTATAATAATTATTAAAATTTGTCACGTATTTTTGTATAATGGCCACACGTTTGTCTATGGTTAGAGTCAAAAAATCAAATGAAGGCTCAAAATTGTTAGCTTCAGTGTTTTAATTTTATAAGGAGAAAAAAAGTAGAAAGATTAGGACTTAATGATAAATTTCCCGCGAGTTTCAAAACGAACCAGATATGTTTTTCAACTTTAATTGCGTTAAAAAAAATAGCCAATTTGAATAACTATACATACCAGTTTTAATTATAATCGGATAAGTAGTTTCCGATGTTTAGCCACCTTGTACGACATGACAAATTAATGAAAACCATCATAGAGGGAAAGGTAGAAGAAATGAGAGGACCGGGAAGACCAAGAAGATTATTCGTAGACCAAATAAAAGAGAAGGCGAATGTCATGTCGTACAGGGAGGTGATAACGCTGGCAGAAGACTGTCAAGCCTGAATGTTGAATGAATCAATGTAGTTTCCGAAAAAATACTACTTAGTAATCTTAGTATCCATTATGAAAACTTTCAAAAATCTTGAATGCTTGTCCAGCCTCAAGAATTACATTTTAGGCTTTACAAATTTAGGCAACCCCTACAAATAAGTCGGTCGATCTATACGTTAACGCGCCAAAACAAGCATGTAATCCCGAACAAAAAGCGATCCAAAACTGAAAAATAAAAGCTCTCTTCTTGTCTATGGTTTGGAACAAAAGCGAGCGTTTCAAACGACGACACGCAGTCTGTCTGTAACCATTCATCAGACAATATCTAGACAGAATACAGAGCGACATAGCTTATAATCAAAGTGGTCGAGGGCATTGATGTCGCTGTTACTATGTTTGTCCCTCTTTAAAACTAAGGAGTAAATAAGATGACAGCTACAGTTCCACTTTGTATCGCGTTCATTATAAACCGTGTCACATTGTACATTCTAACACGCGTCTAAACCATTAATCATAGAATTTCTTCCAAATAGAGATGTAAACTTTAATGTAATGTAATTTAGCTTGAAAAATGGTTGTGTAGTTAATAATTTTTAATTTGTATGGGATTACAAGCATTAGTTAGTAACCTACATACGGATAGTCTTGTCTATGAATAATGATGGCGCGTTCATAAAGCTCAATCTTTGTTCTGAGACTCTTTCTTTCGCTATTGACTGAAATAATTTAGAATGATTCAAGTTTCACTTTATTAAAACGTTCGTTAATTTTGATTTATTTAATTTGGTGCTTATGTTCGGGACAATCGCATTCCAATGTAGGTTTATAAACTAACGGTAACAACAAAATGGCGTGCAAATTATTTCTTATGATGGCAACACTGAATATCGGCATGGAAACAATTTTGACACTTGATTTGTTTGATTGACATACCATAGACAAAAATGCAGGTATTTTCTTAGAATAATAAGGTTCTGAAGAGTAATTTAGGAACGCGCTGTGGTAAATTATAGTTAGTAGTAGTTTGACTTAAGTTTTATTTATAAAACTATTTTATGCAGCGCTAGCTTCAATCTAATACTTCATTACTTACTGATGATCGAGAATGATGAATTAACGAAATAGGTATAATTATGTAAATATATTTTGCTTATTTTTTCAATATTTTTGCTGATATTTAAACGTGCTATTAGGTAATTCAGAAAATATGGCAACTTAATTGCATCTAATTATTTCACTACCATAGGTAATTGAAAACTCGTGAAGAGCTGATAAAAAAAACCCACAAATTTTCACTTTTTGGGTACGGAAACTTAAAAACGGCGTAGTGGGGGAAAAGTATGCGCATGTAGCTGTGCACACACTTCAACCAATTGCGGGGACTCGCGCAATTGAAATCTCCTCGTACCCCCTTCGGTCCACTAAAAAGACCCATTATCTGTGTACTATAGAATATTTTTCTATATTCCAAGATCTGTACCCGATAATCATAAATTGAGAACAGCTCAAGATAAACAAACAAACACATCACTCATAGCACGTCAGAAGTGAAAACTTAGTAGTAATTCACCTATTCTACAAGAGATGGCGCTGTTTTAAAATACACGTTACAGCGTGACGATGTCGCGACTTCCATGACGTTTGTTCACCCAAAAAGTTCTCAACGCGCCTAAAGAAGTTTTCACTTCAAAAACTTGTGAAAATAAAGTAGCCTGACTACCGTTCGACCCAAAAATGTTGTCACCCAGCGGGAACTTTATTTTATATCATTCTTGCGACATGTTTTATATCCGTATTACTGAGGCACAATGGGAAATTAGCATAATGTGATGAATCGAGAAATTAACAACATCGGCTATTAATAATAATATGAGGTAGTTCACCAGCTAGAGATGGGACGCGATTTATCGATAATAAAAAACTAAAAAAACTTATGTGTATTAAAACACACCAAATGAGCCCAAACTAGACATGTTGCTGGTAGCTATTGAGTAGTTCCGCTATCTACCTCCCGGCTCCATCATCAGACCCTCGTCACCAAGTGTAATGTATAGGACTCGATAAAAGAAACTGAAGGATTCTAAACTCGAGAGGTTTATTAGTAGCTATTGAGTAGTTCCACTATCAACCTCAAGGCTCCATCATGAGACCCTGGTAATTAATTACCAAGTGTAATTATGGGACTCGATAAAAGAAACCAAATGAGCCATCTTCTAGCTTTATCAGATCAGTTCGATTTTGACCTAATTATTGTATTGTCTTTTTGATTACTTATAATTGCATTTTTTATCGATTTGACAGTAGGTTGCAATGGTGCTGTAGGTAAGTAGGTTAAAATCCCAGATCAGACAAGCAAGGGAGATATACATAAGTACAATTAATAGTTCGTGTTCAAATGTCTCCAATTTTAACAAAAAAGTTTTAATTTTAACGCTTAACCGCTTAACGCAAAAATTGAAAGTATTGCACACTCATTTTTAACGCAAGAAATTTGTAGCGACACCTTGATAGCTTTTATCAAATGTTTATTTTCGTTAATGCCGATGAAACTTCTCTTATTACAATATAAAAAAATATATAAAAAAATAAATAGTCACTAATCTTTACTAATCGATAAGAGATTTATATAAATCCCCTATAGATTAGTAACGCCAGTAAATTTCAAAATCCCATAAACCTTTTCACTACACATAGTTATTCGAACGATAAAATTAATTTTAATGCGATTAATAACAAATATTATTTATTCATCAAAATGAAAACCATAAACAATTTCACTACCCACGCATAGGGATATCATAAAATACATAAAAGTTGATTTTCTAAAACCTACTAGATCTTTAGTCGTAAAATTTTCTCTTTTATTTCTCGATCTATAATTTTTAATTTTTACAGCCATTTTTATATACTTATAGTGGCTATAAATAATAATCGCGCAATCGATATTTTAATACGATTTTTTAGACCGAAGTCCCATCACTATTGGGTCTGGTAGACTGTTATTTTTATGTTTTGTAAAATATGCGACCAGTTTTTAAATATTTATCTTGAATCGTTAATCATTTGTTTTGTTACAAGCCGTTACACTGAGTTATCTTTACACTATTTAATTAAATCGATATAGGTACCTATACCTACTTACATAAAGTGATTATTTGATTAATCAAAACCAGCCATAGGACGTCCACTGCTGGACATAGATAGCCTCCCCCATCGATTTCCAAAAGAGCAGGTTGGAAGCAGTCTGCATCCAGCGTTTTCCTGCAGTCTCTTTTAGGTCATCTGTTCATCTAGTGGGAGGCCTACCTACGCTGCATCTTCCGGTTCGTGGTCTCCACTCAAGATCCTTTCTTCCCCATCAGTGGGAACATAAAAGGCTTTTACTGATAATGAATGATGAAATCTTTATAAAAATATAGTCAGCCTTATCATCATCATCAGCCAGAAGACGTCCATTGCTGAACATAGGCCTGCCATCTGCATCCACTGGATGCCCGCGACTCTCACGATGTCGTCGGTACATCTAGTGGGAGGCCTACCTACGCTGCGTCTTCCGGTTCGTGGTCTCCACTCAAGAACCTTTCTTCCCCATCGGTTATCAGTTCTTCGAACGATGTGGCCTGCCCATTGCCACTTCAACTTACAAATTTTTATAATTATGTCGGTGACTCTGGTTCTTTGGCGAATCTTCTTGTTCCGGATTCTATCACGCAAAGAAACTCCGAGCATTGCTCAATTCATTGCCCGCTGTGTGACTCTGAGTGAAAAATATAGTATGACGAACGAAGTAAAACTCTCTGTAGTGGTAGGACTCTTTTGCAGGGGGCTGCTTGGGGAAGTACCACACCTTTGCCAGTTATTCAACCGCCAAGCAGTAGTGTGCAAACACTACTGTGTTCCGGATTGAAGGGCAATGTTTCCAGCGAAATTACAGGGCACATAGAGATTTGACATCTTATATCTCGGGGTGACGAGCGCAGTGCATTGCCATCCAGGGGTTTGAACTGTTGAAGTTCAAAATTCTGAGTGGCGTTGTGCTGTTATGAGCAAGCTTAAAGAGCCATCAGGCGAGCTACTTCGCTCGTCTCGTATCATATCAGTATCTTAAAAAAATTATATATATTTTTCTTTCTTTCTAAATTAATTTGTACGTGTGTTATTGTCCCCAGGAGTAAACCCTCGGAAGCAGAGACGAGAGAGGACGACCTTCACGCGCGCTCAGCTTGACGTGCTAGAGTCACTGTTCGGGAAGACGAGGTACCCTGACATCTTCATGAGGGAAGAAGTCGCGCTTAAGATCAACCTGCCAGAATCCAGAGTACAGGTTCGTATTATTATAAGTAACACCACATCTCTCTTCTATTAACAAGGCCGGATCCAGTGGGGGGGTCATGGGGGTTATGACCCCCCCCTGGACTCGGCCCATACCTACTTTTTACTTGTATCTATGATTATAAAAATTAAATTATAACTTCTGGTGACTGGCCCCCTCCTGGCACGAAAGCTGGATCCGCTCTTGCTTCTATAAATCGGTTATCTGTTTGACAGTCCCGTTAGCTTAGTTGGTAGTGAACTTGCCTTCTGCGCTTGGAGGCGTGGGTTCGATTCCCACCTAGGACAAACATTTTTTGTTTGATGAACATTTGTGTTTGTTCTATGTCTACCCAGACATAGAACAAAATATCTATTTTGTATATCTATTTAAGTATGTATTAAAAATACTTATATATGTATGTATATCAGTCTCTGGCAGCCATATTACACGCTTTGCTTAGTTTGGGGTCAGATGATCATGTGTGCAATAATATCCCAGATATTAATTATTTACTTGTTCTGTTGCCCGCGACTTCGTACGCGTAGATTTTCATATAAACTTAGAACCCTTTTTCCCCTTAATCCGGCCCTTGCGCAAAATAACATAGCCTATACTTCAATCTGGTCATAGCTAAGCATAATTCGTGAAAACCGCATTTAAATCCGTCCAGTGGTTAAGGAGATGTGCGTGGACAAATAAACAAACAAAAATTCTAAAAACTGTCTTAAAGTGTTCAGCTGCTTATTTTTAAGACGCCCTGTGTTTTTTTTATCTCTCAATTACAGTTTTTTTTCTCTCTGCGTTTTTATTATACCTATCTGTTATCGTTTTTAATATATTTTGGAATTCTCAACACGAGAAATGTATTAATAGACTTGAATCCATTCAAAGAAGTTTTATGCGATACCTGCAATTTAAGTGCAAGAAACACGACAGTGGCTATGACTGTCTCAGACATCATATGCTTCCTCTCTATGAGAGACGGAAAATAGCGGACATTGTCTTATTGATGAAAATAGCTCAGTCTCAAATTGATTCTCCTCATCTCCTTTCTATAAGTCTAAAAGTTCCTACACGGTCTGTAAGACGTCCTATTAGTCTCCATATCCCTCATAGTTCTACAAATTATAAACAAAACTCTTTTTTCATAAGATCAGCAAACGGTGTCAATAATCTGGATGATTTTCCCGAATTTGATTTATTTAACACACCTCCACACAAATTCAAAACTACAGTCTCCAAGAACTGGTTTGGTGCGAATCTTGAACTGTCACGTATAAAATTTTTTTATTCTCATTTATTATGTCGTTATTAAAAACCATGTCCAGCAGTGGACGTCCTATGGCTGAAATGATGATGATGATGAAACTAAATACATCGGAACGAATCGAGCGTTTTATTATATGTATATTTACATACATATAATAAAACTGTAGCCGAGCTATATCTATATCTGTACATCAAATATTTTTGGAATTTCATCATAACCAGTATAACGCCATTAAAAAAAACTGTCTGTCTGTCCCTTTGTTTGTACATCACGCTCAAACTACTGAACGGATTTTAATGAAACTTGGCACAGTTATTATATTTATATCATGGATCAACATATAGAATATTTTTTGTTGCCAAATTGACCCCCAGCAGTGGTGAAAAGGGTTGTTTAAGTTTGTGTGAAGTTTTTTTTCTGCGACTTTTTTTCTATGGTTATAAAACTTTACAAATCTGAGTAACAGCCTAGTATATTATAAACTAGCCGCCCGCCCCGGCTTCGCACGGGTGTAAGCTCGGCCTTCGGTCTCGCTACAAAATATAATATAGCCTATGTCACCCGGAGATAGTGTAGCTTCCCAACAGTGAAAGAATTTTTCAAATCGGTTCAGTAGTTTCGGAGCCTATTCAATGCAAACAAACAAACAATCAAATCTTTCCTCTTTATAATATTAGTAAAGTATAGATAACAAGTTCCCATGATCGTCTTTCTTCTGTAGTATATGATTGATAATATCCATTTCTAGCATGTATGTGATCTTCAAAACGAACCAGCCACAAATCTGTTAAATCAATTACAACTTATCGACGCTTTTAGACCAAATCCGGTGATTACTAAGTTTCAATTAACTGTTGATATCGCGTCGTCACAATTTAAATTATAATCCGTCTTCGAGAACCACCCAAACGCAAGCCCATTAGAATAAAACTCGATAAAATTTGATAAAACTTGAAAGAGATCCGTCATCGGAGACAGTTGACGCCCGACTGACTTCTGATTCGTTCAAACGTCCAATTTGAACTACAAGGATGGTGCATTAGCGCTCCCAATCGAATTACGCGTTCCAATTTTCGAATTTGAAAATGGAATTATTCGATTGTTTTTGCCAACAGCGCGTGAGACGGTTGAATTTGAAATAAGAACTTTGGAATGTTGTTGCAAAAATTTTGTTCAATGTATCGGAATCATGATCGCTTGATGATTATAAGACATTTGGGTCGAAATATTCGAAATTCGAAAAATTCTTCACTATTTCTAAATGTATAGTTTTTTGTCGTTAACGTCATTACGTCAAATTCGGAATTTAGAATTTTTATTTTTTAGGATTCCGCACCCAATGGGTAAAAACGGGACCCTATTACGGAGCCTATGGTGTCTGTTCGTCCGTCCTAAACGGCTGTATCTTTAGAACCGTAATAGATAGCTAATCGAAACTTTCACAGAATATGGAAAGTTATGGCGGATTACATAAAAAATAAAAAAGTCAATAAGTAAAAACAAAAAGCCCGATACAACAAAAGTATTGTTTTTATGTGTTTTTGTAATTTTTATGTGTTTATGTAATTGCTCTAATGTATAAACGGTAATACGTACAAGCGTCAAACTTGGCATGATTATAGTACACACTCTAAAGTATAACAACAAATAATAAATAATGGCCAAGTGTGAGTCGGTGACAAATTTCTGTTCATTACCAAGTTATAACTGGTAATTTCGTTACTTGGACGACCTTATCATTTCTTTCACCGAATCCAAATGCCACATTTTATTAATTTAGAAGTCGGTTTTTTCACTGAAGTGAGAATTTTTTAGTTTAGATTTTTTTTTATTGATAATTATTATATTTTGTGGTGGTACGGAACCCTCAGTGCGTGAGCCTGACTCGCACTTAGCCGGTTTTCCTTATGTCGAAAATCTCATTAATTCGTTTTTTTTTGTGGTAGGACTCTTTTGCAGGGGTACGCCAGGGGTAGTACCACACCTTTGCCAGTTATTCAACCGCCAAGCAGTAGTGTGAAAACACTACTGTGTTCCGGATTGAAGGGCAATGTTTCCAGCGAAATTACAGGGCACACAGAGATTTGACATCTTATATCTCGGGGTGACGAGCGCAGTGCATTGCCATCCAGGGTTTTGAACTGTTGAAGTTCAAAATTCTGAGTGGCGTTGAGCTGTTATGAGCAAGCGTGAAGAGCCATCAGGCGAGCGACATCGCTAAAAAAAAACACACAACTTCATAGGCACCTCCATACGTCAAATTCGTGATTTACAATTTTTTTTATACATCAACTAATTGGCAATCTTTTTAATTTCATCGCTCTATCAACTAACGAGCAAGTTAAGAGATAAAATCTTCGCACTAATTATTCAGAAACATCCCCCTAGAATAAATCTGATAAACCTTATCTGATTTCATTTCTCGCTAATTGGGAATCACTTAAAACGACTGTAGGTTTTTACGGCCTCTCAGAAGACGACTATTTATTTTTGTCTATTTGATACAAAGAATGAAGAAAGAAAAAAAAACGACACTAGCTGCGCCCGCGGTTCACCCGCGTGGTGATGAAAATCAGTGATGATGATAATAATGAAAAGTAGCCTATGGGTTAAATCAGGACATAAACAATGTATATTCCAAATTTCATCCAAATCCATCCAGCTGTTTCTGCGTGATTGAGTAACAAACATCCATCCATCTAAACTTTTACGTAAAATGATACTAGCTGCACCCCGCGGTTTCACCCGCGTAATGATGAAAAGTAGCCTATGTGTCAATCCAGGATATAAGCAATGTAATATTATGTATAATAGGCCTCCCCTATTATATCTCCATTCCTCTCTATCTCTTGCTTTTGTCATCCACCTTTTCCTTTGTCCTCCACGTTTCCTTTTTCCTTCACGTGGAATCCATTCCGTGTTATTGAAATATACAATTTGTTCAATAATCTATTGACCGAATGCCTACAATTTCTGACATCAGGGCTAGCCACTAGCTTCATACAAATTTACTTATGACCGGGCAAAACCTCCCAACCTAATACACACACTTAAATTCAAAACGGCGTAAACATGCACCAATAGCGCATCTGTCGCTACTCGTTCATTCATTCATTCATTGTACACAGATATTAGTAAGCTATAGATACAAGTTATAATGGATGTGGGTGACGGCGCTGATGTCGCGCTGTTACTACGTGCGTCTCTTTTTAACACTGAAGAGGAAATAAGACGACAGCTGTCGTTCCACATTCGGCCACCTTCATTCTACACAGATATTAGCGAACGAACAATGGTGCAGGGTCCATAATCCGCCGTAGGTATGCGCTGGCACGACTGTTTTTGATACTTGGGTGACTGATTTTGGTACTTTATCTGTTGGTGATTTAACCTCGTTGTTATTACCAACTTTTCAGTCTGTTTTTCTGTTCGATACAAATTTAAAAATCGATTTTAAACCTAGAGGTTTGATACTTTAAATATATGTAGTTCAGATTTGAATGAAACTGGCATCAATTCTGTCATAGCACTCAGTAAACTAAACTAATCTGACAGGACCAAAATTATCTGTGTCTCTTTTCATTTCAGTGTGTGAGAGAGGGGCGGCGAAAATAGGGTATTTGACTTTATTAAAAATATAATAAAAATATAATCCTAAAAGATTATTATAAAAAAATATACCAAAAACTAAAACATAAAGCAACGATTTAAAAAAAATGTTTATCATTGATCACGTGACTTAGCTGTAAACATTATGTAGGTCGAATGTCCTTATGACATCACAGAAAAGTTAATAGAGGCAACAGTTGTATGGCGAGAAGAACTCGTTTGCCTTTGTGTGACGTCACTAATGTCACGTGGCCCCATAAATGTCAAAGGGAGTGTTTAAGCGGTAGTTTAATCATGTTAATTTTGATCCGTCATTTAAAACACAAATACTTACTGAAAATTATGAAAATTACATCATAATATTGCTTTATTATAATATAATAAACAATTTAAGAGTGTAACTTATTTAAATAACTTATTTTAGACCTGTCGAATTTAGTTTAACTTAGAAAATGCTATAACAGAATCGACATCAATGCAATATTTATTTTCTTTATAATTTAAACCTAGTAAAAATTAAGGTATATTAAAGACGGAGGTTCATTAAAAAATAAATGAATAACACTTTTGGTATTAATGACTCTTTAGGTACGTTTATTGTGACAATGGACTTGTACTGACACTATTGCGGTCTAGCCCTGACACTGCGTGACTAAGCCAATGTTGGGCGATTATCCTGCTTTAATGTTGCCAACATAAGAAGCAGAAATTATTTCTTTATATGAAAACCTCGTTGTTAAGGTGAAACGTTTCACTTTGGCGGGAAAATTAAATTTCAAACAGTTTTTTGTCCTTGTGGCTAGGCCGGGTAATTATTGTGAAATGGCATAGTATTTGCGAAAATTGTTAGTCGTTCTTTACATTATCATGTACTGCTATTAATCAGTTACTCACCATATTACTTACATTTGGCAATAAACCGTTTGAAACAACAAAAATTTCTTTATTGACAAATGTATGTAATAATGTGCATTGGAGATAAATAACTTTACGCGAGTTTGTAAAGAATAATAATCAATTTGCGCAAACATCATTATCGTTTACAATAATTATTCGGACTAGCTACAAGAACAAAAAAACTGTTTGAAATTTGAATTTCCCGCCAAAGTGAAACGTTTTACCTTAAGGACCAAAAATTCAAAGTAGTTCTTGTGTTAAATATAATAATTGGGTGACTTTACTTTAAAACTAAAATTCTATCATTAAAACTCTTTTTTTCTTTTACTTTTGTTTCACCGCAATTAGAACAATTTCTTTCTCATTCCGGGCGCGTTTACTATTTTTGGGCTCCACTTCCATATTTGTAGTAGAATTTTAGTTGGAAAAAGTATATAAATACAAGCTCTCATGATCACATGAAAAGCAACTATATCAAGAGAAAAAGTAAAATGCAGAGCAACAATTAAATAATTTTTCCTATTATCCTTACCAGGACTTTCAGGATTAGTTTTAAAGTGTGCTTTTCAGGTTTTTTTTACTGCGAGAATTAATATCAGAAATTAGTCGGTTGCAACATGTTAGGATATAAAAATTGTCGCATGTTACTAATAGCCGTAACCGTGTTACTAATAGTAGTAAGGATGGTGGTAATACGGGGAACGAAAGTATCGAACACATCACCACACCATCAAATGTGCTGTTATGAAACGTCTAGTATGTCAAGAACAAAAAAGAGAATAAGGAATATTATTTCGTATGCATAGTTTAAAGTGTAACTAGTGATGTACTTAACCTAAAGTCAAAAACAAACTGGTCAGTTTATTATTACACAGCTTTTTAAGACTTTGACTTTACACATTTCCTCAGGCCATAAAGCCCCTAGTCTAAAAACTCACTCCACACTCACCAATAAATCACGCGTAAGTCGAAGCGCAAACAAGAAGCGAGAACGCGTTGTAATTGAACTGCACACAATATACACACCCTATGTATGTATACAGTATAGTATAGTTATAGATTCTTGTTTATTGGGGAGTAACTGTGGTTGAGAGTAGCTAAGGATTTGAAGTAGCCGTTTGTTCTAAACGACGGTATTTTATTAAAATCCAATTTTTTAATTCACTTTTATTATTTTCTAAGATAAAAAAATACAAAAATTAAATACCCGACTGTATCAGAATGAAAGTAATATTTTGCAGGTGTACCGTTGCTTATATTATGTAGGTTATTATGTATATTTATCTATTTCTATGTGAAGTCTCTTGTAGCCTAAACGCCTTGATTTTATAGTACAAAACGTCGTTAGATTCATCTTTATGTCTGGAGTGTTATAGGTTATATTTTACAGTCTGGTTTTTTGTTTCTTTTATAAATTAACCCTATTTTTGTCACCAGGTCTGGTTCAAGAACCGAAGAGCGAAATGCCGGCAACAGCTGCAACAACAAACCAACAGCCAGATTTCTTCAAAATCCTCTTCAAGCACCAAAACCAGTGTATCATCCAGTAGCAATATCAAAAATTCATCGTCATCCTCCACCTCTAAAGTATCCAGCTCCAAATCGCTTACCAGTTCTTCTAACAGTCTGACCACGCAGAGTTCAATAACAACAACCCCAAATCTGCCTATAACCCCTACAACTTCAGTGAGTCCTCCAATCAATGTTATTTGTAAAAAGGAATCCTCTACATCCAATTATGAAAACACTTCGTTAAATAAGAATTTGTCTTCAGTCTCACATTACAATTCTAACGAGGCGTTAAGACTTACGGGGAAAGAGTCATCTTCAGATGTTTCAAACATACATGGATATGGGGTCACTCCAAAGAAAGAACTATACAGCAGTCCTAAGCGACTTGACTATTCCTCAAAGCTCGATTACTCCGACAAATCTTTCGGCAGTAACCTGGTTAAAGATCAATACAGTTCAAGATTGACCGGGAACTTGACTCCTTTAGGCTCCAACTCCTCAATAATGACTACTCCCTCTCCTCCAATAACTCCTCAGAGTCTGAATGGCCCTGGGAATGTGTACCATCCAGATAGCTACAACAGTTTCCACTGGCCTGGCAGTTCAGATTACATTAGGGGCTACTCGACGTCTCATCATCATCAGGGATATGGTCAAAGCGCTTATAATTCGCCGTATTATCCGAGCCAGGTGAGTTTAGCTTTTTTATGTTATATAAATTATGTTGGTTCCCATAATAGTTAAATCAGAGTGTTTCTAACTAAATGTTATGAAATCAAACTCTTGTAACGGCTTTTATCACGTGTATTTTACATAATTTTAATTCCTGATGTTCCAAACACTTTGCAGTATCCGTGTCACAAGTAGACTAGTTGACGAATGCCTATAGAAATGTTCTGAAAAATATTTACAAGTACATCCAATGTCTTTGAGCCAATTATTCAAATCAATCAAAACTCAATCAAACAGACGTTCCCTATGTATTAAATAGTCGCTCATGGTGTCCAAAGAAAATCGGGAACAAAAAAAAATTCATATACACTCCTTATAATCTGCTAAGTGTTGATTTTCAAAGTGTAATTATCACGAAAATCTAAGAAATCAACTATGTATTGTTTTTGTACAGCAGTTATTTGAAATTTATTTGTATCATTCTTGGGTTACCAGAGAGGCTAGTTAAACTAGCGATATACCGTACAATATTCTTGTTTTTAGCACATAAAAGCTCGTGAAAATTTTAATTTATGATTTTAGAAAATTTGAATTAGGAATTCTGTAGGTATTTAACTATCAAAACTACGAGGCTATCGATATAATTAAACTATCTATACCACATGAAAACAGTTTTGACAACACCACACCGTCGTCTCGTCTTGATGAGATCCAATCCAATCAATGTTTTGTTAATGCTGGCTGCATCCAAAATCACCTTAATTTTTAAATTTGCGTCATAAAGAAATAAATTTTTGGACAAGGTTATAACCCAATGCGTAGTAGATAAAAAGATCCAAATTACTAATTCGACGTTCGGAGCTATTTTAGACATGTTTATTATTATTTGTCAATAAATAGATTTTATTATATTATGTATTATATATATTATATTATTATAACACTTTATTTAATTACATTCTCGGGTCTAGCCCGGACATTTAGTAGGCATTGGTGGAGCCGAAGCCAACACCAAGAGGCCCTGTTGAATATAAAAAATACAATTATGGAATATGTATAAAAAGGAATATGAAACTATTGTACAGTATAGGATTAAAAAAGTCTGGGCTATTGAGGTGAACAACTTGTGGATGGAATAACAGATCTATAGAATGAGAAACGGCACCTGCCTTATCCTGTCTCATCTCAAAATATATTTAGGCAGGTGATGACTAGCCACCCACTGAATGGGCCCCCCATAAAGGCTGCCGTATCTTGGCACCGGAGGGGCAACATCGGCGTGGGTGGCTTAGGGTGTAGAGAGGTGTGCTGCACTTTCACTAAGAGCTACTCGCGGCGTTATGCCCTTTAACACTTCCACTCTGGAGCTTAGGTTCTTAGCTCTTGCGGTTTCCACCCCTGGACGGCCGGTTAAGGCAAGCCAGGGGTCAGGGGTCTCATTTAGCCCCATGGAATCGGGGTACGCGGTGTCGCCACTCACCGACGGCTCGCCATAAAGCCGCCCCTGCGTTTATATTATTATTATTATTATATATTATATATATATTATGATATATTATACTCGCATTCACCAGACAGTTTTAGTTAACTCGTGTTTAGACACGTATTAAATGTTTTATTAATACTTCTTTAATAAACTAATCTATTTCTTGACATCTGAGAATATCTGACAGTTTGTGTCGAGTATGAGAATAATGAACTAAATATTCTTAAAACTCAATTTCTTTACTTTATTATTTTTTAATTATGAATACCGCCTGTTTAGCACCCGGATGCAATCTGCCAATTCAACCTCAACACAATCATAAATATCGTATTTTATTGCGTTTACGATCAATCTGCAACATTTCTACGAGTCAAATAAATATTATGTTGTTCATAATATAGGATATGATTATTTTCTTTTACTCTCGGGAGTCTCGGGTCTAGCCCGGACTTTTGAGAGGCATTGGTGAGGCCGAAGCCAACACTAAGAGGCCCTGTTGAATATAAAAATAAAATTATGGAATGTGTATAAAATGGAATACATTTTTTTTGTACTGTATAGGATTAAACAAATCTGGGCAATTGAGGTGAACAACTAGTGGATAGAGGAACATATCTATATGATGATAAACAGCACCTGCCTTATTTACTTGTCTTATCTCAAAATAAATTTAGGTAGGTGATGACTTGTCATCCACTAAATGGGCCCCCCATAAAGGCTACCGTATATGGGCACCGGAAAGACATCATTGCGTCGTGGGCGTGGGTGGCTTAGAGTGTCGAGAGGTGTACTGCACTTTCACTAAACGCTACCACTTCATCCCTGGAGCCAGGGGTCAGGGTCTTATTTAGACCCATAGAATCGGAGTACGCGGTGTCGCCACTCACCGACCGACGGCTTGCCACAAAGCCGCCTTGCGTATTGCTTATTTTTATTGTTATCACATCATAATATGACAATAACGAGAAATAATCTATCTTGTTAAGTACAAAATCATATTGCACTGCATTTTTCGTGCGATTTAGGCTGCCTTTTGAGCTAAGATGGAAAATTACGAATATAGTTTATTGAAGATCAGTGAAGTCGATCGATATTTTTTTGTAAAAATGTATAAATAATTATTTTTCTCTTCTCAGATGGAGTACTTCAACGGCGCATCTGTCAACCAATCCCATAGCAGCCACGGTCACAACTTGACAACGAATGGCAACCAGCTCTACAACCAGGTTTCTTTTGGCAACCCATCACCACCGGCCGCTTGGCCCTCCCACCACAACATCCTATCATCAGGACCTGAATCACCAGAGAACCAGCAGAATTCTCCACACTTATCGATGCTTCAGGCGTCACAAATAACGAACTTTTCAAACTCTGGTAACAGTTATTTCGCCCCGGAGAAATACGGGATCAATATGGTCTAGTGAGTATGTTTCTAGTCGATTTGTAGTGTAAATATTGTTGATAAAGTCTGTGGAACACATTTGATAACGATTTTTTTAATAATTGTCATCAGTTACTAGGTTATTTTAAATTGAATAAATAATTTTCTCTAATTTTAAACACATTTTGAATTTCGAAATTTGTCATGAGTTTCACTATAGAGGTTTATACTTTGCTTAACCCCTGATTATTTTAGATTGTTTTTTGAAAGTACAAAATAACTTTTTAAAGCTAACATTATTATTATATTTTGACATTATATTGAATAGCTAACAAGTGTGTTCGATGTGACTTGATTATAATACTAGATTGTAGGGAATGTGTCGGTTTTCGAAAGATTTTTTTGTTACATTGAATAAAACTGAATTAAATTACGTCACTTTAAAATATTATTCATGGAAACAATGTTATATGTAAATTCCCTTTGATTTAAATTGCGTTCTTTTTATTATACTTTTGTTTTGTTCACATTTATTGTTAAAACATCAATTCTGAATATTCTTGTTGAAAATGCATTTATTTTTGTCACAATCTTACATTAAATTATTTTCAGCAAGAATATCAGAATACCCTCGTATTTTCGGATTTTTTCAAAAGCTTCAACAATTTTTGCTCCTGAACGAAGATTATTACAATGATTTCTGTTGACAAAATTGCTGGTAATTATTTGAAAGAGTAAGAAAATGCGACGTAAGTACATATTAATATGCACAAAACCGACAAATTCTCTTTAATCTAGCAAATGACTTAATTTGATTGTAAAAGTAAATTCTGTTTCGAGCTTAGCTTAAATTCGTATTTTGAAAACTAGAAAAAATGTTTCTTGTTAAAAAATAAATGTATTGTTTTTTTTTTTAACTTTACTTTTAACAAATATGGACTCAAGCTTGGCGCGAAATCGAATCCATTTTCGAACATAATTTTACGTTCCAAATTCAACATTTAAACGAAGGGATGTCAACGAAAAAAAATAAAGGCCTAAGCGTGTATCGAAATTGTTGTCATTGCCATGTAAATTTTAAAAAGTCCCCATTACTTGTATAGAGATTTCTTTTAACACCTTTGTAAAAAAACCTAAATCATATCAATTAAAAATCTAGGCTATGTTAGTGAATTCGCTAAATTATCAAGTAAATATAGTTTTGATGTAAATAAATATTTTAAGGATTTAATTTTGTATATGTGTGTGCTGCGGATGTATAATGTGACTTATTATTGTGTAGAATAAGGAATTATATAATTTTTCTTATTTACCTTTTAATTTTCACGTCACCAGTGTCATAAGCCTACCATAGAGTGACAGAGACGCCGAAATTGTAGTGCCATTTTTAATAAACTATAAAAAAAACAGATCAACACAGGACTAGAACTAGAATAGGATCACTTTTTGATCTTTTCAATTCAATTCAAATATAAAATGGGTGGGCACGACAACATCGACGTCCTAGTTACCTATATTTTTCTTATAACTGAATTAGAAGTTTATATTTCTCAGCATTATTTTTTATACTTATAGAATATCGGAAACCTTTAATTTCTAATAGAAATTATGTGTTTTTGTTAAACTGCAATATTTATATTATACAATAATTTATTCAATCAAGCTTTAATGTTCATAGTATATTCTTTTGAAAATTATTTCGTATAATTTTCACAAGGAAATTTAATACAAAACCCTTCAATATTTTTGCCTATATTAGATACAGGTTCAAAAAGGCGTAGACATTTTAATTGTAAATTAAAATTACATTAAAATGTGTTGCCATGTGCTAATGAAAAACTAGCTCTTTGTTCACTGCTGCGTGAAAAGAAACGCAATATACAACCGATGACAGTCTTAATTTTGACAAGAGCTTTTGTCAGTTCCTACAATGAAATTGCATTTTAATGATTATAGTCTGTGCGGAGACTTATATTGTCATTTTGTGAGCAACAATTTTAGCGCGATTGAGGATCTATAGCTAATGAATAAATCACACTATAAACGTACTAGGTTCGTTCATTATTACCTTTTACAGATAAACCTCGCTCCGTACAAAAAAGTAACGAGTCTTGGCAATTAGTCATTGATGGAATTACGTTATTTTGTTCCTCGGGTTTAACTAGGCCCTACATATTTGACGTTCATCCACTAATCGCCTTTTTTCCTGCCGCGAAAGTACTCAATTTACATACTTAAAAGAGTTTGGTACATTTTAAACTTTTTTATAGAAACAGAAAATACTTACCTTCTTGTTCACAATTACTTTCCGCACAGACTAACCTTCACTGTTTATTTTCATAAATTAGAAAGAGATTATTAGTTAATTTATATTTTTATTTTCAAATTGTAGTATTTAATGTAATGAAATCTGTAATTTATAGTAAATTTTAAGCTTGGACATAGCTAAGTTAAATAATAAGTTAAGTAAAAGTTCTGTATCGCGATCGATAAAGAGTCAGTGTATTTTTTTTTAAGTTAAGTTGTATTGATTAACTGATAGCTATTGAAATATTGAATCCGAATATATGCATATAAAATACATTCCTGGAGTTTCATTTTATGTAAAAATAATTAACGGCAATATTATATAGTGGAAAAGGTAAGGGAATAAGATAAAGAGAGACTGAGAAGAAAGGAGACGGAGAGGTAAAGAGGAAGGAAGGGTAAGGAATCTTAACTTGGTGGGTTGAAATAGGATGTTGTGTTTGTTGAACAGGGAAACACGGCCTTATCAACAAAAAAAAAGATAAACAACGAAACAAAAAAAAAAAACTTTTTTTTATTTTTTATTATGGCAGTCTACCAATATTTTTTTATCACGAATGAGTCTACCGACTACCTTTGACCACCAACTTGCCTGTTGGTAAGCGACTGTCGAAGATGAAGCACGCAGACTTAGAAGATACCTATTCACTCTTACCTTGAAAAGGCCCAGATTATATCTCTCAGGAAACAAGGAAGCCGGATTGTTCCAATCCTTGGCCGTACGGATTAGAAACGTAGAATCGAAACGTTTGGTACGTATGCAAGGAAAGTCCACAATGTATGGGTGGTAATGGGCCGTTTTCCTACTTGTTCTGTAGTAGAAAAGGGGATGGTAGGATAAGGTCGTGTAGCTCCGATGCATATTCTCCGAAATGAATCCTATAGAAAATTGACAGACTCGCTACTTTACGGCGGTGTTCCTGGTCTTACATAGTAATGTAATAGTTTAGAATATGTAAAAGAACATCTCTATTGGTCAGTAGCTGTTTCGGAGTTTTTTACCCTGATACTAATGGAGATTTTATAACATAAAATGAAAAATAAAAACCATATCTATATCGAGAACTCTACTAACTACTAAGGTTGCCTGGAAGAGATCGCTTATAGCGATAAGGCCGCCAATTGTTTCACTAGTTTTTTAAGTTGTTTTTATGTACGTGTTTAATTTTTGGTGTGAACAATAAACAGTTTTCTATCTATCTATCTAACTATAATATAAATAACAAAAAAAGAAAACTTAAAAATAAGAATAACCCGTGAATTTGTATGAGGCTTTATAATCGTAATTTGGCTATTATCTGTTCCTCTTTTAATTTAACTTAATATATCTTTACTACTTATCAATTATCTTACTTACAATTCAAATTTTATCTATCTATCCAGGCCTAAGTTGGTGTATAAAGGGGCATTTACTATTTTTGTTTGTATTAGTGATAACTTCTTTTTGGCTTTTGTGTAACAATTCATCCTATATCTACCGTGTTTGTTAGCAGCTGTTTGTTTTCTATTGAAAATAAAATAACTATTATAAACTACTAGCTGCGCCCCGCGGTTTCACCACGGTTTTTAACCGACTTCCAAAAAGGAGGCGTTATCAATTCGACTGTTTTTTTAAATGTTTTTTACCTCAGAACTTTTGATTGGGTGAACCGATTTTGATGATTCTTTTTTTATTTGAAAGCTGGTGCCTTCTATTTGATTCCATCTATTGGTCCCGTTCTGATGAAGTCGTTTTTTTTTATTGATAATTATTATAATTTGCCTCCTTAAAACAACCAAATTTAATTAAGCAACCGTATATCATAATACTTAAACAGAAAAAAATTAGCTTTAATTTGATATAAGTATAAATAATGAATGTACGTTATGAACGTATCAACGTACGTACGTAAGTTATGAACTTACCAAAATCTTACCTGTTTACACCTGGCTGCGAAGAGGTGCAGCCAAGTGCACAAAGGCAGCCGTGATTTTTCTGAGTCTTTATATATATAACCGTGATGTGGACGATATTTTATTTAAAAAACAAGTGAATGATTTTTTTTCGATAAATCACCACTTTTTTGTGGCAACCTGGTAGATGTATATTCTCTTAGTCATATATATGTGTCAAAATTTAGTTTTTAGCAAACACTCGATGAGTGAAGAAAGGAACTCGCAGAAAAGAGAAGTAAATAGAACGGAAATGAAAAGGAAACTCTGTCGCCAGGTATTGTGACAGATATGCGATTGAACACTCTTATTTATGTCTACGCGTCGAACTCCGCGTCAGTTGCTAACAATTGCTATGGGTTTATATAGGTGCAATTGGCTACAACAAATTTCTTACAAAAATGCCTGCAGCAGAAAATATTTTCTGTGACTGCAATAATTCAGCCGGATCTCGTACTAAATGTTTATAAGAATGTTTTTGAGATTATGGTAACCCCTGTTCGTTTGACAGGTTGATATCTGCTGTCCGAGTGGTGGTGGGGTCGCACGTGTCACGGTTGTAGGATGTCCGGCGTGTCACGACTCGGAGGGCTTCAGTCAAGGAACTATCGAGTTACTCACTCACAACGCTTGGATAGGCTGACTAGACAGCCCTAACGTCAGACATTTTAGATCACCAGGGGCCTTACCCCTAGCTCTATTTTTGCGAGCCAACTTTTGGTAGGTACCTGATAGGTACCTAAAATTAACCAACTTATTTAAGCTGCATCGTTTAAAAGCGTCTAACTTGAATGAACTAAAATCCGTTTTACTATGCGTGTGATTGTGATTATCGTTCATTCAAGTTAGACGCTTTTAAACGATGCAGCTTAAATAAGTTGGTTAGTTTTAGGTACCTATCAGGTACCTACCAAAAGTTGGCTCGCAAAAATAGAGCTAGGGGTAAGTCCCCTGGTGATCTAAAATGTCTGACGTTAGGGGGTCATAAAATAAGCAGCCCGTAGTTTTTAGAATCTTTGTCTGTTTGTTTGTCCACGCACATCTCCTAAACCACTGGACGGATTTAAATTCGGTTTCCACGAACATGCTTAGCTGTGACCAGTGGCCTTAGTACGAGCACTTGCGAAAGAGTTATCGTTACGTAAACGATAGCAAAATGGATGAAAATTTCAGTTTCCTTTCATGTCCGATAGAGGCGCTGCTCAGTTTTTCATACATATTGCTATCGTTTACGTAACGATAACTCTTTCGCAAGTGCTCGTACTAAGGCCACAGATTGAAGTATAGGCTATGTTATTATGCGCAAGGGCCGGATTAAGGGAGGAAAACAGGGTAGAAAGTTTATATAAAAATCTACGCGTACGAAGTCGCGGGAAACAGTACTAGTTTATAATAAAAATAACGATATTTTTTAATATTTATTTTTAGACAAAATGTACCGAGATTACTGAAGATTACCGTCTTGACGTCACAAAATGGCGCTAGACCGATCCTATTCTGATTTTAGTCACATTGCAAATAGTAGCGTAGTATTTATATTTCCAATGACATATAACAACTACGATGACAGAAAAGAAACTAACTAAAACTGGCGGAACATTATTTCCTTAAATTAAATTAGTTAGCACAATGGAATAGCCATTCAGCCAGCCCATAGATTTATAGCAAAAAAAATTTAGGTCTTTAAGCCAGCTAGTAGCTACTACGTTCAGCACGTTTTTTTTTTTAATAATTTGTTTATTCGTCATCATCATTAGCCAGAAGACGTCCACTGCTGAACATAGGGCTCCCCGTTACACCTTCACGCTGAACGAAATCCTGCCATCTGCATCCACTGGATGCCCGCGACTCTCACAATGTCGTCGGCCCATCTAGATGGGGAAGAAAGGTTCTTGAGTGGAGACCACAAACCGGAAGACGCAGCGTAGGTAGATATAATTCGTGCTTGTTCCAAATTCAAAATGTTTTAGTTTGTAGTAATATTATCATTTATCACTACGGAACCGATCACAATGGACGTATTTTTTGCCTAGAACCAAAACAGTGCAGAATTGTTATATGAAATCTCATGGTTGCACAGTTTTTTAATTTTTTATTTAGATATAAATTTACCACAGAGGTGTCGCTCATTAAGTTTAATATAAAATGTATGCATTAGATCAAAAAGATACAGGCTGAAAATAAAAATCGGCGGAATAAAACCGACTAGGAGAATAAAAAACTTTATTCTTATTAATATGGAATTGCTGATTCTGAAATAAATTGATTGAATTGTTTTGAATTGTAAATCTACAAACAACAAAAAAAAATTAAACCAGTAGAAAGTGGAATAAATTGAGAACAACTTTATATTCTGTTAAAACTTTTTTTTGTTGTGGCATAGTTTTTGATAGAGACTTTTTTTATGGAGTAGGTACTCTTGGGAAAAACTAATTCAATTTAAGAATTTAACTGAGGAAATTATTATTTCTATTTACTCCTATAGCTTCGCTTCGGTCATCTAATTAAACACATATTGTGTTGCGTAACAGAAACGCGTATCAAAACTATCCTTCTTTAAAACAGTTCAGACGCCGCCAAATCTATAACAACGCAAACTTTACTTGTCATATATTTCCCTGGAAAATATATTTTTATTTTACTCTGACAACCCCAATCCTCTAACTAACCAGCTATCTTCACACCATTTCCTCCCTTGCTCAATGTGAAATACGACTCAAAATCGTCTGTTAACAAAGTAAACTTAATACGTTTTGTATGTAGAAGTGCGTGGTTAGAAACTTCGTAGCTGTATATAGTGATGTGTATCTGTCTCGCTTGGTCTCGTTGTGTCGTGGTATGGTGGTGTCTCGCTCTGGTGCGGAGTTAAGCCGCTTATCTTCAGCCCGCACGCCGCGCCCCGCGCCCCCTGCCGGCTGCTGCGTGTAAGAAGGGGTATTCTGACATACCGTTGTGTGGACGTCGATATAAGAATAGGCTACCGGACTGTTTATTTTTATTGTCACAAAAAGCTGACCATAAATAGAGCAGAAACAAAACAAAATTGAAAATTTTTTGAATTTTCCAAAAGGCAATTAAAAAAAAACCTTTATATCCGACAGATGGCGTTGAAAGGACATGGTTATGAAGATTTTGCAAAACCACAGACGAAGAAAACTCAATAAAAAAAACTTGCTTATTCTAATAGACAGACAATATCTATCTGTCTGACTGATACTGTCTGTCATGCTTGTTTTTATGTTATATTATTTCGTAGTATTTTGTGGTTATTGTTTGCTAACAAAGTACTTACTTGTTTTTCCGCAACACAACACAAATGAGTAGGTAGGTACATAAGTGTGCCTTCCTTGTATTGTAGGTTGCAATAAACAAATGCGAAAAAAAATTGAAAACCATGTCTCGCCAGCGCCATCTATTGATGGTTGCAGAACTATGTTTCTGCAGCTGTCAGAAAACGATCCATTATGGAAGATATAAATAAGCATCCTGTTATTTTAGGAAATTGAACACAATGCCGCTAGCCTAATTGAGGTCTAAATGGATGCCATGTTTTATAGAAATTCGTTGTATTATCACGAATTTCTCGAATTATTATGTAACTTAGCGTGTTTTACAACAGCAATGGAATGGAATGTATGGAATGGACGGAAGATCAGCGGTGTTTGGTAAACAGCATTATGCTGAGTTGAGGCCATTTTTGTGACACAACTTCACTACCTAAGGATCATAATTATCTATGTTATTTATGTTATGTTGCTGTTACAAAAAAAATCTCTTTCTTTCTTTCAATGATTGCAATAACAACCAGACTATATTATGTTTATATTTATACATCGCGTTGAATTCTTTTCTGCAACTATACTATACTAACCTAACCGCCTCTACAAAAGACAGCAACGCGCAATAAGTTGAATATTATTTTATCTCCTTTTAGGATTACACGGAATGGCACTACACTTATAGAAGGTACAAGTACTCATCATTACACGTACTTATAAACAATTTTTACTATGGATCCAAACCAGAAAACGAGAAAAAAAACAGCGATTAATATTTATTAATTTTAAATTAAACTCTTACTTTTTTTTGTATGGCCATGTATATCTTTCTACAGAGCAGTCTAATTTCAATTTTTTTTTATTAGATAGAGAATACCTTAACCATTCACATTTGAAGGAGTATAAAAATCCAGGAAATATTGATTGCACACTCACCAAATTTTTAATGAAATTCCTATTTAGCTAATTTGTATCTTCTAAACTGTTTAAAATATACGAAAGACACGACATTGACCAGTGATCATGGATAAAAAAGGCAAGGGTCCAAAAAAGAACAAGAACCACTTTCTGTTAGCGTTAACGCCTGCGGGAAGATAAAATTGTATGAAAATGACATTAGCAGTCATGTGACATCTCTCAAGCTAATGTCATTTTCATATAATTGTATCATTCCGCAAGCGTTAATGCTAACAGAAAGTGCTTCTTGTCTAGACCCCCAGGGGTTAAAAATCTTACTTACAAACTTCCATCCTAAAAACATTTCCCTCCGGGGTTGAAAACTAAGCATTCTTGCAGAATGCCCCAGCACAATATATTACAGAGAGACCAGTCTCTGTCTCCCTCTATACCTATATTACCTTTATTTACGATAATAACTGCCTATCTATAGAGCTAGCTGCATCCCGCGGTCTCACCCTTTTGTGGAACAGTAAATATTCACCGGGATAAAAACTAGCCTGTGTTATAGCAGTAGTATCCAGTATACAAGTGGCCGAAGTACGAACATTCGCGTACAATACGTACTATCGAATTTCATAAATTTTGAATTTCAAACTAAACTTGAAATTTGTATGAAATTCGATAGTACGTATTTTACGCGAATATTAATACTTCGGCCACTGGTACCTCTAGAATAAAGATAGTTTTTTTATCATTCCTCTGTGAGGATTTTGGCGTCGCATTCCTGTGCATTTGCCAATGTCAATGATTAAATTATCAAGTTTGATGAAATGTAAGTGAACTGTAGTCAAATAAGTCGGTCATAGTCAGAGTCATACCCCGTAAAGCAGTGGAGACTTTACAAGAGCTATGGAGCTTTGGAAACAAACACGAAAATACAAGTAACACCATCTAGTGGGAGGCCTACCTACGCTGCGTCTTCCAATTCGTGGTCTCCACTCAAGAACCTTTCTTTCCCATCGGTCATCAATTCTTCGAGCCCATTGCCACTTCAACTTGCAAATTTTAATAGCAATGTCGATGACTCTGGTTCTTTGGCGAATATCTAAGTTCCGGATTTTATGGCGCAAAGAAATTCCGAGCATAGCTCTCTCCATTGCCCGTTGTGTAACTCTGAGTTTTTCTAACAGGCCAACCCACTAGATGGACCGACGACATCGTAAGAGTCGCGGGCATCCAGTGGATGCAGATGGCAGGCTGTCGTTCAGTGAGGAGGTTAAAGCCAAATTTCAGGCAACCATTAAAAAGTGCCAATAATAGCCCCAGAATCAGTCGCACGTTTGATGTTTTTTTATACTAAAATGTGTTTTTATTTACTTTTGAAAAATAAGCTTTGGTAATATTCCTCATCATCATCAGTTAAAAGACGTCCACTGCTGAACCTGCCATCTACATCCACTGGATGCCCGCGACTCTCACGATGTCGTCGGTCCATCTAGAGGCCTACGCTGCGTCTTCCGCTTCGTGGTCTCCACTCAAGAACCCATAATATTACCTATGGTAATATTGCGAAGTTGATATTTCAAAATATTTATAGCACATTTTTAGGGTTAAAACTGTACCCTATTATTATAAATCTTTGTTAATTATTGTTATAAATTATTAGGTACCTAAGTATATTTATTAATAATTGGGCATGGATTATCCTACGCTGTCTGTGAGCTACGCTGAGAAGCGTTGGAGCAAACATGACATACAAACTTTCGGATTGCCTTTGTTAGTGTGATTTTGTATTGAAGCCAAAATGAGTTTAGTTGTGAACTAGAATCAAGAAGTGAAACGCCTTAGATATATACCTACGGTGTGTTCTTTCAGACGACGGATTCAAGGGATAGTATCATTGTAGTCATCTTTATAAATAACGTTTAATATAGACTGACTAATTAATCGAATTCTAAGTCTAATTATCTGAATCAATATATATTAATATTTTCATTTTAAATCTAATAATCAGTTAATTCTATCACGATTGTATTGTAATTAATAAGCAAGAAATAAAAGGTTTTCTATTTTTATTTTATTATTTATTATGGAACAACCACTAAAATCGCTAAAATGAAATAAAATTCCATCGAGATACAATAAGAAATCGCAATTAAAAAAACAGTTTTTCCCATAGAGATACAATAACAGAACTATAGTCTATAGTGACAATCTTCCCAAAAAATGTCCGAACCAAAACTCTGCGCACGATACGCATTGCGCCTACTTTTTGGTTATAGTTGTAAGGCAACGGCAATCCGATTATTAACTAAACAAAATACTAGCTAACACTACAAAAACACTGATATTTCAGCGCAGTTACATGCAGTCTTAGTCCATGTAGCTGCTCCGAAATATCGGGATCTCCTTCCACAACCTTACCACGGTAAATATCCCGTAAATAATCATATAACTATGTGTGTCTTCCCGTGAACATGGTGCATGTTACTGCGCCGAAATATCGGGAGCTCCTTCCACAACCTTACCACGGTAAATATCTCGTAAATAATCATATAACTATGTGTGTCTTCCCGTGAACATGGTGCATGTAACTGCGCCGAAATATCGGGAGCTCCTTCCACAACCTTACCACGGTAAATATCCCGTAAATAATCATATAACTATGTGTGTCTTCCCGTGAACATGGTGCATGTAACTGCGCCGAAATATCGGGAGCTCCTTCCACAACCTTACCACGGTAAATATCCCGTAAATAAAATTATAACTATGTGTGTCTTCCCGTGACCATGGTGCATGTAACTGCGCCGAAATATCGGGAGCTCCTTCCACAACCTTACCACGGTAAATATCCCGTAAATAACCATATAACTATGTGTGTCTTCCCGTGACTATGGTGCATGTAACTGCGCCGAAATATCGGGAGCTCCTTCCACAACCTTACCACGGTAAATATCCCGTAAATAATCATATAACTGAAGTGAACAACCGTGATGGTTTAAAACTGTTTTTTTGTAGGCACTTGCCCAAAAAAATTACGTATATCTTTGAATTATGTCATAGAGATAGGTATATAGGTAAAGAAAGAAGCCAAAATCCAAAAATCTTTTTTACCTACCCAAGGAGAGTAAAATTTAAAGGGTCTACTCGGGCTTCATATTTTTAATTCTCTACAAGAAATTTTAGAATTTCGTTTGTGAGAAATTAATAAGTTTAGTTACTAATTAGGTACTTTAGCTTCGACGTTTTAATAAACTTCAATAAAACTAAGTACCTAGATGTAAAATTAATAAGCTATTAAAGGATATTGTAGTCTGCACCTATAATTATTGTAATGAAGTTTAGTCTAATTCTTGAGCCTCGTCTCCCCTATGTAATGTAATGAAGTAAATCATGTTTAAAATAAATAATTATAGTATCGGAACAGTAAAGATAATGAATATAAAACAGTAAAATTATTAACAACATTAAAAAAACATCTATATTATATACAAAAGAGAGTCGTGTTACACTATTTATAACTCAAGAACGGCTGAACCGATTTGGCTGAAAATTGGTGGGGAGGTAGCTTAGAACCAGGAGACGGACATAGGATACTATTTTGTGGCGAGGCCGAAGGCCGAGCTTACACCCGTGCGAAGCCGGGGCGGTAGACTAGTTATATATAAAAGAGAGACGTGTTAGTTACACTATTTATAACTCAAGAACGGCTGAACCGATTTGACTGAAAATTGGTGGGGAGGTAGCTTAGAACCAGGAGACGGACATAGGATACCTACTATTTTGTAGCGAGGCCGAAGGCGGAGCTTACACCCGTCCGAAGCCAGGGCGAGAGGCTAGTTAGAAAATAAAACAGTACCTAACTAATTGTCAAAAATATAAAATTTATTGACTTTTTTTTAGTTTGGGTTTCAGTGTCATTTAAATAATTAAGAATTTTGAAGTGTATAGTAATTTAGACGTAAGAAAATTGAAATCGAATCTAAAGCACACAAGTATATAGACACAGTTATTCGTTGATCTATCAAGAGTATCAGGACCAGCTGACCCGCGAGCGCAACCCAAATGTACGCCGATAATAACCAACAAATTACAACTATCAAATTACAACCCCCAGTTGGCAAATGAATAATAAATCCCTACCACAGACAATAGAGGCATTAGCCATAGACAAGGGGCGAGCACGTCAACTCTATTATTTATGGATTCTTAAACACGTAAGAGCTATCGTATGGCAGGAGGGATGATTGGCGCTGATTTCAAACGGCGCCGAATAAAGCTACGTTTACACTTTCAACTCTTGATTCATCTTGCGTCTTGCAAAGCATGCAACAGTTTTAAGTCGTCATGTTATGCAGATGCCTACACATGTCTTCACTTTTTTTTATGATACTGGGTGACGAGACGAACGAAGTCGTTCGCCTGATGGCTCTTCACGCTTGACCATAACAGCTCAACGCCACTCAGAATTTTGAACTTCAATAGTTCAAAACCCTGGATGGCAATGCACTGCGCTCATCACCCCGAGATATAAGATGTCAAATCTCTGTGTGCCCTGTTATTTCGCTGGAAACATTGCCCTTCAATCCGGAACACAGTAGTGTTTGCACACGACTGCTTGGCGGTTTAATAACTGGCAAAGGTGTGGTACTCCCCCAGGCGGACCCCCTGCAATTAAAAGAGTCCTACCACTACAAAACTGCTTATAACCAACTTATAAACTCACTGGATTGGATAGAACTATCTATTTCATCGGATTATCAAGTTGCAGTGGGCAGGGCACATAGCACGCACGGTGGCCGATGGGGCCGAAAGGTTCTCGAATGGAGACCACGTACTGGTAAGTGCAGCGTAGGACGTCCACCCACAAGATGGACAGGCGATCTAAAAGAGACCGCAGGGAAACGCTGGATGCAGGCTGCTTCCAACCGGCTCTTTTGGAAATCGATGGAGGAGGCCTATGTCCAGCAGTGAACGTCCTATGGCTGAAATAATGATGATGAATAGGTACTACAATCCATAAAAAAATACCGAGAAACGCCCTCTTATTCCAAACCATGTAGCTTCAATTTTGCGCCATTCTGAACAAATATCGGACAGTTGGCGAAAGGAAGTGTTTCTTATGCCCCGGTGCGCGGTAGAGGGGGTTTATGAAGTTTTTGTACGTAGTAACTACTATTAATCTGTTCTTCAAGGGTTTTTCCATTCATAGAACTTCAAAATTGGAAATGACTTATTGTAGTTCAATTTAAAAAACCGACTTGTAAATTCGCAATTTCGGTTACTTGAATCTTCGACCAAAATAAAATTAATGGACGGGCCCTAACCATTGAACTTGATCATTAAAAACGAGTCAAAACCGTCGAACATATACTTCAACACCTAATTATAAAAATGTACACTATATTTGTTACAAAAAATAGATATCGGTTTTATTTGTGTATTTACACTTCGGTAAAGCATAGGAATTCATAATTTTGTCAGATGTTTCGTTATCGTGTAACAATAGACTCGTGTTTCACTTTCTACGGCTAGAGACCGACTGAAACGAAATGAGAGCTGGCGCTCATTTTGTAATCTTCAAAAATGCTCTTCTACTGGGCCCGTCCATTCATTTTATTTTGGTCTAAGACTTGAATGATATGTTTTTCCAGTTATTTTGATTTAAAAACTAAACTACTGAACCGATTGTGATGTAATGTCAATGGGACCAATCCAATATGAAAGAATATCCTTTCAAATAAAACTATCTATCCAAATAATTTATGAATGACAGAGAACGAAGGTCTAACCTCCTTTATGGAGTTGGTTAGTTACAAACAAAAGATAGTCGAGATTTCAACCGTGCATTTTCCGGGCTAAAAAGTATCCTGTCATTTCTCTGCCCTCCTACTGTTTATAGGGTTATTAGAAAAGGTTATGCTAAGGCGAAAAGGGTTCGTTATTCTCATCATTAAAAACAACTTACTATTGAACCAACATTGAAATCGCAAAAAAAAACAGCCGTTCCATACATTCAACTACTAATATAATAATCATTTATTTCAAGCAACATAGACTCATACAAAACGACAAATAATAATAGAAAAGAATAATAGTACCTAGTCACATTACATTAATAATAATAATTACAATTGAAATTTAAAATAATCAAACTAAAAATGTCTACATTATACAATAAATTTAATTATGTCAAAGTAATAGTGATGCATATCAGTACCTACCCTTGAAATTAATTAATTAGGTCCTACTGTGTGCAGTGTGCAATGTCTAGGCTGCAACAATGATTTATGTAAGGGCAATCTAGCCTACCTGCTATCGCGGCCAGCATGCTGTTGTGGCTCCCCCGCACGCGCCGCACCAGTGACATCGCTCGCTTGCGCAAGTGTAGAAGCAATCTACGCGCGTCTTTGAATTTTTTGAGGACCGCGGAATTTCTCTCAATATTTTCCTTCACTGTTTTTAAACAATGACATCAAAACATTTCATACCTAAAGACTCATTAATCTGAAGACTATTTTTACTATACCTTTTAGTAACATTTTTTTCAGCTCCTACACTTATTCCCAGTGATCCAAGTGGCTATTTTTTATGCCATATCTGTATTGTAAGTTACAAGTTTCTATGTTTTATAGTGTAGAAATGCAGGGGGAGCCAATTTGGCGGGCCATATTTCGCAAAGTATAGACTTCATAAAAAAGTGATGTATCAAAACTTACCTTCTTTTTAAAATACCTTTTCAACGATCCCCCACACGAGTAGGTGGAGTCAAAAAATATTTTCATCCCCATTTCACATGTACCAGAGCCACCCCTAAAATGCAATATTATACATATTTTATACTCTTAAAATTGAAATCTATTTTACGAATGTCATTAAGCAAAGTTTCATGCACTTATCTTAATAATGATAGAAGTTAGAAGTTTCTAAGTTCGGACGGACGGACAGACAGACAGACAGACAGACGGACAAACAGACAGATAGACGGATGAACAGAACGAACTTATAAGGGAACCCTAAAAAGGGGGAAACTGTAGGTGTAACACTTAAATTTTTTACTAACCCAAACCAAAAAAGGGGCTACGTTTCAGTACCATAAATATTACGACATCACTGGCAACACACTTTATACGTAAACATCTCAGAGAGACTAATAACACCCTTGTCTTTAGGTACTGTCTACTATGAAAAAGTATGTAACAAATAAAACCAAGAATTCGCAAACTCACGAAACCCACATTTTACTTAACAAACCGATAAATTACGAAAAAAGGTTAACATAAAAATGGAAAAATTGATGACATAAAAAGCAATGACGCACCGTTAAAAGAAAAGGAATAAATCAAAGAAACAGAGATGTTGGGGATGTTTTATAATTGTGTACGTCGGAAAAGTTGAGAAAGTCTGTCTGTATATAAGATCACTTCATTGAAATTCTCATGACATTATAAAGTATAGCAAAAGTAGGTAAAGTTTTGTAGGTATATTTGATGACACCAATGAATTTTAATGTCACTAATTTTTTTGGAATTGGAGAGCTGTCAAAAGAGTTTATGTTTTTCTTGTTCAGTATTGGGGCTTTTGACTTCACGCGATTGGCGCATTTGACATCTGCAAGTCGTATGGACTATTTTCAAGATATTAAGGTAGGGAAACGACAAAGTGTCTTTCGGTAAAAATCTATGGTATGGTATGTACCTAACAGTTGTAAAATCAAACTAAAATCTGCGTTTTTCACAAAATCTAAGGTTTGCACTAAAAGAGTGTGTACCTAAATTTCGAATGATGTAGGCATAGCTGTCTCAACTAGCTACGGCCTGCGTTATTCCCGCCATCCCACAGAAACTGTTCAAAGCTTTATGCAAGCTACCTCCATACCAAATTTTATCGAAACCTACGAACGACACGGAACAACTGAGAATAACCCTCCTTATAGGTACTACACACTTTTGCAACTAAAATAAAAAAAATCACACCACCTGCTCGACAATGTCCAATTACATATTATCATGCAATCTCAACGTAAAGTAACGCATTATCTCTTAAGGGATATCAAGTTGTATGAAACTCCCTAGGGAATAAAGTGATTTGAATTTGGAACGCCAAACTCGTGTGGAAAACTCTAAGTAAAAAAATCAGATGGGCATTTTTTTTAAATGCCCTTCCGGTATGGTAAAGAGGTTTGTTCGAAAATCGAACTGGCTACCATAAGCATAACTCAAAAAAAAAAGAAAAAGGTGCGTTTAAAAAGAATGTGAAACAAAAGACGGTGTTTGGTGCTGTGATTTTCAGTGAATTTTATTGCAATATTCACGTTGATAAAAAATGTCGAGTGATAGTGATTCTACTCCAGGGTTTATTAATTTATGGAGCCCTGGCTTTTTATTGTCTCGCAGAAGGTGTGAAAAGTAGAGTATGCTCCTCTGGAATAAAACCTATCTTCGTCTTGGGCAGCTTGAACCCTTCGCTTCACTCAAGGCCTCTATATACCTCTACAGTCCCTCGTTACGCTCAGGGTTCAATATGCCGCCCGCGACGTAACACACTGCTTTATTCCCTCAGTGCATAATCTACTATTCTTTCCCTCAATTAATAAGAAATTGCCAGTGAACCCATGTACAGTCAGCTAGCTAGCTTAATAGCGAAGGGTATACAGGGGTAAGTAAGTGCGGGGTAACATGCGCTAAATCGAATCTTCTCGGTTGCGCGCCACGATACTTCAATTTGCAAATTCGATTTCTTTTTTGCGAACTTTGTGATAGGTACTTTTTGGCTAAATGTAGAAACTTTATGAGGCTAAATGGATAAAATTGGAATATGGGCTACTTTTTGGTCGAAATACTCATGATTGATATCAAAGATTCGTGATATTAACACACACAAAAAACGACGACGCATTGTCTTTTTTATATTTATCAGTAAAATTTTCATTTTGACTGAAGCAAGTTTATTCATCATCATCAGCCAGAAGACGTCCACTGCTGAACATAGGCCTCCCCCTTTAACCTCCACACTGAACGACATCCTGCCATCTGCATCCACTGGAAAAGCAAGTTTATAACCTACTTAAAAATCTAATTCAATAGAAGTATAAGTAGGTATTTAAAAGTACAATTCTTATATGATATATCGATGTCATAAAACTTTACATGCAAAAAAACTTTAAATTTTGATCAAAATTGGATATGTCCAATATCACGACAAATTCCGAATTTTACCTACGTAAATCAAATTGAATAAAATTGTTTTATGCTTACACAGATCAATTTCGAACTTAAAAGGGAGCGCAAATTGAAAAGTCGAGTTTCAAATAATCGTGTAATCGGCCAACCTACTCGAATAATCGAATACTCGAATTCGCTCGATAGCCGTCGCATCAAAGTCATTCTTTTTTCAATTTAATTCACTTAAAGAAGCGGAAACGGTGCGCCCCTAACACGGAAATGACATTTGCGTCTTTGTTTTTTTTTAAAGAAAATTTTGAGAATGGCCACGTGGTTTTGTTTCAAATAGGCAGATTTTTATAACGAGTAATTTTGAGCAGTCAAACGTCACCCCCTCATCCCTCACAAGTCTTAGCTAACGGAGATCTTAGGGAGCGTTCCAGTATTAGGTATCATTCGCGCAAAACTTTATGAGCCCTCTGAAGTTAGGCGCGAGGCCTCCCCGACGCCCTGTAAAGTCCCTCGGATACCTATAATATGCGTACTGCGCAGCCAGCTTCAGAGGGCTCATAAAGTTTTGTGCGAACGATACGTAACGAATTTGGGGGGAGGGGGGAGGTCTTATAAAATGTTACGATGCGTTACAGGGGGGGGGGGGCTGGGTGTTTGAACTACCCGTTAAGTAACATTGTTTTTTTAACCCTTCAGAACGGTTGCGTAAAGAGATTCTCTCGCGCATTTTTTATATAAAAAAGGTATTTTAGCGACTTTCCAGTACTTGACGCCGCATAATTGTGACATTTAGGGAAAAATGGTCACTTGGTGGTTACGTAACGTTTAACTAGGGGTAGGGGGGTACAGAAAAACGTAACGGCGCGTTACATGGGGGGGAGGGGGAGTCTAAAATCTTAAAAAATTGCATTACGTAATACTTTAACGCTCCCTTAGTGAGAGGTTTTTTTTTTCGGAAAAAATACAGATTTGGGATCTAACTACAGCACATTCGTAGGTATTATACCTCTCACATTATATCGTTGTCTTTGTCCGTTCATATGGCAAGGCTTGCTGCCAGACTGAAACAACAACATAATGTCAGAGATAGATAGAAACTCTTCATTGTGCACACCACAAATAAAAATTACAAACAGATAGAAAACACTTACGAGCTAGTGCCCCAAGTGGCGGCTATATCGCTAAAAGCGATCTCTTCCAGGCAACCATTGGATAGAAAGAATTTGCGTAACAGAATCGCCAGGAACAGAGGTAAATTAACTGTGAATAGACTGTAGCCAAAATTCCCAAAACTCTATCAGCTCTATGGTTTGGCTACGGCTGGTGCTTTTTGGTCGATTATAACACCAATCCTCTTGATTTATTCAATTTTGAAACGACGCCATTTTTGGTCACGTGCTCACTGCAAATAAGGCGGGAAAAGATGCTACTGGTTGCTGATACAGAGTGTTACACAATTTTTTTATATTGTAATTAACTAAAATTACAGCTTTGCAGAAAAAAATTATCAAACAATGGTGAGAAATTATAATTTTCACACTGAAACCACTACATACCTAAGTATGGCATAACACATTGTTCCGTAGAAAATCTGATATAATGGATTATTTATTTTTAGTATAAGTTATATTGAAAACACAAAACATCAAACGCATTACAAATATTTTTTGACTTCCTTCGGAATTTTGACAGATAAATAAGTATATTAGTTCCATTTGTAGACATATTTTCCGAACATGACCGTTGTAGGTTTTTATATTAAATTCGTAATAAGTCCGCGTTTGACCACCAACTCGCTTGTTGGTAAGCGCCGATGTGGTCGAAGATTAAGCACGCAGACTTAGAAGATACCTATTCAATCTTGCCTTGATTATAAAAAGGCCCAGATTATATCTCTCAGGAAACAAGGAAGCTGGCAGATTGTCCCAATCCTTGGCCGTGCGGATTAGAAACGAATTCAATAATTAATTAATGATATGAAAACGAACGAACGTAGATATTCGCCAAAGAACCAGAGTCACCGATATTGCTATTAAAATTTGCAAGTTGAAGTGGCAATGGGCAGGCCACATCGCTCGAAGAACTGAACCACGAATAGGAAGACGCAGCGTAGGTAGGCCTCCCACTAGATGGACCGACGACATTGTGAGAGTCGCGGGCATCCAGTGGATGCAGATGGCAGGATGTCGTTAGTGTGAAGATTAAAGGCCTATGTTCAGCTCCTTTAGCACGGCCCGTGGACAGATTGTCTTTCCACCGTTTTTATCCCGCTAGAAAGAGACAAACGTATCCATATTCTAGCTCTGTTGCGTCTACGCGTGGATAAAAACGGTGGAAAGACAATTTTTCCACGACCCATGCTAGGCCTGCTGCAGTGGTCTTCTGGCTGATGATGATGATAAAAACCACACATCGAACACAAAAGAATTTAAAAAAAACACTCTGTATCTCACACTTTAGAATCCGACACCGTAATTGGAGCACTCAATTTGCACGCCACTTCCCGCCGCCGCGTGCCGACTCGTGCTTGCCACACGCCTCTATCAATTGTCTATGGCTATCTCTAATCGAGTGTTTTGTCTGTGGTACCCTTTATAAAGAAAACAAAAGCGCGGGAAGCTGCTCTTAGCGGCCAGTGATGCCGACATCGGATGCCGATTAAATATTCATAAATGGATAGGAATTGTGTTGGAGGGCTTCTCAAAATATATGATGCAGTGATGATGGCAGTTATTAAATCGATAGTACTTAGGTAATCAATTATTAAACTTAAAGTAGGTTTCGGCAGTTTTAAAATTTTAGATTCTATAAAGCTTGTATACTTGATTTGATAATTCAACTTTATCATATCCACCTCATACAAAAAACACACAAATGCGCGCCAAAATTAGCAAAGGTCCGTTGACATAAATCCTCCGGCAAAATTAAAAGAAAAATAAGGAACACATTATTCCCGAAAAAATAAAAACGAGTATCGATGGATTAAAGAGCACGCTCCATTGCCGATTATAATTTTCGCTCGTGAAGAATTGATATCATTTTTTACGGACATTTTTATCTTGACAGAGGTGTTTTGAAGATATGAATGAATAGAAATTGAAATTTAAACCTTATCCCGCAACGGTACGCTATAAAATGAAACTACCAGTCACAGTATACGTATCAGTTGGTTCAAGATCACGCCAACCATCCTACCATAGACAACAGCAAAACTTTTTGCATTTTTATTTATAAACTTTTTTAGTGTTAAGAAAGGAGAACCAATAAAGCCAGGTGTGGGCTGAATGCAATTTAATTGAGAGCAACCCATAAAGAAGTTTTTGCGAGTTAGTATTTTAAAATGAATAGTTTCATCGGGGCAGAAAGGAGGCATCTATTCCTAGATGGTAGGTACCTTTTTAGATCCATACTCATTGCATGAATATGACATGTGAAACCATGGAAGTTTGTTTTATGTGAACTTTCTTGTTGAGTTACCAAGCTAAAACCAAACTAAATATTCACTTACATAAAGGAATCTCCTTTTGCACTTACAGAGCACTTTATCAGTTTCCCTTTTAGAACTTACCCTTGGTCGTTCATTCGAAGTATATTTTGACCATATCATTTGCAGTTTAGTTTTTGGCTAACTTTTTTCGGTACTAGCTTCAGTTTAGCAAATCCAAACTATATATAATACTAGTGCTGTCGCCCGCCACTACGTACGCGTAGATTTTCATATAAACTTTCAACCATTTTTTCCTCCCTTAATCAGGCCCTTGCCAAAATAACATAGCCTGAGGCCTTACCCCTAGCTCGAAAAGTTGACCCGCATAGGTGTTATTTGTCTAAACGGTACCATCAACTACGATAAGCGGTAGTTATTTGATAGCCGCTAAGCTTTGCTATTTTCACGCACACACGCATAGTAAAACGGATTTTCGTTCATTCAAGTTAGACGCTTTTAAACGATGCAGCTTAAATTAGTTGGTTAATATTAGGTACCTATCAGGTACCTACTAAAAGTTGGCTCGCAAAAGTGAAGCTAGGGGTAAGGCCCCTGTACTTCAATCTGGTCATAGCTAAGCATATTCGTGAAAACCGCATTTAAATCCGTCCAGTGGTTTAGGAGATGTGCGTGGACAAACAAACAGACAAAAATAACAAAAACTGTCTTAACGTTGCCTGTCCTAAATGTCCTAAAGCTGCCTTATTTTAAGACTTATTGTGTGTGTTTTTTTTTGCTATCTCGCAATTACAGATTTATTTATCTCCACGTTTTTATTATTTTTATGTATACTTAGATATAGAAAGATGTAGGTATAGATGATCAATGATTTTCTTCTTCTGTTCTCTTTCTTTGCTTTCTTTTTAACGAAAGGCTCTGGTGCCTGTAGCACAGTTTAATTACGGGTTCAGATCCATTTTTGCAAACATTTGTAAATTGTTGCATCAATAAACTGTTTTTTTTTTAAATGTATTATTTTAGTTTTGGCTTGGTAGATTTATAACAAACTTTTTTTTATTAATAACGCCATAAAGTTAAATTGATATTGGCGAAATTTTCGTTGACGGTGACACACAGAAATTTGTTATAAATTTCGAGAACGCACATAAAATTTAGGCATTTCCTGTTCGATCCCAAACTGATTCATAGAGGAAGCACATCCGTTCCTTTATACCTGACATTTTAACATGCGATTAATCCGTAAAACGGACCTGTTACTAATTCTAAAAAAAAACAAAATCACGATCTATAAAAATATTAAAATACAAAGGTCATTCCAAACGGCCAGGAAACGTCTAAGAAAAAAGTATAGTAAAAAAACATAACCTCATAATTCACAATTAAATTTCGGCTACTGGTCATGACCCAAAGTATACATAATAAATTTCTTCGTAAAAAGATCCGACTGAAAAGGGCAGGATATAGGCACAAAAGGCGGGACAGGCGCGCGGTACGAGAAAAAAATATAAGTTGTTTATGGTCATTTTGCCGCCAACGCCCGGAGAGTTTAATTTTAGAATGTTAACTTTTTAAAGCGAGGTAGCCGCGATCCTGGGAAGGGTCAGGATGTGTCCAGAAACCGAATGAAATCATAATTACGAGATTTAACGCAGTTAATTGCTCATGATAGAAATATTCATGAAACTTAGCTTTTAACCAACCAATTTTTAAATTATGACGAGACTTTTAGTTTTCAAATTCTGTGACAGTGACACATCAGCGAAGACCAAGCAGCGGCAACGGGAGGATGAATTGAAATTGAACATTTTACAAATATTTTATTGACATTCTGTTCGCACTCTTTGCCTATGGATGAGAGTTCTATCAAACTATTATTTTAGATGGTTTAATTAAGACGTATACCTACTTCTCTATGGTACTTAATGATATCTTTTATTTTTAACCGATTTCCAAAAAGGAGGTACTATGTTCCTCTGTATGTTTTTTTTAAAATAATCATTACCCGTAGCTACCGAGTAGCAATCCTTTCTTTGTCAAAAGTTTGACAAGATACTTTCAAATCAAAATAAAAACAGAATCACAATTTTGCAACACGCTAAGCAAATAAAATGATTGATCGGGAACACAAATAAATACACCTGTGCATACAGAAATACGAAAAAAAACGTTATTCATTCAAAAACGGAACTGAATTCTACAGGACAAAAGATGTAGCAGAGCATAGACAAATTCTCACGTTTCGTTTTTTTCCTTAACGATATATTGATGGCCAGTAGCAAAATTTATGACAGCTAGGTGCGAAAAGGAGGTTTAGTGAAGAGTTTCATTGATCAAGCTATTTTACTCGGTTTTGTTTTTATTACATAATGTAAGCAATTAGGAGAAAAGGTATGCAGAGTGAAAAATATAAAATAAAATAGTATAAAATGAAAAATAAGTCACCTGAAATTAGAGCTGTAACTCAGCTTATAAATACGAACTTTCTTTTACATATTCCTATCTTCAAACAATCACTTGGAGATCGAAGCTCAGCGTGACATTAATCTACGAAACAGAGTCGTGTGTGGCACAGTCCCAGGAGACGGTATTGTGTCCGTTTGTTTTTGATGTTTAGACGCCTTTCAGATGCTGTAGAAGATCACAAATAAATAATTAAGTGGTAAAAATACGAATTAGTTCTTATGCAATGGTATTTTGACACTTTTTTTTATAATGGCAACTTTTTTGCCTATGGTTAATGTCAAACCAACTGTCAAAATTGAAATCCACTGAATTTGAAGAGCGCAGAAGGCAGTTTTGCAGATTAGAACTTTCAGAAAATGAACTCAAGATCCAAGTTTGGTAGGTATTATCAAGATTGCTAGAATTTGCGCTTTTTTTAGGGCTCGCTGATCTCTCATGAGATCATCCGATACAATAAAAAAATACTAATAAGTAGGTAACTAGCTAAAAAAAAGTTGATACAATGACATTTCTTCCTACCTGAGCCCCAACAATGTCTGATAGAAAATTAATAAACCGTATAAAATACTCCTCTGGCCATATCCCACGAGTGACAATGTTTAAAAAATTATAATTGATAGAAAAAAATATAATCCAAAACCCCTAGAGGATTACACGACAAATGCATTTTGAAGGTGGCCACACCGAGCAGGCTTCCAAATTCAAATTTGAAAAAGGAACGTCATGCCATTGGCCGACGCCTACAAAATATTTTTCAATAATCGAATTCCTATATTTAGGATTCCGTGTGTTTCATTTGCCAGGATCCTAAAGTGAAATTTATTTTTTGAACGCACAAAATCTTTCTTTTATTGATTTTCTAGCATAATACCGTTAGATATTTCCTATTTTTTCAATAGGTACCAACTTATTTAATTGCAGATAGGGATAATAAGTATGCAGAAACTTTACATCTATGTTAGATCACTTTATAAGTATATCGTAAGTACAATAAAATACAATATCCCTTTGTTATACACCGTGCAAAAAAACAAAGTAGGTAACTTAAAATATACAAAAACTGGCAGTATCGCCTTAAGGTGAAACGTTTCACTTTGGCGGGAAATTCATATTTCAAACAGTTGTTTTGTTCTTGCAGCTAGGCCGGGTAATTACTGTAAACGATAATGATGTTCGCGAAAATTGATTATTATTCTTTGCAAACTCGCGTAAAGTTATTTATCTCCAATGCACATTATTATATACATTTGTCAATAAACAAATTTATGCTGTTTCAAACGGTTTATTGCCTAATGTAAGTAATATGGTGAGTAACTGATTAATAGCTGTACATGATAATGTAAAGAACGACCAACAATTTTCGCGAACACTATGCCGTTTCACAATAATTACCCGGCCTAGCTACAAGGACAAAAAAACCAAATACCAAAGTGAAACGTTTCACCTTAAGAAATTTGTTCCAGGCAACCTTTGGATGGACATGAACTGAAGGAGGAGTAGGATTGGTGGTGTAGATAATACATCTAATATACATACATACAAATAAATTGTAAATTTACAAATAATTATATGTACATACTTACTAATACATACTATAAATATAAGGTCGGGGAAAAAGTTTCTTCGTATTTTTTAAACAAATTCAAGTCATATTTTTTTTAAGTTTAATTACATTTAATTATAATATATATGTGCCATTTTGTTCAATAACTTGTTGCCATCTTGTAGGTAGTGACATGATCCCGTTGCTGTAGAATTTTTGGGACTTCTGATCAAAAAAATGCAACAAGTAGTTTTGACAGTCCTCTCTTGATGTTAATCTAACACTACCCAAATAATTCTGAAGAGATCGAAACAGGTGGAAATCTGAGGGTGCAAGGTCAGGGCTATATGGTGGATGCATTAACACTTCCCAACCAAGCTCTCTAAATTTTTGCTGAGTGGCCAAAGATGTGTGCGGTCTGGCGTTATCATGATGAAAGACCACACTCTTTCTGTTGATCAATTCCGGCCGTTTTTTCTCAATTTCTTGTTTGAGTCTCATCTGCTGTTGGCAGTAGAGATCCGAATCGATGGTTTTGCCCGGCGGTAAAAGCTCATAATGAACGATGCCCTGCCAATCCCACCATACACACAACATCACCTTATAACGTGTTAATCCGGGTTTCGCTACAGTCTGTGGTGCTTCACTGCCCTTTGACCATGATCTTTTGCGCACATTCTTGTCGTAGGTGATCCATTTTTCATCACCAGTGATCAATCTTTTCAAAAACGGTTCGGTTTCGTTACGTTTCAATAGAGAATCGCAAATGAGTACACGATTCATTTGGTTTCTTTCAGTGAGCTCGTGTGGCACCCAAATATCGAGTTTTTTGTATACCCAGTTTTTTTCAAATGGGTCAAAACTGTTTTGTGGTCAATCCCCAGTTCTTCAGCTACGTCGTAACTACTAATATGCCGATCTTGGTCCACTTTTTCAGAAATGGCATCGACTTTATCCGTAACAGGGCGACCAGAGTGAGCTGCATCTTTGACATCAAAATTCCCGGACTGAAAACGCTTGAACCAACATTGTGCTACTCTTGATGACACTGCATTAGGTCCATAAACGTCACAAATTTTATTCGCGGCTTGTGTCGCATTTTTCCCTTTTTTGTTATAAAATTTCACAATATATCGAATTTGTCCGTTAGATTCACTCATTTTATCGAACAAAAAAACAATTGAAAAATGGCGGGAAATTGCTTTTTACGTTTTGTATTCCTTTTTTAAAATGTCATCTTTTTAATGGTATCAAAACCAGCCAGATACAAACAGTACAACGGATAAGATTTTTACTACAACTTTATACATACAAAATACGAAAAGACTTTTTCCCCGACCTATTAATATATACATACATATCAATTATAAAGTAAGATAGTGATTGTAGACAAGGTTCTTAAAAATAGGAAGAGATTTGGCGTGCCTGATAGAAGCAGGCATCTCATCCCACAGCAGGACAGCTAGAACAGTCAAAGCTTTACTGTAGGAAAGGTTAGGTAAGGAAGTATAATTTACCTACTTAGGTATAGGCATTTAAATACATGTAGGTGCCTACACTGCGTCTGAAAGACAAGAAAACTTAAACAAACACGCCGCAAAATTTGGTAGGTATACTTTTGATTAACCTAAGCTAACTTTTATAATGAGTCAAATGTCAACGTTTCTCTCTCCCCCTATGGCTAAGATCTCCGCGGTTGTGTCACGTGATAATGTTTGTGACACGTATAAAAATATTCACGTGCGGAACCTCAAACCAACTACAGATTCCCACTTGCCTATCATCATAAAAACTTCAAATTCAACAGAAGGTTGATTTCGAATCAGATGTCAATGTCACATGACATCTTGCATCGAAACATTGATTGACATTTTTTTTTCGTAACAAGTGGCACCTGCAAGATGCATTTTGTCGGCGGTCGATGATTTGGCAATAATATTACAATACAATATTGGGAGTGTTGCTTAGGTTAGTAACAATTTTCCCACGAAACTGTGTAAACTATTATCATCAGAATTTCGTGTTATCTATATATGCTAAGTTATAGTGCAACTACTTACTTTATCGGCCTACCCTCATCGTGCATACAATGTTTTTTCACATCCAAAATACATTTATTCCTCATTATAGTATTTATTTATTTTATTTTATTAATTTATTATTAAAAAACACTTATAACACCATAACAGATACACTAAAGCGGTGCTATAACAAATATAAACTATTCTAATTTAAAAACACCAAAAACATAACAAAATTGCATCAACCATAGATTTCTTTTAAAGAATATTTTTCACAAATTTTGTGAACCGTTTCTGTGAACTCTGCTAGCCCACAAGTAAAAATATCTGTCCCTTCTGAGACCAGATGAGTTACATCCTCTATCTCTTCTATGTAAGTATTCCGGCCATCCCAAGGTTGCCTAGCAATCTTTTTTAGTCATAAAACCGCCAGTAGTTACAACAGTTTTAGTAGCTTAGTTAGTAGTATTTAGTAGTACAGTTTTTTTCAATCTCTCACTATTATGTCTATGAAATCCACCTATTAAAGTTTCCAATTACATTTTTTTGATCAAAACCGACAGCACAGCACGTACCTAAGCATAGAAATACGATGCAACGAACCACAACCCACGTTTAAAAGGATTAAGTATTCCGCCGCCATGACACTCGAGACCGTAAAAAAAAAGAAAATTAAAAATCAAACAATTATTTTTTCTTTTCCCGATGTTACCCGGATTAGCTGCCAGTGTCAAAGTGTTAAATATCGAACACAGTCTAATTTGACAAGAGGCTGGACGAGATACTCCAGTCTCTCAAGCCAAAAAACAATAATATCAGGGATGTGTCACATTTTTCTGTTGTGGCTGACATTTTTGGTGTTGCCTGATTTGACAACTCGATAGCTTAAATGTTATTAAAATCTTATAATCGCATTTTTTTTTTATAATTATGTCCTACCTAATCTTTATTTCAAATAATAATATACAAATATACTAAAGTAGCCAAATAAATACCTAACTAAATTAAATCTAAATTAAACTGAATACCTACCTATCCTAATCTATCCAAAACTATAGATAAAAAAAAACTGCACTGTCTTCGGGTAGGGAGCCTAAAAAGCTAGCAATTAGCAATTTTTTTTTTATCATAATTGTCTATTTTTAGGTTTTATATTATAAAGTATATTTATTTATAACTATGTGCTACGCGCGACGTGTCGCTCCGAATTTTCCACGTAATTTATTGAGGATAAATAACCTACATGTTAATCTAAGCTAGGTCAGTGGTCTTAGTACGAGCACTTGCGAAAAAGTTATCGTTACGTTAACGATAGCAAAATGTATAAAAAATTGAACAGCACCTCTATCGGACGTCGAAGGAAACTGAATTTTTCATACATTTGCTATCGTTTACGTAACGATAACCTTTTCGCAAGTTCTCGTACTAACCCCACAGATCAGACAAACGGGAAATATGCCTTAAAATTATCGTCCGTGTTCAAATGTCTCCGTGCTTCATCTTCTTTTCTATCGCTATACCGTTTAACGCAAAAACTTTAAGTACGACACACTTACTCATTTTTGCACGCACACTGAGACACTTGCAGTGAGACGAAGAAACTGTTGGATCGTGTGTAGCACTTTTCATCTTGGCTATATGTACAGTTTCTATTATTGTCTGTGGTAATTTCCTGCTCCTCCCTTTACCCTGCTGTCAATTTATATCAATGGACGTCTCGTAAAATATTATTATGATTTTCTTAATATAACGTGCGCGAGCGTTCGCCCACGCGTGTACGTGTTTTATTTCATAGGCTTTAGGCCTACAATACCTAGGATTAACAGAAACTAATAGTCCACTTGCAAAAAAAGGTCGACAAAGTGGTCTGCAGGGTGAGTTAGACTAAAATCATATAGCCTGATTTAAGCCTGATGAATTCGCACCAGACACACCACCATACCATATCTCACTTGTTTGTCTGATCTGAGGGTATAAAGCTACCTTCGTTTCGTACCATCACCCAAATCCGATTAAAAATCATCTTCATCAGCTACAAGACGTCCACTGCTGAACATAGGCGTCCCCCTTTAACCTCCGCACTGAACGACATCCTGCCATCTGCATCCACTGGATGCCCGCGACTCTCACAATGTCGTCGGCCCATCTAGTGGGAGGCCTACCTACAATACAATACAATATTTTATTAATAACTCCATAGTTACAAGTCAAACTTCTCCAGTACACTCTTCTACAAAATTGTATATAAAATTATATCTTAATACGCTGCGTCTTCCGGTTCGTGGTCTCCACTCAAGAACCTTCTTCCCCATCGGTCATCAGTTCTTCGAGCAATGTGGCCCACCCATTGCCACTTCATCTTGCAAATTTTAATAGCAATGTCGGTGACTCTGGTGATCTATTAAAAATATATTTTACAATTATCTAAACTTACCCAATTTACATTACGTAATTTAGGTACATTGCGTCCCCAAATTTTTAAATTAGCTATAGGTAGGTATGGTATGGCCTACTGTTACACATTATGACAAAAAACTCTATGAAACGGCCAAAGATTCACTTTTCAAAATATTTGTCCACAATGAACTGACGAGCCATTCACAAAATTCCCACTTTATCTCCATCGCAGTCCTGAGAGCGATACGCCGTAAAACGCACCGTCACGCACAAAAACAGACGCGTAACGCATCAAACATGCTCCAAATACAATAAATATTATTGATAAATATCATCTTGTCCACCAACAATGCCATTATTTTAGAGAAAAAAAAAGATACTTAGGCAGTCCAACTGTGAGTTTGAAGGTTTGAAGCTTCCATTCGAAGTTGAAAAATTAAAAATAAATCATCAGAGCATAGACAAGCCGGCGCGGTGTTCGGAGTTCGAATCTTGAAAATGATGACAATGTTTATTATGGTTGGCACTTTGAAATTAATATTCACAAAGAAGAACGTATACTGCCACCCATACTTATAATTGCATAAGAAACGTTCGTCTATTTATAAGGTACGTCTTAGGTAAGCGCGCACTATCTAGTTTGCGAATTCCAATTCAATTTAAGTATATTAAGATATACAATTTAAACACATTACCTTAAATTTAAGTATATTAAGATATAAAATTATAACATTTTAAATCATCGGCAAGAATATTTTATGTAAAAAAAATCTTAGAAACAAAACTTCGATACCTAATCATTACAATTGTTCAACAAAAAGTTGATGAACCGGTTTTTAGGTACAAAACATGTAAGTAATCCCAATTTTATTGTTTTGTTGAACATTAACTTTTAAATGCTATTCTCAAGAAAGAAAGGAAGAAAGAAGAAAGGTATCTATTTTTACCTATATTTAATAGTGCGCGATAAGTCCTGATAAATATGAAAACAAGCTATTCTCAAGGTCATAAAATTCTTAAATTTTTCGTATGAACATAATTAATTCATTTTATATCTTCAAAAAGAGCGAGATAGTATACACACATTCTTTTCTACACCACCAGGTAGTTACGTACCTACTAATTAATTACCTTTTTTTTTCGAGGGGGAAGTCTTCCAAAGATACCCCTGCATTGGGTTGCAGTCAGGTTATGTGGGATTATACCGACTAAAACCCCCCGGTGACCAGCCCTAGTGCTTGACAAGAGGGCTCCGGGATCTCCAGAGGAAGGCACCGGAGCCCTCAGCACTGCACTACGGATTCTCCCGAGACAACTGCGTGTTGTCTCAGACCCTCAACTCGCGACAACGTTGGTCACACAACTCCCTGGGCACGCTTAAGTGGATAGTCAGAGCCCCAACTTTGACCATCCCGAGCCTATAGGTCCCCTTTTAGTAGGCTCTTACTACAGGCAGGGGGTACCGGTGCCGTATTCTATTGCCCCGGCACCAGGGCTAACTAATTAATTACCTAGTAAGTCTTCGAGCTGTCAAACCCGACCCCGCGACTTACCGATAGTTTTAGTGTCTTTGATTTTGGAGAGGGTGGAGAGAGACGTTAACTTTTTTAATATATGTAATTTAGTTGAAAACTAATTAGAAAACTATAAAGTACTTAAAACACTGAAATGATGGTGGTTTTGGACTGTATGTAAGCTGTATATCTGTAAGCTCTTCAAGTCTCAGTTTCTGCGATTGAAAAAATAATGAAAAATGGACACGAACGATAATACAATTGTAATAAGCACGGTTTTTTTTGTTTAAACTAGAACGGCTGTCAAGGCATTTTTGTAAGAAATTTGTTGTAGCCACTTGCACCCATAGCAACTGTGTTAGCAACTGTGACGCAGAGTTAGACGCGTTGACATAATAAGAATGTTCAATCAAGGTTCTGTCAAAATACGTGGCGACAGATTTTCCTTCTCACTTCCGTTTTATTTACTTCTCTTTTCTGTGGTGATAAGGCATACTCCTTTGGTTTTCTGATCTGAGATAATACCTACATTCACCACAAAAACATTCTCCTCGTTGAACAACGGGTAAAAATAGGGTTAACTTATTATGTATTTTGTGTCTATTCTGTACATAGGTTTTTGCCAGCCCTAATGCTAGAATGTGTCAAAAGAGGCGCGCACAAAATATTTTGACATTTGACAACTGTCATGGCGGTACCGTCATCGTAATCGCTTCATCTATTTATTTATTCAAATGTCGAAGCATTGTTCAATTTTATCCAAGGAATATACTACTCTCTAACGAGAGAAGAAGGGTATCATTCTATAAAAAAAGTTTGAAATTCACCGATACCACTAGCGCTGCTTATTCCGCACGGAATATTGAGGTAAAATTAGTAGCGCGAAATTTCAAAATCTATTGTTAGTTCAAAGAACCAGTTTGACTAACGAAAGTTGAGACTGATTTTATGAGTTAAATTCAGTCTCAACTATCGTTAGCCAAACTTTACTAATTATTATTTCAATTATGTATTACTTATTTTTATTAATATTGTCACTTAGCGATGGGATATGAAAGCGAATATTTTATTTGGAACGAAAAACATGTTTTTTAAGGAAATTCTTAATTCATAAATGTTATATAAAAATAAACCCGGGTTAAGACCATCGCCTCGTGAAGGGATCTTGAAATAACGAAGGTTTCTTAAATTCTAGAAATGAAAATATAAATATTAGATAAGATTATTTATTTTTTAATATGCGCATTTTCCTTTGCAAAGATTTCGTTCTTTCATCTTCACCAAACTCTCTATTTTTCACTACCACGTACCTTTTAACGCAAATATAAAACGTTGACATAATAATGTGATTTTTGTTTGCATTATAATGTTGTTGACAATTTGTCCAATATCCAGAAATAAACACAGCTCAGGTCGTTGTCGCGAGTAATCTCCAGCGAACAACTATGGTCCAATATCCAAATCACAATCGCTTTAACATATTATTATATTCAAGAAGAATATTGAAGAATATCACGATTCCGAAATATCGAAATTTGAAACGAAAGAAAAATAACAGACGAAATTTTTCGAATGACGTTTTTTGTTTTTTTTGTTTTGTTAAAATTTTCATGACCGTGGATTCAATGTCCTTTAGTCGTAATATTAAACATGTTTACATAATATTAAAAGCGTCAAACAAGTCATAGTCACGGTTAGAGTCAAGCTAAGTAAGTCACAGTCAAGTCAAACTCATGCCCCTGTAAAGTGGCGGAGACTTTACAAGAGGCTCCTATGGAGTTTTGGAAACAACACGAAAAGACGTTTCACGTTGTTATATCACTTGTCCACTCTCGAGCACGTTTACGAGCACTTAATGAATAATAATTAATAATTTAAAACACATTAACACTCGAAAATACACAAGTTTAGGAAAATAATTCAACGAGCCGACATAATATTTACCACGTTGGCGCCCCATCTCCTTTTCGAATGTCATAAATACAAAATTGCCAGCACAATGAAAAAAATTTGGCATACAGTAAAATTATTTTACAGACTTAATAAATGAATGCAGCTATTAACTATAAAACATTATGATGATAAAATACAGATAAGGTGTAGCTATAAATAGAGAATGTTTTTTCTTTTATATGGTAAATATAGACATTAATACCCTACATTTTATCTTCCCTATGTATTGGGTTTTAATTTTAATTTGGTTGCACATAAAGATCCGCAACTCACACTATTCCAATATGTATGTGTGTGTACTGGCAAAAGTTTGTCTATTGAAGATACAACCCCTTGATTTTATCAGAGGTTTTTAATATAATATAAGGTCGGGGAAAAAGTTTCTTCGTATTTTATAAACAAATTCAAGACATATTTTTTTCAAGTTTAATTACATTTAATTATAATATATATGTACCATTTTGTTCGATAACTTGTTGCCATCTTTTAGGTAGTGACATGACCCCGTTGCTGTAGAAATTTTGGGAATTCTGATCAATAAAATGCAACAAGTAGTTTTGACAGTCCTCTCTTGATGTTAATCTAACACTACCCAAAGAATTCTGAAGAGATCGAAACAGGTGGAAATCTGAGGGTGCAAGGTCAGGGCTATGTGGTGGATGCATTAACACTTCCTAACCAAGCTCTCTAAATTTTTGCTGAGTGGCCAAAGATGTGTGCGGTCTGGCGTTATCATGATGAAAGACCACACTCTTTATGTTGATCAATTCCGGCCGTTTTTTCTCAATTTCTTGTTTGAGTCTCATCTGCTGTTGGCAGTAGAGATCCGAATCGATGGTTTTGCCCGGCGGTAAATGCTCATAATGAACGATGCCCTTCCAATCCCATCATACACACAGCATCACCTTATTACGTGTTAATCTGGGTTTCGCTACAGTCTGTGGTGCTTCACTGCCCTTTGACCATGATCGTTTGCGCACATTCTTGTCGTAGGTGATCCATTTTGCATCACCAGTGATCAATCTTTTAAAAAACGGTTCGGTTTCTTTACGTTTCAATAGAGAATCGCAAATGAGTACACGATTCATTTGGTTTCTTTCAGTGAGCTGGTGTGGCACCCAAATATCGAGTTTTTTTGTATACCCAGTTATTTTCAAATGGGTCAAAACTGTTTTGTGGTCAATCCCCAGGTCTTCAGCTACGTCGTAACTACTAATATGCCGATCTTGGTCCACTTTTTCAGAAATGGCATCGACTTTATCCGTAACAGGGCGACCAGAGCGAGCTGCATCTTTGACATCAAAATTCCCGGACTGAAAATGCTTGAACCAACATTGTGCTACTCTTGATGACACTGCATTAGGTCCATAAATGTCACAAATTTTATTCGCGGCTTGTGTCGCATTTTCAGTTTTTTGTAATAAAATTTCACAATATATCGAATTTCTTCGTTAGATTCACTCATTTTATCGAACAAAAAAACAATTGAAAAATGGCGGGAAATTGCTTTTTACTTTTTATATTCCTTTTTTAAAATGTGATATTTTTAATGGTATCAAAACCAGCCAGATACAAACAGTACAACCGATGAGATTTTTACTACAACTTTATACATACAAAATACGAAAAGACTTTTTCCCCGACCTATTATTTTGCCTTACCTATATACACCCTTCGACCAAAATAAAATGAATGGACGGGCCCAGTAGAAGCGCATTTTTGAAGATTACAAAATGAGCGCCAGCTCTCATTTCGTTTCAGTCGGTCTCTAGCCGTAGGAAGTGAAACACGAGTCTATTGATACGCGATAACGAAACATCTGACAAAATTATGAATTCGTATGCTTTACCGAAGTGTAAATACACAAATAAAACCGATATCTATTTTTTGTAACAAATATACTGTACATTTTTATAAGTAGGTGTTGAAGTATATGTCCGACGATTTTGACTCGTTTTTACTGATCAAGTTCAATGGTTAGGGCCCGTCCATTCATTTTATTTTGGTCGAAGTATACACCACACCTAGTGCTCCTATGTCTAGGCTTAAAAGCTCGATAAACTAGTTAAAGCTGTAAAACGATCGACGATTTTGATAAAACTTTTCGCTGGCGAGAGAACACGATTACACGACGAAAAAAGAGCGTTTTCTTTTCACCCTTTATTGAGCTGGCTAAAGCTATTAAGATCATACCGCCTCATCTTCTGTATTTTAATTTTACTGTCGTATGCCCAGGTCCAGTAGTAGAGACTTTACTAGAGGTTTCTATGAAATTTTGGAATCGACATGAAAATATACGTTTACCCAATTTTATCACTTGCCCACACTCTACCACATTCGCAAACACTTAATCACTTGACTACATAGTATAAAAAGTCGCATTCCTCTGTCTGTCCGTCCCTATATATGCTTAGATCTTTAAAACTACGCAACGGATTTTGATGCGGTTTTCACTATCAGTTAGATAATTTTTCACGGAAGGTTTATATATATAATATATAATTAAATATAATTAGTATATAGTTTATATAATAAAACATATACCCGTGCGAAGCCGAGGCGGGTCGCTAGTAAGTAATAAAAATTTGTCTACACTAATATTATAAAGAGGAAAGATTTGTACCTATTTTTGTATGTTTGTAATGACTAGGGTCCGAAACTACTGAACCGATTTGAAAAATTCTTTCACTGTTGGGAAGCTACACTATCCCCGGGTGACATAGGCTATATTATATTTTGTAGCGAGGCCGAAGGCCGAGCTTACACTCGTGCGAAGCCGGGGCGGACGGCTAGTATATTAATATACTGAGTCCATGGCACAGACTTTTAATTCTTCAAATCAAAATCAAAATTATTTTATTTGTTCTTCTGTATTATAAGTCTGTGGTCCATGGTTACTTCATACTTAATTAAAACAATTTGAATAATCCGCCATTATAATACATTAGCACTCGAAAATACACAAGTTTAGGAAAATAATACAATGAGACTACATGTTTTTTTCACATTAGCGTTAAAACTCCTCGAATCACACTATCACACTAATATTATAAATGCGAATGTAACTCTGTATGTCTGTCTGTTTGCTACATAATCACGGCTAAACGGCTTAACCGATCTCGATAAAATTTTGCGAGGCAATTGTATGTATCATGAGGACAGACATACGCTATGTTTATCTGAAGAAATCGCGGACACAGTCGCTGGTACAGCTAGTGTTTTTATGTGCAGAGGTTGCTAATAGCAGGGTGGGACTTTCTTGCGGCGTCATACGTACCTCTCTAATTGACTCATTATTTGCTGGTTTCCTTGGTCTAACCATATGTGTAACAAGTAGTATTTGTTACACATATATTATGGTCTAACGCTTGGTCCTATTGGTCCTATTCGGTCATAAGGTAACTTAGTTTGTCAAAAGAACTTGTGTTTTTTTTATAATGTACTTTGAATGGATCTACGTTTGCCCACCAACTCGCCTAATGGTAAGCGACGGAGTGTCCGAGGATGGAACACATTGATCTAGAAGAAAACTATTCACTGTAGCCTTGAAGATGCCTAGATAGTAGTTCTCAGGAAACAAGGAAGACGGCAGGAAGTTCAATTCTTGGGCAGTACATATCATAACTGACGACCCAAATCGTTGTGTACGAATCTTTGTAATTTCCACGAGGAAGGGGTGGTAGTGTGCAGTCCTACTTGTCCTGTAGTAAAAGGTGGAAAGTGGAATAAGGTCATGAAGCTCCTGCGCACACTCGCCGAAATGTATCCGATAGAAATGGACAGACAAGCTACTTATTTAACGAAGGTGCTCGAGGCTTTGCATTTTTTTGGCGACTAGCTTGCTGTCACCAATCAGCCTCATAACAAGCCGGTCTACCGAATCTAAAGCTTCCAGCTGGTACTTGGCTGCTCCGTAGAATATGTGGCAGCAGTACTCGACACACGATCGGATTTGTGCTTGATGCAGTGAAGCAATTGCCCCGGTGAGAAGTCCCGCCTGACCTTATTGAGGATGCCAAGTTTTTTACTAGCCAGTTTAGCTTTAGATTTGAGGTAGGCTCCAAAGTTCAGCGTAGGCGTCAGGGTAAGTCCTAGTTAGCTCTAGATGATCTGCCGAGGTATGGATACATCCCGGAAAACAGGATACAATGAAAACTGACTTTGTGTGGTCTCACTGTGGTCTCTAAAAGAAGGAGGGTTATATTTTTTGCTGTTGAGTTTTTAGTTTTTCTTTTAATCAATTACTTATAAAATTAGGTAAAAGTCTAAACAGTAGTTAGATCGATAGTAGACGAAGCCCGAGCGAAGGTTGAAGCCCTACCAGTGTGATATCCACACCGCCGGGCGCGTTTGGAAATTGTTTAAGGCCATCACAAAGGTCGCTGGATATTTTTGTCTATCTGTGGCCTTAGTACGACAACTTGCGAAAAAGTTATCGTTACGTAAACGATAGCCGTGACTTAGGTATTTTGCTTGACTCTGTACGTGAATAATACTAGTTAGACGATATTTAACAAAACTTAAAAAAAAAAAACAATATTCGACACTGGCAAATGCACAAGACGTGTGACGCCAAAATCCTCTGAAAAGGAAAGAATAAATTTGAGCAACTCTAGGTCTTGTCATGCAGAATGTTTAACTTTAACCGGGCTCGAATTAGCGCCGAAACAGCGCAGTTAGAAAAATCACGCAAACGGAAACCTAAACGCGCCGAGATACGGTGTGATATCTAATCATAATCACCAAACAGAATCGCTTCAAACAGGTAGCCGTAAGGGGCTCTGCGCTGTAATTCACTGGCTACGCCTTGTAATAATATGTGACTACACTATTTCCGTTTGTTTATTTGTTTTGACAACTGAATTATCAATATAAAAGCAGAATGAAAATATTTTATTTTGATATTTCACTGAAGTATATCTCGTACCTTTTTAGCAATATATGTTAAACTCAATGATTTCATACTCATAATCTTAAGTTAAACTATTCTGATAGAATAGTCTCGATTATCTACTTAATTCTATTTTAATGTAGAAATATTAGTAACAATGTGCGTTTCTGATTAGCTTTACATGATAATGTAAAGAATAATCATCGATTTCAATTGTTTGAAATTTGAATTTCCCGCTATTGGTGAAACGTTCTACCATAATAAAGGGACCTAAGAAACACACCATAGAAAAAAATATTGAACCGTATATAATATACAGAATACATGACTAATAACTACCTAGGTAGTATTCAAAGCCTATAGGTATTTATCTAGATTATTCTATCCTATAGAATCTGTGAATAGATGATAATCACAGAAAAGCTAACGTTTTTTTTGTGATTATAATAACTTTTATTCCATATAAGATAAAACTGCTGAGAATATTTCCTACTTACTATTGCCATCTAGCGTAAAGTTACAAAACTAAAGTGACCCATTCACACTACATAATTATGGATCTTAAAAATTAAAACCACATCTCATCAGCGCCATCTATCGATGGTTGCCGAACAGCTGTTCCCGGCTGTCAGAAAACGCCTTAGTTCTCCCTTAATAATTCAATTTTCGACTGGCAACGATACTTGATTTAAAAAAAACTATACTGTTTACTGGCAACATTGTCATTACAAATAAAATTACAAATTAAACATGGCGCGTGCACTCAGGATTCCTGAATTTTTACAAATTTTTCTTTATTTCTCTGTATTTTTGTGCTGTTTCTCTAAATTAGTTGAAAGCGCGAGTCGTGAATTAGATGAAGACAACTGGAAAGATATTCTAGAAGGAGAATGGATGGTGGAATTGTGAGTATTTCTAAGAGCCGGCATCGGTAAATTTTCACGAACGTGTCATAGTTCTTTGATAATTTTTCGGTGAATACACCGAAAGCACTGGTTTGGCGTTTTAGAAAACTCTTTAGGTCTCATCACCTGTAATTAGCAAAGCTTTTATGTAGTTGAAGGCAATGTTATTTTAATGCTGAAGTTTGAAAGTTCATTAGACCACGACAAGGTCGCTGAGGTCCCGAGTAGGTCTACTTTGAACGCCGTGACGCATCGCCTATTGTCACAATTTTCTCCGAAAAGCTAGTGAACTGGTTCTATTTCTCAGCCTTTGAACAATACAGTACTTATGCAATTAGGTACCTAATTAATTCTGAGTTTACAGTTAAATAACATTCGTTCTTGTTCTTACAAGATATTTAGCAGTCTTTTTACTAAATGCAACTATATGAAGACCTAGAATGAAAGATAATTTCTACTCAAAGACACTGACGAAGAGACAAAACCATTAAAGTACCTACTAAGTTAGATATTTGTAATTATCTGGGCATATATTTATACAAATCCATTAGAAACATTCTATGAGTAATTAATGCTGTACCTAAGTGCTTCTAGGGGATCAAATCCCCTAAACAAAAATGGACCAAAGAGGTCATATGGTAGCCCAGACATGGGAAGAGATCAAGGGGACGACCACAGAGAAGGTGGGAGGATGTCCTACCAAAAAGGTGGCGCAGAGATAGGGAGAAATGGCGACTTCTAGAGGAGGCCTATGTCCAGGGAAGACTGTGTAATTAGATCAGAGATTAAGGCTATTTTTATTTTATTTATGTATTTTTTAAGTGCTCTATCAATTTCTCTCTAGTATAAAGTTTCACAAGCGGAAGCAAAACAGTAATTTTTTACTCATAATCAGCTGATCTTAGTACACTGCTGAACATAGGCCTCTCACAAGGCACACCATCTGCCTCTTTTCGCTTCCAGCCGCAGCTGCATCCCTCCATTCAGTCTCAGATGACTTTTTCACGATGATAGATCTAAGAGATGTTCGTAAATGAGACAGTTAAAGGGGACAATAGTTACAAGATACAGAGCTAGTAAAACTGTAATAAACTTGTGGACTCTCTTCGAGACTATGAATCACATGTGGTGGGCGTTTAGCCTTCCTTACTTGTCTCCTCTGTACTGAGACATGGTCCTTAACTGTTGGCCTTTTAGAAAAACTCCTAGTCACACAACGGGCAATGGAGAGAGCTATGCTCGGAGTTTCTTTGCACGATAGAATCCGGAACGTCGATATACGCCAAAAAAAAAAGAAGTCACCGACATAGCTATTAAAATTTGCAAGTTGTATTGGCAATAGGCATGTCACATCGCTCGAAGAACCAATAACCGATGGGGAAGAATGGTTCTTGAGATGAGACCACGAAGACGCAGCTTAGGTAGGCCCCCCACTAGATGGACCGACGACATCGTGAGAGACGCGGGCATCCAGTGGATGCAGATGGCAGGATGTCGTTCAGTGTGGAGGTTAAAGGAGGAGGCCTATGTTAAGCAGTGGATATCTAGGTGATCATGATAATGACATATCTCCTCTACATTGCTTGTCTTGACTATCTTACTATCATGTCTTTCATCTTTCAATCTTCCATCTTCCACTAAACTTGTTGACTAATTCTCAAATCAACAACCGATTGGCTCAGAGTCGAGGCAACGAGTACCCGAGGCAGCCCAAGCCACATACATACTAGCCGAGGCCGAGCTGTGCTCGGTTGATCAGGAGCTGATTATTGGTTATTGGGTCGAGGATCGAACAGAATGCCAACACAGGCACCTAAAAGCATGGCTCCCGTACCGACACTGAATGACTCAGAGTTGAGGCAATGAGTGCCTGAGGCAGCCCGAGCGATGACCATACCGGCCAAGGTAGAGCCATGCTTGGTCGGTCTTGCTTGGCTTTGTCTGGTCCGGGGCTGAAACATGTATCCAGCCTATCCATATAATAAGCAAATATTCAGGATAATGTTTTTTGTTAATATGAAATATTATATTTAGGTTTATTTAGTCCACAACAAATATACACACTATATTTTATAACAACCTCTAACTACAATAGCATGTTTACAATAGCCACCAGTGATTGTGTTTGCAATCAATTTAACAAGTTTACAAGTTGTGGGAATGGGTGTTCCCGATGGTTACAATTTGGGTGTCTTCAAATTACGAGTGAATCGGTTTCGTCTGGGCAAGCGTACTCCATAGCCCTGGTGCCGGGGCAATAGAATACGGCACCGGTACCCCCTGCCTGTAGTAAGAGCCTACTAAAAGGGGACCTATGGGTTCGGGATGGTCAAAGTGGATGGAGAGTACGATGTGTGACCAACGTTGCCGCGAGTGGAGGGACTGAGACAACACGCAGTTGTCTCGGGAGGAGCCATAGCGCAGTGCTGAGGGCTCCGGTGCGTTCCTCTGGAGATCCCGGAGCCCTCTTGTGAAGCACAAAGGCTGGGCACCGGGGGGGTTTTAGTGGGTATAATCCCACATAACCTGGCTGCACCCCAATGTAGCCGGGTATCTTTGGAAGATTTCCCCTCGAAAAAAAATAAAAAGAAAAGCGTACTCCATCATATACCGCATCGCGCTTAACATCAGGCGAGCTGGCGGCCTATTTCTGAATAAAAAAATATATATATTAGACACTTTGTAATGTCGCTCATCAAAGAAAAGACCCGAATTCACCAGAGCCCGTCCAATCGGTCGCGATCCACTTATGCGACCTTGCTCGTTATCATGCACCAATTGGCAATGTTTGGCTGTTGCATGTCCGGCTTCAAACTTTGCTAGATATTCGATATCCGGCTTAACAGCTATCTGTTTTATCTCTATTTTTGGCTTCGTACATCCTTTAACTGCTTAATAAACTAATATAAGATTAAATATCTTTTGCTCTTGGCAAGCAAGGTAAACATTGATGCATAACAATGCCTTAGTCATATGCCAAGCAATATGTGTCATACTTATGAGCTTATGACATCAATGTTAGGTCATCTATTATAGATGCTGTTTTTGAAGAAAACTAGGCGTCCCCAAGTTTTTTATGCATGACATTCAATATTGTCGTATTTTATATACGATAGATTATGATGACGAATCTGGAACATCTCTTCAAGCTGTCCATATATCCATCTTTATGGTTCCTTTTTTTTTACTTGATAACGTGTTATAAAGCGATGAACGCGGCTGCACGTACGAAAAAGCATGAGTCTTTGTCACGTTCCGCCTGAGCCGAGCGTGCAAGCGAGAGCGCAGATCAAGCGATAGAGAGGCACGATCGGCCTAAGCGTTCGGTTTGTGACGCATATGTTATCACGTCAAATTATCGTCTGTAAACACTTTACACACAACCAATATATTTTTTACGAGTGGTATTGGAGTGATGTTTCGACCAAGTTGCTTGCCTGATAGTAAAGGTGTATTTACAGTTTTACGCTGGTAGGGCTTGTACGTCAACTGGTCCCACCCCATACTGATCGGGATCTTGCGGGATCAGTTGGCAAATTCATTTATTTATCACAATCGATGGAGGACGTACAGTGCAATACATTGCGCCCATCTCGAGTAAGAATAAGCCCTCAGTGTAATATGGTTTTATCCCCAGCTACGCCCCCTGGTGTCCGGCGTGTAACAACCTCGCGCCCGCATGGAAGGATCTCTCATCCCGCGCTTCTCGGAAGCACCTCGACTTGAGAACGGGGGCTGTAGATGTCACCAAGTCCCCCGGACTCAGTGGCCGGTTCGTCGTCACCGCGCTGCCTACCATATTCCAGTGAGTCCATCATATCACCCATTTTGTATCCCATTTCTGAGCAAACGCGTCCCATCCCTCCTTCAGGGCAGCTCGGTCTTTAACTTAGTTCAGTATTTGTCAGCAAATTCTGGGCTCGTTTAGGGTCATCCATAAATTACATCACACGTTAATGGGGGGAGGGTATCACCGGAATGTGAAATAGTGTGACAAGGGGCAGGGGGGGGGTCAAAAGCTTTGTGACGTCACTCGTTAAAATTCAAAATCCATAACGCGAAATTTAGGTGAATAAAAACTTTTTTTTTTTAAATTGTTAGCACTTTTGCTATGTGATTATCTCTCATGCAACAACAATTAACTTCTAGAGCGGCGTTGTAATGCATGTGAGACTCTAAAATAAAATAAAAAACCGTTTTCTTTGATAATTTTTGTATAAAACAAACAAATTTGAAAAATGTGTAACGTCACATCTGAAGGGGGTTCTGAAAATGTGACAAAGACGGGGGGAGGTGCAAAAAGTCTTAAAATTCATGTGACGTAATTTATGGATGACCCCTTTGGTGCAGGGAAAGCCATGGAACACTTAAAAAGACATGGACAACTAACACCTAGAACCAGAGCAGCTATTCAAATACATCATTCACACATCTGCATTAAAGTGTTCCGCTTTGAGCTCCGGCTCCATCATCACACACTCGTCACCAAGAAGGCATATATATAACTCGTCAAAACAAACCAAATGAGTTTGTACTCAAAGGGATTACAAATAACCATTAAAAAGATCACATTAGTTCAATGGTGCAAAATTATTGTTATTGTAATCCAGATATTCCATATACAGTGTAAACTCTATATAGCGATACTTAAAGGGACTGCGCATCTTAGGGCGTTATTGAGAGCTTTTATTAAATGGAGAGAAGAAAAATCAATAGTATTTTACTATTACAATATGTATTTACTAGTAACGTATAAAATTTACAAACAGCAAATATTGAAATTTATAGATATAGCAACGCATAGTGAGTATGGTCTGTTATCTTCGTCTGAAATGATTTGATGCTCCAGTATTTTGTTGTATTTTAAATACGAAGTCTTAGAAAGTACTGTTATTGGTCAATAAGGACGTATTGTTGTCATTATTTAGTGTGGGTGTGATGCTACATAGAGTGTATCATTGTACGGACAACAAGGTAAACCAACCAAAGACACGTAATTTCGACGTTTTAGGCAGTTTGTTGTTAAATCGAGTATCGCTATATAGAGTTTACACTGTACTTGCAAAGTTTATAAAATTTATAACCTCTCATAAAAATGTTTACGTGTATTCCAGTGTAAAAGGCGGGGAATTCCGTCAATACAAAGGCCCTCGTGACGCGGAGTCCATGCTGAGCTTCGTGGAGCAACAGCGGTGGAAGCAGACTGAACCGGTGCCCTCGTGGAAGGCACCAGATTCATTGCAGATGACCCTTGTCGCTGAGTTCTTCAAACTGAGCCAGGCACTAAGGGTAAACTATTATACTGTACAACTAGTAGGGAAACGCCAGTCTTTGGAAAGCCACAGCGGTTGTACGCGGCGGTACAAATAAAAGATTCATTCTGGTTGGTCGTACTCGTTTAATGGGCACCAATCCGAAGACAAAGATTAACAACTCTGAACTATGCTACTAATTTAACAAAACATTTCCAATCCGAAGACAAAGATTAACAACTCTTAACTATGCTACTAATTTAACAAAACATTTCCTAATCCGAAGACAAAGATTAACAACTCTGAACTATGCTACTAATTTAACAAAACATTTCCCAATCCGAAGACAAAGATTAACAACTCTGAACTATGCTACTAATTTAACAAAACATTTCCCAATCCGAAGACAAAGATTAACAACTCTTAACTATGCTACTAATTTAACAAAACATTTCCCAATCCGAAGACAAAGATTAACAACTCTGAACTATGCTACTAATTTAACAAAACATTTCCCAATCCGAAGACAAAGATTAACAACTCTTAACTATGCTACTAATTTAACAATACATTTCGTTTGTGCGTTTTTTATTTTCCCGTAACCACATTTTTATTCAATCGGCTAGGTCAGTCAATTTGCGAATCTTGCCAACTCACAATACCAGCCGCCACTTGGGTCACTGTTTCCAAAGAGGCAGCTCGGCAACGCTTGGCAAACTTTTGGTTTTTTGGTTAGTTTTGCTAGAGTTGCCTTCACTTCATCCTATGGTTTCTTGCTTATTTTGCAAGTCTGGCACAAACGGCTAGGTTGCTTAGCACTCAACCCTTATACAACTTGCAATATCAATCGTCACTTCAAACCAAACGTGCGCGATGTATAATCCAACATTAAACTTTCAGTCACTCCTGCTAGGGTGGTTAGCGTTAAATAAATAGATTATAGTTGAGTGCGGAGCGCGTAGTACTGTGACCGCCCGCGTGGTCAGCAGACCCGTTACTAATTCTTATACAGCGGTCGAAACAGCATTCTTCAAAGTGAGCCAAGCGCTGCCAGTAAACTTCTTTACTGTGCTAATACAAGTGTAGTTAAACTCCATGCTCTGTGGAGCTACAGCGATGGAAGCACACAGTTACACAAACTGAGTCAGACAAGGCCAAAAAAAAGTTCATAGGTTAGTATAGGTTCACCTTTTTGTAAAATGATCATAACAAAGAATGTTTCCCAATCATTTTTCTCTATGGTTAAATCAAAAAAAGTATATGCTATGTCGGGATGATATATCTCTGAATTTGGCAAGTCCACAGAGCTTTGTTCGTTCGAATTTTTCTATAACCATCAATTTATGAACTATGACTACAATTATATGGCTTTACGAACCATATGCGTGTCTTGACATGCTCTTGGCCATTTATTAATGTGATTCACTTGTTTCTATTATGTCTGGGGCTTTGAAGTAAAACTCTCATTTCCCTTTGAAAACATACTTATAAGGTTGCCTGGAAGAGATCGCTTATAGCGTTAAGGCCGCCAATTGTTTCACTAGTTTTTAAGTTGTTTTTTTATGTTACCTACTATGTACGTTTGTAATTTTTGGTGTGAACAATAAAGAGTTTTCTATCTATCTATCTATCTACTTCCCTGCAGATGCAATTAATGATGATGATGTTATTTCAGAGTGTGCACAATATGCTGATGGAGTCATACGGGCTGCCCACGTGGGGTTCTTATCTCATCTTCGCTGTCGCCACCATCTTCATCGGCGCGCTGCTTGGCTTGGTATGTTACCTTTCTAGGTTTTTAGGTGGTTCTTCGAAAAATTATACATAGAAGTCACATCGCGTAGAAAATTATACTCAATAAACGTCCGCAGTTTCATATATAAACATAGCTGTATACAATTTATATCGAAATAAAACGATTTTACCAAAACCAACCGTATATTTATACATTTACGGCTCAGTTCTCTAATGTCTGTTCGATTTGTATAACATCGTCAAAACTCGTGAACCGTCGTTGAGCAAGCGAGACGGCCATTATGTCTGAATCGCAAGTGGGAACTTTTCTCCCGAGAGAAAACCATGAGACAATTTTCTCTTTCTCTCCCTTTGGTCAGACGGTGGTTCGTCAGCCAAGTTGACGTGTCTGTTACGGCTCTTACGGTGTGTTATGACTTGTGCAACTATCGCGTGACTGTGGATCTAATCTGGCTGCGTATTGAGTCCAGACAGATTGAGTGTTGCTGAGATTAGCGCGTCATTGTGGCATCTTTGTGTTTTTTGATCGAAGTAGGTGGCTATTTAAACTACTTTCTCATTACCGATTTTACTCAAATTTTGAATAAACCTTTAGTTCTGGTGGTAATACAATGTGCAATACTCAATATTGTATCATTTTCATGTTATCCCTCCCCAAGATGGCGGATGGTTTAACATCAGCATCAGCCAGAAGACGTCCACTGCTGAACATAGGCCTCCCTCTTTAACCTCCACCAGTGGCGTAGCTAGGTAACCAAAGGCCCTGGTGCAAAAAAATAGGGCCCTACCTAACTTGGGTTAGGATTTATCAAGTCAAAATATAAATGATTTAAAGGTACAAAGCTACTTTATCATCACCTCTTTATTGTGCTCAAAGCTACTTGCTACATGTACGTGTATGAAGGGCAAAAATTTTGCAAGTTCAGTTTGAGGTTTGCTGATCAGGGCCCAAGGGCTCCCTGAGAAGGGCCCTGGTGCACGGCACCGCCTAGCCCTCCGATAGCTACGCCACTGACCTCCACACTGATCGACATCCTGCCAGCTGCATCCACTGGATGCCCGCGACTCTCACGATGTCGTCGGTCCATTTAGTGGCCTACCTACGCTGCGTTCCGAATCGTGGGTACACAACCCTAACAAAAACAATAAAAATAAAAAAAAGGTTTTTTATTTGATGTTGCATATTTTAAGCATTTTTATGTTGCATATAATCTGCCCCGTTAGCACAGTTGGTAGTGTAACTGCCTTCTGAGCGTAGGGGCGTGGGTTCGATTCCCACCTAGGACAGATATTTGTGTGATGAACATTTGTGTTTGTTCTATGTCTGGGTGTTAACATCTATTTAAGTATGTATTTAAAAATATATGTATGTATATCAGTGTCTGACAGCCATATTACAAGCTTTGCTTAGTTTGGGGTCAGATGACCGTGTGTGCAATAATGTCCCAGATATTTATTTATTTATTATTTATCTTGTGTCTTTATTTATCATGTGCATGTGTTGCAGATGCTGGTGTGTGTGATCGACCTGCTGTACCCGCCGCGGCGGTCGGACAAGGTGTTCATACCGCAGGCGGAGGCGGACCGACTCGCTAAGGGAGACCACAACTCCAAGGAGAAGTCTGATGATGACCAGGTACTAGTCACCTCATACCATACACCAGTTCAACATCATCAATAACAGTGGAATTGAAGGCATACCATTCACCAACATGCCCTGGGCGTGCATGGTGGATCATGGCCCATCCTTTCTCTCTGATAGAAGGGCTGTGACCCAGCCGTAGGAATATGATAGGCTGAAATGATGAAAAAGAAGTAAAGTTATATGATTATTTACGTGATATTTACCGTGGTAAGGTTGTGGAAGGAGGTCCCGATATTTCGGCGCAGTTACATGCACCATGTTCACGGGAAGACTGAATATCGGGAGCTCCTTCCACAACCTTACCACGGTAAATATCCCGTAAATAATCATATAACTTTAGTGAACAACCGTGATAGTTTAAAACAGTGAAAAAGAAGTACTTCATAAAATTCAAAATACCACTAAAACAGTATAAAAACCATTTTTCCCGTTTGTAGGAGCTGCTGAACGAAGATATTGTTGATGATGCTGTGAACGAAACTGACAGCGACGCCGAGAAGAACTCCCCCAGCGATGTAAGTGTACCGGCCAGTAGTAGTGTCAGTCCTGGATTTGTCATTAAGCCATAAAGGCCGTAGCCTAGGGGCGGCAGCGTTCTAGGAGCGGCAGATTTTAGAGGCTCACATCATTTCAAAAGATAAAAGTCAAACATCCCCCCCCCCCTCCTTTTATTTTAGAAAGGTGGGGCGGCGGAAATAAAGTGGCTTACACTTGTAAAAAATATAAATCCGGCACTTAGTAGTGTGCGCCGAGAGAAGTAATAACTGGCCAAATGTGTGTCGAGGCACGCATATGGCCACATATCCAAAGCCATATAATAGGGTAGATGACTGATATTTACATCGTTGAAACCAATAGCTTTGATGAAGAATTTAAGTAAATATAATATGTTTATTGAAAAAATAATTTAAATCGGTTATTAATGTTCTGATATATAAGCGTTTAAAGTTTTTGGTAGAGAAAACTCTGTCCCTTACCCACAAAACAAAAAATGACGTCACGCCTCTGTGCGCCATACTTGTCCGAATAGAATTTATATGGCGTAAGTATAGAGAAGTGACGTCATAATGCTGTTTCGCGCATAATTCTTATAAGTAGCTTCGTCATAGCTTAAGAAAATGAAAAAGCTTGTTTTTAGGGTTTCGTACCCAAAGGGTAAAACGGGATTCTATTACTAAGTCTCCGCTGTCCGTCTGTCCGTCCGTCTGTCACCGTGTAATCAAGAACCGTGATATTTAGACAGTTGAAATTTTCACAGATGATGTTTTTATGTTGCCGCTTTAACAAAAAATACCCCTCTTACAACATACAACAAACGTGATTTTTTGCCGTTTTTGTAGTTAATGGTACGGAACCCTTCCCGCGCGAGTCCGACTCGCACTTGGCCGGTTATTTAATAATATTTTCGGTATACGCAGGTGTTGAATGAAGACATTGTTGACGACGACGCCGTGAACGAAAATGACAGCGACGCCGAGAAGAACTCGCCCAGCGATGTAAGTATTCGTTTACATTTGTATCACATCGTTTGCAGTTGTGTGCCGCTCAATATTGAAGTGTGCGTTTGTAGAACTAGTAAGAATATGTCAGTGTGTGCAATACGTGTTTACCTCGCCCCCTTCAGTTATTGGCAGACTTATTTAGATACTAGCTCGAGTTTTAGGCAAATTCATCACACTTCACACTTAATATCATATGTGTGAACGTTTGGATGGATGGATGTTTGTTAATCACGCAGAAACTGCTGGATGGATTTGGATGAAATTTGGAATATACATTGCTTATGTCCCGGATTAACACATAGGCTACTTTTCATTATCATCATCATCGCTGATTTTTATCACCACGCGGGTGAAACCGCGGGGCGCAGCTAGTATCATATATGTGAAAGTTTGGATGGATGGATGTTTGTTACTCAATCACGCAGAAACGACTGGATGGATTTGGATGAAATTTGGAATATACATTGCTTATGTCCGGGATTAACACATAGGCTACTTTTCATCATCATCATCATCACGGATTTTCATCACTACGCGGGTGAAACCGCGGGGCGCAGCTAGTACTATCTAATTATTATCAAAGCATTAGAACTTTTTATTGCCGCCGCCTGTTCATAAGTGCTGTTGACATTGATTTGGAATGCGCCTCAGGTCGTGTGTAGTGTCGGGTTTTGAAAAAAAGTTGTTTATTTTTAACCGACTTCCAAAAAAGAGGAGGTTATCAATTCGACTGTTTTTTTTAATGTTACCTCAGAACTTTCGACTGGGTGAACCGACTTGAGTCTTTTTTATTTGAAAGCTGGTGCGGTCCCATTTCAATTTGGTCCAGTTCTACTGGTTTTTTTACAATAAGTAGTAGTATTTATCGAAATCGCCAACGCCCTCTAGTGGTGGTGGTGAAAATTATTGCCAAAGATTATTGAACCAGTTTACAAAGACAAAATTTTGCACCTTTTAATAACAACGCCATCTAGCATTTCAATTTGGTCCAGTTCTGACAACTTTATGAAGTCTGGTTTTTATATTGATAATCATTACGTATATTCAAGCCGTTTCAATCTGAAATTTCTTTATAGCAAATAAATTTATTGTTTTCAGTCGTCTGACTCGCCGGGCGCGGGGGACTCCAAGCCACGGGAGCCGCAGCCCGAGGTCCGCAAGCGGAGGCCTAGGAAGGCTGACTAAACTACCTGCTATCCACTTGCAGTTCGCTCTGAACTCACGACCTATATCTTCAACCTACAACCAGTTCAGACCATATTCGAACTTTAAATTGTATTTGCATGAACTACTTGCTTACAAAGCTTTATGAACGGATCAACGGTGCGCAAGTTATTGTCTTACAAACATACAAATGATAATATTGATGGTATCGATAATATTGAAGGTATAGATAATATTGAAGATATCGATAATATTGAAGGTATAGATAATATTGTTGGTATCGATAATATTGAAGGTATAGATAATATTGTTGGTATCGATAATATTGAAGGTATAGATAATATTGATGATATCGATAATATTGATGGTATCGATAATATTGAAGGTATAGATAATATTGAAGATATCGATAATATTGAAGGTATAGATAATATTGTTGGTATCGATAATATTGAAGGTATAGATAATATTGTTGGTATCGATAATATTGAAGGTATAGATAATATTGATGATATCGATAATATTGAAGGTATTGATAATATTGATGGTATCGATAATATTGAAGGTATATATAATATTGATGGTATCGATATTAGTGATGTTATCGATGTTATTGGTGGTATCGATATTATTGGTGGTATCAATAATATTGAAGGTATCGATAATATTGAAGATATCGATAATATTGAAGGTATAGATAATATTGAATGCTCTCACAATTATCAATATAACCTATAGTATTGACGCTCTAAAGTGTATATATGATCGATAGTATTGTATAAAACTATCAGTTACCGATGTAGGTGACAGCTCTATATGGGGGGTAAGGGAGTTGGTTTAGGTCATATTCTACAGCCTGGGATATAGTCTAGAAGTAGAACGTTCTAAAATAGCATATTTCAGCTCTAAAGCTTATTCAGAACGCTTATAAAGTATAAAGCCTGTTACACACGGGTTACAGCAGCTTTGGCCAAAAAGTGGTCCAAACAAGTTTTCATACTTAACAAGCTAAAATTGAATTGTTAATTAAGCATCAAAGATCTGATAATCTTCTAACATCTGAAAAGATTTTCTTGAATAGACAAAGTCACCGTTCAAACGAAAAAAAAAAAACTCCCCTCTTTTTGCGTCGGCAGTTAAAAATAGATTACAAAAAAAAATTGATATTATTCGCATAAGAATTTAGCCTTATCGCTATTAGGGACCTCTTCCAGGCAACCTTACTAATCGTGTAATCTACGACGCTGTGTAACATGTTTTAACCATAGAACAACGAATAGTTAAATAAATTTAACAACAAAGCATTTAACTAATAATAAATAACGAAGTTAATAGACCCGAGTCCTAATGTTTCAGTTACAAACTAGCGACACGCCCCGGCTTCGCACGGGTGTAAGTTTTAGTATACATATCGACGCAAGAAATCAAAAAGGTCGTAACTGACACATTTTGCCAAAATGCTTTTTTTACACTTTTGAAATCAGCAAATTTTTCTGCGTCGAAAGGTGTCTCCCATAGCTCTACGATGAATATTAACGATTTTAGGATTTTCACAAGTAACGTTGAGTGACATATTTTGTGACTACAAAGCGCTGTAACTAACAAAAAAACGGTGTTTTTTGAAGAAATGAAATCAGTTACAACGTTTTTACATTCTTGAGAAAAGATAGTTTTAGAACTCGTCATACATTTTGACACGTAGTTACAACATTCTTACTGCCTCTAAAAATACATCAAATGATGTAACTGACACAAAGTGTCTTATAAAACAACTTTGGATAGAATTGATGCACATTCATAGATTCTTTCATTTACTTTCGATTTACTGTCCAAATATCACTTTCCTAGGACCTAAAAATCCCGAGATAATGTTTTTTGTTTTTGAAAATCAGAAAAGTTTTTTGGCTCTGGTGAACAATTTCATTTTTGCTAGTTACTACCTTTCCGTTTTCTTGCGTCGATATATACCTTCCGTGAAAAATTATTTAACTGATGGGGAAACCGCATTAAAATCCGTTGCGTGGTTTAGTAGTTAGCGGATATACAGACAGACAGGAAAAGCGACTTTATTTTATACTATGTAGATTTAGAAATGCATCTTATTACTTACATTTGTTCGACTAATTTTCGGTTTATAATAGCTTTACTATAAAAAAACCCGATCACATTCGGGTTTTGGTTATAAAAAGATTAATTTCAATTATCTTAGGTGTTATGAATGCATTTTTTATTTTATTTTACTGGTATTTTGTGCATTCCCGCTGAGCTCAATATTTTTTAACAACAAAACACTTACGTACTTACGAGATTATTTATTTTATAATTAATTTATATTTTAATTATTTTATGCAATACTCAATAATCTGTTCGCTTAATACCCTATCATGTTTTTAACACCTATGTATTTTATTTTAATTTAAATTAACAAGTTAAGTATCTTTTGTAGATTACAAATGAAATTTAATTATTAAAAAAAAAAAATGTGAACTAAAATGTTATTCTTAAAGAAAAAATGCAATGTGCGATAATGAATACATTTGTGAAAATGGATACATATTTTATTTTAACTAACAATAACAAATAAAAATAAAATAAACTAACAATATTAATAATATTAAATATTATTAATTAATATTATTAATAATAATAAAAACCCAACTGCTATATGTAGCTTTTGACACTTCAACATCGGTCAAGCCATTTATTTTAGAGGAAGTAATATAGAAACATACATAATATACATCATACGAAAAATATGTAATATTCCCACCTGCCCCATCAATGGGGCAGGTGGGATTTTAAATTCCCATCTGCCCCATTGGCGTAAATAATGGGGCAGATGCAGTAAGTGCTAAAGGGTTAACTAAATATAAATAAATATATATCTGGGTCATTTTTATTTGCACACGGTCATCTGACCCCAAACTAAGCAGAGCTTGTAATATGGCTGTCAGAGACTGATATACACACATATATAGATATTAATACTCAGACATAGAACAAACACAAATGTTCATCATATGAATATTTTTCCTAGGTGGGAATCAAACCCACGCCCCCAAGCACAGAAGGTAGGTTCACTACCAACTGAGCCACCGGGGCAGTCAACTAAGTATAACACTTCCATTTATTTTTTCGGAGCTCTCATTATTCTCATCAGGGCCGTCTTTAACCTATTGGAGGCCCTGGGCACAGGATAATGGGGCCCCTATGACCTGACAGAGCACTATTTTCAGGCGAGAGTAGAGTAGCTTCACGCATGCAAAAGCTAATAAGCCAGTAGGTATTGTAGTCAGTCATTATCCTTAGATTTTTTTCGTAATATGTTTTTCGGTACAAAATAGCAGTTTTTTATGATAATGGGTGATGAGACGAGCGAAGTCGCTCACCTGATGGATCTTCACGCTTGCCCATAACAGCTCAACGCAACTCTGAATTTCCATCCAGGGTTTTGAACTTCAACAGTTCAAAAAAAAAAAGTTTGACTGCCTCGGTGGCTCAGTTGGTAGTGATCCTACTTTCTGTGCTTGGGGGCGTGGGTTCGATTCCCATCTAGGACAAACATTTGTGTGATGAACATTTGTGTTTGTTCTATGTCTGGGTGTTAACATCTATTTAAGTATGTATTTAAAAATATATATGTATGTATATCAGTCTCTGGCAGCCATATTACAAGCTTTGCTTAGTTTGGGGTCAGATGACCATGTGTGCAATAATGTCCCAGATATTTATTATTTTATTATTATAAAACCCTGGATGGCAATGCACTGCGCTCGTCACTCCGAGATATAAGATGTCAAATCTCTGTGTGCCCTGTAATTTCGCTGGAAACATCCCTTCAATCCGGAACACAGTGACGGTATCGTTTGGTGATCTGGGGAACTAGGGGGCCCCTATCTATCGCGGGAACGTGGGAAGAGGGGCATGCTCGTCATAACTGTCTCATCTACGAAACAGGAATGCATTCCTTAGAGAGGCCCTAAACAGCCAGAGGGATAATATGTCAAATTTAGCACAAATTCGTGATTAATTTTCGCACATGCCAGATTGTATTGTTAACAAGAAAATTGCCTTGTATAAAGACTTAAGATTGTTTTAAGTGTTGCGTTTATATTAGCTATTGACCTAGTGACATGCAGAATAAATTTTATTTGTAATAACTTTTTGGTTTTATTTTATTCATCATCAGCCAGAAGACGTCCACTGCTGAATATAGGCCTCCCCCTTTAACCTCCACACTGAACGACATCCTGCCATCTGCATCCACTGAATGTCCGTGGCTCTCAATGTCGTCGGTCCATCTAGTGGGAGGCCTACCTACTCTGCGTCTTCCGGTTCGTGGTCTCCACTCAAGAACCATTCTAATCATGTATCCTGGTATCGACCAATTCATTTAAGCCTGTTTTAAAATGATCTATTCCACTTTGATCACTCGGGTGATCATAGGTGACTCTTCACGTGTCTTTTGAACCTGTGAATATAATCACCTGGGTCGCGGGCATCCAGTGGATGCAGATGGCAGGATGTCGTTCAGTATGGAGGTTAAAGGGGGGACGCCTATGTTCAGCAGTGAACGTCACGACAGGATACAGGTATTTCACTCTAGATTCACAGTGTGATCACGGGTCGCTAGATGTAAAACCTCTTGATGATTTATGTATTCCTGGTACTTGGCCTTGGTGAAAAAAATATACTTAATTGCACACTCTAAAAGAGAAGGGGGGCTTGATCCAGTAGGGCTCCATATGCAGCCCTACTGGATCAAGCTGTGGATGATATGGATCGTGCGCGTCTCCTGGCCGTGTCAGTAGCGGAGTCGGGTCACTGGCTGCTTGCACTCCCCTCTGACAATTTGGGTACTGTTGGCTGATGTGAAGTAGGGCGACCCAAAACAAGATGGCGCGACGACATTCTTCTATTGTATTCTCTTTGACGACATAGTCGGAGCCGCCGGAATCACCTGGACGCGTCTGGCGCAAGAGCGATAAGCATGGAGCTGCATGGAGGAGGCCTGTACCCAAATTTGGGTGCCCAAAGGAAACTATAACACAGTGAAATTATTTAGGAATAAAGGCTCTATTATTATTAGTAAAAAAACGTTGGTTATTTATTTAATCATTTATTTCTTGAATTATGGATATGAAATTCATACATTAGGCAACTAATTCATTATAAATCTATAATGCTATAAACAATATTCACAATTTTACAAGCACAAGTGTTGTTAGAAGCACATCACATTGTCATTTGCGTTTAATTTTACAATGTAAAAATAAAATATTGCAAAATATAATTTCAATTTTTATTTATCATATAAAATCACACTAAAAGTTTTACGGAAGTTAATAAGATCAATTAAAGTTTCAATCAAAAGAAAACGAAATTCAAATTGAATTCACTCGTGATTTGAAGACTCCCAGATTGTAACTATCGGGGAACACCCATTCAGGTAGCGCATTCCATAGACTAGCAGTTAGCACAATAAGTGGAATCAATGCGCTTCGTACTTGTTTTCGGAAAATCAACCATAAAGCAGTGTCGATTTATCGTGCCCGCCCTGGCAGTCCGATAGAAAAATGGGCAGGCAACTTTCACTAGTACAATTAAATCATTAAAAATAACCATCTTATGCATAAAAACTCGATAAGCTAATCTATACTAGGTTACTCAGAAAGGCTATAAGCCGAAAACCGTTCGTTATATTCGTAGCTATGAACAACTTTACTATGTAATCAATCCTGAAATCACCACAAAATATATACACAGTTCCATTTCGACGAGTCAATGACCGTTTTTCTATAGGACAGCTGATATATTTAAAGTTATTTATTGAGTGTTTATGCATAGATGGTTAGATACTAAAAACGTAAGATTTCATTAAAAAGAAACAATTTGTGATTTAAAAAAAGTACCCTCATTTCGTAGGCAGTAGGGTATAAATGGTTTTTATATTTACTTAAATGCTAACAATTGTTTTATAATGCAATTGTTTATATTAATTTACAAATCAAATATATTACTAAATTATTGCAATTATATTACTTTACAATTTATAAAATAATACTAAAACATAATCTTGTTAAATATCAATTAGTTTTAAAAAGTAATTTCATTTTTAAGTGGCCATTTTTATGGTCATCATACAAATTATGGTTATTTTTTTCTTTTGTCCTTTGTGTTGTCTATTACTTGTCCAATTTTGATGAAACTCGTTATTTAAATTGGCGATATGAATTTCTCATTTATGATTTACTTTTTTTAAACCCGTACAAAAAAAATTTTTTGCCGGTTTGGCTCAGAAAAGTTTTAAGAGCTGACAATAGTTATCGCTATCCCGTTCGCGTCAATACACTCGCACCATGCGCGAGAGTGGGATGACACCATACCAAATGTCAACATCTATACATATAATAAAACAGTAGAGATAAAAAAAATGTAATAGCGAGATATTAAAAAACACACAGGGCGTCTTAAAATAAGCAACCTCACACGTTTTTAGAATTTTTGTCTATTTGTTTGCACGCACATCTCCGTAACCACTGAACGGATTTAAATGCGGTTTGCACAAATATGCTTAACTATGACCAGATTGAAGTACAGGCTATGTTATTTTGCGAAAGGGGGGGGAAATGTGCTCATTACTATTTTGTATAATTGTTATTGCAATTAGCTAACAACTCTATGACATGTAACCAGTGTTACGTATAAAAAGTATAAGTATGAAAAGGGTTGAAAGATTATATGAAAATCTACGCGTACGAAGTCGCGGGCCATATATTTAGTGTCGCGTCATTTGCGACACTGACTTTACACTGTCTAGAGTAAACAAAATGTCGAAACTTAGCCATAACAGATTTAATTCTAAAGACTTTTGCGACAGTTTCACTTGACACTCAAAAATGTCCGACAGCACGTGTTTCAATATAGCAACTTCAATGTTAGTTAATCTGCATGACAATAGTGTCGAGTGTCTGGATTTATTTCTCGCGACAGTTTCACTTGACACTAACAAAAATGTCCGACATTCACATATTGCAGCATATACTTCAATACGGCCTTCATTGTTACTTAGTCTGCATGACACTAGAGTCGAGTGTCGGCATTTAGTGTCGTGACACTGATTTAACAATAACAGTAAAAAAATACTAAGTAGTCCCGAGACAGTTTCACTTGACACTGTCAAATATGTCCGACACTCACATATCTCTAAGCACATGCTTCAATATGGCGCCTTCATTGTTCCTTGTCTGCGTGACACCGGTGTCGAGTGTCGCGCGGATCTCCACCGAGTCTCGCGACACTTGGGACGCTGTCTCGACACTGTCTAGGTTGGTAAAGAGGAGGTTGTTGGATCCGGTTGAGAGGTTCCGCTGGTGTGTGGGATCAGGTGGGTTTGGTGGACCTGAAAACGCAAAAACTATTATCAACACTCAACTTTGTATGTGTGTGTGTGAATCTATGAATCTGAAACATTCATTTTATTCATATTTTTTTATTTACCTACGAGTGATCAAAGAGCTGGCGCTTACCTTGGCCAAAGAATAAGTTTGGCCATTCAACGTGGTAATGTCGCTAGCTTTTTAGGTACCCTACCCGAAGACAGTGACCTTAATGCAGTTTTTATCTATAATTTATAGTTTAATTTAGTTAGGTATTTATTTAACCACTTTAGTATAAACAATGTTTTAAACTATCACGGTTTTTCACTAAAGTTATATGATTATTTACGGGATATTTACCGTGGTAAGGTTGTTATGTTGCTGTCCATACATTGTGGACTTTCCTTGGATACGTACCAAACGTTTCGATTCTACGTTTCTAATCCGTACGGACAAGGATTGGAACAACCTGCCGGCTTCCTTGTTTCCTGAGAGATATAATCTGGGCCTTTTCAAGGCAAGAGTGAATAGGTATCTTCTAAGTCTGCGTGCTTCATCTTCGGCCACATCGTCGCTTACCAACAGGCGAGTTGGTGGTCAAACGCGGACTTATCCGCGATTAAAAAAAAGCTGAAATTTCGGCGCAGTTACATGCACAATGTTCACGGGAAGACAAACCCAATCATGGAACATCTTCCCGTGAACATGGTGCATGTAACTGCGCCGAAATATCGGGAGCTCCTTCCACAACCTTACCACGGTAAATATCACGTAAATAATCATATAACTTTAGTATATGTTAATTTTCTGTTTTTTAAGTTGTGCATAATAAAAATTCATTTATCGGTGCCCGGCTACATTTTGCTACGGAACCTTAAAACCTGAATGAATCATCCCCATCCTATGGTTGCCTGGAAGAGATCGCTCTTAGCGATAAAGCCGTCGATTGTTGCATTAGTTTTAAAGCTGTTTTGGAGTGTTCTGTTTAGAGTGTGCATCAGATCTGCATGATCTAATTTCCTCCTGCACATTTTGGTGTCTTCAAATGTGAATGAATCGGTTTCTTCTAGACAAGCGTGCTCCATCGTACACCGCATCGCGCTTTCCATCAGGCAGAATATTTTTCTCCATCGATTAGGCTATAACGTTTGACCGCGGTCTCGCCTGAAGAAAAGCGATGATGCGGTCGAAATGGAGTTAATACTAACTATACTATCTAAAAAAAGTGTGATGCGTACCTGCAGTGGAGGACTTCCTAGACACGGGCGTGGTACTCCGACTATCCGTGATCCCCATCATATTCGGCAGAGCCGGCCGCGGCGCCGACTCGCTCTGCAAGAAGCGCACGAACTCTGCGGCGAGCGAGCCCGCGTTACCAGCGGGGGTGACCAGGGGCACCCCACCCGGCCCCGACCGCCCCAGGCCGGCCCGCTCACACTCGCCCTGGTTGAAGTCCAGAACGGTCGACAGTATGCGGAGGACCTGCGACCTGCAAACGAAGGAAACTAATGAGATATTGACTGATTGACTTACCTGTCGACGAGCATTAGCATTTTGGGTTTTTTATTTTATGCCATAGGTGGCAAACAAGCAGACGGGCCGCCTAATGGTAAGCAGTCACCCTCGCCTATGGATACTTGTAACACCAGAGGCATCACAAATACGTTACCGACCCTTTAAGAGTCTATTAACTCGCCTTTCGAAGAACCCCATGACTTTTCGGAAACACCGCGGAAGGTAGCTTGCGGTAGGTGTTGACATTTGTAGTGAGGTCCAGTTTGGAAGTAATTTGAAGAGCAAAGCTGGAGTAACGTCCAAAAAACTCGGTGTACTGAATAGAGCCAAGCGGTACTACACGGCGGACCAGCGCCTTTTATTATATAAAGCGCAGATACGGCTGCACATAGAGTACTGCTCCTATCTCTGGAGTGGTGCACCGAAGTACCAGCTCGATCCTCTTGAATCCTTACAGAGAAGAGCCGTTAGACTTGTCGATGACCCGAAGCTATCTGGCAAGTTAGAGGCGCTGAGCTTGCGCCGGGGCGTTTTGGTTCACTTAGTTCTACAGATATTATAGCGGGGAATGCTATGATGTACTTTTTGACCTCATCCTTCCATCCCGGTTTTACCACCGAACCGGCCACCATCGCCAGAAATGCCATCCATACATTAAAGATACGTGGCAGTCACACACTGTTCGATTTAATCAATTGCTTCTTCCTGTAAGTTGTGGAATGGCTTACCACCGATTTCCCTCCGAGGTATAATTTGACTGCTTCAAACGAAGGGTGAAGGGTTTTCTGAACGTGAAATTGTAGCTGATAGCCGATATTAGTATAAATGTTTTCAATCATATAGGATGGCACCGGAGTTCGGGGGTATTTATAAAACATAGTAGTGTAAATGGATATTTGAATTTCTAAAACGATATACATATTTTTTTTTTTTTTTCATTAACACTTTTGTAATACGGTTTACTTTTTGAAAACTCAGCAAAACCCCATCCAAAGGTTGCCTGGAAACAATCGCTCTAGGCGATAAGGCCGCCCATTATACTGCCGTATATTTATATTTGATGTTAGTTTAAGTTTCATTTGTATTTTTCGGTGTGTAATAAAGAGATTGTATTGTAAAATAATTATCAGAGAGTGTATTGTAAAATAATTATCAATAAATAAAAAACCGACTTCATAAAAATGTCAGAACTGAACCAAATTAAAAAAGGACCACACAGGAAACACCAGCTTTCAAATAAAAAAAGAATCATCAAAATCGGTTCACCCAGTCAAAAGTTCTGCGGTAACAAATATAAAAAATGTACAGTCGAATTAATAACCTTCTCTTTATTGGAAGTCGGTTAAAAATAACATTTTTTTACTGCCTATTTTAATACATAATTATTACCAAGTTTCACCAAAATCAATCAATTAGTTTCTGATAAAATTAACTCATACGTTGTTTATAAAGAGTACTGAAATAACCTACCGTTAACAACTTAGCAGCAGTCCGAAACAGTTCCAGGTATTTATGTTATGTATGTGATTGTTTCAATCAACTTACTTATTGGTAGCATTGTTGGCCGTCGTGACGTAGTTGATAAGCAGATTCTTCACGAGGTGTTTGTCGACCTTGTCTTGTTGGTTGGTCGTGGCAGCGTAGTAACGCTCCTCCGCGGCTGCCACAGAAGTCTGCAGCGTTCTTACTATATAAAAAAATATATTAAGAAAAGAAAAAAACCCGACTGCAAAATATCGCCGATATTCCGGACATAAAAACGAATCTAACGACACCTTTCAATACAAAATCTGTCCAACTGTTTAGGCTGTACGAGGCCCTATGGAAACAGATAAAGATACGCCCGACACACAATCGAGCAGTCTGGATGGAAAGGGGAATAATTAAGAGCACATCAGGATGACAGCTCAATTACACTATGTTAGAAGATCAAAATCAAATAGACACAATGTTAGAAGGCTAAGCACCTTAGATTTTGAATGGGTACTGCTTGGATGAGCCATGTAAAGGCCATTAAAAAGACGTCTAAATATAATAAGGAAATATTAGACGACAGTAAATAATTTTGAAACAGAGCTTGAGTGCTTTTCATGAATGAAGTCCCCTAAGCGCAGCGCTGGCATCGTGTATCAATCACTATCTGTATAATATCTCGATCAACACTTTTAACAACTTTAGGCATTGTACAGGACTCTTTAACGATGGAAAATTAATAAATATATCACTAACGTCCAAACACACTAATAACAGCTGACAACATAAAATAATAAATAAATAATACATGGAAATATAGTTCCGCTGTTTGCCGTGGGGGACTTCAAACATGAAAAGCATTCTATTAATAAGAACGCTAAAAATAACATAAATTAAATAACACAGAAAACTTAAATTACAACCATTGATGTAGTGGACTAGATAAAGGGTTACATCGAAAAAACGGCCAGATAAATAAGACCACGACTAAAAGTGTGCACATATTTTTAACTCTTGACCCAACTATAGCCAGAGTGCAGACGCGTTAAAATGCCAAAGTGAGCGTTCGATGTTATGGATCTTTAAAGAACGCTTTTTTTATATCTTTTCTACTGTTGATAGCTACAAATATGTGTATTAGCTTAGCTATGTAATCTAAATTCAATGTGTTTTTTTTTTTAATGGAGGATCATGAGATACTCCATCAAATCCAATATTCCATCAATGGTTACAGCTCGTGGAATAAACTATTACTGATCATAGCACTACGTCTTACCATGCAGTTCTATCGTTCTATCAGCTTGCAGGACGACGCACGATGCAATCGCACACACGATCTCGAAGTATTATTCAGCCACTGGGCGGGGGACAGTTACCACTCTCACACTTTTAAGCCTACATACTCAATGAAGACAAAGATATACATTTTTTAAGAATCAGCGAAGATAAATAAGTCATCCAAATATTCCAATACATGTCGAAACGATTTAGCTGTTGTTGCAAGGGCAATAACAGTTAAAACAATATATAAAGACTTTTCACACGTGGATTTATTGTAGTATTGATATCTGCGCGGTAGTTAATGTTGGTTGTTAATGTAGCCAGTGGTATTTGATAATACGCATACGTTGCATCCACAATCGTAAATTACTTGCCTAACCGAAAGCCATAGTTCTGGAGTACTAAAAGCTCAAAGTGCGAGTAATTCGTGTCCCCCTTTTGTATCCACCAGTACCTGAAGTAATACTCAGAGACAATGCGGCGTAAGAAGATCTTCTATTTTCTACTTTTCGACTAAAATGCGGAAAAATACAAAAGCTTTCTTGTTCTGGGAACCTTGTATTTGTGTAATTTGAGTTCTTTTGATCGATTTGACGAATCCTTTTTTTCATCCCGTACAAAATTAAGTCTTTCAAAATCATTATCCTTTAAAGTTTAAAGAATTCGTTTCTTATTTCATTTAAAATATAGTGTTCCCAAAGTAAGGACAAACAAACAAAGTGCAATGCAACACGTCAACTTGCACGTGCGCACAATATAAAAATATAAAAACATAATCACAAGCAAAATAAAACAGTGAAAAACACAGGACGTCACGATGTGAAGCCAGAGTCCTCGATCAAACCCCATATGGTAATCTGAGTAATACGCGGATGTGCCGAGCTGTCAACTTGACAGACTAACAGCTGTCAAATTACAGTTGACAGCTCGCTGCCGCGGTGTGAAGCCTCACAGTTACCAAATGAGATTAGACCGAAGTAGGCGGAAGCTTGATTCTTGTACATTTTCATTCAATTTTATGACAGATGTAGACAGAATACTTTATAGAAGTCTCATTTTATTTTAACTATATTTTAAAATTAAAATAAAAGATTTGATCACGTGTTTGTTCATAGCGCTATACATATATTATATGTCTGAATAACTATACAAAAATAACAACTGATGTATTAACCTGCCCCAACGTAACAAATAAAATTGTCAATATTGTTCAGAGCAAAAAGTCAAATTTGTGACTTCTCAAAAGTATTGAATTATATTTTATTCTTTAAATTATATAGCTTTACGTAAATTGTCAAAACATACAAAACTAATAACTAGAAAACATTCCAAATGATCAATAACATTTCATACAATAAAACACAAGACACACATTTAAAGCTCAAAAAAACTGCAAAAAAACATAACTTTCTCATACAAAAGCGTTTTACATAAAACTTACGTGTGTCTTTCGGTAACTACATGTGGCTATAACAAATCTGACTGTATACCAACTGATAACCTGGGGATCAACAGCCCAGAATTACCAGCTGATATTTAGCCAGACTTCCGGATAGATGATGAAATGGATGAAGGAATTCGGGATCTAAATACTCGAGAAGTATACATTTTGAACAACAATCAATATCTAAATTATTGTAAGCCACCTAATAATACATGACATAAGAATTTGAATTTATCGTATAAATATTTTTGTACTTAAGACATTTATATAAGTTACTGTACACTGCTTTTCTTAGGCACATGGGGAAGAAATGTGAAGCGTTCAGCTAAAACCAGCAAGTTTTTTTCGAACGTTAGCACTGACACGAAATGCGCAAAAGTTAAACATTACTTAGTTTGAGTCATACAAAAATCGGTACTGTGACGTCTGTATACCAAAAAACTTGAATCATATTTGTAAACATCATTAGTTTCTACATCGTGAATAACGCAATAATTGCAGCATTCCAAACCAAATACAACAAAATGCATAACATTATAAAATTATTTAAAATCAATATCTATGTAGTAGTGCAATTCAATTAATCGCGCTCACTCATACCACTTATTGGTTATTAGTTATTTATTTGTTGATTGAACCATGTCTATACTGTCTAAAATAGTGACACGAAGCCAAATATGGCTCACATTAGACCTTGCAGTCTACATTCAAATAAGCATACTCTACTTTTGTGTTAGTTATATTATATCGTTACCAACTAATTATGTAAGTGGAACAACACGTACCTACACTAAGATGAATTAGATACTCACGAAAACGTTGCACGCTAAACAATTAGGACCAAGAGTGGGGCGAATCTTCTTATATTAAAATATCTATAAAGATCTTTCCAGCTAAAACCGCGCGTCACCCCATCAAACGCACTGCGCTCCACTGAATTATACTCGTATATAGCCAAGAGGAGCGCAGTTTAAGCTTGAAAGATAGACAAATCAATAATAAAACTGTGTTTATAATACAAAAATTAAAACTAGGCGATCATCTACAATCTAAAGACAACTCAAAATGTAACTGACCTTGTTCCTTCAAATCATTTATATGTGCAGTCTTGCTCTCCAATTGGTCTCCTAACCGCGTGGCTGCTTTCAAACCAGCCAATGACTCGTCGAGTTTGGTGTTCAGTCGCGCGATCTCTTCTTGACAACTCCTGTTTTGACGTTTGAGGTCCTCCATTTTGTTTTTTATCTTTTCTGTGGCCGATTGCACTTCGCGGTCTTTGTCTGTAACGTATATAGGTAATTATTAATATAAAAAACTGACTTCAAAAATATTAATCGCTCAAACATAATTATTGGTACTGTTGGAACTGGTAAACTTTGGTAAGTAAATTTTGTATTAAAAAACACTTTCAGCCTCTTCTACATAACAAACAATAGAAACACGTACATTGGTTAATAAATGGCGGAGTTATTGGTGTACATACATGAAATTCCTTCCTGCCCATTTTGCATCGGACTACCAGAAAAAATTACACCGTTCCATGGTTGATAATCCGACAACCCGTACGATACGCTTTGATTCCACTTTTATTGGGTAAACTGCTAGTCTGTGAAATGCGCTGCCTGAATGTGTGTTCCCCGATAGTTACAATATGGGCGTCTTTAAGTCGTGAGTGAATCGGTTTCTTATGCAAGCGTGCTCTGTCGTAGACCGCATTATTGCTTAGCATCAGGCGAGTTATCGGTCAAGTAAGCCTAGTATTAAAAAGGGCAACTGAATTGAAAAATTTCCTCCTGAGATCAGTAAAATTAAACAGATTTTTGCAATGAGTTCACTCTTACCCTATCGTTGAGATCTCCACGGCCACGGTTTGAAAGCTCAAATTGACGCTTTTATAAAAATTGGGTTACACAATATACGGAACTTTGTAAAATCGCGTTCTGCTCTCATGATAGTATACTAGTGCCATTCCCGAGTTTGTAAGCCAAGTTTCACTGTTTCAAACTTTTATGGCCATTGTCATGGAAATTGGCAGCATCATCATCAGCTTATTCAACACATTGCAGGGTATTAGCCTCTTTCCTCTTTCGCCAAAATCTCCTCAAGGGTTTACTGCGGAATAATTTGATGTTATCACGCCATCGCTGCTCTGGTCTTCCAGGAATAAGTGAAATATCAACATACCCAGTGTGAACTGCTCCAATACTATCTGCAGGTTGGTGAGCGCAGCCTCGCTCCGGCTCTTGGCGTCCTCCGCCTCGGCCAGCCGAGCCTGCACCTCGTCCCTCTGCTTTTCTACCAGCTTCATCTGGTTGCGAAGGGTTTCCACCTCTTGGTTCGCTCGGATGCTGGAAGAGGCTTACAATTAGTCTAATTGACAAATTGAAGAAATTGAATTGAAGTGGCTATGAGCGGGCCACAACGCTCGAAGAACCGATGTGAAAGATGGGTTCTTGAGTGGAGACCACGAACCGGACGCAGCGTATAGGTGGACCGAAAACATCGTGAGAGTAGCAAGCATCCAGTGGATATAGATAGCAGGCTGTCGTTCAGTGTGGAAATGTAAGGTAGAGGCATATGTTTAGCAGCGGACGTCTTCTGATGATGGATGATGAATTGTCAATTTAAAGCGTCATGAACGTGGCGCCGCCGCAGGTAGGATCTAATTCATTAATCAAATGCTTTGAGCCTCGCCTATGGGATCAAAATATAATTTTCAAAGGCGTAAAGGAGACCGTTTTCATACAACGGTGCAACGTGCAGTTATTTTTATCGGAAACTTCTCGTCCAATTTTGATGAAATTTCGTGTGTATATTCAAATTGGCAATATGATTATCACAATATATGCTTTGATCGAGAGTTTGTCCGAACAATCATCATTCGTTCATTCAAGTGATGTCAATTGACACTAACCTGTTGCTGGTATACACAGTACTAGTCTGCTTGGCACGTTCCTCCACCTGATGCAGCCGGGTCTGACACTCGGTGAGCTTCTGTTCTGAAGTCATCAGCTCCTGCGTGTAGCTCTCTTCTGTCTCCACCAGGTGGCGCCGCAAGCGTTCCAGCTCCTTTGATGACGTTTGCTCTTGCTCTGACAACTACAATAAACAAGTAAATTAGTAAAAGAAAAAAATACAAAAAAAACTCGTTTGCGGTATGGTGATTGGCGTCTTTCCCGCTAGATGGCTATGCTAGAGAGATTCACCAATTAAATTATCATTAGTAATTTTAATTAGGTGTAAGTAACGTTAGTTACTAGAGAAGCAGTAAAAACCAGTAAGCAAAATTTTGACTATGACATGACAAGTATAAAAACGAATCTAATGATGGCTCACACTAAAAAAATCTGTCAAGTTAAGCCGTTTAGGTTAAAGCTTATATGTCACATAGAAACAGGCAAACATACATTCATCTGAAAACTAATTACTTTCTTTAGGAAGTCAGGACATCATCTAAGCGAAAACATGACAAAAGAACTGTATTTAACTCTTTGGTTATGAATATCTGAATTTTAAAATGACCGCTTTGTTGTGTTAGTAGCGTATTTACCTGTGCATTTTCTGCTGTCAATTTCTTAACCGCTTCCTGCTGTGTAGCTAGACTCCTATCCAAATTATCACATTTCTCAGTCAAATTCTTCACAACTTCACTAGCATTCTGCATCTCAGTTTTCAACCTTTCATAATCAGCAGAATTATTATTTAAAGCTATTATTATTTCATCCTTTTCTTTTAAAGTTATCTTTAATCGTTCGCAATTACTACAACTTTCAGAATGATTGTGTATAATTCTATCTTTTTCTTCGACTATGCGTTTAAATTCATTACTTTGGTCTAGGAGTACCCGGTTTAATCTTTGTATTTCAGTGTGGTATTGAATACTTTCGTTGTGTTTTAAATTTATAAGATTGATCAGCTCTGTTTTCTCAGCGGTCGCTGTATCTATCACTGATTTATATTCACTTGCAACTTTTTCCATCTCTAAATATTTTAATTTAAATTCTCCTACTTCTTTTTCTTTGAGCGTCAAGTTAGAGTTGGCTTCTGTAAACTCTTTCTCGATCAATTCTTTTTCTTGAACCAGTTCACTGTAATTGTCGTTATGATGTGTTGGGTTTGCTTTTAACCTTTCCTGTAGCTCAGTTATTGACTGGTTAAGTTCTTTTACTTCTTTATCCTTGTTAATTATTATTGTGTGATACTCGTCGCGAGATTTTTCAACCTCTTCTAGTCGACCTGTCAACGAAGATATTTTGGAATTTTTCAAGTTCATGTCGTCACGTAGATCACTCAATTCTGAGCCTATATCATGAGAATTCGCTCGAACGATATGTAACTCTTCCTGATTTTGATTGAACCTTTCTCTTACACCAACCAGCTGGTGAGAAAGTGATTCAGCCCGTAGCCTTAACCTTTCCAGCTCATCATTTTTAACTACCATACTTTGCTCTAACTCAGTAACGGCTTTATTGAGATTGAAAATAGTAAGCTTACTTTCATGAATGGTGGCATTCAGACTATCAATTAATTCATCTTTTTCATTATTATCTGCTGTTAACTTATTAAATTCTTCACCTAAATTCACTATTTTGGAATCTGTAGATACAAGTTCAGTTTCTAATTGCTCATTTCTTTGGACAAGTTTATGGTTTTCTTGCTGCAGGCTAGTGATTTCTTTGTGCAAATCTTGTTGCTGTGCGAGTTTCACGACGTACGGATCTTTTCCTTCTTTTGAATTTTCAAAACGAGTGCCGTCTCCTTTTCCCTTACCCTTGGCTTTGAGATTATTATTTTGATTAACAAGGTCTTGTTCTCTGGTTTGTAGAGATTGAATCTGCGAAAGTAGAGTAGTGTTTTCTTTGATTACTTGGTTAACTTTCTGTGCAAGATGGATCTTTTCTGTCGATAATCGCTCGATCTCAGCAGTAGTATTTTTTGTTGAATTCATTTGACTCTCTAGCTCCGCAACTTTTTTCAACAATTTTAGTTTTTCAGCTTCTACTTCTTCCTTTTCTATAATGACTTCGTCTAATTGATGTTCAAAATCTTGTAACTTACTATCCACATCTAATTTCAATGCTACCATATTTTTGTGCGAAGAAGTTTTTTGCTCTAAAGCATTTGTAAGCTCATCTACTTGTTTCGTTAGTAACACTTTGTCATTTTCGATTATGTGGATATCGATAGTAAGTTGCTCATTTTTTGAATTAGCAGCGTTCAAACGTTTTCTCAAATCATCGATTTCATCAGATACTTTTTTGAGTTTCTCTATTTCTTGATTATGGACAGTTATTTCTAAATCCTCAACTGCCTCAGTTTTATTTTTGCACATTTCTATTTCACTTAACATGGTTGTGTATTTTGTTTTCAAATCAGCCAAGCTTTCTTGAAGAACTGTTTTTTCTCCTCTAACTTCTGCTAGTTCTTTTTCTATCCTCTTTATTTCGGATTCAAAAGTTTGATTCATGTTGTTACAAATATCTAACTCGTTTTCAAGTTTCACTAAATTATCTTCATGGCTTTCAATGATAGGTTCAAGCTTTGAAGCATTTTTCAGCGCAGTTATTTCAGATATCAAGAAGTCGTTATTTTTCTTCATTTCATTAAGCTCCTGTTCAAAGTGTTGAATGTCCGTTGTAAGGAAATCATTCTCAGTTGTCAAATCATCAATTTGGGTTTGCAAATGGTTGATGTTAAGATTTTTTTCGGAAAGGTGATGTTCTAAGTTATCAATCTCTTTTTTGAAAGAGTTGACAGTTTTAAAAACACTTTCTAGTTTATAAAGTACAATGTTGTCACCTACAGAAGGTATTTCGCCAACATAATCTAAGGGAATCTCAAAGTTTACATACTTGTTGTAGAGCTGCATGACTTTTTCAGATTTAATTAATTTATGATCTGCACTCCCTTGAGCGTCCCCTTCCTTTTGAGATAACTGATATTTCAGATCAGTAATATCACGTTTTAGATGTTCAATAACACTCTTTGCATTATCGTCTATATTTATTTCATCATGATGCATAAGATTTGCATTCCGCCTATATTTTGTATCATTTAGTTCTTTTAGTATTTCATCATATTTTTCTCTGGGGACTGTTTCTGAATGCTCTATATTTTTAGTAGCTATTTCTAAATCGTGCTCCAGTTTTGTCACATCTTCTTGTAATTTAAAAACTTCTTCATGTAATTCTTGGTTTTCCTCTTGGAATTTTTCAGCATTTTCTCTTAATAAACTGTAAATTCTTTCTAAATTCTGATACTTGTGGTGGAGCGTTTCGTACTCGGTTTTAACAGTCTTCATACTTTCGACCTCTTTATCTCTTTCTCCAAGCTTTTCAAGTAACATTTTAATTTCTGACCCATACTCTTCATTGCTATTCTTCAAATATTCGTGATCTTGTTTCAAGACTTCAAAATTATTCTGTAATTCTTTCTTGAGTGTCAAAAGTCTCTCCATGGCTTGTTGATGTTGATTATCAAGATCTTCTAGATTTTTGGTTAGATTTTGATTTTCTTCCCTAACTCTGTATACTTCTTCGTTTTCTGGTCTGATGTCGATGGTATCTCTTTCTCTCAAGGTGGATAGTTCATTTTGAAGTGCTCGTATTTGTACTTTGTACTGATCTTCGACGTCTTGGTCGAGGCCAGATTTCGGAGGTGGGTCCCAGTACCAGCTGGTCTCATCTTCGTTGACGCCATTTTGTTTTCTGAGCTTCTGAAAAGAAGAGAAAAGAGCATGTGAATAAAATACAATACAAACTTAATCCACATACATACACATTTCATTACATTTTGTCTACGCGAAGAATTTTAGACGAACATGGATATCTGTATTTGTGAAATTGAAAGTGAATTTAACCTTAGGTAAATCAACAGCAAATGAGCAACTACGTGTGTCATCAGATGATCACTGGTTACGCAAATATACGTCACAATAGCATCGTCATGGAGTTGTAAATACATAAACCAAATATCGACATATTGGATGGGAACAGATAAACATAATAGTCTAAACTCTGAACACAGACGGTAATCATTCGACTCCATGTTTGAATACCTTGTCCGTAAGGGGAATTTTCATCGGGTGTAATGTTCGATTTTGACACTTTTATTTTATTAGAGTTCAAAATCAATCGTTTGGCTGTTAAAACTAAAATTAGACACAGACATAGACTTTGGTTTGACAAAGCTGTCGAAACTCGTTATTAAAATTTTTAACAGTGACCAACTCAGACATGAATAAATATACAAATAAATAGTCCCTATGTTTGTATAGACCTAGTCAGCTAATGCCAGCTAGTAGTGGGGTAGTCTGTCCTCATAGAATAAACCACCGGGACCTATAATTTACACTGTCATTTGACTCGATAAGCCGCTCAGTTGGAAATGCAATAAAATCAAGCATTCGAAGATTGACCAGATCGCTTGTTATACTCAGATAATAATCACACACATCACATCATCAGCCAATTAACGTCCACTGTTGGACAAGGCCTTCCTCATAGAGAGAGGTGTTTCCAGATAATAATGAATATTCGTAATTCGAAAAAAACGAGCTCTCAACGAAAACCTAGCTTAAATAAAGGCAAGTTTGCACACGTGTCGAAAGACGAGGCAAATGGTCCACCATTGTGTGCCTTAGTCATAGAGTATGCGACTTTCATTTCACATTGGCTCGATTCGATCCAATGTATTTACAATTCGGGGCTTAATGAGTTTTTTGTATTTATGTAGGTGCCTTTTGGTAAATGTAGACAACAATTTATCAATACTTTTCTTTGCTCGATCAGTTTTTGTCGAACAGTTTATGAAATGTCGAGTTGATCATTCGTATACATATTAAATATTTACTTACTTACTTTTAATTTCATTGCTCGTATTGTTTATTCGATAATTTCAATCATGATATTTCTTTATAACAGAAGATGAACCATAGGACCGAACAAGAGAGGCAGTTGAATAAAGAAAGATATTAATGGTGTTGTGAAAGTGCTATTTGAGAAAAATTGAGTAGTTCTACGGTCGAATTTTGTTTTTACCATTGCCACTCGAAAAAGGGCATTTGATTTATCGATAAGAGTGAATATAATTATCAATATAAAAAACCGACTTCATCAGAACTGGACCAAATTGAAATGGGACCAAATTGGAAGCACCAGCTTTCAAATAAAAAAGAATCATCAAAACAGTCGAACTGAAAACCTCCTTTTTTTGGAAGTCGGAAGTCGGTCGACATTGAATTTGAAACAACACGTATATTAAAATTATGTACAAAAAATAAATAAAACTTGGTAACTTAGTACGTACTGGCTGGCCGAATGAAGCTATTGCATTAATTATCCAATTTCAATTAAGAAAAAAATATCCCACCAATTTTAGTTAGTTTCTTTTCTGTGGTTGTTTTATGTCATTGGAAATATAAATAATAGGCTATCTAGTTAATAGTAAAAAGTAGAGTACATAACTCGTGGAAAAAAACCATCTCGGTGTTTGTATCTCTCGCTCCGCAAAGCATTCTCCTATAGAATTTTTCGCTGCTTTTGGGATCCAACTATGAATAAAATTCCCTTTTTTCACTTGTTGTTTAATATACTTACTGTGTCAGAGATCTCAGACTACGTCAAATACTAATCGAATTTCATACTAATTTTAAAAAGCGAAATTTTAAGTTGTATGGAATTCGATAAGCATTTTAGATAGCGAAAATTCGTACTTCGCCCACTGAACAAAAACATCAACATAAGAAAACTTTTTACGGTAGGGACATTTTCTATTCAGTAGTAGGTGGTACTGTAATGAGCGCTACCACATATAATAAAAAAACCTTTAAAGTAATCTTAAAAAATCTTTTCTGGTAAACCCTTGGACTTTGTGGTAAAGCCGTGAGGCAGTAATAGTAGATAATATTCGTAGTAGTAACGGTGTAGTCAACAGGGCAGAGTAACACAGGCTTGTTGAGTCACTGAGCCGGAGAGATAACATATCGGGCGTGCAAACAGAAATGCAGACATGTGCGGCGTCGCACAGGGAGGCACATCGAGACCGGCATTTTATAACGTATATTGTCTTTTGTGTGGATATATTCTTGTGCTAAAGTCCTTTCTGTTGTGTCAATTAAGTATTGTTGTATTGTCATAATATTATTTGTGTCCTAAATCCGACACAATTATGTGCGGATGCTAGAGGCAAAACCTTAAAAAAAGCAGTTCTGTCTATAAATTCTCAAACAACAATAAAACTTTTGCCATTACTGTTAAAATTTCGAAATTTTATCGTATGTATCTATCCAAAGGTTTCAATCATTGATCACAGTTCAAAAATTTACAAATTTTAGTCGCCCGATAACCTTTGTGAAAAGCAAAAACAAAACACTGAAAACCACCTCACAATTGTTCACCAACAGCGCGCTCTCGATTAAAATAACAGGCTATTATAATATACTCATTTAAATATCCCTAAAGACGCTCTCGCTTGTCATGTCACAAAACCAGTTTTAATTACCGCCGTATTTTCAAAAAACATTTAGGTACACCAGCATTTTCCTTGTACCGGATATGGTATAGATAATTCGGTTGGTAACGCGAGTGGTAAGTGGTGCGTGAAGATAGTGCCGACAAATGGCACCCACCACGTTGAAAACTTCGAGAAAAAGTCACACAGTCAAGGATGGAATAACACAGAAGGAAATTCGGAAAGCATCAAACTATCACATTGATAGGTCTTCACAAAGTTAAAAGGTCGCTTGGAAAACACAAAAATACAAACAGCTAACACTCAGTCTTAGAACCAATATTTAAATTCATGATGCAAACATCCCGGGCAGACCTTCTGTTTAAAAGACACACAGACACAGGCAGTCAGGCTGGTCGTTAGATTTTTTTTTAAATGAAAAGTAATCAACTTTTACCCATTTTCTTTGTCATTGCTGAATTTGCTGATCTAAAAGACTATCACGATCGCGAAACGTCTAAGTAGGAAAATGTCGTCCAATTAGCAAAATGTCAAGCTATCAAAACATCTATACAAAAATGGAAGGTGTCAAAGTGGCAGGTGTCAAAGTTAAAGATGACATCCATCTCTAGCTTATCTCGGCCCATGGTAGGTAAGAAGTCTATGGAGCGTCGTTGAATTTGCAAGAATTTGGCGGCTCAAAGTGGTCACCATTCGCAGTTATATAGGAGGTTGGTTTATTAGCGTAGAAATTTTACACCGATTATAATATAATACTTGTTTATAGGTACAACCTCTCCATAGTCTTCCTACCTACCATGTATCGGCCTCATCTAGTTCGATCGTTAATGTAAGTAATCTAACACCGTTCGAGCAAAAGGCTAACAGCAAAAACTAGGAAACCTACGGTCATAGGAAATATGGTTTCCTACGCACCATTGCCCATTACCTCAGCGTGTTAAGGCTTCAACAATGGCACATAAAGCACTCAACAGCCGGGAGCGTTTCACCCCACCTTTGTACCCTTTGCACACTCTCGGCGACACAGCCCGAGACCATTTTTTCAATTGGAAATACGCCCTGCTTTACAAACACATTGGGTCTGGTAAAAAGATGATGAGAAAAAGAGTCTTGAATTTACGATAATAATTTTGAAACATACCCATTTAAATCCTAAAACCAATTTTTATTCGGCATACAACCATTGTTGTCAAAAGGCAGATTACTTTGATAATGATTATGATTTTAGTCTACTTTTGGTTCGGGCACTTTTAAACGCTGACATAGATTTATATTCATTATTAATCTTTGAAAATTCTACATTCAATATCTTTGGAAATTAATCTACGATTGGCCAACTATTTGCTTGATGTTAAGGAACGGTGTCACAATGAAGCATGTAGATATAGAAAAAATCTATTCATTCTAGATTTGTCTAGAAATCAAAATCAGTCCAGGCGTTTAAAGATTATCAATCAGCTGTTTTTATTGCCTTTAAAATATCAATTTATACTTGTTTTTAAATTGTATTCATAATATTATTAATTGTGTTGTTAATAATATGTTATTTGTGTATTTATTTAACATTAACATGCCTTCGTAATTTGTTCGGTGTTTATGGTGTCGAGCTATCCGGTCGAGAGTGTACAGTCGGAGCCACGAGATGTGACCCCGGAAGGCTGGAATCTGTATTGGTTATTAAATCGAAGAATTTGCCATTAACTGGAGGAATGGGTTCGACGGCATGGCTTCGAATTTGCTAAGGTTTGCATTATGTACGATGGGGAAGAAAGGTTCTTGAGTGGTGCCCACGAACCGGAAGACGCAGCGTAGGTAGGCCTACTAGATGGACCGACGACATCGTGAGAGTCGCAGGCATCCAGTGGATACAGATGGCAGGCTGTCGTTCAGTGTCGAGTTCTAAGGGAGATGCTTATGTTTAGCAGAGGACGTCTTCTGGCTGATGATAATGAGTGTTTTATTACACTTTTTAACCTTCAAACTCAGAGGCAAAAAGATGGGTGTTATAAGTATTACGCGTGTATCTATATTTGCCTGTGGCATCGTAGTCGTAATTTTGATTTAGAAGTTTTAAAAGGTGTCTTAATTGAATGTTCTTAGCTATGTCTCAAGAAAATTTTCAGCTTTATCTCTGGGTTTAAAAACTATTTATACCTATCTACCACCTATCTTCCAAATAGTCTTGTATAATTGAGTTTTAGGTAGTTACAAACTACTTCGAGAATGTCAACTAAGCGTGACTGCTCGTTGTAAACGGGTCACACTGGTGTTTGGACTAGCAAAGGATTAGCCAGATAACGCGATATCACACCCTTATCGTGGAATCCTATGACCATAGAGTCGGTACCTGCTTTATATTGCAGGAAAATGGCGGAATATTAAACTCGTGTGTGTCAATTGAGTTTAAAGGAAAGATCATTGTGAAATTTGATAGAAAATAAAATATTTATGTACCAGGGTTCGAAAAATCCGATTTTTGTAATAATCGGAATTTGAGAAGGTATCTACTTATATTTGTAATAATTTTAATTATTTTAAACTGCATTATCGCAAAATAAAAATTTCTGTATATTTTTTTTTGTAAATGTAATGGGCTGGAAGTTCAGACACGAAATTCACCACCATCCTGGCCCCATTCCCCAAGTATTATTATGATTCAATAGAATCTGTTTAGGCGTGTGGAGATAAAAAACAAAACTTGTTTCTTCTTTTTTCCTTCATTTATCGAGAATAAGTCCGCGTTTGACCACCAACTCGCCTGTTGGTAAGCGACGATGTGCTCGAAGAAGAAGCACGCAGACTTAGAAAATACCTATTCACTCTTGCCCAGATTATATCTCTCAGCAAACAAGGAAACTGGCAGGTTGTTCCAATTCTTGGCCGAACGGATTAGAAATGTAGAATCAAAACGTTTGAAACGTATCCAAGGGTAATCCACAAAGTATGGGTGGTGTTGAGCCGACTTTCTACTTGTTCTGAGTAGAAAGAGATTGGTAGGATGGAGGTCCTTGCTTTTGCACACTTTTGCAAACTACTGCTTGGCGGTACAAATCATACTAACGAGAAAATTACGCTGTTCGTTCGCCAACGAAATTGATTCGACTCAGATTAGGTTGTGTACACAGAACACGCGAACACAAGCGCCAACTGCCATGCCTTGACCGCGTTCTCTTCTCAAACCGCAATTGTCAACCGTGGAACGTTCCACAGATTCAACAATACTTCACTCGCAAGTTTTAAGATTTTACGTAATGAAGACTTATTGAATACGTACATTATGAGTAGCTAGTGAATTACGTCGTGTTTGATCGTTTCTACCAGCGTAAAGTCAAGGTTTTCACCCGACGCGACGTCGCGAAGTCAAAACGGTATTGTAGTACGAATGTATCTTCTATCTATATGTATATGAGGAAAGTGAAATACTCACTGGTTGAGTGACTTATCACGAACAACTTTCAACCCCCCATTTGCCTCTCTTAATTTAACCCTTCCAACTGGAAGCTTTAGATTCGATACAGCGTGATATGTGGCTGTGTGATAAGAAACTAGTCGCCAAATAATTGTAAAGCCTCGATCACCGCCGTAAATAACTTGTCTGTCTATCTTATTCATTTCGACGAGTGTGCGCAAGAGTTTCATGACCTTATTCCACATTCCCCTTTTTACTGTAAGACATGTAGAAGGACTGCCTACTACCACTCCTTCCTCGTGGAAATTCCAAAGATTCGTACACAACGATTTGGGTGGTCGTTTATGATACGTACTGCCCATGAATGGAACTCCCTGCCGTCCTCCTTGTTTCCTGAGAACTACAATCTAGGCATCTTCAAGGCTAGAGTGAATAGATTTCTTCTAGATCAACGTGTTCCATCCTCGGCCACACCGTCGCTTACCATCAGGCGAGTTGGTAGCCAAACGTAGATCTATTCTATATATTAAAAAATATACTTAGCGGACCTTTACATCCCTTATGGAAGAAATTTCCCCTTCGTAGGTCATGTAGTTTTCGAGATTTCTTAATGTGTCAGTCAGTCAGTAAATGGGTGGTTTTTTGCTTTTAGATGGATAGATAACATACAATATTTAAGTAATATTTTGTCATAAACATAATGGCTACGCTCGTGACCTTACATTTAATATAATGACGTGGGATAATTCTGACATTGATTATAATGTTGCATTAAACTATCAAAAGGAAGTAAAAAACCGGACAAGTGCGAGTCGGGCTCATGCACTGAGGGTTCCGTAACAAAATACAGAAAGTTGTGCAAAAAGACAACATCACGCCCAGGCGGTCACCCATCCAAGTACCGACCGCGCCCGACGTTGCTTAACTTGGTGATGAAAGACAAAAAAAAACACCGACTTGCACTTGGCCATTATTAATTTTTTGATGTTATACTTTAGAGTGTGTAATATAATCACGCCAAGTTTGATGCTTGTACGTATTGCGTATTTACATTAAAGCAAATACAAAAATATCTACGTAAAAAAATACGTTTGTTGTATGGGGACACCCCCTTTAGTTTATACTTTTAAACTTTTTTATAATTTCTTAGTTAATCCGCCGTAAAATTACATATTCTGTGAAAATTTCAAATGGCTATCTATTACGGTTCGAATGATACAGCTATTAAAATGTTGGACAGACAGACGGACAGATGGTTCGACTGACAGAAAGACAGCGTAGGTCAGTAATATACCCGTTTACACCTTCGATCAAAAAAATACAAAGATGCGTTAATCGCGGCAATACTCAATCTGGCTGGACTCAATACGCAGCCAGATTGGATCCACAGTTACGTGATAGTTGCACAAGCCGTACCACACCATAAGAGTCGCCAAGTTGGCTGACGAACCACCGTCTGACCAACGGGAGAGAAAGAGAAAATTGTCTCTTTCCCTCGGGAGAGAAATTCCCACTTGCAATTCAGACATAATCGCCGTCTCGCTTGCTCAACGACGGTTCACGAGTTTTGACAATGTTGTGCAACGCGTTGTGACTTCTATGTATAAATTTTTCGAAGGTTTACACATTTTGGTTCAGGGTACGGAACCCTAACAACGTATGAAATATACGAGTAGATATATTATATTATGGTTAAAGCGGAAAGTACGTTAAATAACCTTCCTATGACTGTGGAATGTTTCACCAGTGGCGGGAAATTCAAATTTAGAACAGGTTTTTTTTGTCCTTGTTGCTAGAACGGGTAGTTATTGTAAACTAGCTGCGTGTTTCACTCGCGTGGAATACTCTTTATGCTATCAGCTGTCTACCAGTGAAAGTCCCGTCAAAATCGGTCCAGCCGTTTAATACATAGGGTACATTTTTACGCCTTTTATATATTACTAGCTGACCCGGCAAACGTTGTTTTGCCTTATAAATTATACCCTTATCACTTAGGGGTATGGAAAATAGATAGTAGCCGATTCTCAGACCTACTGAATATGCATATAAAATTTGGTAAAAATCGGTAAAGCCGTTTCGGAGGAATACGGTAACTAACATTGTGACATGGAAATTTTCTATATATAGTGAAGTGCTGTACTAAGTGCGGCCGATGAAAGAATTTGTTTGACAGTTGCTATAGTTTGATATTGCTTGATATGTTATTGCAGATGTCAGACGTATTTTCTCAGCGGCCGTAATTACCTCTATTGTCAGCAACTGTGCGTTGCTCGAGATGCTGATAAGATGCAAAGTGAATAACACTTTTAATAATAACATTTTTCTGTCTTCATTTTACTTTAACACTTTGAAGAAGCACTTGATTCAGGCATTTTCACTTGGACCATTATGAAATGCTTTGTTACACTTTTGTCACATTTTGCATTTGACTTTTTGAAGTTTTACACTCGCTTTGTACACTTTACATTCTGTTTTAACGCGTTTTAAATTTGGCTTTTTACACGTTTAACATTTGTATTTTTAAAGTTTTACATTTGACTTTGTAGACGTATTACATTCTGCTTTGTAGACTTATTACATGCGGTTGTTAACACGTTTTGAATTTAGCTTTGTACACGTTTTACATTTGGCTTAGTACACTTTGTATATTCGGTTTAAACACGTTTTTGTTATTTACAAATTTACTTGCAGCTTTTTATTTTTGAAGCTCTGTTTAAATTGATTTAGCAAAACAAAAAGTTTACTTACGTTAAGTTATACATTATTTACTTAAATTTATTAATATAATTTAAAAAAAAGCGTTTCTATTGACCTGTACAATCTACAATGGCGAAAAAAATGTCACCTGTTAAAATATCGCCACCCCACCTTTCTATGCCTCCTTTATTTGAATGATCTGAGGTAAAACAACACAACAAAAACACGCAACAAGCAACAGCGAGTTGGTTATCAAACGCGGACTACTTAAACCTTATTCGAGAAAAAAAAGTTAAATTTTGGAATAATTTTTTTTACTTTTAAGTTAATAATTTACTGTATAACTTTAATAAGCTAGTACTTTAACACATGGATGCGCTTGTTTTGCTATACATGTTTACGCTCTATATATTATTGTTAAGTATAATTATTGTTACGAAAGAGCCTCCACGCTTTTTGATCACGAATCATAATTTTCAACTAGCCCTTTTGACACATAAAAATATTACAACAAATTTTGCAGAGTACTAACAAAACACTTTTATAACGTTTCATTTCGAAAAAATTAAATTAAAAGTACCCGCCAAATTAATGTTCGCAACATTAGATTTACGGTTCCAATTTAAAATGATCGAACAGTAGTTTTTCGAATTTCAAAACGAGAACAATGGTCGCGAGTCGAGTATACACTGGCAGGTAGCTCGTAAAGTTTATGCAATAGGTGAACTCACGGTTTTCCAGTACTTGACGCAAGTATCGAACTCAAGTGTCATTTAGCCCCAGTGTCAAAGATTGACACTGAAAGATTGTTTATAGACGTTAATAAAGTGGTGAGTCTCCAACATCGTTCCTTTATTTACGTCTATAAATATGGGAGTGATTGTCAAAGGTTTTTAGCCCCAGTGTCAAAGATTTTTAAACTCTACTATTAAGATTAAGCCCCATATTTATAGACGTAAATAAAGTGGCGAGTCTCCAACATCGTTCCTTTATTTAAGTCTCTAAATATGGGAGTGAGTGTCAAAGTTTTTTAATACCCACTGTCAGTGTTCAGTGAGTCATAAAAGTTTCAACTATAATGAAAGATATTTAAAGCTCTACTTTTAAGCAAGAGATGGCAAAGGTTTTTTTGCCCTAATGTCAAAGTATTTTAAGCTCAGATATATTTAAGCCCTTCTTTTGGTTTTTCTAACCCTAGTGATAGATCTTTCTAAGCCCTATTGTCAGAAGTTTTAAAGCTCTGTTAGCAGAGATTTTAAAGCCCTGTAGTCTTTAAGTTATTTAAGTCTGAGTGTCAGAAATGTTAAGCCCTAGTATAGAAAGTTTTTTAAACCCTTTTGCAAAGTTTTTAAGCTATAGTATCAGATTTCTAAACCCCAGTATCAGAAAATTTTTAAGCTCTAGTGTCAGTTTTGTAAACCCCAGTATCAGAAAGTTTTTGAGCTCTAGTGTCACTTTAGTAAACCCCAGCATCAGAAAATTGTTAAGCTCTAGAATCAGTTTAGCAAACCCCAGTATCAGAGTTTATAAGCTCTAATGTCAGTTTTGCAAACCCCAGTATCAGAAAGTTTTTAAGCTCTAGTGTCAGGTTTGTAAACCACAAAGTATCACAAAGTTTTTAAGCTCTATAATCAGTTTTGCAAACCCCAGTATCAGTGTTTATAAGCTCTAGTGTCAGTTTTGCAAACCCCAGTATCACAAAGTTTTTAAGCTCTAGTGTCAGGTTTGTAAACCCCAGTATCACAAAGTTTTTAAGCTCTAGTGTCAGTTTTAAAAACCCTAGTATCAGAAAGTTTTTGAGCTCTAGTGTCAGTTTTGCGACCCCCAGGATCAGATTTTTTTATCCAGAGTCAGAGTTTTCCTTAGTTGGAGTGTCAGAAAAGAGTGTATTTAAGCTGGTGTCAGTTTTGATATTATAAATGTACTTAGAAGTTATTCCATGGTCAAGTTAACTCGCTCCATCTCTAGCCCAACTGCAACTAGCAAAAGTTTTATAAACATGACCACCTGGGGCATTATGCACATTTGCCGACCAACTTAAGTATCGAGGCGGCCACATGGAAGAACAATTTTTTTTTTTACAAATTTGTTTAGAACTTACGTTAGTGGCTCCCCCATTCGCGTTAGTGTGCAGATATTTGATAGTTATGCAGTGTTAGGAAGTGTTATGACTAGACTTGGATGTAATGTGGGGGTAGGGGGGGGGGGATTCATTGTTTACATTGACTGTGTTACTGGTATGATTCAAAGACATATATTTTACTAGCGAACCGCCCCGGCTTCGCACGGGTATAATTAAGAACAAACTATGAGAAAAATGTGAACGAAAGCCATGTAATACGAATTTATTCTTCAGCGACTTGGTTACAATATTTTTTTTCTATTTAATTAAAAACGTAATTAGGGTTTATCCACACTAATCCACACTATTATAAATTTGAAAGTAATTCTGTTTGTCTGTCTGTTTGCTACATAATCACGGGTAAACGGTTTAATCGATCTCGATAAAATTTTGTGAGGTAATAGTATGTATCATGAGGACGGACATAAGCTATTTTTTTCTGAAGAAATCGCGGGTACAGCTAGTTATATATGTTTAAACCTTCCGTGAAAAATTATCTAAATGATGGTGAAAACCGCATCAAAATCCATTGCGCAGTTTAGGAGTTATTAGCTGATATACAGACAGACAGACGCGGAAAGTGACTTTATACTATGTAGAGAAGAGATTACAATGTCCGTTTTAAAATTTACATTGTGTAATAATTGTTATACAGTGTAAATTTATTGTTTAATAATTTCTTAGGATTTCGATTATTACTTTCCACAGAAAAGAGAAGTAAATAGAACGGAAATGAGAAGGAAACTCTGTCGCCAGGTATTGTGACAGATAGTGATTGAACATTCTTATTTATGTCAACGCTTCGAACTCCGCGTCACAGTTGCTAACACAGTTGCTATGGGTTTATATGGGTGCAAGTGGCTACAAAAAGTTTCTTACAAAAACAGCCGTTCTAGTTTAAAAAAAAAAACTGTGATTACTTTCCTTGGCCGTTTTTAAAGGATGGCATAGAAACCGCACATAATATTAAGGACTAAATAAGTCATTGACAGGGTCGAGGATCGAACTGGGTGCCGTCAGATTTTAAAGCGCACCGGCTACCGCCCGGCCACCGTCTCCTTTCATACAACATGACCGATTGACCGATGTCCTCGAACTCACCACCGGAACGATCGCGTGACGATAATCAACCTTACCTACATGTACTTTAGGTATAATTTAATACAGCTGTTCATTGGAGGCTGGCTTGTATCCTACACTAACCAGGTGATAATGGACTGTGGGCTTTAAGAGCCCGTACACCGGCACAAAGATTACAATGAACACATTTAAAAAAAAAACAGAAGAAAAAAAATCATTTGCATTATCTTTAGAATAATATACTCGTAGCAAATAATTAAAATATTTTTAACGGTCTTCCAAAAAGGAGGAGGTTCTCGGTTTGACTACTTTTAATAATGTTTGTTAGGTACCTCAGAACTTTCGACTGGGTGAACCGATTTTGATGATTATTTTTTTAGTTGACAGCTGGTGCTTCCCGTGTGGTCCCATTTCAATTTGGTCTAGTTCTGACATTTTTATGAAGTCGGTTTTTTATATTGATAATTGTTCACTACAGTTACATGAGTATTTACGGGTTATTTACCGTGGTAAGGTTGTGGAAGGTTGTTGTCCCGATATTTCGGCGCAGTTACATGCACCATTTCACGGGAAGACTGAACCTTCCACAACCTTACCACGGTAAATATCCCGTAAATAAATGAATAAAAAGTTGTCCGTCACGGAACGCCCGGCAGATGTGGAACATGACGGATGAAATCGTTTGCCGCCACTGCACACTAGTCGGTCCTAGGGTCCTACTTCCAAGGCGCGATTGATGTTTCACTTGCGGAGAGCCGAGTCTTAAGTTTAAGGATTTATTTTCAAAACGTAACCTAATCGACTTAAATGTTTATCGAGACTTATCACGCAGTATTTTATTTAAGTAGGAATATGTACGTTCGCTCGACGTTTCGACCATGTTACTTTGTCCGTGGTCACGAGCTGACTGACAACTGCGGGCAAGCCCAGCGAGAAGAGCGGGTGTTATGTGCTTCTACCCTCACTTGATTTTAAAAAATCGCAGGGTTGTCCAATTAAAATAATGCGCGATAAGTCCCGATAAATATTTAAAACATGTGTTCAAACCGCTAAAGTTTAAAAGTTACTAGTTAGTAAGTTAGTTTAGTATACAGCCATTTAAAAACTTTGTTGTCACATTTCGCAACCTATTTCACATTCATGCAACGGTCGAAGAGGTCAGTCGCGAACGGCAAATTTTCCCATAGAATACGCTAAACAGTTAATATAAATACCTACTTGAGAAACTTCAAATGACACGTTCGAAATTACCTATAATATTAGTAGGGTTCCCAACCTTACTATATCAGAGATCCGAATAGTAAAAAAAATAGACATACTGTGGAAACTACTATATTTCATGTGGATAAAAAGTATAAATGTTTTTTTATTAAGCCCCGGTAATGGTGCTGGTTAAAATATTTAAGCGTGAACGGGTCGCTCGCTACTTAAAAAAAAGTTACAAAGCTTTTAAAAAAAGTTCTCAATGTTTTTTACCTCTGATCTCTGTCATTATAACTAGAAAAAAACTTTTTTTATTTGAAAGGATATATTTTCTAATTGGTCCCATAGAAATATCATCATAATCGTTTCAGTAGTTTGGGTTTTAAATATGTTTAAATCAAAATAAATCTGCAAAAATATGTCATCAAAGTAACCCCGAAATTGCTTAATAATTACTAATTTTGATGCCGGTTTGTTAAACTGATGTTTTTATATTTTTTTAAATAAAAGACAATGTATATTTTTTTTTTTCGTTTTTTTTTTTAAGTTTTACTAATTATATAAGGTCGGGGAAAAAGTTTCTTCGTATTTTATAAACAAATTCAAGACATATTTTTTTCAAGTTTAATTACATTTCATTATAATATATATGTGCCATTTTGTTCGATAACTTGTTGCCATCTTGTAGGTAGTGACATGATCCCGTTGCTGTACAAATTTTGGGACTTCTGATAAAAAAAATGCAACAAGTAGTTTTGACAGTCCTATCTTGATGTTAATCTTACACTACCCAAAGAATTCTGAAGAGATCGAAACAGGTGGAAATCTGAGGGTGCAAGGTCAGGGCTATATGGTGGATGCATTAACACTTCCCAACCAAGCTCTCTCAATTGTTGCTGAGAGGCCAAAGATGTGTGCGGTCTGGCGTTATCATGATGAAAGACCACGCCCTTTCTGTTGATCAATTCCGGCCGTATTTTCTCAATTTCTTGTTTGAGTCTCATCAGCTGTTGGCAGTAGAGATCCGAATCGATGGTTTTGCCCGGGGGTAAAAGCTTATAATGAACGATGCCCTTCCAATCCCGCCATACACACAGCATCACCTTATTACGTGTTAATCCGGGTTTCGCTACAGTCTGTGGTGCTTCACTGCCCTTTGACCATGATCGTTTGCGCACATACTTGTCGTAGGTGATCGATTTTTCATCACCAGTGATCGATCTTTTCAAAAACGGTTCACTTTCGTTACGTTTCAATAGAGAATCGCAAATGAGTACACGATTCATTTGGTTTCTTTCAGTGAGCTCGTGTGGCACCCAAATATCGAGTTTTTTGTATACCCAGTTTTTTTCAAATGGGTCAAAACTGTTTTGTGGTCAATCCCCAGTTCTTCAGCTACGTCGTAACTACTAATATGCCGATCTTGGTCCACTTTTTCAGAAATGGCATCGACTTTATCCGTAACAGGGCGACCAGAGCGAGCTGCATCTTTGACATCAAAATTCCCGGACTGAAAACGCTTGAACCAACATTGTGCTACTCTTGATGACACTGCATTAGGTCCATAAACGTCACAAATTTTATTCGCGGCGTGTGTCGCATTTTTCCCTTTTTTGTTATAAAATTTCACAATATATCGAATTTGTTCGTTAGATTCACTCATTTTATCGAACAAAAAAACAATTGAAAAATGGCGGGAAATTGCTTTTTACGTTTTGTATTCCTTTTTTAAAATGTCATATTTTTAATGGTATCAAAACCAGCCAGATACAAACAGTACAACCGATGAGATTTTTACTAGGGTAAAACTATACAAAATGCCCCAGCAGGCAAGACGCCTCACCGCTCTCACACTCACACAAATAAAGATAGGCGATTTACGATGACGCAAAAACATGGCCGCTAGTGCTCTTTTGACTTTTCTGGCGCGAACACGTGTTTCTTGCATTTATTTTTGAAATTGTGGTAAAATCAGTGAATTAGACCTTGGAACATATTGCGGTGAGTACTATACAATTTTATCAATTTAACTTACTATTTTTTTTTTCAAAATTATAGTTACAAATACGAAATCTGTGATAAATAACCTACGATTTAGTGCGTTGGTTACAGTTGTTAACGTTTTGTGGTACCGGCATTTGAAGTGGGGCATCTTGTAATTAGGTATTTATAAGATGCCCCAGTTATCACGGTATAAGACGCCCCATTTTTAGTGTCACAAAATAATACATATATGTTTTCAATTTTTTCAGAAATGCCACGAAATTATGTGAGATCTACCTTGCGGGCATCTTGGTCTGAAACTGACCTGGACGAGGCCATGAAAAAAGTTCGTCAGAAAGAAATAGGTGTTAATGAGGCAGCACGTACATACAATATTCCTTCAAGAACACTTAGAAGACATATTTTGGCTGGAACATTGAAGGTTGGGCTTGGAAGAAGGCCTGTTTTTAACCAAGCGGAGGAAAAAAAGTTGGTTGCGCACATCAAACAACTCGAAAAAGTTGGATTTGCACCAGATCGGAAGGATGTCAAAGAAATGGCGTATCAATTAGCCCACAAGCTTAACATCAAACATATTTTCTCTGATACGTCTAAAAGAGCTGGTGATGTTTGGTTTACTGGATTTTTAAACAGGAACCCAGAGCTGAGCCAACGAAAATCCGAAGGTTTATCTCTTGCAAGAGCATACGGAGTTAATCGCGCCGATGTCCAAGACTTTTTTAACTTGCTGGCTCAAATATACACCAAAAATTATCTAAGCACACATCCCGAGAAGATATTCAACATGGATGAAACGGGTATCCAAGTGAACAACAAACCTGGTAAAGTAATTGCAACAAAAGGGTCTAAGGACGTGTACACGCTGACAAGCAGTGAAAAAGGAGAAAATGTCACAGTTATAGCATGTTGCAACGCACAAGGGAATTTTCTTCCACCAGTTCTAATTTACAAAGGCACATATAGTAAACCTCAATTTTCGGAAGGTTTGCCGCCTGGTTCGCAAGTGTTTATGAATAAAAAATCATCCTACATAAACACTGATCTTTTTATGAAATGGTTTGAGGAGATTTTTTTGCCAGCAAAAGGTCCTGGAAAAGCATTGTTGATCATGGATGGGCATAGTTCTCACAGCAACAATATCAGATTATTGGAAGTGGCTAAAGATAATGATGTGACTTTATTATGCTTTCCCAGTCACACTACACATGCAATGCAACCTCTGGACAGAGCTTTCTTCAGACCGTTTAAAGTATATTTTGCGCAAGAAGCCAAATCATGGATGATCATGAACAAAAACAAGAAGCTTACGAGGTACGATGTATCCAAACTTATTGGCAAAGCTTGGTGTAAAGCGGCAAGCGTATCCAACGGAGTGTCTTCTTTAAAATCTTGCGGTATATACCCTTACGATCCAAATGCTATACCTGACCATTTTTTCGCTTTATCTGATGCCTTGCGTGAACAAGATTTGATTGCTAATGAACAACACGCTAGAACACCTTCAGACACGTTGGAAAATTGTTCAGAGCAACAACATTTGGACGCTGTGGAAGTATCGTTGATAAGTACTTTTGATGACAATGCGCACAATTCTGACACAAATATAGAAGAATCATTAGAACAGCTGTCTCTTTTTGTGACACCGCCAATTCAAGCCACTCCTCAAAAATGTCCTTCCTTACCATCTACTTCCAAAACCCCTGAACAAACACCAACAAAGGTTTTGGCTGAAATCTATCCTGTCCCAAAGTTACCTGCAATGGTTTTAAACAGAAAACAAAGGGCTGTTATTCTGACATCGCCAGAAAATATACAAAAACGGAAATTGATTGAAGAAAAAAAGAAACCAGGAAAAACATGTAAATTGGCTGAAAAAATTGATAAAAAGAAAGTTGTAAAGAATGATATAAAAGGAAAAAAGCCAGCAAAGAAAAAAGCAAAGAATAATAAACCTCTATTTGAATCATCGGACAGCGACATTAATGACGAAGAGAAAGAAAGTTCTGATGAAGAGATATCCGAAGAAGACAACGACAACAGATGTATAGAATGCACTGAAAATTATTATAAAACGACATCAACAGAGGACTGGATTAAGTGCTCCTCTTGCTCTTTTTGGCTGCACGAGTTCTGTACAATGTACAAACCGTTGTGTAATAACTGTGGTAAAAAAGCTAAGAGAGAAGCTATCAGAAAGAAAAAATAGAGTATAAGTAACAGATAATAAGTTAAAATATGTGATTTAAAAGTTGATCTCTAACTAGACTTTTTTGTTATAATTATTTTTTAAATTTCTGAAGATTTGTTATTTCTATTTTACTGGGGCATTTTGTAACAGAACTGAGGCATCTTTTCAAGCAATGTCAGTGCAAAACGCCCCACCATAGGTTAAAAAAAAGCTAATATTGTGTATTATTGATAAGTCTCAACTGCCAAATAAATGTGCCAAATGATTCTAAAATTATTGTTTTTTAATTAAAAGCCACTAAATTTATCAAATATTTCAAAAGTAAGGTTTTATTGAAGTCTAAAAAAAAGTGGGGCATCTTGTATAGTTTTACCCTACAACTTTATACATACAAAATACGAAAAGACTTTTTCCCCAACCTATTATGTTTTTTATATAATAGCCATCTATACTAATATTATAAAGAGAAAAGATTTGATTGTTTGTTTGTTTGCATTGAATAGGCTCCGAAACTACTGAACCGATTTTAAAAATTATTTCATTGTTGAGAAGCTACTCTATCTCCGGGTGACATAGGCTATATTATATTTAATAGCGACGCCGAAAGCCGAGCTTACACCCGTGCGAAGCCGGGGCGAGCGGCTAGTCTACAATATTTTGACAGGATAAGTACAGGTTGTTGCTTCGAAAATACTTTTTTTTTTAAGTTGACACCCCTAGTCCGTGGATACCAACCGTCTCATTGACAAGTGCATGATTTGAAAAAGTCACTTCTATGTCTCTAGTAATAAAGATGAATATGGTGTAGAACTTCATAGCGTTACTGACTTTGCAAAACATACTTCTATGTAGAAGGGTTTAAAGTTGAATTTAGTAAAACTAGATGGCGTTGTTACGTAATCGAGGTGAATAGAAGTGCATGGTCCAATGTCACTTGAAATGATTGACGGTTATGCCTTTTTAGTCGCAATATAAATGGAAACAGTTAATAATGTCTTAAAATATAATTATACCGGGTTATTTTGAAAAGGATTCCTCGAAAGGGGTGAAGTGAAGGGATTATATTATATTAACCACTTAATCGCGCATGATAATTTGCTTGTGGACGACGTAAGCCACGTCGATGGGGGGGGGGGGCAGGGGGGGGGTATCATTCATTCAATTCGCGTCTAGGATTGGCCCGTTTGAAAAAGATCCTGCTGAAAATTCAATAACTTTTCATCACGGCGGGGTAAAGGATGAGTTGCAAGTGGTTATATCGTCATTGATAGAACTTAACATTGAAATACATTTTAAACACTGTTTTAAACTATCAAACTATCACGGTTGTTCACTAAAGTTATATGATTATTTACGGGATATTTAAGACTAAGAAAGAGGGTAGATCGTTTTGTCTGTACCTAACTTTGAACTTTTTTACCAACCACCCGCATTCTTCAGTCTTCCCGTGAACATGGTGCATGTAACTGCGCCGAAATATCGGGAGCTCCTTCCACAACCTTACCACGGTAAATATCCCGTAAATAATCATATAACTTTAGAAATATATTTTGTCAAATTTGTAAATATATAAATTCGAGTCGTGTTTCATTTATGGCCATAGTAGTACCATGTTTTTTTTTTTTATTACACTCGTACTCTCCGGATACGTATGAGCGATAGTGGCCGAGCGGTAGCATATGCGCTTTACAATCTGACGGCACTCGGTTCGATTCTCGACCCTGCACCAATGACTTAATTAGTACCTAAATAAATTATGCTCAGTTTCGATGACATCGCTCAAAAACGGTGAAGAAAAACATCGTGGGGAAACCGCTATGTCCAATTTTAAATAGTTTGTCCCATTATCCTTACGAATATCTACAGGATTAGCGATTTTAAAGCGTGTTTTTAAGTTTTTTAAACTACGAGTATTAATTTATAATAACAATTTATCAACCATTTTTCTAACAAAGCCAAACCGTTCGTCTTAGTACAAAGTTCAGTTACTGCCAGCGTCTATACTGTGACTTTGTTACCACGCGATTATTGCGTTTTGTGTCACTCTAGCAGTCACTAGGGTATACTAGTTGCGCCCTACAGTTTTACCTGCAATTAGGGCACAATTGGACTTGACCGTGACTTACTGTGCTTGACTCTGGCCAGTCACAGACAGTTTTTTTTTAATGAAGACAGATTAATGATTAAGTTGATGATTAAGTGATGTGTTCCATAGAAAAATGTCATTAACACTCAACTAAGTGTATTAAGGAACAGCTGTTTTTTTTCGTGACATCAGAGTTAGTCCCAAATTATAAGTTGTTTATAATGAAGACTATGATTATATCCTTAAATATGACCGTCGTCTAGAGATACAAACTGTATAAAACAGTCATGCTATTTTTTTCCTATTACTAATAATTCTATTTACATTTTGATTGATTTTAAGCTATTGGAGATATTTTTTTCCTGTAACTAATCATTCTATTTATATTTTAATTCATTTTAAGCCATCGGTGATTTTTTTTTCCAATTACTAATAATTTTACTTATATTTTTATTGATTTTAAGCCATTGGAGATTTTTTTTGTCCAATTATTTTTATTGGTTTTTAAGCTATTGGAGTTTTTTTTTCCTGTTACTAATCATTCTATTTATATTTTAATTGATTTTAAACCATTGGAGATTTTTTGTCCAATTATTTTAATTGATTTTAAGCTATTGGAGATTTTTTTTCCTGTTACTAATCATTATATTTATATTTTAATTCATTTTAAGCCATTGGAGATTTTTTTCCAATTACTAATCATTCTTTTTATATTTTAATTGATTTGAAGCCATTGGAATTTTTTTTCCAATTACTAATCATTCTATTTATATTTTTATTCATTTTAAGCCATTGTAGGTTTTTTTTATATTACTAATCATTCTATTCATATTTTAATTGATTGGAGCCATTGGATTATTATTTTTCTATTAACTAATTATTATATTTACATTTTAATTGATTTTAAGCTATTGGAGAATCCATTGATATTGAGAAGTCTCAGTCGGACCGTTTTTTTTAAATGTAGGTATGTGTGTGTGTATAAATTACTCCGGCGTTGTGAACCAATTTACGCGTTTTTTTTTACTAAGTATATAGAAACGCACGAGATTGTCTCAAACATTTCATTAACTTTGGCCTAATATTTTTGAACCAGAGTAACCAGGCCTATTGTGTTGAACCCCGACGCGCAGTTAGTTACTGTATAAATCCGTTTTGGGTTAGTATGCCCTTTCCGCATTACCCTATAGGTACCTGTACTACCTGTGCGGCTGTGGGACTAGACTGATGGTTTGGCCTTGTACCCGATGGCAGCCGAGGCGGTACCTGGCCAACTTACCATCGCTGTCCTTACATAACATCGGAATAATGGCTAGAGCACACGCCACACAGCCTGACCGATATATTACGCACTAAGATCTTAACTCTACGCCTTCTTGTCATACCAATTTGGATTAATTAACCGACTTCAAAAAAGGAGGACAGTTCTATGTTTCACTGTTTTTTTTATGTTCACCGATTTCTCCGCCAACTGTAGACCAATTTAAAAAAAATCTTCGGTAAGGTATACTTCCAATTTGGTTCGATTATGGGATCCCAGGGAAATCGAGGACAACCCTGAAATTTTATAGGCACTTATCACGTTTTTCACATATTTTGAAGTCGGTTTTCCTTAGTCTTTTGTTTTCTGTAATCTTATTAGCGTAATTATCAAGGATATGAGGCAAACTGCAAATATCATAATTAAATGAAAGAATTTCTTGTTGGGTTCTTAAAAACGGAATGACTTTAAAAAAAAGGTGTTTTTTGTCTTAGCTTCCAAGGCATCCTAACAGACAGAATGGAATGCTGGATTCTTAAAAAACTAAGTGATAAATAATAACGACTGCATTCCGGATATAATGACAAATCTAACGACACTTTGCACATCAAAATCTGTGAAGCCGTTACATGACGTAACATAGAAACAGACAAACATCACCTTCTTTCTCGGGCAGTTGGTTAAAAAAGGTCATTCGCAAACGTCTACGAAACGTCACAGCTGATTTAGTTTCCGCGATGTCAAGCGTAAAACTTTTTTTTTATGATACGAGACGAGCGAAGTCGCTCGCCTGATGGCTCTTCACGCTTGCCCATAACAGCACTCAGAATTTTGAACTTCAACAGTTCAAAACCCTGGATGGCAATGCACTGCACTCGTCACCCCGAGATATAAGATGTCAAATCTCTGTGTGCCCTGTAATTTTTTAATTATGTGTAGAATGAGCCCCTTTCAAATTAGCATACCCTTTCCGAAGAACCCTTGTATAACTGACGCGACGATAAGAGAGACCGTCAACCTTTATGTGTAAACAATGTTCCGTTGCCAAGCAACCAACAAACCAGGCGAATAAGGCTTTAGCCGTTCGTACACGAGGCGACCACAGGATCGGATCGGGGATTCGAGTATCATGAAATAGAACTTCGACACCGCACCAAATAAACAGCATCTTGTGCCGTACAAGGTACTAACAGGGACTTTGGGTCCCTTTTGATTGTGAAAGTTGCTTTGTAAAACGGGACTGGCATAATCGCATAGCGACTAAAGCCCCAAACAAAAATTTGAATAAAAAAAATAATTAAAAAAAATTAACAAATATGAATGTACCAAAAACCTCTTATAGGTAAGAGAACTCTTTATAGATTAGTTTAGTATATATTATATCATCATCAGCCAGAAGACGTCCACTGCTGAACATAGTCCTCCCGCTTTAACCTCCACACTGAACGACATCCTGCTATCTGAATCCACTGGATACCCGCGACTCTCACGATGTCGTCGGTCCATCTACGCTGCGTCTTCCGGTTCGTGGTCTCCACTCGAGAACCTTTCTACCCCATCGGTCATCAGTTCTTCGAGCGATGTGGCCTGCCCTTTTATTTGAAAGCTGGTCCCATTTCAATTTGGTCCAGGTAACTGCCGACCGAGTTCAGTGGCGTGCATTAGGAGAGGCCTATGTCCAGCAGTGGACGGATGCAGGCTGATGATGACATTTTTATAATGTCGGTTTATTATATTGATTATTATTACCCTTTGAGTACGGAATCCTAATAATAGCCTCTTTTTGGGCTGTCGGGTAACAAGCCACAATCGCGTACGGGCCCACCCACCGCACTCATTCGCACTTCCGAACGCACCTTCGCGAGTTATTCCTTAAACAAACTTGGGACCTTTCGCAAAAGCGTCGTGTACCGTTTTCGAAAAAAGCAAACAGAAAACCTTCTTCGATGCCTTAGAAGGCTTTGTATTTCGATAATGATTTTGACTGTGAGAAAAACCTTTTCGGTTCAACGTTTTCTTTAATTTTAGAGTAAATTTTTAACCGACTTTCAAAAAAGAGGAGGTTCTCAGTTCGACTGTATTGTTATTTTATTTTTATGTTTGAACAGAACTTTCGATTGGGGGAACCGATTGTGATGATTTTATTTATTCATTTGAAAGCTGGTGCTTCCCGTATGGTCCCATTTCAATTTGGTTCAGTTCTGAAAATTTTATTTTTTATATTGATAATCATAGAGTACATTTTCGTTAATATAGTATGTACCACTAGACTGCTTAGTACTCTATTCTTATTATGCGACTCGATAGCTAGTCTATGGAATGCTTAGTCTAAATGGGTGTTCCCCGCTAGTTACAATCTGAATGTCTTCAAGTCGCTAGTAAATCGGTATTTTTTTACCGACTTCAAAAAGGAGAACGGTTCTATCTTTTTTTTTAATGTATGTTCACCGATATCTCCAACTGTTGACTGATTAAAAAAATCTTTTGTAGGGTAGGGGTATACCTCCAATTTGGTTCCATTATTACCAAGTCAGGATCTGATGATAAGATCCCAGGGAAATTGAGGGCAACTCTCAAATTTTATAGGCACTTATGAAATTTTTCATATAATTTTGAAGTCGGTTTTTAATGTGATCCGCTTATTAAATTCCTTCCTCTCGACAGTTTTTTGGCGTCGCACGTCTTCTGCATTTGCCAGTGGCAAATATTTAAATATTTTCAAGTTTTATTGGATATCGTCTAACAAG